>MU279353.1:600000-1199931 GCA_022385695.1 Xylaria arbuscula | reverse complement strand
ACCCTAACCCTAACCCTAACCCTAACCCTAACCCTAACCCTAACCCTAACCCTAACCCTAACCCTAACCCTAACCCTAACCCTAACCCTAACCCTTAACCCTAACCCTAACCCTAACCCTAACCCTAACCCTAACCCTAACCCTAACCCTAACCCTAACCCTGATCTGGTTATTGATTCGTACATTATCTTGCGGTGAATACTTATATGGTTGCGTGTGTACACAATTGGAGGCGGCACAGTCACTCACTGATACTCGGTAAACTGAGCGTTGTTACATTACGAGCCAACAGATCCCAGAAGCTTTCCTGCTTCACGGGGATGTCTCTCCTTGCCTCGTCCCTGCACAGCATACGGCATAACCCGCTTATGATTTCGCAGCCCAGGCGCATGACATTTTGAATGTTACATTTTTTCCTCTCAATAAGAGATCTTGCATGCTTCACGCAAATTACCGACGGCTCTACTCATACATTGAGCAGCCCTGAAAGAAAATAAGAGTCGGAGTTACTTGGCGTATATGGTCGTAGAGCAGATTGAGCAAAATGTCATCGTTACACTCTTGGATGAAACAGGAGGTGCTCCTAAGTTCTAGACTGATAATCCACAGTTAGCTGTCATTGAGTGCTAGTGTGCAATTGTTGGCTTTACTTTAAGCTGCAGCGCATACTAGACTGGGTTGGAAGCTTGCGACGAAGTCTTGTGTGCATATATCTAAATTTCCATCACTTTCTAACATCTCGTTACAACAAACACACGTTGTTTCTTTCCTTAAGCTACTAATTCTATTGTCACGCACCGTTATCTCCCCTTTGTGCTTTATATCATGAGTTATACATTTTGCCGCACTTGAACACACAACCAGCCACAGGCCCGCTGTGCTATCGTCCCTCCCCCTCCCCGCAAACACGGCCAATATGGGGACGCAATCGACGCAAGAGGATATAGCGCGAGTTCTTCCTGGCGAGAACGACACACTCGTACCAAACATCTATGCATGTAGCATTGTCACTAGTGTTGCCTCTGCAGCTGTTATTCTCTTTCGTTTGTGGGCGCGACGACTTGCTCATGGTGGTATCTTTCTCGACATAAGTGACTGGTTACTGGTGGCGGCCTGGGTAAGAGTGATACATAATGCTCACGATGACGATCAGCACGAGGAAGTCCCATATGTTGACTTGATATTCTTGCCTAGGTTTTTTTTATCGCCGCTCTTGCTAGCTTCTCACTTGCGGCAAGATATGGCCTCGGGAGGCATTTCATGTTTATCACAAACGTCAGATTATTTTATATTGTATGTCTTGACGAAGCTAACACTTGTCCTTGATGTTTGCTAATTAAATCTAGTGGAGCGTCCTCCTTGAAGTCTTTTATTACTTGTGTATCGGTTCCATAAAGCTTAGTATATTGAGCTTCTACGGCACTATATTTACGGTCAAACAATTCCGCCCATATCTATGGACTATGGCACTGATTGTCATTGCCTGGTGCATAGCATCGGTTGTAGTCTCTATCGCCCAGTGTTTGCCATTCCAGTTCGGCTGGGACAAGACTATATCAGGTGGAGTATGCATCAACTATGGTTTGCTGGTGCTGAGTGCTGGTATAATCAACGTTATAACCGATTTTATCATTCTCTGCTTGCCTATTCCATTGATCTTGAGGCTCCATATATCAAGTCAAAAGAAATACCTCTTGATTTTTACGTTTGCCTCGGGGAGCAGGTAAGGATAGTTCACTTATCAACTCAGAATTAGTTCTGTGAAAACGATTCTAACATCCAATTCTGCCGTAGTGCTTGTATCGTCAGTATTGTTCGGTTAGCATTTAGCCTCGTGGTTAGTTCGACGTCAGACCCAAGCTGTAAGTCTGCTTTAAGCACCAGTCATAAAAGCAATGTCATCATGATTTAACATTCATTTAGGGAACAACGTAGACACTGGGTTTGTATCTGCTGTTGAATTGCTAGTTGGAATTTTGGCAGCTTCTATTCCAACATATCGCCCGCTCTATCGACGTTACATTCAACGATCTACAACGTTATACCCCAAACAGAATTCCAACTTTCCTAGCCAAGGCCAAGTGTCGGCTCGCTCCCATAATGCCAACAAATCAGCTAAGAACAGGGCTCCTGTCAGTGGTCCTGGTGTTCATATTACTGATGAAGTAGAGCTTACTAGGCACACGTTCAGAGAGGGAAACTGGGTTCGATTATCTGATGAAACGGAGTCCATAGATCATCACCCGGGGAACTCAGCATCGGCTTTAACAGAAGGCCTGAGCTCAAAAGAGCTGCGAGAGGGCGGTTCAATGTCCGTCATCTAGCATTTAGTGTACCAGGCTATCAAGAGTGAGGCGATTCCAGATGGATGACGTGGAGCGGCGCAATAACCTGTAATATAAGCAGTATAACAACATGAGTACTGTACATTCCAATGTAAAGACTTGGCAGTGGCAATGAGCTCGCCTTTTACGATGCCCTCATTCTCTTGTGGGAAGTGTGTGAATCGTGTGATCTACAAAGTTACTGCACAAGAGTGTAAAGAACGCCCACTGGTATCTCGATAGCTAGCATTTCCACCAACATCTGGTAACTACGTAATGAGGAAAGAGGATACTCGAAAGGCTAATAGAGCGCTTATCACGCAGAGCGGGACTAAAGATGAATTAAAGTACCACCGGATAATGCCGAATGTAGTGTACTTACTATGTAGTGATCTAATCTACAAAGTCACAGTGCATTAGTTCTAATTTTATAACAGATGATGTCACTCAAAAATATGGTGAGAAAGAGTTGCTAGTGGCTTCTCCACTGCTCGAAAAGTAAGAACTACACGGAAAATATTCTATTAGAAAAAACAACTGCATTTTATAGCCTAGACACCGCTTTTAAGGCGCAGCTATAGCTACGCAGTTCCAACATACCTACTACCAACGGAGCGAGGAACTTAAGATCCGGCCTAATAGATACGTAGCTTTAGTACCTGTGACAAGAATAACTGAGAGCTGATATTCTAAGGGAGGGTCAGGAAGTCTTCCGAATGGTCAAGGACCTAGTCGCCCCCTAGTAGATTATGGTCTAATTGAGTCTATCTCCAAGCCTCTTATATGTCCCTTGTGATATCCTGCGTGGTCCTTAGCTATAGATCCACACGATGTATATTTGGAGAAGAGTCTACTTAGATTTGCGTCAAGATATATGGTAGGTATCTGCAAACACTGCACACGTATACGAATGATTCCAAGATTCGTTTCCTTAAACCTCATCGGCACCTTGTCGGCATTTCTAGCAGTCCTCATCTTCATCCTTGCCTTTCGTACTGTACAGATACCCTACCCCCTGGATACACGAGATTAAGAGACGCCATATCGTTACTACTACGCAGTGACCCCGTTCATTACATCTCTGAAAATGGCTAGTCCATCATCCGATGTCGAGACAATTCTCTCACAGATCCAGGCGACTGGTACTTCGTATGCAGTCAAACAGCCAGGTGCGCGGGAGAAACTCATGGGCCTTAGCCGCGACCTGATCTCTAAATTGGAGTTGCCTAGCGAGGCGATCATGCGAATGGGGTGGGCAGAGGTATGCTTTCTTTCACTGTTTTTCCTTTCTACCACGTATTCAGCCGGTACAGGTAGCTTGACTAAGGAAAGGACCTTGCTGACGAGACCAAGCCCGCAATGATGGCCAATTGCCGTATCGCCGTGGACCTGGAAATATTTAGACATCTGCATGAGAGCGGCGCAACTGGGATCGCTATCACGGAGCTCGCGAAAAAAAGTAATGCAGACTCAGTCTTGATCTGTAGGTCAGACGGATGATCAAAACTCGATAGCTGTTCAGCTGACACGATTTCTGATTAGCACGCATCATGAAGCATCTAGCAGCCATGAATGTAGCCAATGAATGCGGTGAGGACACGTACTCTTCCACGCCATTGACCGAAGCCCTTGCAGAAGCGAGGTATAGGGATGGCATTATATTCCTGTTAGTGATACTTGAGACTTTCTAGCTTGCCCATATGCTTTCCCCCGTCTTTTGGTCCCCGTTTCGCAAAACACTAAGGGTACTTCTGTAGTCACGACGTGGCCGGTATATCGTTTCAATACCTACCGGAGTATCTCAAGAACATTAGCTACACACTCCCTACGGACGTGACAAATGGGCCATTTCAAGCAGCCCACAAAACAGAACTTTCTGCTTTCTCCTGGTTAGATAAGACTCCTACTTATATTGATGCCTTCAACAACTATATGTCCGCTTATAGGGCTGGAAAGCCATCATGGGTCGACCCCCACTTCTATCCAGTAGCAGATCGGCTCATTGATGGGTTTAATCCCGATATTAGCGAGGTTTTTCTTGTTGATGTTGGTGGCGGCAAAGGTCACGACCTGCAGGAATTAAAGGCGAAGCATCCGGATATCCCCGGCAAACTCATCCTGCAGGATCGAGAGACTGTTATCTCCACTGTTGTGAGTGTCAGTTTTGAAGCAATGGCTCACGATTTCTTCACCGTTCAGCCGGTTCAGAATGCACGTGCGTACTATTTGCATTCTATTCTCCATAACTGGAGTGATGATCACTGCGTCAGGATTTTGCATCAGCTCAAATCTGCCATGAAGCCGGGCTATTCTCGGCTGCTCCTCAACGAAATCGTGGTGCCTCGCCAGCGCCCCACATGGCCTATTACGTCTATGGACCAACTGATGCTTGTGCTTGCCGCTGTGCAAGAACGGAGCGAGGCACATTTAGCTACGCTTCTAAACCGGGCAGGATTCACCGTGGTGAAGATTTATAGCTATGAGCTTGGTCAAGAGAGTCTAGTGGAAGCAAAGGTTACGGAATAGGAGAGCCACCGATCCCTGCTTGAGGGATTTTGGCCACTTCTCAAGTTTCTGGCCAAGGAGGTGTTTGTCGACCTAGAAGACTAATATCGTGGACCTACATATAACAATTGAGCTGCGGCAATTTAAAGAACCTGATAAGGAAGTTCATATGGTGATCCGAGACGTGGCGAAGGCAAGAGAGTGGCGCAGCATGTGATAACTTTGATATAACGTTGTTGGTAAGTGTGCATATGCAGAACAGTCCAATGCACAGTTTTCCAATGCATGACGGAACATCAACTGTTGGACTGTGCATGTATGTATAGTACTGCTAATTTTAGAGTGCTGTTTTCCGTCGATTGGCAGTGAGTAGCCTAGCGTAGTCTAGGCCGAACCGTGTTGGCTTCATTATGTACTAATTAATTTATTTTCCCGTCTCTTTATCACTTTAGCAGATACCTATTGTGACTCACTGTTTACGTTACTGCGCTCACTTAACCTGTTTCTTAATACTATCGAACGATTGGCGGATCTCACAACACCTGGGGATTTACAGATATCGTTCTTCTTTAAACCAGACGTTGCTCATCATATCGTATATTTCATCACCTATCTAGTATAGATAAGAGTACAGTAGGTAAGTTAAGTAAATATTCATTTTAAGTTCGCATGAAAAGCAGAGAATGAAGCTTCGTTTTTGTACACCTCGTTCTCTATGAGCATAGCGTGATCTGCACTATACAGTCATATCTATAAAGCTCTTATCACCAATCATAGTAGCCGTGGCCTGCGCTGGGATAAAATTTTCAACGCGGCTCCCTTAGTCTCACAAGTGTTCTCACCGGCCTTAATATCAACGCAAGCTTTTCTGTCAGTTGAAGCCACTTACATGTATGAGCCAAGAGGCGCCTTTTCAAGTACCATGACGTATGTGGATCCACCTACCTGTATACTACCTCTATACTAGTGTAATAAAGGTCTTTTAAATCTTCCGTCTTAGCTCCATGAGGCAATATGATCCCAACCTCTTTTTTTTTGTTTGCGTATATTCGATACTTGCAACCTACGGCCGGTCTTCGTGACAACTATTCACTCGTTACACGCCGTGTACAGGCAGGAAAAGTGTGAACTAAGAATGTATTTATTCATAGACGTTTCTCAACCCTTACTTAGGCTTCTAGCCGTGATTTTTCTCCGAAATCAATATGGGAACTCCGTTATGCTCATTCACGGACTTGGTCCTATCGCAGCGGCGAGATCCGTCGGTTTTTAAAAAGGGGCCGCTAGCTATAAACGGAAAAAGGCTAACTATCGCCGACGTGGTAACAGTGTCCAAAGACTTAATATATTTAAAGCTTACTTTTAAAGCAATCGATGTTATGAAAAAATGTAAAAAAAAATTGATTAAAGAAAAAATCGGTAAAAAGGATATTATTTATAATGTTAATATAAAATTTAAAAGCAAAATTAAAATGAAATTTAATAATGTTAAATAAATTTAGCAAAGGTTTATTAATTATTTAATATAAGAAATTTTTATAAATAATAAATAATAATTTATTTTTAATAGCAAATGTTAATAATATATATTAATAAAAAGTTTATTTTTATTTAATAATTAATTTATTATTATTTATAATGTAGTTTATATATATAAGTTATTTATTTAAGCAAATTATTTATTTTTTATATGTTTTTATATTTAATTTAATTTTTAATTTATAAATTTTTATATTATAATTAATGTTATTATATCGGTTATATTATTATTAATATAACGTATTTATTTTATTATTATTATAACTTTTCGATTTATTTAATTATATTTATTTTTTTATGTTTTTTTAAGCTATTTAATTTAATGTATTATTTATAATAAGCTTTTTTTAATTTATCATCGTTTTTTTTTTATTTTTTTTAACATTTATTAAACATTTTATTTATTTAATTATTAAAATAAATTAATATAACGTATTTTTTATTAAACTTAAATAGTTAATTAAATTAATTACCCACGTGATATATATATTATCGGTAATTTTATATAAAATATTATTTGCTTTTTTTTATATAATTTAATAAAAAATAAGTTTATAAACTAATAATTAATATATTTAAAATTTTTATTTAAAAAGAAATTTAATGGTATTTTTTATAAATTTGCTAATTATTATTTTATTTATAAATATATTTAAAACTATTTTAAAATTTTAAGGTGGGTTTTAAAATAGTATTAAATAAAATAATAATAAATTTATAAAAAATACCATTAAATTCCCTTTTAAATAAAGATTTTAAATATATTAACTATTAGTTTATAAGTTTATTTTTTACTAAGTTATTATTATTTTCATATATAAACTTTTAAGCATAATTAAAAAATAACTAGTTTAATTAAATGTTTAAATTAAATAAAAAATACATTATTAAAATTTAATTTATTTTTATTAGCTAATTAATTAATAATATTATAAATTTTAATAAAAATTAATTATATAATATTATAATTAACGCATTTATTATTTTATTTAATAAATTAACCTTTATAAAAAAAAAATTAAAATAAAAGCTTAATATTTTAAAGTAAATTATATAATTAAATAATATATAATATATTTATATAATTAATAATAAGTTACGGTTAAATAATTTAACCCGCTAAATAACTTAGCGCTTTAAATAATTTATAATATTTATATTCGTAATTTATTTAGCCGTGCACTTATAAATATAAACGCATTTAAATTATAAATAAAATAAATTTTCTTTTTTTTTTTAATATTAATATATATTTAGTACGCTAATTTAAAGCTTTGCTTTTAAAAAGCACTTTAATTATAATATAATAATTATTATTATTTAATTATTTTCTTTAGCTAAAAACTTATTTGCAAACTTTATTTATTAAGCATTTTAATTAGCATTTATTATTATAATTTTTTTTAATAAAATAAATAATTATATTATACGGTTTTTAAATAAAATTAAAAATGTTATACATAAGCGTTATAAAAAAAACAAAGCTTTTAAAAACTAAGTATATTATATTAAAAACTAAGTATAAAAAGAAAAAAAAAGCTAGGTATAAAAATAGCTAAAGATTACACGTTTTATATATAGCGGGGTTAATATATTAAATGCGCGCTAAATAAAGCGTAGCGTTAATTAAATTAGCTAACTATTAATATATAATTACTTTTTTTAAAAAAAAAAATATATCCGCGCAAACTTAAATATTAATATTTTAATTAAGTGTTTTTTAGCTAGAAAAAAAATAGCTTTAAATATTTGCTTAAATTTAATTACGCTTTAAACTTTTGTTTTATTACGTTATTAATTAAGTTTTTTTTATATATTAATATTATAATTTTGCTTATAATTACGTTTTATATATAAAGTTAATTTAAATTAATTTTTTTTATAATATATTTTTCATGCATTTTATTTTTTAATGCTTTGTTATAATTTTTTTTTAATTAATTTATTATTATTTAAATATAATTTGTTAAAATTATTATTTTTAATTATTTGCAGCTATTAAATTAATTATATTAAAAAGCTAATAAAATTTAAATTAATATTATAAAATTGTTTTAATAACATTGCGTTATTTTTAAAGTTTTTAGCTAAATATTAATTATTAACGTTTTAATTTTTTTAGCTTATTTAATATTATAGCTTTTTATAATATAATTATAATATATAAATTTTATTAATAATAAATTTTTTTTTGCTTTTGTTTTAATAAAAGGTTATTTAAGTATTTTTATAATTAATTAACATAATATTAATTAATTGTTTTTTATAAAAAAAAACTTTAAAAGTATATATATTATTATTTTGTTTAAAAATTTTAAATTTTTATTATATTATTAAATAATTTAATTTATTAACCAAATAATTAATAATTTATAATTATTATTTTTTTAATATAAAAATATAGTTTTTAATATTAAAGTTTAATTTTTAATATAATTTATTAGCTAATATAATTATTTGTTTTTATAATTAGTTATATTAAATTTATTTTTATTGTTTTTGTAAAATATATTATTTTTTAAACTTTATTTTATGCATTTTTGCATAGCATTTTTTTTTTGCAGGCAAATCGGCTAATTTTTGTTTTATTGTTTGGTTTTTTCAATTAAAGCTAAAAAACATTAAAAAACCCATTTTTATTTTATAAAATGCTATTTTAATAAATTAATATAGTAATATAACTTGTGTATAATTTATAGCAAAAATTGTTTTTAATTAATTATTTTAATAATAGCTAATATAAAAGCGTAAATGTTAATTTAAAAATTTATTTATTATTTTAACTTGTTTAATAGTTTTATAATGTTTTATTAATATAAATATATATTTTATGCTTATTAGCTTATATAATTTATTTATAAAACTAAAAATAAATTAAGGCTTTTTATTAATAATAATAATTAAAAATAACGCATCCTTTATTTTAACCGGACATTTAATTAAACCGGCTATTTACGTGATATATATAGCATCGGTAATTTTATATAAGGTATTACTTACCCCTTTTTTTAATAACTTAACGGAAAGTGGGCCTATTTACTATTAATTAATATATTTGAAATCTTTATTTAAAGAGGAATTTAATGATATTTTCCATTATGTTATAGCTATTTTATTTAAGCGTGCACTTATAAACCTTTATTTTACAGGGATTATTTTAGCGTATTTTTTATACATCCTTCAATTAAACAGCTATAAAATAATAAAAGATATCATTAAATTCCTCTTTAAATAAGGATTGCAAATATACTGATTATTAGTTTATAGGCCCACTTTCCGTTAAGTTATTAAATAAAGGGATAAGTAGTACCTTATATAAAATTACCGGTGTTATATATATCACGTAAGTAGCCGGTTTAATTAAGTGTCCGGTTAAAATAAAAGATGCGTTATTAAATATTAATTTATAAATTTATTTTTTATTAAATTATTTAACAAAAAAGCAAATAATATTTTATATAAAATTATTAATATTATATAATTAAATTATATAAATAATTAATTTAATTAAATATTTAAATTAAATAAAAAATGCATTATATTTATTTTAATATAATTTAATTATTAATTTATTTATTAAAATTAATATAAAATATTTAATTATATAAAAAGTTAATATTTTTATATTAACGCATTTTTTATTTAAGTTAATTATTTAATTAAGCTAGTTATTTTTTAATTATATTTAAAATTTAATATATAAAAATAATAATAATTTAATAAAAAATAAATATATAAATTAATAATTAATATATTTAAAACTTTTATTTAAAAAAAGTTTTATTAATATTTTTTATAAATTTATTATTATTTTATTTATAAATGCTTTTAAAACCACGTAAAATTTTTAACGTAAGTTTTAAAATAATATTAAATAAAATAATAATAAATTTATAAAATATTACGATTTAAGTAAACGGGCTAGGTACACTTGCGAAAAAAGGTTAAATTAAATTTAATACAAAAGAAAAAAGTTAATAATTTAAAGAAAAAAATAACCTAAGCAGCTTATAATAACTAGGTTAATTTTATATATATATATTAACGTATAACCTAATTTAGCTAATGTTTTTAACTTATTTTTAAAGGTAAAAGCTTTAAAAATATAATAATTATCCTTTTTTTCCTTATAAAATCAATTTTAATTTAAATAAGTTAAAAGCAAACAAAGGTTTTTTAAAGTTTATTTAATTACTTTTAAAAATTAAAATTAAATATTTTTATATGTATAAAATAATCTTTAAAGTTTTTTTTTTATTAGCTTTAATTAACTTTATATAAACTTTAGGTTAAATTTGCTATTAATTATTAATTAATCGATTAAATTAATAAAGCTAAAGCTAAAGCATAAAACATTTAATTAAGCTTTAAAACAATAATTTTTAGCTTTTACAAAAAATATTAAATAGCTATAAGCTTAACATTAATATAAATAACCTATATAAACAATATATACTTATAAAACAAAGCTTAAATAATATAAAAAATTAACCACTATATAATAATTATTATAATTTTAAATTTTTTATAAAAACAAATTAAAATAATAATAATATAAACTATATATAAGCTTATAATAAAATAATAACAATAATATAAACAATATAAACAAATATAAATAACATAAATATAATTTTATAAAAATTAAACAAATAATCAAACATTTAGCGTATATTTACCAAGGTTTTAATTGCTTTGTTTAAAAAAAAAACCTTTAAAACGCCTTTGTAATAAAACTAAATAACATATAAAATAAAATAAAACTTTAAATGCTATGCTTTTTAAAACATTTTATATTTTAATGCATTTAATTTTTATAACACCTATATATTATAATTTTGCTTTAATAATTACGTTAGGTATTATTTTTTAAAAGTATAAATAAATTAAAGTTTTTAATAATAAAAGTTATTAAAACTAAAAAAACTAAAAAAACTAAAAAGTTAAAAGTTAAAATTACATTTAATTTAATTATGTTTTTTAAATAATTTATTAAAAAAATTATAATTAGCAAAAAATTAGCAAAATTTATTAGCTTATAATAATAAATAGCTAATTAAACTATGCTTTTATAAATTTTTAGCAAAAATATTATTTAAGTTTTAAATATAATATATAAAAGATTTATTAACTTTATATAATAAAATTATATGTTTGCTATAAGTGTTTTTTATACGTTTTAATTTTTTAAAAATTAAAAATAATTATTAAAATCTTTAAAACATTAACTTTTTTTTTATTTTGCAAACTTTAGCTATTTTATAATATAAGCGTTTTAATAGCTAGCGTTTTTAATAATAATAAAGGTTTATTAAATAAATAAAAGCTAATTTTTATAAATTTAAATGGCTTTTTTAAAAGTTTTAGCTTTAAGTTATTAAATTTTGCAATTTTAAAAAGGTTTATATTAATTATTTATTTTTAAAACTATAAAATTAATTTAATAAAAGATTTTGCAATATTTTTTTGGTATATTTTTAAAAGCTTGTTAAAAGTTAAATAACTATTTATTTTATTGCTAAAAGCTAAATTGCAAAATAAAAAATTTCATAAATTTTTTTAAATTAACGTTATAGTTTAAATTTAAGTTAAAATTATAGCGTTTTTATTGCTATTTAATTAACGTTTCGTTTTTTTATATTTTAATTAATTATTTTTTTAAAGCTTTTATTTATTTAGCTAATTTAATTTATTGCTAAAAAAACTAAACATTTACTTTTATAAAGTTAAAAAAATTATTAGCGTTAAATAAAGTTATAATAAATAAATAAGCTAATAATATAAATAGCTTAAAAAAATTATTAAAGTTATTATAATTTAAATAAACGGGCTAACTACACTTGCAAAAAAAAGTTAATAACTTAAAAAAAAAATAACCTAGGTAGCTTATAATAATTAGGTTAGCTTTTTATATATATATTAACGTATAATTTAACTTAGCTAATGTTTTTAATTTATTTTCAAAAGTGAAAGCCTTAAAAATATAATATAAAAATATTATTAAATTTCCTTTTTAATAAAAATTTTCAATATATTAATTATTAATTTATAAATTAATTTTTTATTAAATTATTATTATTTTTATATATAAATTTTTACGTATAACCGAGGGGTAATTAATTTAATTAAATAATTAGCTTAAATAAAAAATACGTTATATTTAAAACATTTATTTTAAAAAAAATTTAATAATATTTTATGTAAATTTAATATTATTTTATTTATAAATACATTTAAAACTACGTTAAAGTTTTAACGTAGTTTTTAAATAATATTAAATAAAATAATATTATTATTAAATAGCTAAAAAAGGTATAATATCGTACGTAATAAAAAAGGTAAAATTTAATAACTATATTATTAATTTTAACTAATAACTAAAAATAAAAGCAAAGCTTTTATACGTAAAATCTTTTTTTATAAAAAGAATTTTACATATGCATATTATTTATTTAATTAAGCTATTAATTTGCTAAGCAATTATATAAACAGCTATATATATAATTAATATTAATGTTATAACATTAGCTTTTTTCTTTTTAGCTGCTATATATTTTATACAACTATTATATTTAAAAAAATAAAACAATTGCAAACTTAAAAAAACATATTATAGCATATAATTAATTTGTAATTAATAAAGCTGTTTAATAGCATATTAAAATGCTATTTTTTAAGGCTTTTTATAGCTTATTTATTATACGTTAAAAAGTAGCAAACATATGCTAAATGTAAAAACAAAATAGCTTATATATGTAAAAAAGAAAAAAGCAAGCTAACATTTGCTTTTTATACGTATTTTTTGCTAAAGGCTAGTTGCATATAAATAAGTTTTTTTTATATAGCTTTTTTTTTTTTTTTTTTTTTTTTGCGCGCATATATATATATACACACACACACATTTATTATATATATATTTTAACTATTGTTTTAAAATTATATTAATTTTAAAATAATAATTATTATATATAAGGTTGTTTATTATATAAAATATTATATTAATAATAATTTAATTGCCTTATTATTAGTAATAATAATAATAATATAACTATTGCTATTTTTATTATACGTTTACGTTTAACGTTACTACTATTTAATGACATTTTATAATTTAGCATTTTTATGCAAATAGCAAATAATAATACATTTAAAGTTTATTATTTTTTTATAAAAATTATAATTTATTAAGCTTTTATATAATTACGTTATATAAATATACGTATATTTTTATTTTATTTTTTTATATAAATATTTTTTAATATATTATTTAGCTAATTAATTTTATTATATAATAATAAAAAAAAAATTTATTGTTATTACCCCGTTAATTAATATTATTTTTAAAGTATTAACCGGTAATAACCTTGCTAATATATAAGCAAAATTAATTTATTAAAAAAGATATTTTTAAATTATTTTAATTTAAAGTTATAAAAATATTATGCTTATTATTTGCGTTAATAATTTATGTAATAATTGCTAAAGTTATTATAGTTTGCTTTTTAAAACATATTATTAATTTTTAAATTTTAAAAAGTGCGTGCGCTATATATATATAAATTAAAATGTTTTAATTATAGCTAAAAAAAAAAATATATATATATATATATATATAATTATACGCTTTTAACTTTTAAGCTTTTTAAAATGTAAATATAATGTTTTTTATAATGTTTTTTAATATTTTTTTTTGCTTTTATTATTTATATATAATGTTTGCTTTTTTATATATAATTTAGTTATACTTTTATATATAATTTATATTATATATATTAGTTATTTTTTATTATACGAGCATTTTTTTACAGTTTTTTAATAAATGTTTTAATTTATATAAATAGCTTATTAATAAATATTAATGTTTTCAATGGTTAATTTAAAGTATATTTAATAAATATATTAATAAAGTTATTTTTTTATTAATTTATTATATTTTAAAAATCTTTTTTTTTATATAATTTTTAAAAAAACATAATATTAATTATTAGCTTTTTTTTTTGCGTTGTTTTTAGCTTAATTAAACAATTATATAATAACTTAAAGTTTAAACATAATATAGCTAATATTAAAAGTAAATTTAACGCTTTTATAATTTTTTAAAAAATTATATAAAAAGCAATAATATTATTAAAGCTATTAATTATACCGTATAATTTACTTGCTAAAATGCTTTATATAATTTATTTATATTTATTAAAGTTTTAATATATAATATTTTTTTTAATTTTAAAATTTAAATTTGTTAAATTTTTTATATAAGTTTTAATTGTTAAAATAATAATAATGTTACGAATTAACAGAAGGGCGGCCTGTTAAGAGACCAAGGTGACTAAACGACCT
Organism: Xylaria arbuscula; assembly: GCA_022385695.1. Taxonomy (NCBI): domain Eukaryota; kingdom Fungi; phylum Ascomycota; class Sordariomycetes; order Xylariales; family Xylariaceae; genus Xylaria; species Xylaria arbuscula. The sequence continues at coordinate 1,185,223 of MU279353.1, read as the reverse complement.
AATGAGGGGTACTGGGCTGGACTAGGAGACAAGCCACAGCCTAGGAGAGGTTACGTAACATGCAGCTCTGTAAAGCAGATAAAGCAAATGCTTTAAGAAATCTGTAAAGCAGATAAAGCAAATGCTTTAAAAGATCTGTAAAGCAGATAAAGCAAGCGCTTTATATAATTTATAAAGCAAACAAAGCACAAAAAAATAGTAAAAGAAAAAACAGTTTATATAATAACAAAACGTTTTCTTTGTAATTAGTATAGTTTTTACTTTATAATTTAATTTAAGCATATAGCAACTTTTTAAAATAGCTGTATAAGAGAAATCTCTTAACAACCACTTAGTTATAACCTAACTGTACAATGTTTACACTTTAAGCATAATTTAATACGTAAAGCTTTAAGTATTAACGCTTTTACAAATTAATAGTTTGTTATATTTTAAATTATTAAACTTACTTAATATTTAGAAAATAACTATATACGGTCACAATGTCTTTGCAGCAGCTTGAATTAACACCCGCAATAGTGCAAAATTCCTTAACGCATCTACAAAACAAAATCAAACAATTAAAACAGCAAAATCAACAGCTAAAAGCATAGGTTATAAACTTACCAAAACTTAAGCCTTTTAAGCCAGTTAAGCCAACTAAGTTTAATAGCAACTAAAAACAATTAAAAGGATTTTTAACCTAAGCAAGGGCTTATTTATAATATTATAACAATAGTTTTTTATTAAACGGAAACAAAATAATAACAGCTGCAAGATCTTTTATTAGCAACGTATTAAAGTGGTTTTAACCTATAATAAACAATTATATAAAAAACAACGACATTAACAATACTAACAAAAAAACCAAAACTATGTTTAAATCTTACAAAAGGTTTGAAACAGCATTAACTAATATGTATAAAAATTTAAAGGAAAAAAAATAAACAGAAAAAAAGCTACTTTTGATATTTTAAACAAAAGCTGCATATAAGTATGCAGTGGAATTTCAAAAAACAGCAGCTAAAACAACGTAAATTAATAGCAACGCCTTAATGTTAGCTTTTTATCAAAAATTAAAAGACAAGGTGAAAGACAAGTTGTATAAAGATAAACAACCAAACAATTTTAAAACCTATATTGCTAACGCAATAAAAATTAATAACCGGTTATACAAACAATGTTTATAAAAATAACAATAAACCCAACAAATATTTAACACAGAAAAAAAACAAACCATAAAGTTAACAGCATTAAATACCCATGCAAAACTTATAAAATTTAATGCAACAAAAAAAAGGCAAAACTTAAGCAAGGTTAAGTGTTATAATTATAATTAAAAAAAACACTACGCCTAGGCTTATAACAAGCCTAAAAAAAAACAACAACTTAAAAAAGCAAAACAGGCTTTATTTATAACAATTGCAATGTTAAAAATTAACAACTAGTAAAGTTAACTACAATAGCAATACATAGAAAAAGTGCCACATTGTAACATATATAAAAAAGAAAAACAAGTATGTTTAAAATATCTTTTTACAAAATGATCAAAATAAACAAAATAAAACAAATATATTTGCAACTTTATTAATTGCCAAATATATAATATAAGCATTAATAACAAGACTAAAAAAAATATAGCTTTTTAAGAAAATCTTATTTAAACTAACAACAATAAAAATAATTAAAAAAATATTAAACTAAAAAAAGATTTCACATAAGATAAAGTTAAAACCTTAATTTATAAGTATAAAAAATGGCTTAAAAGGGAATTTTATTTAAAAAAACATATGTGCAGCTACACAAAATATAACTATTAATTTAAATAAAAATAGTTAAAAAGCTTTATAGTTAAATTTATTTAATAAAAAAAATGCTTAAGCAAAATATTAAACGTATAAAAATCTTAAATAGAAAAAGCTAAAACAGCAACGATTAATACGCTAAAGGCCAAAGACAACATGAGAATATGGCCATTTTTGGACAATGTATAGCAGTATAACCTAGCACTTATAATAAAAGCCGGAACAAATACCAGCAATTAACTTAGCCTAGCTACCGAGCTTATTGCTAAAGAATATTATTATAGCAAGGTTATAATAAGTTAAAAACCGGCAAAATTAATACTAAAAAACAAAAAACACAAATAAATCTTTTAAATATGCTGTGTAACACATTATTATATTATTTATTTGCAAAAAAAACTATAATATATATAGTTTTTAAAACAAATAAACGGAAAACCTATAACGCAACCTTTATATAAAGCAGATAAAAGAAAGGTAATACTAGTATACCGAGACCTACAAGGATTTGCAGTATTTAACAAAGACCTATAGTGGCTTATAAAATGCATGCAGCAAATCCTACGACTAAAAAACTGCATTAACAATAGATATAAAATCCATGCTTAATAAAAAGCAACAAAATTGCGCGAAATAATAAAGCAAACGCAACAAATCAATTAAAACCAACTAATGTTTAAAGAAAAAAAGCTTAAAAAAATAACAAAAAACCAACTGTAATAGCAATAAAATAAACAAACTTTAGCAAAAGATCTTTTAAAAATGCAACAAACCTTTATAAGCATGAGAAACCTAACATGATTTAAAATGCAAAAAATAAAAAAATAAAATATTATTTAAACGGAGATATATTAATATGCTTTAAAAAGTCTTAGGCAGCAATTAATGCAATTAAATAACTTAACAATATGTTAACATAAGCAACAATTAATTAAAATTAATTAAAAAACAACAATAGGCAATTATAACAAATTAATAATTGTTTTTAAGAGAACTTAAAAAGCTTTATGCCACAATAGCTAAAAAAAGCCAACATATTAAAATTAATCTAATATATTAAAAACATAAGCTATAAGCGCTTATAAATATAAAAGCTTAAGCAAGCTTTATTTTTTTACGAGTTATTAAGCAATTAAACATATTAACAAAGCTTAAAAACAACTTTTACTTATTTTTAACCGTTAATAAAAGTTTTATTGCATACAAAGATAGAATAGTTTTAAAAGAAATTATAAAACTTTTTTTTAACATTTTTAAACATGAAAAACAACTAGTGCTTGATATTACAAAAACATTTAAACATAATGTTATTTTGGAAATACCTTGGTTGCAAAAAAGCAATCCCAAAGTAAACTGGAAAACTGGCTAACTTTAGTGGGACATACTAAGAAAAAAATTAACTAATAAGGAATTTAAAACATAGGTATTAAGCAATTTTATTAAACTATTATTGCAAATTTGCATAATAATCAAAGAGTTTAAGCTTATACTTAACAATAAAGTATTAATAAAATATCAAGATTACGGCAACATGTTTAGTGAAATATATAATAAATTACTAAAGTATAGTTTATAAAACCACAAGATTTCGCTTAAAGAAAAAACTAAATTATAATTATTTTTATTATATTATATAAATAAAAAACAACTGAAAAAACTACGAGAATTTTTTAAAAAGAATTTAAAGAAAGGATTTATTTAATCTTTAAAATTACTAGCAAAATCACTAGTATTTTAGGTACTACGTAAAACCGGAAAAAATAAAAAACAATATTGGAAATTAGTAGTAAACTACCGAGATATAAACTTTAAAATAATTAAATTTGTAAAACCAATACTTAAAATTAATAATTTATAAAACAAATTAATATAACATGTTTTATTATTAAGTGATAAATATTATTAAGTGATAAGAGTTTTAAGCACTATTGAAATTGCAACGTAAAAAAAACAACTATAACGCAATTAAATTACTTTAAATTAATTGAAATCCTTTTTATTAAATATATTTACATCTACTGTACAAGTGCGCGCATTATGACCGGTGTTGCCGCATATGCCACAATGGCGCGCGCGCGCAAATGCCCTTACCTAACAACCACTTTTTTCACTATTTTTTTAATTTACTTGACTACCACCCTTTTTAAAGACCTGGAGATCTATTTCCTTAGATCGAGTAAATACTCCTTCAGTTTGTAATTGCTTATTTTTTGTTTTCTAACGTTTACTAAAAATATGGTTGGCCTTTTAAAGCTTAGCTACTTTATTTAGTATTAACGTTTGCTTATGCAATAAATAGTACATAGCTTTTAATAACAAGTTTACAGCGTTAATAATTTTGCTAAATAAGCTACTTTAATGCTTAGCAATTTGGGTTTTTAAGTAAATAATCTGTAAAATAGCTTTTTTAATAATAATAAAGGTTTTTAAAACTTAAACAGTAAAAAGTAACTTAAGCTTTAGTAATAGTATAAAAAGGATTAGCATAACATTAAACTTTAAAATAACAACTTTTAGGTTAAATGAGATAAGGCCAGTGGCCTTAAACCCAAACGTAATGTTTACAAATATTATTGCTTAAGTATAAGCCTTAAAAAACGCAGGTAAAAAGTCCTCCTTTAAAATATGCATTATATCTATTTGCATAATATTGCTGATTTTAATACTATATACTTTTTTTAACGGGCTAAAACATGCCACGTTTAAAAGCTAAAGTTTATAAAAAAAATATACAAGCATTGTTTTGGTAAAAATATTATTTTTTTAGCAATAGTTCTTAAATTTTTCCAAATAGTAGCTTTTGTAACTATTAAAAATAAAAAAACGTTTTGTGCCCGTTAAACGTAGTCGAGTATACTTATTAAAGTGTTTAATTTATTTTAAACTAAGATTATTATTAATTTAGCCGTTATATAAAACCGCAATTTGCCATTCGGGTGGTAAAAGGCTATTGTAATACCAAAAGGCAAAGTAAGTTTTTTCCTCCAAAATAATAAAAAGCGGCACTAATTAACCTTATAAATTAATCGAACAAACGGCTATAAACCAATTTTAATTGCTTTACTAAACTTACTTAGGCTTATTCCGCCTTTTAACACTTGTTATAACTATATTAATTATAATCATGCCTATTATAAACCTTATTTTATTAAAATTATATATATTTTTTTTTACAATGCCTTAACGCTTAATAGTCTTTTTTACGCGTTTGTAATACGCGTTATATTCGGTAGAAGCTTCGCAGAGGACTCGGCTATAGTTGATTTGACAGTCTAAACACGTTCGGAGGGCTGGTGTACGGTTTATAAAGCGCGTCGTCTAGCACTTTCCGACAGGTTGGCTACTCCGCTCAGCTAATAGTCGGTCGGCCATATCTTGAACATAATACACCTAAGGAGGAAACGCTTTCAAATCTAGGTAAATTATAAACTGTATAATCGCCTGCTTTTCGGAGTCGGTTAATTTCGACTTTATATCTTTGCTGCTGCGCCAGGGCGCAACACCAGCGATTTTGCGGCGGAAGGTCTTGTTAGGAACGCTATACATTTTTGCAAGCTTGTAAATAAAAATATAAGAGTTGCGTTTAAAAGCGCTAGCAGCAGTTAATAACCTAGCTTCTTTTAACGCGTGGTCTATTATTGTAGGTAAAGAAAATAAAGTTTAAATAATGAGAGGTGGGAAAACCTAAAACTCTTATCACTTGATAATATTTGTCACTTGATAATAGAACACGTTACGCAAAATGGTTTACAGCATTTAACCTATTAAACACATATAATTAAACAAAAGTAACATTAGGTAATAAATAAAAAACGGCATTTTGCACACGTTATAAATTATACAAATTTTTGGTTATGCTTTTTAAACTTACTAATGCTTTAGCAATATTTTAAGCGCAAATAACGCACGCTTTACGCAAATTTATTAATATATTTGTGATAATATATCTCGACAACATTTTAATATACTTAAAAAATCTTAAAAAATATTAAAAGCACGTTAAAAAAATATTAAACGCGCTATAAATTACTAAGTTAAAAATAAACCCTAAAAAAAGCAAATTTTATATATAAAAGGTTGATTTTCTTAGTTTTATAATAACTCCAAAGGAAATAAAAATCCAAAAGTCCAAGATTTTAGCAGTAAAAAATTAACCAGTGCTTAAATCGGTGAGCAACGTAAAAGCATTTGTGAGATTTACAAATTATATCCGAAGCCTTATTAAATGGTTTAATAGACACGCCGGACCTTTTTTAAACCTAATAAGGAAAAACAATCCCTTTAAATAAAAAAAGAAAAAACAAAAATCTTTTGAAAAAATTAAGGCATTTATATTAAAAAAGCTTGTTTAAAAGCTTTTTAACCCAAATAAAAAATTTGAAATAATAGTTAACGCTAACAAGAGGGCAATAGGCAAACAACTAAGTTAATAAGACAAAAATGGAAAATTGCACCTAGTGGCATATTTTTTAAAAAGATTTTTAAAACTAGCAAAATAATACACGCTACTAAATAAAAAGCTTATAACTATTGTTTAAGCATTTAAAAAATAAAAATATTACTTTTATAAACTTAAAAAACTAGTTAAAATGTATATAAACTATAAAAATTTAACTACGTTTATAATAATAAAAATATTAAACAAACAATAAATCAAATAAGCAAAGTTTTTATTTTAGTTTAATTTTATTATTTTTTACATTAAAGAAAAAAAAAATATAATAGCAGACATTTTAAGTTAACAAAGCAACTATAAAAAATTAAAAACAAAAAACTAAGTATTATTAAAAAAAACCTAACAAGAAATTATACTTGCAGCTATAATTTTATTTAATTATAATAAATAAATTAAACAATTGTGGAAAAACCATGGAATAGTTTTATAGGCATTATTATTATTAACTAATATACTACTAACTTTTAAGCAAAGCAAAAACAAAGATAAAAAAGTATATTTAAATTTTAAACAACAATTTATAATTAAAGAATTAGTAAAGGCAATGTACAAACATTTATTAGCAAAACATTAGGGAGTATATAAAACACTATTATAAGTACGAAAAAACTACAAATATAAAAAACTCAAAAGCATAGTAAAAAAAGTAGTTTAAAAATGTGTTTTATGCAAAAAAAACAAGGCATCACAACATAAACCATATGGATTGCTACAACTAAAGCAAATACCAAACAAAGCTTAAAAGTTTATTATGTTTAACTTTATTATTAAGCTACCTAAGTTAAAAAAACTAATAACAGAAGTATTTTATAACTTAATACTGGTTATTATGAAAAAACTCACAAAGTATAGATATTTTATACCATATCTGGAATTAAATATGGCAAAAGATTTAGCCTATATAATAATTAAACATGTTTTTAATAAATATAAAATTTTAAAAAAAGCAATTATAAATAAAAAAACAATTATAGCCTTTAAATTTTATTAATTATTAATAAAAGCATTAAGCATTAAACACCGATTGTTTATAGTTTATTATTTACAAATAAATAAATAAACAAAAAGATTTAATTAAACTTTAAAACAATATTTACGCTGCTACCTTAATAAATAACAAGACAATTAGGTTAAGCTTTTGCTTATAATAAAGTATGCTTATAATAGTTTTAATAATAAGTCAATAAAAATATCTCTATTTACGGCAAATTATAAATTTAACTTAAAAGTAAATCAAATAGTAATTAACGGCGTTATAGCGCTTAAAGCAAAAATATAAGCAAAAAAAATCATAGGTTTACAATAGAAATTACAAAACGAGCTAATATTTTTACAAAACCATATAAAAGCTTATAGCAATAAGCATAAGTTGTTAAAGCTAACCTTAAAAAAAAAAATAAAGTATATCTTTTAAAGCGTAACATTAAAATAAAATAACTAAGCAATAAGCTAAACTTTAAATTAATTAAATTATTTAAAATTAAAAAAGTTATTTTAAAAACCAATTATTAACTTAAGCTATTTAAAAAAGCAAAAATATAGCCAAAATTCCATATTTTTTTTTTAAACCAGCATTAAAAAACGCTAAACTTTAAATACGATTAAAAGTTAAATCAAACAAAGATTTATATAAAGTTAAAAAAATATTGGATTTATGTTAAAATAAAAGTATTTACAAATATTTAGTTAAATAAAAAGGATACTTACATGCAAAAACTATATAAAAACCTAAGAAAAACTTAAAAAACGTGGCATAAATAGTTAATTAATTTTACCGCTAATATTTTAACTAATTAATACTAAAAAAGCGGGGTTAACTACCTAAGCAAAAAAAAAACCAAAAAAACCTTAGTTAATTTTAGAAAAGGCTATAAAAAAAGTTAGTTTGGCTTATTTTTTTTTTAAACAATATTGCTTTTTCTTTAAACGCTTTTGTGCTTTTAATTTATTTATATTTTAAAAACCCTGTTAAGCTATTTTAACATTTTCTTTATAAAAAAACTCGACTTAACGGTTAAAATAAAAAAAGCAAGCTAATAATTTCTAAGCTTAACAATTTATTTTTTAAAGTTTATTAAAAACCTTGCGCTTATGTGTTTGCAACTATTAATATTTTAAAATAATAGTATATAAAAAATCAATAAAAACGTGGTTTTTATTGCAAAAAAAAAGGTTGGCATTGTTATAGTTTTTATAACAATTAATACTATTTAATATTTTACAAAAAAAACCTTTATTAAAACAGCGAAAGCAAGGCATGATTTTATAACTAAAGGTTTTAATAGCAGCAAAAGTGGCGCAACAACGCTTTATAAAAAAAAGCGGAGCAAACTTTGCAATATAACTTGTTATAGTAAAAAAAAACCATAAGAAACAGAAAAAAAGGAAAAAACCTATAAAACTTACCAAAACAAAAAAAACACGCTAGTATTTATTGCAGACAATAAACCTGAAAAAAAAGGAATAATGTTACGAACTAACAAAAAGGCGGCCTATTAAAAAACTAAGGTAACTAAACGACCTAATAAAGGGTATTGAGCTAAACTAGGAGACAAGCTACAGCTTAAAAGAGGTCATATAACACGTAGCTTTATAGAGCAAATAAAGCAAATGCTCTAGAAAATCTATAAAGCAAATAAAACAAATGCTTTAAAAGATCTGTAAAACAAATAAAGCAAGCGCTTTATGTAATTTATAAAGCAAACAGAGCACAAAAAAATAATAAAAAAAAAACGGTTTATATAATAACAAAACGTTTTTTTTGTAATTAGTATAGTTTTTACTTTACAATTTAATTTAAGCATACAGCGACTTTTTAGAATAGCTGTGTGAGAGGAATCTCTTGACGACCACTTAGTTACGACCCGACCGTATAACGTTCGCACCTTAGGCACAATCCAATACGTGGAGCTTTGAGTACTAACGCCCTTACAAACTAACGGTTTATTACAAATAAATTTAAGCTAAAACATTATATTAATATTATTTGCAAAAACGCTATTTAAAAAAATAAATAGTTTTATATAATAAAAATTAAAAGAAATAAATATAAAACTTTTGTTTAAATTGCTTTTTTATTATTTAATTTATTTGTTTAATATTTTAATATTATATAATTATAGCTTAATTATTTAAGATATTATAGTAAAATTATATATAGTTTTTAATTAATATATATTATTAATATATACATTTTAAGCTTGTTAAAAAACATAAGCTTAAGCAAATTTTTTTATATAAAAGTTAATTTTAATTAAATTTTTTGCTTAACTTTTTTAAATTATAATAATATTATTTTTATATAAAAAAATCTTTTTTTATTAAATTTAAATAAATAGCTAAACAATAAGGTTTTTTTTATTTTTGCGTAAAATTTAGCTTCCTTAAGTTTTTTTTTTATATATTAAAAAGTTAAAAGTTATAAAGCTTAATATATTATTTGTTTATATTTTAATTATTTTAAAAATATTAAAATAATTATATATAAATAAAAAATATAAATTATATATAAACATTTATATTTTAAGCTTTTTTTAATAATATTAATAATAAATTTTAAATTAATATAATTTAAATTTAGCTAAGTTATATAATAGTTATATAATTTATAAAATAATTTTTAAAAAATAGTTATTTTTTAACTTTAAAAACAAATGTGCAAAAATATTGCATAATAATTTATTAATTAATTATATATAAATTTAAATAATATTTTTAAGCTTATATATTATTTTAAAGTTTAATATAAATATAAGTTTAAAAGCTAAAATTAGCTGTTGGTTTATTTGTTAAATTAAAAATAATTAAATTTACATTATATTTTTTTTAGCATTATTATACCTTTATATAATTAATTTTAACTTTTTATATAATTTAATATTTCTTTTTTTTTTTTTTATATAAAGCATAATTTAAAAATATATTTTTTATTATATATATTTAAGTTATATATAATAAACTTAAATATGTTTTATATAATAAATTTATTAATTTTTATTATATTTAACTTTTTAAAAAGTTTATTAAGCGTTATAATAATTTTATTTATATAAAGCTTAATTATTAGCTTTAAAGCTTGCTATTTTTTTAAAATTAAAAAAATATATGCTATTTAATTTTTATATAATAAATATATAGCAAGTTTTTTTTAGCTAATTATATTTTTATTAAGTTATTATTAATTATATAAATTATATATTATTATTTTTTGCATTTTCCTTTTATATATTTATTATATAATAATATAATTTAATTTATATATAGCAAAAATATATTAATTTATTAATTAAAACAATAATAATATTTAACTTTTTAATTATTTTAATTTTATACAAACTTTTTTAGCTTTTTTTTTTTTTTATATTAAAACTTTACTGCAAAAAAAAAATATAAATATATTATTACATAATAATTTATTTTGCTTTTTAATTACATAATTAATTTTAATTTTTATATAAATATTGTATAATATTTTTATTGTTTTTTAAATCATTGCTGCTTTTTAAACAAAAGCTAAAAAAAAAAAAATCTTTGTTAATATAAAAATATGCTTTAAAAAAAAAAATTAATATAAAGCTATTTAATTTTGCTATATTATTTAACGTTTTAATTATTATTTATAAAATTAATTTATTATTTATTTATATGTTAATTTTTTTTTTAAAAATATTATATATATATTTTAATAATTTATAAGCTTGTTTTATTTTTTTAATTATTTAATATGCTTTAATAAACATTTTTTAGCATTATATGCTTATTATTTAAATAAAATTTTAAAATTTATTTAATAAAAAATTAATTTTAAAATTATATATAATATTATTAAAAAATCTTTAATATATATTAATTTAGCATTTGTATAATATTTTTTAAACATTTTATGCAAACATTAATTTTAAAAAAATAATTATTTAAAATAATATTATAATATTAATTTTATATAATACCGATTAATTTTTTATTTATATAATATTTATAATTATTTTTAATTATAAATTTAAAGCAATATAATGCTTTATTATATATTTAATAATAATAATAAAACTTTTAATTTTATAACAAACCGTTAGTTTATAAAAGCGTTAATACTCGAAGCTTCACGTATTAAATTGTGCCTAGGGTGCAAACGTTGTACGGTCGGGTTATAACTAAATGGTTGTTAAAAGATTACTCTCACACAGCTATTTCAAAAAATCGCTATATGCTTAAATTAAATTATAAAGTAAAAACTACAACTAAATACATAGAAAACGTTGGTTTATTATATAAACAGTTTTTTTTTCACTAATTCCGGTTGTTTTTATTGTTTTTTAAAAACACCAAAGACCCGTCTCTGTTATTTTTTAAAAACGCTAAAGACTAAAACACTGTTTTTGTTTTTTAACAGAAACCAAGGTCACGTGACCTTTCCTTTTCTGGCTGTAGCATGTTTCCTGGTCTAGCCACGTACCCCTCATTGGGCCGTACGGTCACCTTGGTCTACCAACAGGCCATTCCTCTGTTAGTTCGTAACATTATCCCCCTTTTCCCAGGTTTATTGTCCGCAATAAATACTAGTGCGTCCCTTCCTTTTTCTGGTGAGTAATGTTGTTTTTTAATTTGTTTTGTTTGTTGAAACATAGCCGGTCGCATCTTTAAGTCGCGCAAAAAGTTGTCTACCGAAAGTTGTCGTAAACTTTCTAATTTTATTAAGCAGTTTGGTTTTGAAGTCATGCCTTGCTCTTGCTATTTCAACAAAAGTCTTACTTACAAAATGTTAAAGGATTGCAGTTGATGCAAAAACTGTAACGACGTAAACCTTTAGTTTTGCGATGGCAATCATGTGTTGCTTTACTCTTTCCGCTAAATCTGTGCCGAAAAGTCTCGCATAGACCGGGAAAAACGGGAGGCTAACAAACAGCTCTAAGAGCTGGCAGCCCGTATTAATTGTTTGGACCGTTAGTCCAAATTTCTTCATGAAAAAGGTATAAAATTTATTTAGCGTGGTTTTCAAAATTTAAATAAATTAAAGGAGCAGGAGCGCTTAAAAAAGAAGCAAAGGCGTTTTGCTGCCGAGTTTTTTCCACCGTCTTCTCTTAGGATAAATTAAAACGTCCTAAAACCTTTTTTTAGGGTTAACCCCTCCCTTTGGGCACTGGTCGGTCAAGATGTTGCTGGTGAAACTAATTAATTATTTATATTATATTTTTCAAGTTTTTCCTAGGTTTTTAAATAGTTTTTACGTGTAAGTATTTTTTTTATTTAACTAAATATTTATAGGTATTTTTATTTTAACGTAAATCTAGTATTTTTTTAACTTTATATAAATTTTTGTCTGGTTTAACTTTTAATTATGTTTAAAGTTTAGCGTTTTTTAGTGCTAATTTAAAAAAAAAAATATAAAACTTTAGCTATATCCTCGCTCCTTTAAGTAGCTTAAGTCGATAATTTGTTTTTAAAATAACTTTTTCAATTTTAAATAATTTAATTTGTTTAAAGTTAAGTTTATTGCTTGGTTGTTTTATTTTAATATTGCGCTTTAAAAAATACACTTTGTCTTTTTTCTTTAAAGTTAGCTTTAATAACTTATGCTTATTGCTATAAACTTTTATACGGTTTTGTAAAAATATTAGCTTGTTTTATAGTTTTTATTATAAACCTATGATTTCCTTTGCTTATATCTCTGCTTTAAGCGCCGTTATGCCGTTAATTGCAGTTTAATTTATTTTTAGGTTAAATTTATAATTTGCTATAAATGGAAATATTTCCATTAACTCATTGTTAAAACTATTGTAAACATATTTTGCTATAAGCAAAAGCTTAACCTAATTGTTTTATTGCTTGTTAAAATAGCAGCAAAGGTATTGCTTTAAAGTTTAATTAAGTTTTTTTGTTTGTTTATCCGTTTATAAATAATAAGCCATAAATAACCAATGTTTAACGCCTAATGCTTTCATTAATAATTAATAAAACTTAAAGGTTATAATTATTCCTTTATTTATAACTGCTTTTTCTGAAATTTCATGTTTATTAAAAACATGTTTAATTATTATATAGGCTAAATCTTTTGCCATACTTGATTTCAGGTATAGTATGAAATATTTATACTTTATAAGTTTTTTTACAATAACTAATATTAAGTCGTATAATACTCCGGTCATTAGTTTTTTTAACTTGGGTAGCTTAACAATGAAGTTAAACACAATAAACTTTTAAGCCCTGTTTAGTATTTGCTTTAGTTGTAGTAATCCATATGGTTTATATTGCAGTGCTTTGCTTTTTTTGCATAAAACACATTTTTAAACTACTTTTTTTACTATGCTTTTAAGTTCTTTGCATTTGTAGTTTTTTTGTATCCGGGAAAGTGTTTTATACACTCCTTAATGTCCTGCTAGTGGATGTTCATGCATTGCTTTCACTAGTTTTTTAATCGTAAATCGTTGTTTAGGATTTAAATATATTTTCTTATTTTTATCTTTGCTTTGCTTAAAGGTTAGTAGTGTGTTAATTAATAATAGTAATGCCTATAAAACTAATCCATAGTTTTTCCATAATTGTTTAATTTATTTATTATAATTAAATAAAGTTATTGCTGCAAGTGTAATTTCTTGTTAGGTTTTTTTTAACAATACTTGGCTTTTTATTTTTAACTTTTTATAGTTGCTTTATTAACTTAAAATGTTTGCTATTACATTTTCTTTTCTTTTAATGTAAAAAATAACAAAGTTAAACTAAAATAAAAACTTTGCCTATTTGATTTATCGTTTGTTTAATACCTTTGTTGTTATAAACGTAATTAAGTTTTTATAGTTTATGTACACCTTAACTAGTTTCTTAAGTCCATAAAGGTAATGTTCCCATTCCTTAAATGCTTGGACAATAGCCATAAGCTCTTTGTCTAGTAGCGTGTATCGCTTTGCTAGTCCTGAAAATCTTTTTAAGAAATATGCCACTGGGTGCAATTTTCCATTTTCATCTCGTTGACCTAGTCGTCCGCCCATTGCCCTTTTGCTAGCGTTAACTGTTACTTCGAATTCCTTGTCTAGGTTAGGAAGCTTTTAAACAGGCTTTTTTAATATAAGTGCCTTAACCTTTTCAAAAGATTCTCGTTTTTCCTTTTCCCACTTAAAGGGATTGTCTTTCCTTATCAGGTCTAAAAAAGGTCCGGCGTGCCCATTAAACCGTTTGATAAAGCTTCGGACATAGTTTATAAATCCCACGAACGCCCTTACGTCACTCACCGATTTAAGTACCGGCCAATCTTTTACTGCTGAAATCTTGGACTTTTAAATTTTTATCTCTTTTAAAATTATTGTAAAACCAAAAAAATCAACCTTTTGTGTGTAAAATTTGCTTTTCTTAGGGTTTACCTTTAATTTAGCAATTTGTAACGCGTTTAGTACTTTTTTAACATATTTTCGATATTTCTTAAGGTTTTCTAAATATATTAAAATGTTGTCGAGATATACTATTACAAATATATTAATAAATTTGCGTAAAGCATGCATTATTTACGCCTAAAATGTTGTTAAAGCATTAATAAATCTAAAAAGCATAACTAAAGATTTGTATAATTTATATTGTATGCAAAATGCCGTTTTTCACTCATTACTTAATGCTATTCTTGTTTGATTATATGCGTTTAGTAAATCAAATGCCGTAAACTATTTTGCGTGCACCAATTTGTCTCATAAGTCGTTAATTCTGGGTATCGGTCCTACAAACTTAATAGTTTTAAAGTTCACATCTTAGTAGTTCACTATTAATCTTTAACGTCGCTTTTCATTTTTTCCGGTTTTACGTAGTACCTAAAGTACCGGTGATCCTGCTAATAATTTTAAAGATTAAATAAATCTTTTCTTTAGATTTTTTCTAAGAAATTCTCGTAGTTTTTCCAATTGTTTTTTATTCATGTGATATAATAAAAATAATTATAATTTAGCTCTTTTTTTAAGCGAAATCTTGTAGTTTTATAAACCATGCTCTGGTAACTCATCGTATGTTTCACTAAACACGTCGCCGTAGTCTTAATATTTTATTGATACTTTATTGTTAAGTATAAGCTTGGACTCTTTAATCATTATATAAATTTGCAATAATAGTCTGATAAAATTGCTTAATACCTATGTCTTAGGTTCCTCATTAGCTAATTCTCTTTTTAGTATATCCTACTAAAGTTGGCTAGTACTCTAGTTCACTCTGGGATTGCTTTTCCGCAACCAAGGTATTTCCAAAATAACATTATGTTTAAATGTTTTTGTAATATCGAGCACTAGTTGTTCTTTGTGTCCGAGAATGTTAAAAAGAAGTTTTGCAGTTTCCCTTAAAACTATTCCGTTTTTGTACGCAATGGGACTTTTATCAACGGTTAAAAGTAGGTAAAAGTTGTTTTTAAGCTTTATTAATATGTTTAATTGCTTAATAACTCATAAAAAAATAAAGCTCGCTTAAGCTTTTGTATTTATAAGCGTTTATAGCTTATGTTTTTAATACACTAAATCGATTTTAATATGTTTGCTTTTTTTAGCTGTTATAGCATAAAGCTTTTTAGGTTTTCCCAAAAACAGTTATTAATTTATTACAACCGCTTGTTGTTATTTTTTAACTAATCTTAGCTAATTGTTGCCTATGTTAGCATATTGTTAAATCGTTTAGTTGCGTTAATTGCTGCCTAAAACTCCTTAAAGCATTTTACTATATTTTTATTTAAATAGTATTTTATTTTTTCATTTCTTACATTTTAAATCATGTTAGGTTTTTTATGCTTATAAAGATTTATTGCATTTTTAAAAAATGTTTTGCTAAAGTTTATTTGTTTCATCGCTACTAAGGCTAGTTTATTCGTTACTTTTTTAAGCTTTTTTTCCTTAAACGTTAATTGGTTTTGATTAATTTGTTGCGTTCGTTTTATTATTTCGCACAACTTTATTGCCTTTTATTAAGCATAGATTTTACATTTATTGTTGGTGCAGTTTTTTAGTCGTAGGTTTTGCTGCATGTATTTCATAGGCTACTGTAGGTCTTCGTTAAATACTGCAAATCCTTGAGGGTTTTAGTACACTGGTGTTATTTTCCCTTTATCTGCTTTGTATAAGGGTTGCATTATAGGTTTTCTGTTTAATTGTTTTAAAAACCACATATATTGTAGCTTTTTTTGCAGATGGTGCATATATTAATATATTACATAGCATATTTAAAAAATCTATTTGTGTTCTTTATTTTCTAGTATTATTTCTGCCGGTTTTTAACTTATTGTGTTTTTATTATAATAATGTTCTTCGGCGATAAGCTCGGTAGCCAGGCTGAGTTGCTTGCTGGTATTCGTTTTGGCTTTTATTATAAGTGCTAGGTTGTACTGCTATACATTGTTTAAAAATGGCCATATTTTTATGTTGTCTTTAGCTTTTAACGTATTAATTGTCGCTGTTTTAGCTTTTTTTATTCGAGATTTTTGTGCGTTTGATGTTTCGCCTAAGCATTTTCCCCGTTAAATAGATCTTGCTACCGAGCTTTCTAACCATTTCCATTTAAATTAGTGGTTACATTTGTTATAGCTACATGCATGTCCTTTTGGACAAAATTTCCCTTTAAGCCATCCTTGATATTTATATGTTGGGTTTTTAACCTTGTCCCATATAAAATCCCTAATTTTTTTTAGTTTAATATCCTCTCAATTATTTTCATTGTTGTTGGTTTAAATAGGATTTTTCCAAGTAGCTATATTTTGCTTGGTTTTATCATTAATGCTTATGTTGTGTTTTTAGCAATTAATAAAGTCGCAAATACACCTGTTTTATTTTGCTCGTTTTAATTGTTTCGTAAAAAGGTGCTTTAAACACACTTGTCCTTTTTTCCTACACATATCGCAATATGGCACTCCTTTTACGTATTGTTGCTGTAGTTAACTCCATTGGTTGCTAATTTTCAACATTGCGATCGTTATAAATAAAGCCTGTTTTGTTTCTTTAAGTTGTCGTTTTTTTTTGGGCTTATTATAAGCCTGGGCGTAATGTCCTTTTAGATTACAATTGTAACACTTAACCTTGCTTAGGTTTTTTTTTTTCTTTGTTGCATTTAGTTTTATAAGTCCCGCATGGGTACTTGATGCCGTAAACTTTGTGGTTCGTTTTTTTCCTAAGTTGGGTATTTGTTGAGTTTGTTGTTGTTTTTGTAAACGTTGTTTGTATAGCCGGTTATTGATTTTTATTGCGTTAGCGATATAGGTTTTAAGATTGCCCGGTTGTTCGTCTTTGTACAACTTGTTTTTTACCTTGTTTTTTAACCTTTAATAAAAAGCCGTTATTAAAGCGTCATTATTAATCCACGTTGTTTTAGCTGCTATTTTTTGAAATTTTACTGCATATTTATATGCGGCTTCTGTTTGAGACATCAAAAGCAGCTTTTTCTTTGCTTGTTTTTTTTCTTTTAAATTTTTATACATATTGGTTAACGCTGTTTTAAACCTATTAAAAGATTTAAATGCTGCTTTGGTTTTTTTTTTAGTATTATTAATGTTGTTATTATTTATATAATTGTTTATTATAAGTTAAAACTATTTTAATGCATTGCCGGTAAAAAATCTTATAGCCGTTATTACTTTATTTCCGTTTAATAAAAAACTATTGTTGTAATGTCGTAAGTAAGCCCTTGCTTAAGTTAAAAATCCTTTTAGTTGCTTTTAGTTGCTATTAAACTTAGTTGGCTTAACTGGCTTAAAAGGCTTGGGTTTTAATAAGTTTATAACCTGCGCTTTTAGCTGTTGATTTTGCTGTTTTAACTGCTTGATTTTATCTTATAAATGCGTTAAAAAACTTTGCACCATTACAGGTGTTAGTTTAAGCTGCTGCAAAAACATCGTAACCGTATATAGTTGTTTTCTAAACACTAAATAAGTTTAACAATTTAAAATGTAACAAACCGTTAGTTTGTAAAGGCGTTAATACTCGAAGCTTCACGTATTAGATCGTGCCTAGGGTGCGAACGTTGTATGGTCGGGTCGTAACTAAGTGGTCGTTAAGAGATTACTCTTACACAGCTATTCCAAGAAGTCGCTGTATGCTTAGATTGAATTGTGAAATAAGAACTACAATTAAATACATAGGAAACGTTGGTTTATTATATAAACAGTTCTTCTTTCACCAATTCCGGTTGTTTTTATTGTTTTTTAGAGACACTAGAGACCCGTTTTTGTTGTCTCTCAGAGACGCTAAAAACCAAGACACTGTCTCTGTTTTTTAACAAAGACCAGGGTCACGTGACCTTTCCTTTTCTGGCTGTAGCATGTCTCCTGGTTTAGCCACGTACCCCTCATTGGGCCGTACGGTCACCTTGGTCTATTAACAGGCCGTTCCTTTGTTAGTTCGTAACAAATTTTTTTTTAAAATAAATTATTTAATTTTATATTTTACATAAAATAATATTTTATTTAATTTTCTTATATAAAAATGCTTAAAATATTTATATAAACGTTATAACTTAGCTTTAATAAAATAGCTAACTGTTATATATAAGCTAATATTAAAAAATAAATAACTTTATTTTTATATAATAGCAATTGTTTTTTTATTTTTTTATATAACGCATTTCCCATTTAAACCGGACATTTAATTAAGCTAGCCATTTAATTTCCCATATAAAAATATACTAAAAAATTCGTGCATTTTAACGGATATTAAGGCTATAAACTAATAATTAGTATATTTAAAATCTTTATTTAAAAATGAATTTAATGATATTTGTTATAAATTTGCTACTATTTTATTTAGTACTTTTTTAAAAAACCACGCTGAAATTTTAACGTGGTTTTAAATGCACTTATAAATAAAATAGTAATAAATTTATAAAAAATATCATTGGATTTATTTTTAAGTAAAAATTTTAAATATATTAATTATTATTTTTTAGGCTTACTTTTTGTCGAAATGCACGGGCTTTTTTAGTATATTTTTATATGGGAATTTAAATAGCTAGCTTAATTAAATGTCCGGTTTAAATAAAAAATGCGTTAATGATATTTTTTATATTATTAAAATAAACTTTTAAATAATTTATATTTTTAAGCAAAAATAAAAAAAAAGTAAAGGTATTTAATATATAAAATATTATATAATTAATTTAATTATTAATTTTTATTATGTTAATTAAAGTTATTATATAATTTTTGCTAAAGTTTATTTTAGTTATTTTAAAAGTTTAAATAATTTTTATATAAAGGTTTTATTATATATATGCTTTTATTTGTAATTTTTTTACAGTTAAAAATTTTAAAACGTTTATATTTTAAATAATGCTTTAATATTTTATATAATATTTATTATTAAATATAAATTAATTTAAAAGCTTATTTATTATTATTATATAATATAAAAATATATTGTTTATAAAATATTATGCTGTTTTATTGTTATATATATTAAAATTTTCTTTTTTTTGTTTTTATATAAAGTTAAATAGCTTTTATACTTTATAAAATAAATAAAAAAATTTAAAATTAGTTTATTATTAAATATTATTTTATATATATTAAAATATTATTTTTTTATATAAGCTTTTTTTTAAAAAATGTAATAAATTAACTAGCATTTTTTTTTTAATAAATAAAGCATTTTTTATTTATATAATTATTTTTTAAAAAGTAAATATTTGTATAATTATTTTTTAAAAAATAAATATTTATATAATTTTAGCTAAAATATTATTTTTGCATATTTTAAAAATATTATTAAATGCTTTTATTTTATATAATATATTAAAAAATTTAATTATAGCGCTAGTTTATATAATATATATTTTTTACATTTTATATAAAATATTTATTAAATAAATTGCTTTTTATTTAAAAGCACGTATAAAAATTAAAAAAAAAGCTTTTATATATAAGTTTTTAAAAAACTAAATCCTGTTTTAAATTTAAAAACGCTTTTATATATTTATGCAATAATTATATTAAAATATATTTTTTTTAAATATTTTGCTTTAAATGTTTTTTATGCTTTAAATAGCTGGTTAATTATAATTTTTAATGCTTTATAAAAAAAAAAAAAATTTATTTATAAACTTATATAAAAATAATATTTATTTAATTAATTTAATATTAATTATAATTTATAATATTATACATTTTTTTTTATATATAATTAAGTTTAATATAATATATATAATAATTTTTTGCGTAATTAATTAAAATAATTAAAAATATAGCATAAAATTAATTTTTTATAATTTTTAACTTTTAATAAAAATTAATAAATTATTGCGTTTTATTATAAATGTGACGAACCTTAGATTCGTTATGGCGTGGTATACTCGGAGCTCCCGTGTGGATTGTGCTAGGTAGTATAACAATGGTAGTTACAATAGTCGTAGTTACTAAATAGTTAGGATTGCTCCTATACAGTTATTCTAAGAAGTTGCTATATGCTTAAATTAAATTGTGAAATAAAAACTATACTAATTACAAAGAAAACGTTTTGTCATTATATAAACCGTTTTTTTTTTCACTATTTCTGTTGTTTTTACTGTTTCCTTAAAAACTTTAAAAACTAGTCTTTTTTTTCTTTTAAAAAATATTAAAAATGCGCTTTATTTTTAATAAATCCACAAAAACCGTCACATGACCCTTTTACTATAGCTGTAGCATATCTTTTAATTTAGCCACGTACCTTTTATTAAGCCGTTTTAGTCACCTTAGTTTATTAATAGGTCGTTTTTTTGTTAGTTTGTAATATTATTCCCCTTTTCCCAGGTTTATTGCCCACAATAAATACCTTAGCATGCCTTTCCTAGTAAGTAATATTGTTTTTTTTTCTTTTAACTTTTGCTTTTCCAAAACATAGCCAGTTGTATTTCCAAATCGCATAAAAAATCGTTTATTAAAAATTGTCGCAAACTTTTTAACTTTATTAATTAGTTTAATTTTAAAATCATGCTTTGCTCTTGTTGTTTTAACAAAGGTTTAACTTGCAAAATATTAAAAAATTATAGTTGGTGCAAAAATTGCAACAATGCTAACTTGCAAACTTGCAATAGCAATCATATGTTGCTTTACTTTTTTTGCTAAATTTGCGTTAAAAAAACTTAAATTAATTGGAAAAAATGCAAAGCTTTGCAGCATTTACAAAAAGCTACTAAGCAATTTTTTAAACTGTTTGCTCGTATAAATTGTTTAGACCGTTAGTTTATATTTTTTCATAAAAAAGATATAAAGTTTATTTAGCGTGGTTTCTAAAATTTAAACAAGCTAAAAAAGCAGAAGCGCTTAAAAAAAAAGCAAAAACGTTTCTCCGCTAAACTTTTTCCCTTTTTTTTTTTTAAAATAAACTAAAACACACTAAACCTTTTTTTTAGGGTCGACCTTTCCCTTTAGGCCTTGGTTAGTTAAAATAGCGTTGGTAAAACTGGTTAACCATTTACTTTATATTTTTTAAATTTTTTATAAGTTTTTATATGGTTTTTGCGTGTGAGTATTCTTTTTACTTAACCAAATATTTATAGGTTTTATTGTTTTAACATAAATTTAGTATTTTTTCAATATTGTATATATTTTTGTTTAGTTTAACTTTTAGTTTTGTTTAAAGTTTAGCATTTTTTAGTGCTAATTTAAATAAAAAAATATAAAATTCTAGCTATATTCTAGCTTTTTTAAGTAGTTTAAATTAATAATTAGTTTTTAAAATAACTTTTTTAACTTTAAATAATTTGATTTATTTAAAATTAAGTTTATTGCTTAGTTGTTTCGTTTTAATATTGCACTTAAAGAGATATATTTTATCTTTTTTTTTTATAGTTAGCTTTAATAACCTGTTTATATTATAGTACTTTTTTATGCGGTTTTGCAGGAATGCTAGCTTATTTTGTAGTTTCTGCTGCAATTTAATTTTTTTTGCCTATGTTTCTGCGTTAGGTGCCATTGCTTTTTTAATTGCAGTTTTGTTTACTTTCGGGTTAAATTCATAATTTGCTTTAAATGGTAACATTTCCATTAACTTATTATTAAAACTATTGTAAGCATACTTTGCTATAGGCAATAATTTAACTTAGTTGTTTTGCTGTTTATTAAAATAGCAGCAAAAGTACTGCTTTAAAGTTTAATTTAATTGTTTTGTTTGTTTATTTGTTTAAAGATAATAAGCCGTAAATATATAGTGCTTAATCCCCAATGCTTTTATTAACAATTAATAAAATTTAAAAGCTATAGTTATTTTTTTATTAGTAATTGCTTTATTTAAAACTTTATATTTATTAAAAATATGTTTGATAATTAAATAAGCTAAATTTTTTGCCGTACTTAATTCCAGATATAGTATAAAATATTTATACTTTATGAGTTTTTCCACAATAACCAAGATTAAATCATATTTAACTTTTGTTATAGGTTTTTTTAATTTAAGTAGCTTAATAATAAAATTAAACACAATTAACTTTTAAGCTTTGTTTGGTATTTGTTTTAGCTGCAATAACTCGTATGGTTTATGCCGTAGTGCTTTGCTTTTTTTGTAAAGGTCACACTTTTATAACGCTTTTTTTATAGTATTTTTCATTCCTTTTTAATAAAATGCTTGGTTTTTAATTCTTTAAGTAGTTTTGAATATTTCTTGGTGTTTTACAAGTGGGTGTTTGTGAGTTATCTTAATAAGCTTTTTTTTTAACTTGGGTAATATTTAAATTTAATTCTTATAGTATATTAAGTTAATTATGCCGTTGTGCTTTAAACCGTTTGCATTAAACTGGTTTATATTATTATAATAATATTTTAGTGTTGTGATTGTTAATATTTTTTACGCAAATTCCTCGTAGTTTATGCGTTTTATTGCTAATAGCATTAATCCTTGTTTAGTTTCTTTAAAAAATGTTTAACTTTTTTTTTCCTTTTTGTTTTAATAGTTGCTTTATTAACTTAAAATGTTTGCTTTAACATTTTTTTTTCTTTTAATGTAAATAATAATAAAGTTAAACTATAATAAAAATTCTAACTATTTTATTTGTTGTTTGTTTAACACCTTTAATATTATAAACGTTGTAAGGTTTTTATAATCGGAATATATTATTACTAGCTTTTTAAGTTTATAAAAATAATGCTTTTATTTTTTAAATGCTTAGACAATAGCCATTAGCTTTTTGTTTAGCAGCATATATTATGCTGCTAGTTTTGAGAATTTTCTTAAGAAAAAAGCTACTGGATATAGCTTCTCGTTTTTATTTCGTTAACCTAGTTAACTGCTTATTGCTACATTATAGGCGTTAATTTTCACTTTAAATTTTTTATTAGGGTTAGGAAATCTTAAAACCGGGTTACTTATAACTAAAGACTTAACTTTGTTAAAAGAGTTTTGTTTTTTTTTTTTAATGAAAAGTTAAATCTTTTTTTATTAGATTTGTAAGAGGACCTGCGTGTTTACTAAATCTCTTAATAAAGCTTTGGACATAGTTTGTAAATCTAATGAATGTTTTTATATCGCTCACCGATTTAAGTATAGGCTAATTTTTAACTGCTGAAATTTTAGATTTTTGGATTTGTACTTTTTTTAGAGTTATTATAAATTTAAAAAAATTAACTTTTTTTGTATGAAATTTGCTCTTTTTAGGGTTCACCTTAAACTTTGCATTTTTTAGCGCTATAAGCACCTTTTTCACATGTTTTTAGTGCTTTTTAAATGTTTTAAAGTATATTAATATATTGTTTAAATATATTATTATAAATATATCGATAAACTTTTGTAATATATTTATAATTTGTGTTTAAAATGTTGCTGGTGCGTTAGTAAGTCCAAATGGCATTACTAAATATTTAAACAACTTGTATGATATTTTAAATGTTATTTTTTATTTATTACCTAGTGTTATTTTTGTTTAATTATATGCATTTAGTAGGTTAAATGCTATAAATTACTTTGTGCGTACTAATTTATTTTTTAAATCATTAATTTTGGGCAATAGTTTTACAAATTTAATTGTTTTAAAGTTTATATTTTTAAAGTCCACGCAAAGTTTTTATTTTTATTTTTTGTTTTTTTCGATTTTTCTAGGCACTTATAGCACTAGTAATCGTGCTAATAATATTAAATGCCGTATAAATCCCTTTGCTAAATTTGTTTTAATATAGTTATTAAGTTTTTTTAATTGTTTTTAATTTATATAGTATAGTAAAAATGATTTTAGTACTGCCTTTTTTTTAAGCGGAATCCAATGATCTTATACTCCGTGCTTTAATAAATAATCGTGTGTTTTGCTAAATACGTCGCTATACTCTCAATATTTTAATGGTATTTTATTGTTAAATATTAGCTTAGGATTTTTAATTATAATATAAATTTGCATTAATTGTTTAATAAAATTACTTAATACTTGTTGTATTGGTTTTTTAGTAGTTAATTCTTTTTTTAGCGTATTTTACTAAAGTTAATTAGTTTTTTAGTTCATTTTAGGATTGCTTTCCTATAACTAAAGTATTTTTAAAATAACATTATACCTGGATATTTCTATAATATCAAGCATAAGTTTTTTTTTGTGTCCGAAGATATTAAAAAAAAATGCTGCAGTTTTTTTTAAAACTACTTTGTTATTATATATAATAAAACTTTTATCAATGGTTTTAAATAGGTAAAAGTTGTTTTTAAGCCTTGTTGGTATATTTAACCGTTTAATAACTTATAAAAAAATAAAGCTTGCTTAAGCTCCTATATTTATAAGCGTTTATAACTTATGTTTTTAATACATTAAATCAATTTTAATATGTTTGCTTTTTTTGGCTGTTGTAGCATAAAGCTTTTTAAGTTCTCTTAAAAATAATTGTTGATTTGTTATAACTGCCCGTTGTTGTTTTTTAACTAATTTTAACTAGTCGTTGCCCGTGTTAGCATATTATTAAGTTGTTTGGTTATATTAATTGCTGCCTAAAACTCCTTAAAGCGTACTATTATATCTTTGTTTAAATAGTATTTTATTTTTTTATTTTTTGCATTTTAGATTATGTTAGGTTTTTTATGCTTATAAAAATTTGCCGCATTTTCAAAAGATTTTTTGCTAAAGTTTATTTGTTTTATTGCTACTGCAGTTGGTTTTTTTGTTATTTTTTTAGGCTTTTTTTTTTTAAACGTTAGTTAGTTTTAACTGATTTGTTATATCTGCTTTATTATTTTGCGCAACTTTATTGCTTTTTACTAAGCATGGATTTTACATTTGTTGTTAGTGCAGTCTTTTGGTCGTAGGATTTATTGCATGCATTTCATAGGCTACTGTAGGTTTTTGTTAAATATTGCAAATTTTCGTAGGTCTTGGTATACTGGTGTTACTTTCCCTTTATCTGCTTTGTATAAGGGCTGCGTTATAGGTTTTTCGTTTAGTTGTTTTAGGAACTACATGTATTATAGTTTCTTTTATAAATAAATGATATAATAATGTATTATATAGCATATTTAAAAGATTTGTTTGTGTTTTTTGTTTTTTGGTATTAATTTTGCCGGTTTTTAATTTATTATAACTTTGTTATAATAATGTCCTTTAGCAATAAGCTTGGTAATTAGGCTAAGTTAATTATTGGTATTTGTTCCGGCTTTTACTATAAACGCTGGGTTGTACTGCTGTACATTGTTTAAAAATGGCCATATTTTTATGTTGTTTTTGGCTTTTAGCGTATAAACTATTGTTGTTTTAGCTTTTTTTATTTAAGATTTTTGTACGTTTAATGTTTTGCCTAAGCATTCTCTTTGTTAAATAAATTTAACTATAGAGCTTTTTAACTATTTTTATTTAAATTAATGGTCGTATTTTGTATAGCTGCATGTATGTTTTTTTGGATAAAATTTCTTTTTAGGCCATTTTTTATATTTGTAAGTTAGGGTTTTAACTTTATTTTATGTGGAATTTTTTTTTGGTTTAATATTTTTTTAATTTTCTTTTTTATCGTTAGTTTAAGTAGGATTTTCTCAAAAAGCTATTTTTTTTTAGTCTTGTTATCAATGCTTATATTGTGTTTTTTACATTTAATTAAATTATAAGTGCATTTGTTTTGCCTTGCTTGTTTTAATTGTTTTATTAAAAGGTGTTTTAAATATATTTGTTCTTTTTTTTTGCATAAGTTGCAGTTGGGTATATTTTTAATGTGTCGTTGTTGTAGCCGATTTTAGTTGTTATTAATTTATAGCATTGCGATAGTTATAGAGGATGTTTGTTGTGTTTTTCCAAGTTTTCGTTCCGCCTGTCTTCGTTTCTCTGGATTCCTATACATTCCGATCAATGCTTTTTTAAATCCGGATAGCCTTATAAAGGCTTCTTTAGTTTTTGTTTGTTGTTTTTCCATTTTATTATTTATATAATTATATATAATAAGTTAAAACTATTTTATAGTATCTCCGGTTAAAAATCCTGCTGTATATAGCATTTGTTTTAAACCATTGGGTATTTTTATTTTGTAGTAGCGCACATAGGCTTAAACCTGGGTTAAAAATCCCTTTAGTTGTTTTTGCGTTTTATTAAATTGTGTTAGCTTGTTAGGTTTAAACTTGGCCGCCCTAACTTGTGGTTGTTTATTAAGCCTTATCATTTTTTATTATAAAAGTTAGATGGCTTTTTTTTGTTGTTGTTTTGTATAGGTAAAGATTTGTGAGTTGTTGTTTAAGTTATTTATAGCTTGTTGAAGTTGAGTTTTTAAATTGACAATCTGAGCTTTTATATGGTTATATTGAGCTTTTGACAGCTTGAATTCATTATTTGCTTGTGCTTGTAAGGTAAACATGGCGTTTTTGTAATTACTGCGTTGTTTTTTAAACATTAAGTAGTTAAACAATTTAAAATGTGACGAACCTTAGATTTGTTATAGCGTGGTATACTTAGAGCTTTTGTGTAAATTGTGCTAGGTAGTATAATAATAGTAGTTACGATAGTTGTGGTTACTAAGTAATTAAAATTGCTTTTATACAGTTATTTTAAAAAATTGCTATATGCTTAAATTAAATTGTGAAATAAAAACTATACTAATTATAAAAGAAACGTCTTGTTATTATATAAACCGTTTTTTTCTTTACTATTCCCGTTGTTTCTACTGTTTTCTTAGAGACTTTAAAGACTGGTCTCTCTCTTTTTTTAAGAGACATTAAAGATGCGCTTTATCTTTGATGAATCCACAAAAACCGTTACGTGACCTTTTTACCATGGCTGTAGCATGTCTTCTGGTCCAGCTACATACCCTTTATTAGGCCGTCTTGGTTACCTTGGTTTACCAACAGGTCGTCCTTCTGTTGGTTTGTAACAATAAAGCAAATTATATAACTTTTTAAAATAATTTTTTTTTGTTAAATTTTTAAAAATATTTAATATTTTATTAATAAAATAATTTTATTTTATATATTATATATAAATAAAATTTAAATTTAAAATATAGCTATTTTTATATTTAATATTATATAAAATATTAATTATTTAAATGTTTATAAAAAATATTAAAAAATTAAATATTTTTTTATATATTAAAAATATAACATACTTTTAAATTATATAATTAAATTATTAATTAATGTTAAAAATAAATAATATTTTATTAATAAAAACATTTTTTAAAAGTGTGCTTTTGGTTTTTTATTATTATATAACAATATGTTTTTTTAAATTATAGGTTTTTTTAAACTTTGCATATAAAAGTTTTTTTTAAAATTATAATTTAATTTTAAAGGTTTATATAGCAAAGCTATTTTATTATATAAATAAGCTTTTATAATTTTAATTATAATTAAAAAATTATTAACTTAAAATAAAAAAAATAAATAATTATATAAATGTTTTTTTTTTTTAAAAAATAAATTAAATTTAAAATTTTTATATAAAAAATTAAAGTTTATATGTTAAAATGAATCCGCTTTTTATAAGTTATATAATATATTTTTTTTAAAAATATAATATATTTTTATAATAATTTTATTATTAATTAATTATATTGTTTATATATTAATTAACTTAAAGTTTTTTGCTAAATTTTTTTAAAAACTTTTTAATTTATATATAAGTATATAATTTAAGCCTTAATTTTTTTTTTAATTATTATATTAAAGTTTTAAAAAATATTATTATATACGCAAAGGTTAATTGTTTTTTATATAATAGCTAAAATAATATTAATATATTTAATAATTTTTTTAGCTATAAATTTATATAAAAAATTAATTAAAAAAATTAAAAGTTATTTTTTAAAAGCTTTAACATTTTTATAGGCTTGTTTTTAATAGTTATTATATAATTAACTATTATTATTTAATATAATTATAAATTAAAAAAGGTTTTTATTATTAAGCGAATTTTTACGTAGTTTATATAATAATAATTAAAAAATAACATAATTATACGCTATTAATTAAACTTTTATATAAAAGCTAAACTAAAATATAATTATAAAATTAATTTTTTTTTTTTATTAATTATTTTAAAAAAACTAAAATATAATATAAAATATGCGATTTATATAATTAAGTTAAAATTTTGTTTTTATTTTTATTAATTTATATTTTTTAGCTAAAAACATTAATTAATGTTAAGTGATTAAAAAAGGTATAATATTATATATAATAAAAAAAGTAAAATTTAATAATTATATTATTAATTTTAATTAATAACTAAAGGTAAAAGCAAAGTTTTTATACGCAAAACTTTTTTTTATAAAAAAGATTTTACGTATATATATTGCTTATTTAATTAAGCTATTAATTTGTTAAACAATTATATAAATAGTTATATATATAGCTAACACTAATGTTATAATAAATATGGTTTTTTAAAGGGTAGCTATTTAGCTAGCCTAGTTGCTTTAAATAGCTTGGC
Source organism: Xylaria arbuscula (assembly GCA_022385695.1). Taxonomy (NCBI): domain Eukaryota; kingdom Fungi; phylum Ascomycota; class Sordariomycetes; order Xylariales; family Xylariaceae; genus Xylaria; species Xylaria arbuscula. The sequence continues at coordinate 1,156,198 of MU279353.1, read as the reverse complement.
TAAGCTAGCTATAATTACCTAATTAATTTAGCTTTAGCGTAGCTTATATAGCTAAGCTTTCCGGCCTTTAGCTAAAGGCTTTTTTTTATACCTAATATATAATTTTTTCTTATTATTACGCAACTTTAATAAATAGTAATAAATTTATAAAAAATATTATTAAATTTTCTTTTAAATAAAAACTTTAAATATATTAAATATTAATTTATAAACTTATTTTTTATTAAATTATTATTATTTTTATATATAAACTTTTAAATATAATTAAAAAATAAATAATTTAATTAAATGTTTAAATTAAATGAAAAATATTTAATTATTATATAAATAATTTTTTATATTATTTTATTTAATTTATTTTTAAAATAACGCATTTTTTATATAAGTTAATTATTTAATTAAGCTAGTTATTTAATTTCCTATATAAAAATATATTAAAAAAATCTATGCATTTTAATAAATAATAAAGCTATATATTAATAATTAATATATTTAAAATTTTTATTTAAAAAGGAATTTAATAATATTTTTTATAAATTTCCGATTATTTTATTTATAAATGCATTTAAAACTACGTTAAACTTTTAGCGTGATTTTTAAAATAATATTTAATAAAATAATAATAAATTTATAAAAAATATTATTAAATTTCTTTTTAAATAAAAATTTCAAATATATTAATTATTAATTTATATTTTTATTATTTGTTAAAATATTTAAACTTTTTTAATATATTTTTATATAAAAAATTAAATAATTAACTTAAATAAAAAATACGTTAATTTATTTATAAAATAATTAAAAATAAATTATTATACAATTTTTTTAATTTAAAATTATAGCTTATTTTTTAATATAGTTTTTTTTTTAATATAATATTAATTTTAAGTTTTTTAAAATAATTTACATTTAATTATATTTAATTTATAATATTAATATTTTTTTAAGGTTATTATTTTTAATAATAATATATTTTTTATTTAATTTAAACATTTAATTAAATTAATAATTAATATATTTAAAATTTTTATTTAAAAAAAAATATAATAATATTTTTTATAAATTTATTATTATTTTATTTATAAATGCATTTAAAACAACGTTAAAATTTTAACGTAATTTTTAAAATAATATTAAATAAAATAATAATAAATTTATAAAAAATATCATTAAATCTTTTTAAATAAAAATTTTAAATATAATAATTATTAATTTTTTAATTTATTTTTTAATAAATTATTATTATTTTTATATATAAAGTTTTTAAATATAACGTATTTTTTACTTAAGCTAAACACTTAATTAAGCTGGCCACTTATGTGATATATATAGCACCGGTAATTTTATATAAGGTATTATTTGCCCTTTTTTTTAATAACTTAACGGAAAGTAGGCCTATAAACTAATAATTAATATATTTGAAATCTTTATTTAAAAAGCAATTTAATAGTATTTTCTATTATTTTATAGCTATTTTATTTAAGTGTGCATTTATAAACCTTTATTTTATAGGGATTATTTTAGCGTATTTTTTATATAGCCTTAAATAAAATAGCTATAAATTTATAAAAAATACGGTTAGATTTCTCTTTAAATAAAGATTTTAAATATATTAATTATTAGTTTATAGGCTTACTTTCCGTTAAGTTATTAAAAAAAGGGGTAAATAATACCTTATATAAAATTATTAGTGTTATATATATCACGTAAATAGCTAGCTTAATTAAGTGTTTAGCTTAAGTAAAAAATGCGTTAATTAAAAAATAATTAATTTAATTAAATGTTTAAGCTAAATAAAAAATGCGTTATATAAATTTTAATTAATTTAATAATATTTATATTTGTTTATTAATTTTAAATTAAATTTATTAAAAAATATAAAAAAAGTTTTTAAATATATTTAATAAATATTATATAATTAATTGTGATAAATTTTAAATTTGTTTAGTGTGGTATATTTAAAGCTTTTATGTGGATTATATTAAGTAATATAATAAGTAGTGGTTATTGTTACGTGGTTATTAAATAATTAAGCAAGGTATTATTTACACAGCTTATTTTAAAAAGTTATTATATGCTTAAATTAAATTATAAAATAAAAACTATATTAATTATAAAAAAAACGTTTTATTATTATATAAATTGTTTTTTTTTTTATTATTTTTGTTTATTTTTATTGTTTTTTAAAAAATATTAAAGATTTGTTTTTTATTTTTATTTAAAAATTAAAAACGCTTTTATTGCTTTTTGTTGTTTTTATAAAAATTATAATTATATAATTTTATTTTTTTAGCTATAGCTTGTTTTTTAGTTTAATTAAATATTTTTTATTAAGCTGTTTAATTATTTTAATTTATTAATAAGCTGTTTTTTTGTTAGTTTATAATATTAATTTTTTTTTTTAGGTTTATTGTTTGCAATAAATATTAGTGCGTTTTTTTTTTTAGTGATTAATATTGTTTTTTTTTTTTTTAATTGTTTATTTTTTAAAATATAGCTGGTTACATTTTTAAATTGCATAAAAAGTTGTTTATTAAAAGTTATTGTAAAATTTTTAACTTTATTAAATAGTTTAGTTTTAAAGTTATACTTTGCTTTTGTTGTTTTAATAAAGGTTTTATTTGCAAAATGTTAAAAAATTATAGTTAATATAAAAATTATAATAATGCAAATTTTTAAATTTGCGATAGTAATTATGTTTTTTTTTATTTTTTTTGCTAAATCTATGCTAAAAAAACTTAAATAAATAAAAAAAAACAAAAAGCGTTATAGCGCTTTTAAAAGGTAATTAAACAATTTTAAAAGTTGTTTGCTTATATAAATTATTTAAACTATTAGTTTAAAATTTATTTAGCGTAGCTTTTAAAATTTAAATAAATTAAAAAAGCAAAAGCGTTTAAAAAAAAAGCAAAAGCGTTTTGCTGCTAAGTTTTTTTTATCGTTTTTTCCTTAGGTAAATTAAAACGCTTTAAATTTTTTTTTTAAAGTTAACTTTTTTTTTAAGCATTAATTAATTAAAATGTTGCTAATAAAATTAGTTAATTATTTACTTTATATTTTTTAAATTTTTTATAAGTTTTTAAATAATTTTTATATATAAATATTTTTTTTATTTAATTAAATATTTATAAGTTTTTTTATTTTAACGTAAATTTAATATTTTTTTAATATTATATATATTTTTATTTAGTTTAACTTTTAATTTAGTTTAAAGTTTAGCGTTTTTTAATGCTAGCTTAAGTAAAAAAATATAAAATTTTAACTATATTTTAGCTTTTTTAAATAATTTAAATGAATAGTTGGTTTTTAAAATAATTTTTTTAATTTTAAATAGTTTAATTTGTTTAAAGTTAAATTTATTGCTTAATTGTTTTATTTTAATGTTATGCTTAAAAAAATATACTTTATTTTTTTTTATAGTTAGCTTTAATAACTTGTTTTTATTATAGTATTTTTTTATGTAGTTTTGCAAAAATATTAGCTTGTTTTATAGTTTTTGTTATAATTTAATAATTTCTTTTGCTTGTGTTTTTATATTAAGTGCCGTTGTTTTTTTAATTGTAGTTTTATTTAATTTTAAATTAAAATTATAATTTGCTTTAAATAGTAATATTTTTATTAACTTATTGTTAAAATTATTATAAATATACTTTGCTATAAATAATAGTTTAACTTAATTGTTTTGCTATTTATTAAAGTAATAGCAAAAATACTGCTTTAAAGTTTAATTTAATTGTTTTGTTTGTTTATTTGTTTATAAATAATAAGTTATAAATATATAATGTTTAATTTTTAATGCTTTTATTTATAATTAATAAAATTTAAAAGCTATAATTGTTTTTTTATTAATAATTGCTTTTTTAAAAATTTTATATTTATTAAAAATATGTTTAATTATTATGTAAGCTAAATTTTTTGCTATATTTAATTTTAAATATAATATAAAATAACTATACTTTATAAATTTTTTTATAATAATTAAAATTAAGTTATATTTAACTTTTATTATAAGTTTTTTTAATTTAAATAATTTAATTATAAAGTTAAAAGCAATTAACTTTTAAGCTTTATTTAATATTTATTTTAGTTATAATAATTTATATAGTTTATATTATAATATTTTGCTTTTTTTGCATAAATTATATTTTTATAATATTTTTTTAAATAGTTTTAAATATTTTTTAATATTTTACAAATAAAAGTTTATATATTATTTTAATAAGTTTTTTTTTTAACTTAAATAATATTTAAGTTTAATTTTTATAATAAATAAAGTTTAACAAGCTATTATGCTTTAAACTTTTTTTATTAAACTAGTTTATATTATTATAATAATATTTTAGTGTTATAATTACTAATATTTCTTTTGCAAATAATTTATAATTTATTTATGTTATTACTAATAGCGTTAATTTTTGTTTTGTTTTTTTAAAAAATGTTTAACGTTTTTTTTTTTTAATATAAATAATAATAAAATTAAACTATAATAAAAATTTTAACTATTTTATTTGTTATTTGTTTAATATTTTTAATATTATAAATGTTATAAAGTTTTTATAATTAAAATATATTATTACTAGTTTTTTTAGTTTATAAAAATAGTGTTTTTATTTTTTAAATATTTAAACAATAGTTATTAGCTTTTTGTTTAGTAGCGTATATTATGCTGCTGGTTTTAAGAATTCTTTTAAAAAGAAAACTATTAAATATAATTTTTCGTTTTTATTTTATTAATTTAATTAACTACTTATTGCTATATTATAAGCGTTAATTTTTACTTTAAATTTTTTATTAAAATTAAGCAGCTTTAAAACTAGGTTATTTATAACTAAAAATTTAATTTTGTTAAAAAACTTTTGTTTTTTGTTTTTTTAATAAAAAATTAAATTCTTTTTTATTAAATTTATAAAAAAACTTATATATTTATTAAATTTTTTAATAAAGTTTTAAATATAGCTTGTAAATTTAATAAATGTTTTTATATTATTTATTAATTTAAGTATAAGTTAATTTTTTATTGCTAAGATTTTAAATTTTTAAATTTATATTTTTTTAAAAATTATTATAAATTTAAAAAAATTAATTGTTTTTGTGTAAAATTTGCTTTTTTTAAGGTTTATTTTAAATCTTATGTTTTATAATATTATAAGCATTTTTTTAATATGCTTTTAGTATTTTTTAAATGTTTTAAAATATATTAATATATTATTTAAATATATTATTATAAATATATTAATAAATTTTTATAATGTATTTATAATTTATGTTTAAAATATAATTAATATATTAATAAGCTTAAATAATATTATTAAATATTTAAACAATTTATATAGTGTTTTAAATGCTGTTTTTTATTTGTTGTTTAGCACTATTTTTATTTAATTATATGTGTTTAATAAGTTAAATGCTATAAATTATTTTATATATATTAATTTATTTTGTAAATTATTAATTTTAAGCAATAGTTTTACAAATTTAATTGTTTTAAAATTTATATTTTTAAAGTTTATATAAAGTTTTTATTTTTATTTGTTGTTTTTTTTAATTTTTTTAAGCATTTATAATACTAGCGATTATGCTAATAATATTAAATTCTATATAAACTTTTTTGCTAAGTTTGTTTTAATATAATTGTTAAGTTTTTTTCATTGTTTTTAATTTATATAATATAGCAAAAATGATTTTAATACCGCTTTTTTTTTAAGTAAAATTTAATGATTTTATATTTTGTGCTTTAGTAAATAATTATATGTTTTATTAAATATGTTATTATAATTTTAATATTTTAATAGTATTTTATTGTTAAATATTAGCTTAAAATTTTTAATTATAATATAAATTTATATTAATTGTTTAATAAATTTATTTAATATTTGTTATATAAATTTTTTAATAGTTAATTTTTTTTTTAATATATTTTATTAAAGTTAATTAATTTTTTAATTTATTTTAAAATTGCTTTTTTATAACTAAAGTATTTTTAAAATAATATTAAGCGTAAGTTTTTTTTTATATTTAAAAATATTAAAAAAAATGCTGCAGTTTTTTTTAAAACTACTTTGTTTTTGTACGTAATAAAACTTTTATTAACAATTATAAATAAATAAAAATTGTTTTTAAGCTTTGTTAATATATTTAATTGTTTAATAATTTGTAAAAAAATAAAGCTTTTTTAAGCTTTTATATTTATAAATGTTTATAGTTTATTTTTTTAATATATTAAATTAATTTTTAAATAATTGCTTTAGTTTATTGTTATAATATAAAATTATTTTAATTTTTAAATTAATTGTTAATTTGTTATAACTGCTTTTTATTATTTTTTAATTAATTTTAGCTAATTATTGCTTATATTAACATATTGTTAAGTTGTTTAGCTGCGTTAATTGCTGTTTTAAATTATATTACTATTTTTTTAAAAAAATTTTCAATAGTTTTTTATATAATTATAGCCTTTTTTAGCTTTTTTTTTTAAACATAAGTTAATTTTAATTAATTTATTATGTTTATTTTATAATTTTGCGCAATTTTATTATTTTTTATTATATATAACTTTTGCATTTATTATTAATGCAATTTTTTAATTATAAAATTTATTGCAAGCATGTTTTAAGCTATTATAAGTTTTTTATAAATATTGCAAATCTTTTAAAGTTTTAATATATTAGCGTTATTTTTTTTTTATTTGCTTTATATAATAGCTATAACAAAGGTTTTTTATTTAATTGTTTAAAAAATTATATATATTATAGCTTTTTTTGCAAATAGCTAGTATAACAATATATTATATAGCATATTTATAAAATTTATTTGTATTTTTTATTTTTTAGTTTTAGCTTTGCTAATTTTTAGCTTATTATAGTTTTATTATAGTAATATTTTTTAGCAATAAGTTTTATTGCTAAATTTTAATAGTTATTAGTATTTATTTTAGCTTTTATTATAAATATTATATTATATTATTATATATTTTTTAAAAATAGCTATATTTTTAGTTGCTTTTTACTTTTAGCGTATATACTATTGCTGTTTTAGCTTCTTTTATTTAAAATTTTTGCACGTTTAATGTTTTATTAAAACATTTTTTTCGTTAAATAAATTTTGCTATAAAATTTTTTAACTATTTTTATTTTGTTTAGTAATTATATTTTACATAATTATAATTTTGTTTTTTTAAGCATAATTCTTTTAAGCTATTTTTTATACTTATGGTTTAAGTTTTTAATTTTATTTTATATAAAATTTTTGATTTTTTTTAGTTTAATGTTTTTTTAATTATTTCTTTTATTATTAATTTAAATAAGATTTTTTTAAGTAGCTATATTTTGCTTAGTTTTATTATTAATGTTTATATTATGTTTTTAATAATTAATAAAATTATAAATATATTTGTTTTGTTTTATTTGTTTTAATTGTTTTATAAAAAAGTATTTTAAATATATTTGTTTTTTTTTTATATATATTATAATATAGCAATTTTTTAACGTATTATTATTATAGTTAACTTTATTAATCGTTAATTTTTAATATAGCAATAATTATAAACAAAGCTTGTTTTGCTTTTTTAAGCTTTTGTTTTTTTTTAGGTTTGTTATAACTTTTTGCATAGTATTTTTTTTAATTATAATTATAGCATTTAATTTTGCTTAAGTTTTATTTTTTAATTATTGCATTAAGTTTTATAAGTTTTGCGTAAATATTAAAAGCTATAAAACTTAAGGTTTTTGCTTTTTTTATATTAGCTATTTATAATAGTTTTTAATTTTGCTGTTTTTTTTTGCATTTTTTATTTAAACAATTAATTGTTAATTTTAATTATTTTTGCAATATATTTTTTTAAAGTTTTTAGTTGTTTTTTTTAATAAAAGTTATTTTAAACTTTATTTTGAAATTTTTTATAAAAAATAATTATAATGTTTTTTTTATTATTTTATAAGATTTTGCTAAGCTGCTTTTAAAATTTTATAATATATTTATATGTTGGTTTTATTTATTATATATTTAACAACTTTTATTTTACTTGTTTTTATTTTTTTAAATTTTTATACATTTTAATTAATGCTTTTTTAAACTTTGCTAAATTTGCAAAAGCTTTTTTAGTTTTTATTTGTTAATTTTTTTTTTTAATATTTATATAATTGTATATAATAGGTTAAAACTATTTTATAATGTTTTTAATTAAAATTTTTATTATATATAGCATTTATTTTAGTTTATTAAGCATTTTTTGCCTGTAGTAATATATATAAGCTTAAATTTAAGTTAAAAACTTATTTAGTTAATTTTGCGTTTTATTAAATTATATTAGTTTGTTAAGTTTAAATTTAGCTACTTTAATTTATGGTTAATTGTTAAGTTTTATTACTTTTTGCTTTAAAAGTTTAATAGTTTTTTTTTATTGTTGTTTAGCATTAATAAAGATTTATATATTATTGTTTATATTATTTACAATTTGTTTAAGCTAAAACTTTAAATTAATAATTTAAGCTTTTATATAGTTATATTAAGCTTTAAATAGCTTAAATTTATTATTTGCTTATGCTTATTATAAGGTGAATATAGCGTTATAATAACTATTGCGTTGTTTTTTAAATACTAAATAATTAAACAATTTAAAATATAACAAACTTTAAATTTATTTAACGTGATATATTTAAAGCTTTTATATAAATTATATTAGGTAATATAATAAGTAGTGGTTATTATTGCGTGATTATTAAATAATTAAACAAGGTATTGCTTATATAGCTTATTTTAAAAAGTTATTATATGTTTAAATTAAATTGTAAAATAAAAATTATATTAATTATAAAGAAAACGTTTTGTTATTATATAAACTGTTTTTTTTTTTTTTTTTTTTTTTGTTTTTGTTGTTTTTTAAAAGATATTAAAAACTTGTTTTTTATTTTTGTTTAAAAATTAAAAATGTTTTTATTGCTTTTTATTATTTTTACAAAAACTATAGTTATATAATTTTATTTTTTTAGCTATAGCTTGTTTTTTAGTTTAATTAAATACCTTTTATTAGGCTATTTAATTATTTTAGTTTATTAACAAGCTGTTTTTTTGTTAGTTTATAATATTAATAAATTAGTATTTTTAATTAATTTAATATTTAAATTATATATTTATATAATTAAAATAAATAAATAATTTTTAAATTATTTAACGTAATTTTTATTTCATTTAAACATTTAATTAAACCGGCTATTCCTTGGTTACACTTAAAAGTTTATATATAAAAAAAGTAATAATTTAGCAAAAAGCAAGCTTATAAACTAATAATTAATATATTTGAAATCTTTATTTAAAAAAAAATCCAATGGTATTTTTTATAAATTTATTATTATTTTATTTATAAGTACACTTAAAACCACGTTAAATTTTTAGCGTGGTTTTTAAAATAATATTAAATAAAATAATAATAAATTTATAAAAAATATTATTAAATTTCTTTTTAAATAAAGATTTCAAATATATTAATTATTAGTTTTTAAGCTTATTTTTTGTTAAATTATTTAAAAACAAGGCAAATAATACCTTATATAAAATTACCGATATTATATATATTATATAGGTAGCTAGTTTATTTAAGTGTCCGGGTAAAATAAAAAATGCGTTAGTGTTAATATTAATTTATTATATTTTAAAAGCCGTTATTATATTATTTTAAATTATTTTAGCGTATTTTTTAACAATATATTAAACGTTTAATTTATATGTAATAAAAATTAAAGTCCGGAAAAATACGCTGCTTAACGCAACTTTTTACGTCGGTAAAAACTACGCAATATATATAGCGCTTTATTTAAAAAAATCTAAATATTCATTTTTAAGCGAGGAGTATTTAGCCTTAAGCAAAGCAGCAACATTAAACGATATAACAACGAGTATTAAACTGTACAACACGCGAGTATACAAGTCCATCAAATCGGGACGTTTATATAATATTGTTATAAATATTCTCAAAGAAATAAAGGACAAACAGCAGAGAGCTGCTTTATTTGGCCATAATAAAGAAAGTGAGACAAGAGATTCTCACAAATAGCCGGGTTTATACGTGCAAACAGAAGATGACACTCCGGTTTTCCGACAGCAACAAACTTGTTAAATTAAGCCCTGGGAAATGACGGCGGTTTACTTCACAAACGTTAGTTAAGTACCTTGGATAGATCTATATTACCATACTCATTTATATTTTCCAGCCGCTGTTTACAAGTCGACTTTGATTTATTCTCGCTCTGCTGCGCGGCACAACTTAAAGTGCAGGTATTAAAGTAGCTATTCACTCGACATTGAGCCTACAATAGAGACGAAGCGGGTAAAGGGAGGTGGCTAGGTGAGGGTGGCGAAACAGGCCCTCAGTGGCTGTCCCAATAACGCGGCTTATTGGTTTTGTGGTGCGAGCTTGGATGAACAGTTAGGATATGAATATTAGGTGAGGATGACTGATTTTATTGTATTATTCTCCATTCATAAATAGGATGTGAAGGATGAGGTCGAGAGAACGTTATATTCTGTATAGAGATGAGACACCAGTTTGGAATAAATTTCAATATCATGTGACTACATGTCACCGCCACTGCTTGAACGTGAAATTTTATAGATGTTGCTGGTAAAGAGCCAGTATTTTTCTAGGATCCTTCGGCAGGTTATACTGAAGATCGCTGTGAGGTTCAATCGTACCCCGACTACTGCCGGGACCATACTAGCTTATACCACTCGTCAATAGTACAAGAGTGAAAACACCTTGTTTTTTCTTAGGGAGCAGAGTCTATTCATTGACAGGGTTCCGTGGAGTCTGCAACGGTGCGCCATAGATGCACAAGGAACGGGGGTGACCAATAGAACCACAGAGGGTTCGGGTCGAATATGTCCTGTTAGACGGGGCTATTTATCAGGGCATAACGTAGTGAAGAATTCCAATCTGTCCTAGTGATCCGATCAAATGCTGGATCGTCGCATCGGAGTATAGTTGACTAGCCAAGATTGTACCAGTATACGGACTTTAAAAAATCATTTCTGGAAACAACCTATAAGTAAACGGAACTTAATAGAGTATGCTTCCTCTTACCTCTTGCGGATACAATTACACTTTATTGTTGATAGAACCGTGTCAAGATAGCGTCAGTCTCTTTCCCGACCCTTTTCCGATGAGCCGCTTCGATACGTTCTGTGCTTTGGGAAGATCCCATAGGCGGACGGTGAGTATCTTGTTGATATTTCGAAAGGCGGTACGTCTGAAGATGATATGGGTCGGTAGAATGTGCGGACGACGGATTAGAGGTATAGTAGTGCTCTGGTTTTGTCGATGTTTGACTGACGATGGCTATTGTTAGCTCGGGATGTAGAGTAGGTGGTCACTGTAGTAGTGTTATCGGTAACTGGCAGAATCGCTTGAGAACTCACCCGTGGCATACCGATGCGTTCGATGCAGAAGACATTATTGTCTATATTGGCTTGGAAGGAAAGGGATGGAAGGAGGGTTCTAGGTATTTGATCCCGGCAGGTAGTTGAATATGACGAGAACGAGTATACACAGCGGCAAAGTAGGAGTGGTGAAGTGATGAATGCACATGAGGGTAGCAGTTCCTGTGAAGTTAATAGAACTAAGACTTTCGTGTTTTGAGGATACAACAATCATATATACTCTGAGTGGGTGACATTGGATAACTTAACTTATAAAGCCGGAATGGTATTAAATACCGGTAGCATCTTCATGTGTGCTCTTCGAGCCACGAATAATTATACAAACCAATTATTAGACATCTTTGTAATGGTGATGATGGTAACACAGCCGCACGAAACTAACATACACCCAGTTTTTCTCCCTGCTTTGCATGGAAGTCATGCTAAACGTAAAGCTAACGGGATAACTATGCTGATACCTACGAGGCATCGGCATCTACGCCGAATGGCAGAGTGGAATATGTGACTTGGGAAGTAGGTAGGGAACGATACCCCGCACGTTACATGGCACCATTTCCATGTATAGAGTGAGAGAAGAGAAGAGACGGTCTTGAGTGATAACTCCGGGAATGATGACTCCAACAATGGATGGGTCAAATGGAGGGCAATATAGATGTGAGACATGTCTTCGAAGTAAAAGAATGATATTGACAGCTGAAAAGGAGGGTTGGAAGTTCTTCGTTACGTGATTTGAGACGTGATAATGGGTAATGCGATGACCGCGACAAATCACCAAAAACGGAATGAAGAGGACCTTTGCGTATCGGATGAATGACTGCTGAACTGCATGACTATTTGACACGCCGCAGAACACCGTCAAAGTTGATGAATAATTCGCTTGTGTGATATTTGCAAGTATGGTATGAGAGCATCGCTAAACTCCGAAAGGACATTAAGAAAGCGGTATTCGAAGGTAATCCGTAAGGTTCGCTGAACTGCGACATTACTCCCTCTCTACAGCTACAACGCTCTACAGATAATACTGCCCCTCGATTTCGCTTCTCTCAACGTAATGTGCTGGAAAGAAACCGTTTGAACGCCGGAATGCAACCGTGAAGTCACCGTCTGACTGGTTCGCGCTCCAACACCACGCTACAACTCAAAACGCGGGGTCGAAATGAGGCGTCGAAGGTCAACAGGCAGCACCCGTCATGCGTCTAAAAACCCCTCATGAAAAGTACAAGGCGCTGAGAGCCGACTGGTAAGCTGTCGGCGCGCAGATCTTTCGTGTTGCTGTGTGAGAAGATGTTGCTGATAAGCCTGCCTGAAAATTCGGTGAGCGAGTCTCGAACGATATGATGACCTAACCGAGCCAATTGTCCTTGACCACGCATATCCTGCATACATTATATCTAACTGTGAAGGTTGTATTGAGAGTGGACCTGTGAAATGCCTCACTATCCGATGCAGTGCTGCCTTGAACGTCTCATCTCGTTGCCTCGAGGCACGCAGGCACTGCTCTTCGGTATATCCGATGTTTTACCGAGGACGTATGCAAACACAGCCAGCGCTCTTGGGAGCCATCACGTCATGTTATGCGGACGTGTGGCACAGTACATCTTCGGAGCTGTCGGTATCGTGCGTCGCCAATATTGTTTTGGTTCCACGGCACGTAATGAAGCAACAATTCTCAAACAGCTAGCTGTCATATTGGCCATTGATATGAGCGGAAAGGTGCAAGTAGCCCACTAAGGCTACAGGCTTGTGAAGAAACATTGCCATGGAAGGCAATATGAAGAGAGAACCGATTAAATTAAGAAAGGGAAAGATGTGAAGTATGAAGGCCAAGGTGACGATGATATAGGGTGTCCTGATGCTGGACGCTGAAGAATATAAACCAGGTAAATTTTGGAGAGTTGGCCTTGGAACAGAAGAAAATAAAGAATATCTGACAGGAGCTGTGCATAATGGGTAGATGCTGGGAGGAAATGAGATAAGTAACAGCAAGGAAAAGAATGATACGAACCTTGGAACATGGATTCTCAGATGTTCAACGTCGAGCAGCCTCGAAAGATTCTCGACTGGCTGTAATTGGGGGGATGGAGGTCCTTTATAGAAGAGAATCTTCGACCTTACAGCCCGCCACTTATGCCATACGTCGGGTGATAGTAGAAGTCCCACAGAGGAGGTATCCTTCCTGTTAACATGAGGTTGGAGAGTCGAACTACAGTATGTTGCGGACACAATGTCTGCCGGTCAGAGAGAGTCCTTGGAAAGTAGAATCTGATTGGATGTGAAGGAACACAGATGTAACGACACCGCAGATGCGATAGCATAATTGCATAAGATCCCCCAATTGGCGATTTAACGCGTGGTGGTGACTGGTCGGCAGAGAACGTGTAGTATGTAGGAATACTACCACAATAGGCACCGAGCATGAAGCTGACACTGCATCTGCGAAAGCGTACCAACCAAAGGCCACGAAGGATGAGGCAGTGGAGACAGCATTATGCAGTGAACATGCAGTTATCCTTGGTCGTTCACCTTTCCTCCAATCATAAGTATCAAGGGGTCTTCAAAAGATTCTGCCTCAGGCTGGATGGGCGAAAGAGATGAAGAGGGGACAAAAGAGCCTGTACTGATCGTGATCGAATACTTAGAAGTACCTAGTGCTGACTTCCCGGTATGTCATGTTGCGTACGAGGCATCTACAGCAGATGAAGTGGCTGCGCATGACAGGTCTAAATTATACCTGTATATATTTCGCGAACCGTGTATCCACCTCGATGATGTCCACGATTGGGGAGTGTCTGTCGATTGAAGAAGCACATATCGTAGCAGTATAAGATATATATCCCGTGTTACTCGGATCCGTATAACGGCAATCCGGTCCCGAACAAAAGATGGAGGGTGGCAGAGCGCTGCATGGCCCATGCAGCATGATCTTTTTCACATTTAAGACCACATCAGTTGACAATCATACCTTGCTACTTGCGCGGTTACCGCGCGAAAGTAAGTAGCGTTGAAATGGTGCCGTGGCATGCTGCGTACCCAAGCAAGTACAATGAGCCTTTTCGCGAATATGAAGTGAGATGTTCTAGGCGGCGAACGGACCTGGAGACAACCTTAAGAACCCCATTGGATAGGCACAGCGTGCTGAAGAGTATTCTCGATGTGTTACGTGTAGTATAACGACCGGATCTGATCGTTAGGGTACAGTATGAATGAGTCTTGTGCAGAGGTGGAAAAGTTTGCGAGGTGTGTACTGTACATATACCTATTGACTTCGGGCGGTGGGTGGGGGATCTGCAAGGGTGCGTGGTATTTTATACTAGGCAGTTGGGGGCGTTTATACTACGGTTACAGCACAATAGTCCGATGGTAAGCCCAAGCGAGCACCTTGGACCTCGATACCTAATGTCACTAGATTTTGTAGAGACGGTTGTCGATGCTATCTAAATGTATACGTCGTCGCGCTATAGCCCATGCGTGTAAAGAGATCTAGACGAGTATTTAGAATGCAGGTATTTAGAATTAGAATGTAGTGAACCTATGTATCTATCCTAAATGTGTGCCGACTTACTAAGTTAGCGCTTATCATCACCAACCTTCCACTAGTCGGACTTTGACATCCAGACCATTAGCTGGCCGGTTTGTCGCACCGTTTCTTAACTTAAGTTTCGTCTCATCTTTGAGCGATTCATCAACCAGCGCAAACTCAAACCTACCCACCAGCGTCGCAAGCAAGATGGCCAGCTCAGCCCGGGAGAATGACTGGCCGATGCAGCTCCGGGGGCCATGCAAAAATGTAAGTGTCGCATAGTTGCTTCTAGTACCCGCGTTCTTGTCAGAACCCTCGCTGCTGTGCACGGCGTTCTCGTCCAGCGGGTCAATCTGTGCCCGCTTGGGCTGCGAGAGGTATCGATCAGGGTTGAATACTTGAGCATCATGTCCCCAAAGCGACACATCGTGGTTTGTGGCCCGCGGGGCGATGATGAGCTGCGTGCCGGCTGGGATCGGTACCCCGTTGATCGAAGTGTCAACGGCAGCCTCGCGGGACGTTAAGGGGACCGGTGAGAAGTAACGCAACACCTCGAGGCAGACCGCTTGCAGGTAGGGCATGTGGTTGTCGATGATGGCGGCAAGCTCATCGGTCTTTTGCGGTGATGAAGTTGACGGACTGGGAAGATGACTGCGGATCTCTTCCCTGAGCTTCGCTTGCATCTCTGGATTCTTGCTGAGAACATAGATGGCCCATGTCAGTGCCGTCGCCGTAGTCTCGTGGCCCGCTGCTAAGAACGTTAGCATCTGCTCAACGAGCTCGTCTTCTGTGAAACCGCCGTAGTTGAGGGCCACTGTGAGTATGTCTTTTTCTCTCTTATCCGCCACCTCAGATTCGAGATCGCTCTTTTTCTGGCGAATGAGACCCCGGCATATGTCGCGAAGTGATTGCGCCGCCTGCTGGAGCTCTATATTTCTCTTGAGGGGTAGCTTTTTTGCCAGCCAGATCGGCAAAACCCACATTCGAAGAAAGAACAGGAGGATGTCTGCTTTAGTTTGACTGAACACCGTCTTATATATCTGTCGCAGGGCCGTGTAAGTGTTGTCTTCGTCCAGAACGGAATCGAGGCTCTGTCCCATCCCTCCAACGAAGATAATGTCTAGAGTGACCTTGCTCGACCACTGCATCATATCCAAGGTATAAGGTTGGTCCATTTTCGACACAGCGGCTACAGTTTCCGTTAATGAGGTAACCCCATGGCTCGAGATTTCCCACATGAGCCCGTAGAGATCTTTGATATGTCTGTAGGCAAAAGCTGGCAACAGTGTTTTTCTCTGTTGTTTATGGACATCTCCCTCAGCTAGCAGAATGCCTGCCCCAGCAATTGGCTTAAGCGCATTCACGACAACTTCTGGTTTTCTAAAGTGATAACTCTTAGTTGTGAGCACCTCGGCCAACGCCTCTGGAGATGCCACAATAACCCGCTCTTGGTTCAAAATGTTGCGGTAACGCACAAGACCATGAGGTTGGTGTGGCACTTTTTGGACCCTGTTTCCCCGGAAAAGTCGCGTTAGCTTAGAGCTCAATCACCGGAGTCGTACTACGACTGGGGGGTAAATGAGGATAAGTACCAGTCGCTTTGCGGGATGCCTTTCGTCTCAGTAATTATGCGCATGGATTGTCGACTCCACCATGCATTGCCATCTACGGTCGGAATGTTTCTCAAAGGTGAAAATAAGTTAGGATAGAGCAGAAAGCGATATACAGTCCATAGTATGAGGCTTGCACTGTAAACTCGAAAGAATATACTCGGGTATGTTGAATCGCTCGCTTTCGTTAGAGGGTAAGATAGACTGAGAGAGAAGGCAAACACCGCAGCGAATGAGATATCAGGCATCTTGAAATAGTAAGAGTATTCTACAGCGTTTGGGCGTCTTAATGACAAATTAAAAGAAAAAAGGTGACGATCAGTGGTGAAGGTATGAATAACGTAAAGGCGTATCTAATGGTCAATTAAGCCAGTTTGTAGTCTCGCGGTATATATATGATGAAACTGTGTATGACGATGATGATGAATCGAAAGTGGTAAGGATGGGAGCGAATGCGAAACCGAGATAAGTGGAAGCTGCCGACTAATACCGAGATAGTATAGCCTTGTCAAACGCCAACTGAAGCGCTAGATGCAAGAGCGGAAAACTCGGAAACCGAAGACGAAGAACCAAAACACAGCCTGCACGCTACTTTTATACGGGAAACAGTACCTTCTTCTATTTCATTTCTTTAAATGTGATAAACAGGAGCTGGAGTTGTGCCATTTAAGCGAGAATGTATACGGTTCTGGTACACGGTTCCACCCCGTGGCTTGGCGGGTGGGAGAGATTAGTCTTGACGGAGCCGTCGGATACCGGAATCGGCCTCGGCCTCGGTCCCAGCTCTTCGGGAATATTATACTTAACATGCAAACGGTGGGAGAAAGGAGTGATGAAAAGAAGTGGTGAAAGAGCAATGTGCTACAATCTCTTCAGCTTCATTCGGGCTTCGGGTGCGCTTGGTCACCGTCCAACCCAAGTATTTACTGAGTAGATATTCAGCTAACCTGAGCTGAACGCCATGAGTCGGTATCGCTTTCGGTTCACTAGCAGTGGACGCGCGACCGACTACAGTAGTTTAGCTCCCATTGTCTAACTACCCCTACCCAGTCAGTCCCGCATCTTTACACAGTAAGAGGTCTAGACATAGGTTGTGAAACTCCGTGTTCAATTATCTGAGAAACATTACATCCGTTTGACCTACGTGATAGTACAACGCTACTTTCGATAGCTTGGTAAGGGCCAACACATCAACTGCGCACCTCATTATTCTAGAACCCCTCACATGTCTTCCTCTTCGGCGGTCGTTTTCTCTATGATATAGTACTTATCGCGGCCGAGTCCCTGCGGGTCAGGCTCATGTTCAACTACGACACGTCATGTTAGCCCCATTATCAAATCCCATGATGTCGAAAGAGGAAGTGTAAACTTACGAGCAAGTTTGTTGATGTGGCCGATGATGTTCTCGATATACGAGTCCTTCTTGTTACGATCTTTGCGTCCCAGATCATTTACCCACTCAAAGCTGTTGAGCGCGATGTATACGAGTGCGATGAACACCGTAACGCCAATCGAGTACGCCCAGACGACAACCACCGTCACAATGTCCGTCCAACCGTTACTGGAATTACGGAATGAATCTGGGGGCGTAGTCTGCAGATTGCCTCCCCCACTGTCAGACAGCCAGCCAAATAGACAGAAGAGGGTGGCTAGGACATCAACACCAAAAATCGCACCGACTAATTGCCAAGATGGCCAGGTCCGTCCTCCCCGGGTTACGAAGATGAGCCAATTCTCTGTCAAAGCGACTTCGAGGAAGAGTACTTCCTGAATAGACCCAAAGTTTTCGATGATACCTCCATTTCGTAAGAACAAGGTACCGCGCATGATCCACGTACCCGCGGCGAGCAAAGCGCCCAAAATTATACTGATGACCCAAATCTTCTTCAATTGCCACTCTACGGGCCGGGGCTCAACGTGCGCGTTGTCATAGGCGACAGCAACGGTAGCTAGATCTGCAAAGAGTGCAATAAAAACGATGAGGTCTGGCCTAATAGTTTCATTGATGATTACCATTGACGTGGTTAGGTATATCTCAAGATGCAGACACAAGGCGATACGATATTGCACGTATGATTTCATCCGCTGAAAGATCTTTATGGAAAGTTAGCATGCTTTCAAGACAGTTCGTGATCCGACGATTTGAATCACTCGATACCAAGCCTAAAACCTGCTGGGGATAAACTTATTTCTTCAATTTAGACATACCTGGCGAGCTGTCTTGATGGATAAGATGATGGTACTCAGCCCTGGTGCTAGGAAAACAATGTCAGCGGCTGCTTGCGCTGCCTCGGACGACCCTTCAACGGCGATACCACAATCGGCTTTTTTGAGTGAAGGGGCATCGTTAACACCTTTAATAGCGCTTGCGTCAGCAACGGTAAAATCAGCACGTCATGGGTGGGAGTTCGAGAATGAGTGGTCATACCATCCCCTGTCATCGCAGTCAACGAGCCTCTCTGTTGAAGCATCTCCACGACTTGATACTTGTGCTCCGGAAAGACTTCAGCAAAGCCATCGGCGCGTTGGATTAAGTCATGTTGCACTGTCCCAGTTAGTCCACTGTGGATTAGTTTCTCCGAGTTGTACACCTTGGTGCCAAGCCCGAGCATCTTGCATGTCTCTTTGGCTATAGCAATGGCATCACCCGTTAACATCTTCACCGGTACACCCAAATGTGCAGCTTCGATGATCGTCTGCGCCGTGTCCTCGCGCGGTGGATCAAACATCGACATTAATCCTAGGATCACCCAAGGCTCGTCGTTCTTCTTGTATGCAACACCGAGAGATCTGAAACCTCTCTGGGCGAATTCCTTCGCTTTCGCGCTGTAGCTACGGCTCGTCTCCTTGTCGACGTCTGCAAGGTTGAGGATAGCTCTAGGTGCTCCCTTGGCGCAAATGTAACGGTCCTCTCCTCGCCGGCAATAACTGGTGATGCGCTTTGAGACCGGGTCAAATGGCGTGAACTTGTCGGTCTTCCAGCCCTGTCGTAGGATCTCTCTAGCCTTTGGGTATCTTTTCAAGGCCGTAATAGTGACCTTGTCAATCGGATCGAGAGACTGTACGTTGTGGGAACTGGCCAGTGCCGCTACGGCCATCATCCAATTGACGTCTTGGCCCTCTGCTACATATGGATCGCGGAGACTAAGCTTATTTGCCGTCAGAGTACCCGTCTTGTCTGAGCACAGAACATTAACACCCTATCAAAGTTAGTCAATGCCGAACCCGAAAACGCAGTAGAGAGACACCCACTGCAAGAGACTCGATAGCCGTCAGTTTCTGAACAATGGCTTTCTGCTTTGCTAGGTAGGCAGCGCCCACAGCAAGTGTTGTGGTTGTGACGACAGGAAGACCAACAGGAACGCCGATGATGAGGAGGACTAAAGTATAATGGAGCAAATTCTGGGTATGGGGTTGTGCGATACGTAGGTGGTGGTAGAAACCGCCAATCCAAGCAACCAAAATCCAAAACATGACGAGGACTAAGAGCGAAGTGCCGATGTTATTCATGACGGCCTTGAAATGCCCCTGATCCTTCGCTCCCTGTACCAACTCGGCGGTACGTCCAACAAAAGAAGACTTGGCGGATGTGAGTATTATGGCGTAAGCTTTGCCGCGCTTGCAACCCGTAGTGTAGTAAATAGTGTCTCCCATATACTTGTCGACGGCGAGCGATTCTCCAGTAATGGCTGACTGGTCACAAGCAACTAACGAATCTCCATAGTGAATGGACCCCTCTTCATCTTCATCTTCGTCTTTCTCTCCCTTGGAATCGCCCGACTTTTCTTTGTCTTTCTTGTCACTTTGGCCACCAGCTTCCATACCACCCTCTTCGTTGAATTTATCTTCGTTTCTCAATTGTTTGTACTGTTCATAGTCTTGCGGCCTGTTGTAATCACATATTAGCTGCGCATCGCCTGGCACTGTTTGACCTTCTTGAATGATCACCTATATGACAGGAGTGTTAACGTCATTCCCAAGGCTCTATGCGAAAAGAAGTTATAGAGAGGCGATAACTTACTATGTCGCCGGGTACCAGCTCTCTAGCTAAAATCTGTTGCTCGTGTCCTTCGCGAACTACCATTGCCTTCATTGCAATGTCTCCCTTCAAACTCGCCACGACGTCTGCAGCTTGCTTTTCTTGATAAAAGCCCACAAAGGCATTAAGTGCTAGAATTCCTAAGATGACACCGAAATCGATCCAATCCTGGAGACCAACAGCCAATAATGCAGCGAGTTCCATGACTGTCGTAGATTAGTACTCAGTCGAGTCCACTGCGCTGTTGAGGTAGATTCAATATACCGTAAAGGATAGGACCTTTGAAGAAGCTAAATATCTTAACCAGCGTATTCTCTTTCTCGGAGACCAGCTCATTATATCCAAAGCGTCTTCGGCGCTCGTCTACCATCTGGGCGGTAATGCCTTGATGGATATCAGTTTCCAGCCACGAATCCGGAGCCTGTCCTGCAGTGGTAAGTGGCTTGGCTTCGACTCTGGGCGCGGCCTTGTCCGACCGCCAGAATTTCCACCATTTGCGCTTTTTAACCGATCGGCGAGTGCTAGCGAGACTTGCTCTGCGCTCAGCTTCGAAGTTGGTAATATAGCGGTCCAGTGCTTCAAATTCGCCGAGGTCTGAACTCTTAGTTGGAGGCTGTTTCGAGCGGTCTTCACCAAATGTGATATGCTCTCTCCCCTCATCATTGCTACCACTCCCAGGTTGTGCTGTAGGGTTGTGAGCTGGTGAGATGTCGTCCCCTTCATTCTGACGAAGTCCAGCGTTGGCTTCAATATCGTCAGCCGCGGCACTATGGGGCCTGTGGGAAGTTAAGAAACTCATCGTTTCAACTTATCCCCTGTTGAGATTCCTATATTCTCAATCGAAGCCAGACAGTCACGGTAGTGCGATATTAGTGATGGTTATGGGATTTCTTTTCCACGCCAATTTCCTCAATGTGGGAATATTGGAAAATGAGAGAGGGGGTCTCTTCCCTCTTCTGGGAACATCCAGCTATTTGCCTCATCAGTAAGGTTCGGAAAGCTGGTACCTAAGTGGAGGAGGCACGTATGACGTGTATTTCCTATAATGAACGACGATATCGTGCATATACCTCTCCGGAGTATGCAGCCAAACTGTCCATCAGCTGAGGGCCAATGTATTAAGGTGCGAGGCAATGGACACGTTAGAGCCGGGCGCTCCCCTTTCGTAATCAGGTTAGAAGGAGGTACTCAATGCGCTTTAGAAACCATAGAGGTCAACAGCAAGGTGAACAGGTATATTCCTGCGTAAACCACGTTTCTTTGCGACCCATTCCCATGCTGGAAAGCATCCGCGAGAATTTACGTTACAGCCTAGAGCTATTTAGAAATGCCCAGCTTCCTGAAGGTTTAGTTGCAATTGCGTCACTGTCAAGATTGAGTTTCGGGAGTGCTATCGGGCTGATGGTCGTTTCATATGACAAAGCTAAAGTTAGGTATTGCATCCCAAGACGCAACGATGAGGCGTTGAAGCCGAAATGATGCTTCTCTGATAAATGCAACCTGTCTAGCGCAAACCACCCATTGATGGTACTACGGAGCAACACGAGTCATGCGAGCCTTGATTCAGAGGCTTCTTCATTTGTGCGACTCGGATATAGGTAGGTTCAAACCACGGGAAGAGCCAATTCTCTCAAACCAGACGGGTCAAAAAGGAGCAGGGTTCTAAGCATAGGTGGTTTTTAGGCGCAATTCGTATGCATGCGACACGGAAAGACCACGTTTGTTTCTCCCGTTCGCCGCACTACATTAATTAATCTGCATAATAAGCTAATAAGCACGTCAGTGTCTTGTAACAACCTTGATTGGATTTCTCCAGAGGATATGCGGTAGAAAATGGAAGCATTTGATGCAAACCCTCATAATAGCTATAACCCATATCATCAAGCGAGTAGAACATTAGGGATACCCAGCCCTGTGGGTACGTGAGGATTAATGCATCTTGTTGGGTTTATCTTGTAGGTAACACTATTCGGTGTTATCTTATAAGCTTCCTACAGCCAGAAAGACAAAAATATGATCTCCAGCCACTATATTCATAGGCTTTAAGCACCAACCTTCATCAGGTAAGCAGTACTGGCATGACTGTGTATTCAACACCGACAAGTGGAGTAATACCTTGTAGTGAAATTTATTAGCCTCTTCTGTATCTTTACTCAAAGCCTGCTCTTCTGGGCCGGCGGAAAGCAGTGATTAAAGGCATCGCATTTGACCCTAGGATCATAGCAAATGTAGCTAATGGGGAAAAGAGTGAGTGATAGGGCAGTTTAGCCACTTGGTGGCTGAATCAACTAAGGATGAGGAAAGGGGCTACAAATGGTGATTAGGAAACAGGGCAAAGACCCATATCGCGTGAGTTTAGTGAAAGCAATGTGCAGAGCCAAATTGCAGTAACTTTTCATTCAAATAGTTCTCCACGTATCGATATCCTAGAATGTGTGAGTATTAGTCCCTTCTACTGTAAACTCATATTATTACTTGATTCAAATCGTGAAATCCGTGTTGTTTTAATGTTGTTTTAAGCGTGTATTCTTGTCGCGGTAGAGGCGACGAATTATCCGATGTATTTGGGCTTTTTGAAATCTGTCTATCTAACGATTGGCCAGTGTCCATACCGTTATGATGGCCAGGCAGCTTCATGCAATAGACATTTCAGCGCGCTGTTGGGACAACTGTGCATGGTCTCCAACGATTCCATGCGGGGTACTACATGAAGGACACGAGAGAACGAGTGTTTTAGCTTAGTGCATATTGGATGTCGCAGCTCACTATGAAACGCCCTGATACCATGAATACGCGCCATTATATCAGGTCATTCAGCGGTGCGTGGACGTAAAAACATATTATTATAGCGTGATTGTAAATAGCGACTCTAAGCTTCTAAGCCTTGTAGTAAATCCTTGTAGTGGTGCCGCCAATTGGCTAGGTCGACGGCCATTACAATGTCTTTGCAATATAAGACAGAGCGATCCGTTTCACCAATCCATCGAGTCATGTTGGTTCCTTTGTCTCATTCCTATTCCCATTTTAATATATGGCGTGAAAAAAACCAGAAATTTATTAGCTAAATCGTAGAGAATTCAATGGGCGTAAGAGTACCAGGCAGCTTTCATTTTATCACACTAGTTGACTTGATAACGAGTTACTGTTCATTTTCGCTGCGTAGCTTTATTTTATTTCTAGAGGATATGACGCTTCCCACAGTCCGCGTACTCTCAATTTATCTCATTACTACTTTGCCAACCGTCTTGTGATTCCGGACTCGGATCATTA
The DNA here is from genome assembly GCA_022385695.1 of Xylaria arbuscula. Lineage (NCBI taxonomy): Eukaryota > Fungi > Ascomycota > Sordariomycetes > Xylariales > Xylariaceae > Xylaria > Xylaria arbuscula. The sequence goes on along the minus strand of MU279353.1, from coordinate 1,132,329 downwards.
GCAGCCGACAGCTTCTATTCACCTATAATTCCTAACATATAATACAACCTTCCCTCAATACAAGATAGCTACTTAGTCACGCAGCTAAGGACACAGGGGCGTATAGATTGACCCTAGATAACGTTAGCTTCCGTGCAAGCGCAGGTAAGGTACCCAGTCATGGGAAGTAAAAACAGTGCGACTCTCTAGATGAGGTCACATATCATGTATTATCCTGAATATCTGAGGTTCTATCCGTAAGAAAAGGGCCAGATACTATGTATCTATAGCAGGTTCTACGGATAAAGGTCCCGTCGGGCCTTATATATTTTCTTTAATATTGACTAGTTCACTGGCTCAGCTATGATAGATAGCCCCATTCCAATACCTAACTTTACGGCCAGGTGTGAAATGTCCATAATCAAGTGTTAGAAGGTGTTTGTGCCCTACTTAGGTCTAGGGAAGGTGTTTATATAGTGTACAAAGTAAGTGGCTATGTCCTTGACGGGAGGAGTCCTTCTTAAAAATAGCCTATAATCTAAAAGACCACGCGTTTTCTTCACTTGTATGATCATGGTTAGGCTTGATTGTAGATTAAGTCTAACTCTAGATTTCATTGGTGCTTGTCTTTTGTTTAGAGCCAACATACTTTGTATGCGACACATGGGAGCCGGTGGACACTGGTGGATGCTTTACGTACACCAGACGGGGGCGGATACATGTGTTAAACCCCGAGACGAGGATTGAAGGCGCAGGCGGATCAAGATTCGGTAAGACTACGCCCGATACATGTCATCTTGGCGTATGAGGATGACAATCCCGGGGGGTTGGTAAGATCGCATAAGGTGTGGCGTTCTGATTCTTTAAGTTTAGATCACAGGTTTGGGGCGGTTTTCAAGAATCTCCCTTTTATTCCCTGAAGAGATAGAAAAGTTCATCATTGTCGCATTTCCAATAGTTTCCTATTCTCAGCCTCAGAGCATGGCTTATACAACTCGAAGCGTGGACTGCTTGTACAAAACTTAGATCAAAAGCGCAAAGCTGGCTACTTTACGTCAGTTATCAGAATCTATAGCGATGCCAACATGGCCGGGAACCTTCCGCTCCGTCTTATCATTTGCGTTGATGGAACTTGGTTCGACCCGGACGGCGGAAACAATAAACAAGGCAATATCACGAACATTTATCGACTCTATGCGAGCGTCGCTAAAGGAGAATGCGAAAATGCATTGGGCAAGCTGTAAGGTCAACAAAACGTTATCAAAAAAACAGCTCACACCTTCTGACTGCTCTTTCATACAGTTATTTTCAGAAAAAGATGTATTTCCCTGGGATTGGATCTGAAGACAGCATATCCAAACTAGAGAAGTTATACACTGGGGCTTTTGGCATGAAGTGCCTCCAACAGATTGAAGACGTCTATAAAGAATGTTGCCGCTTAACCGGTCCACATGACGAAGTCTGGCTGTATGGGTTCAGTCGTGGTGCCTTTGTTGTTCGTGCTGTGGCGGGTTTGCTCCATCACTTGCGAGCTCTTGTTTCTGCTGATAATGCTGATGAAAACAAAAAGACCTTCCATAAGGACTACAAAAATGCTCTTAGGGTGTATGAAACAATGCGGAAAAGTGCAGAACCGAGGGAAGAAGGCAATGTAAGTCCCATGTCCCCATATGCGCGGACGTTGATTTCTACGAAGCAATATCCTAACCGACAATCACAGGTGCATCTCTACTTCGACGCGAAGACGAGACCGGCTCCAACCATCCGATTTGTAGGTGCTTTTGACACTGTTAAGGCAGTAGAAGATAAGTCCTTGTACGACATGTCTTTAAACGGATCTATCCAGCATATGCGTGCGGCCCTCGCACTAAACGAAGAGAGAAAAGCCATGCGGGTTGAAGGCTTATGGCCATCATGCGGCGACCACAGTCTATCCAATCAAAGCTTTGTCCAGGCCTGGTTTATCGGTGCACACAGAGACATAGGAGGATCGACTGAAATGGATGGCCTAGCCCTCTATCCGCTGCAATGGATGATCCTCGAAAGCATGGCGAAGGGACTTGTGTTCAAATTCGAGAGTGGCTATAGTGGCCGAGCCTTGATGCATAATCCGTTGGAGATTGTTGGTATTGATGGCGGGAAAAACAACGCGTGGTCTTGTATCACGGAAAATAAGTTGGCCGTGGAGATGCGCGACATCTGTCGAATACACGATGAAGGTAGCTCATACGGAACAAGATACGCAATAAAGCTGCATCAGGCAAGTGGCCCCTTAGCTACTTTCAAGGAATTTCGAAAACCTTTCAATGATGCTTTGAAGGGTGGAGCTTTGAGTGGCTACGACAAATCCTGTAAGTTATCATCGAGTACCTACCCAAGCCTGTTTGGATGCAGAATTACTAATAATGATCTGCAATCCAGCACCTCGAGGCACAATTATCCACCCTTCGGTATACATGATCATAGACAAATACCTAAACACAACACCGGATAGAAAAATATTCCATTTCTACGACCAGATCGAGGTGTGGAGGGAAAAGATGATCACCTCAGAAACCCTGATGATACTTTTCGTGCGCGCGCAGGATACTGCCATGGACCGCAAAATCGACTGTGCTATAGGTGAAGCCATGAAAACTTACAAAAAGATCATCACCAGTGCTGCGATGATAGGGAGTACGCCAACTGGACCAGTTTCAACTCGCATAGCAGCAGCATATCAAGCCTGCACGACGATTCTCGGTTGCTTTGAGGTCTCAGCCATCGATAGCGAAACAGCTTTGGATGTCTGTAAACTGAACGTGTGGGATAAGCTGAAAGGTAGTTTTGCCACATCATCGCCGGGGGGAAATGCGGCCACGGGTCTTCTCGCCACAATCATACCCATGAAAGCGAACTATGCAGTTATCATGCAGGCCACGGCACGGTTGTTCTTGAAGCTAGCCTGTGACTTGATTCTGATACTGACACGAGCTTTTAAGTTAGCGACGGCGAGGTGCATGGAACAACCTGGGAAAGGAGACATTGAAGCTGCCGCGCGAGCCTACCGGCAACATTATAGAGAAGTGCACAAAGCTGTGAAGAATATCGTGCCTGATCTATTGCAAAGCCTTCAAGTTGGGAAAGTGACTTCTGGGGTCACAGAGATCTTAAGCAAGTACAAGCGAATGGTGACTCAAGATATCAGCTCTGTTCCAGGAAGGGAATCCAAAGAGGGCAATACAGTCCGCCTCAGCGTTCGTACGTGCTGGCCTCACTCCTAGAGACATAGCACGAGAAGGGCCTCTGCAGTGGCCGTTACGAACATGAGGCTACGTCTTGAGCCGTGGCTGAGTCTGTTGCTTAGCCTTTAGGGACGTGAAATAGGGGGCGTAAACTGTTGAGGGCAGGCCTTAACACCTTCAGCAAGCTTATAACCATGTCGTGTATCGTTCTCGGGTCGAAAATGGCAGGCTCCAAATGAAGACTCCGTAGGCAGCTCAAGCTATTTCTTTTTCTCTACAGGTCCGTTGAGCGGCATGCATCGAGTGCATCGTGCTTGAATGAAGCGCATTTCTCAAGTGGTTCGTCTACCGTGTCCCATAATAGATTCTCTCTTCAATGATACTCAGACCAGCGTCTCAAACAGGATTTCAAGAAGTCTGCAACCTAGAACCGATTTCCCTCAGCCTATCAATTGTATCTCGGCCAATATCCTATCTTGCATTCGGAAATCGAGTTGGCTTGGCGGGTTGGGGTCGAAACTTGTGTAGGATGATGACTTAGTAGGCAAAATAGATAATTGGTTATTTATGAGAATATCATCCACAAAATGCCATTTAACATGACATTGTCAGACTGTTTTGATTATTTCACGCCTTAGATGACCACTATAGAGACGAAAAGAGGATACGAAGCTCGAGATTTCTTATATCCAGACCTGTAGCAGTGCCCGACAAATACTTCAAGAAGACCCTGGCTGCTCCCTGGGGGCTTAGGGGCCCAGACGTTTCACGACAGATAGGGATAAAGGCGTTTAATGTACATCAATATTCACTCTTATCAATACGCAAGAACTTACACCGGAGCCTTTGATGCTAGTCAAGCTAATTGGAGTGAAACCCGTTTCATCCGCCTCAAATTGACTCAGTGGTGGGCACTATACCATCTGAACTCGGATAGCTGGGACCATAGGTCGTCTCTTCCTTGGCAGTTTTATGTAGGCCTTACGTTTTAGAATTTTGTTACGTTCTCTTTATCTTCGCCCGTTGACGAAACCGGCTTACTTTATACGAATCCAGGGAAATGAAGCAGTGAGCCATCTTGATGAAGGTGTGTTGCATGGAAGAGCCTTTCCTATAACACACTTTCGGGACGAGTTGAAAAGGTGACAGCTTGTCGTTTCATTCATAATATCCAAATCCTTCCTCGCGATGGGAGCAGTGCTAGTTGAGGAAGCGACATGGTCTTGCCAAGTACGGAAGTTGCCTCTCCAGTTATAGGGTGTTTTTGGGCCTAATCCGAAACAGATACGACTCTGCAGGAGTTGATCCTATGTCTTGTCCTATTTGGTCCACCATGGGGGCCAGGTTAGGCGAGTTATATCGAAATGATATAGAGCCATTTAAAGGGCATAAGGTGTTATCATTTCAAACTTCCAATATAGATTCATCACATTGAATCCAGAGGCTAATTTACGCCAAATTCTCCAAACAAGCGCCGTTGTCCTCTTTCTCGATTATACTATGCTACACCCAATATCAACCTCGGCATCGACTTCGAGCAGCAGTAATCAACTCGGTAGTATATCCAGCAAACATCGGTACCTCCTTTCAAGACAGGCAGCTACTGGTCCCATATCAACGTCCTCTTCATTGACATATGCACCATTAACGACAATCTTTACCCCCGACCCGTCATGTTCGAGCACGTACTATATTCCTTGCAATTCTATTTGCGAAGGCGAGGTGTTCCCTTGGGACCCTTGCTCTAGAATCGGTATTGGCTCCTGCTACCCGCCGCCAGGCACCAACAATGTGGATAATACTTTTACGCCGACCTACTCCCCAGGGTATTTCTGCCCCGTAGGTATGACTACAGTAACCAGTGTTTTCCATTCCAATAGCGTTTAGTGTTGTCCGAAGTAAGGATAAAACCCCTGTGATCTGAACATGCACACCGCTAATGGCACGCTGCGAAGTGGATTAACCTTGGAAGGTGATGTTTGTATAGGGCCTGATATTTCAGGGACATATCTATACTTAAGATATGCATCCAAAGATGTTTTCTACGATTGCCAAAGCACAGTAGAATCTTTTATAGATACTTTCAGTGGTGTTTATGGTTTCTCATCAGTGTCTGCCACGCCAATATTTTTGTTCGGTGCTGAGAGGCTTCCCACGACAACACCTTCAACCTCGACGAGGTCTTCCCCTTTTACGTTGTCTTCAACTCGCGCGTCTCCTTCAATATCAATACTACCCACCCACTCAAACGACCCAGGGACAAGCGCAACAGCACACTCTAATATATTCAAAATTGAAATCCCAATATGTAGTATCCCAGGAGGCGTACTTATATTTTTGTTTATATACTTCTACGCCCAGAAACAGAAAAGGGCGGGGAAAACTGCGAATGAAGAATCTACGAAAACAGGCAAGGAACCCGACGATTACAGCGGTAAACCCGAGTTAGAAGGAAGCGCTGCCTATGTCTACAGTGTCAAAGCAGAGCTCGATGCCATGGCGATAAGGGCCGAGCTCGAAGGCAGCCATGCGGAGGCACCCGGTGACGGCATCTACGTAATGAAGCCCGAACTCGAAGGCACTATAGGCACGGAGAGAAATAGAGGTGTCTATATCAAGAGCAAATCGGAACTGGAAGCCGCCTCGACAATCAAGCAGGCAGCGGAACTCGGGTGAGCTAGAAATAGTGTCTAAATTACGTGTGTCTACGTCAGAACATTAGATGCTGTGCCGAAACCATCCATGTCGGAAGAGCAAATTACTGAACTAAAAGCCAAGTCTGTACATGCGGGAGATAGAGCGAGTGTTGGCGCGAGATAGAAACATTAGCCTTGGACAAGAGAATCGCGCTGCCAGACCTTTGAGTGCATATATCTGTCGGTATACAATACAGAGGGGGATTATATTAATATCTTACATGGATTAGACTGAACCATCGGCCTCAACAAGTACCCAATAATAGAGAATGCGAACAGCAGTGGACTCATTGACAGTATGTTGCTACCTGTTTAAACCAACCACCTTGTACAAACACACACACACACGCTCATATATATACTTTTAAATGGTTTCATATCGGTCCAGCACCTGTATCTATCGTAGAGTAGAGTCCTGAGTGGAACATAATGTACATAGATAGCTTTAAGTAAGCAGCTTTACGTAGCACTCAGTTCACCTATGTAAGCAGCCATGCTTCGAGATGCGGAGTAGTCAGACCCCTAGATCAATTGAAACAGGCAGATTCGGGTCTGATCGCCACATTGCTTACTTACAGTAGTAGTTAGATGGAGATACCGGGTATCCGGTGTGGGGGGTTGCGCGACACGGGTTCTGCACGGGAAGCGAGAGTAGTAGGTACTTAGTGAGCATGCGCGGGATGGTGCGTGGGATGCTGTAGTACCGGTATTGCCATCCCACTTACATTCATAAGGTACTTACAGGTACTGTCTCCTAGCCACCTCGGCAACACTACTAGGTGATGTTGTCGTGAGGAGTAGCTCGTATGCAATGTAGATATTTAGTGCCTAGGTAGGTATCATTGCCATATACAGGTTGGTAAGTAGGTAGTTAAGCAGGTAGTAGGTGGTCAATAGACACTGCACTCTCATGCTGGCAATCGGAGGTGGACTGCAAGTGGTTGATGTTTGCGCAATACCGAAGATACCGAGATGCTGTGTACCCGGATGGCGGTGATTGTGGTGATTGTGGTGATGCATGCATGCATGGCTGATTGATTGCTCAGCATCCGCGGTGGTGGGATCTTGTACGGTTACCGATAAGTTTGCTCACCGGTATCCTTTCCTATCCACTTCCCTCCCTACCAAAGTATAACACAAAGGAAAAGAATTAAAATAGACATGTACCTCTATTTAAATCGCAATGCTGAATTGTTTTATATCTCTTGGTGCCGCTTCCAGTGCCGAGGTCGTGTCCAGCTTACTGTGGCAGGTACGACGGGCCACTGAGTGCCTCTATAATACCCCTCACAGTGGTTTCCATGTCACCTAGTCTCCGTCTCTTCTACAACATCAATATACCCACTCTGGCTACAACACTTACCTATAAGCCGCTACCTGCACTAAGGGCTTTTCTAGAAGATCGGTAGTGGACTCTGCCCGACAGAATCTGGATACTCTAGTTCTGCTCTAGCCATGTACGGTATGTGCAGACAATGGACTGAGTAAGAGCCGTTTTTTTTTGGTTTTCCATCAAATCCTATTCCTATGAAACCTCTCATCCACAGGCTATAGATCGTGGAAAGGCGTATGAGTATTTCAATAGTGATGGTAGTGTTGTGTATGTAGGTAGCTTGTTTAGCTTGTACAGTAGGTATAAGTCGTCTCCCACTATAAAAGTAGAGGTTTAGGTACTTCTACTAAGCATAGGTGCTCTATTATCCCGTATCTCTATGCGACAGTATCTATGTGACAGTATCTATGTGACAGTATCTATGTGACAGTATCTATGTGACAGTAAAGTCCAATTTATTTTCATAGCTTTAACATATAATACTATCGTGACCGCTTTTACATCTGTATCCTTACAAGTTAATGGTGTTTCATTTCTTCCCTTGCTTCTTACTTAGACCTGGCAGTAGAACCTGGTCTAGAATATGGGGAAATGCATCAAAAAGTGGTCGCCAAGAGACCAGGGTTCGATCCCACCCCACCATAGGTCCCCATTAATCCATTAACCGGTACTCCATTCCAGCACCGACCCAAGGTAGCTTCAGCATGTTCCTCGTGTGCCAGCTCTCGTCGTTGTTTCGACCGGCCGGTCACGATACCTGACGATTACACGCACAGCCCCTCCATTTACTCGACTGAGTCTAGGCTTCTGCTCGCGCACGCCGATAAGGAGGAGCTCTCAAGGTATTCAATAGTAAAGGGCGGTGCGGTGAGCAGTGTGCCAGTGTGCTGCAGGGGATAGGGGATCTGCAGGAATGTTCACATGAGGGCCCAGAATTTATTATTACTGCTGTGAGGCGTGACCAAGAAAAAAAAGATCGTGAGTTTTTTTTTTGTGTCTCTCCCCTCGGCTGAGTCGCAGTAATACCCAGCTATGTACGTAAGTGAATGCTTGTCATGGCAGGCAAGGTGGCCTGACCTGGCCACTATTAAAATGCCATCCCTCCTTTTTTTTTGTCTTCTCGTGTAGATTCCATTTTCTAGATTCCTCTCCTCCTGTCATCCTCCTCGTCTCTCCCACTCCTGGCATTCCTGACCATCCGTGAGAGATTGGCAAATAAACTGGATCACGACTATACTTTTGTGGTATAGATATACACCGATCTACGTCATTGCGCACGACAACAAAAGCACCAAGATCACGCTGAGGAAGGACCCTACAAATAAATCTAAGGAAAGATTAGGTAGTGAATCGTCCTATAAGTTTACGCTTATACTTATACTTATACTTATACGTGGACTTACACCGACCACGCTGCATCGTGACTTCCCAATTGATCTCACATCCCATCCGCAATTGCCCAATTGCTTCCACCACTGCTATCGGGAAGCAATCGATAGATAGAGAGAGCTTGCATCCTTCTGACTCTGCCTCTCTTCTTCCTCATCATCATTCATCCAGCCGACACTATCCCTGTCGTCATCGCGTCATCACACAACCCACCACCACCGCAACAACACATCACCACTAGTCGGTCAATCAGTCAATTGACAATTGACATTTGACATTTGACATTTGACATTTGATACAACAAGCCAAAATGATTTCCCGACAGATGCTTCGCACATCCACACGGGCCCTGCGCTCTGCAGGTGCCGCCCTTCCCCGCCACACAGCTTCGCCCGCGACAGCGACAGCTCTCCTCCACACACAACCGCCCATGGCCACACCCCCCAACAAGGACAAGCGGGTGCCCGCACCGCCGCCGGGAGCCTTTGCCCGTACCGATGACTCCATCACGGTTGAGTACCCTGAGGAGGGCGAGTTGCCTTCCTCGACGCCTGTCACCGGTCGCGGTGGTCTGCACATGAAGCGCACGCTGGCGTCCTTCTCGCTCGAGGGCAAGGTCGGCGTCGTCACGGGCGGAGCTAGAGGCCTCGGTCTCGTCATGGGCCAGGGCATGGTCATCAGCGGTGCGAACCTGGCCATTGTTGACATGAACAGTAAGTCTGCTCCCCACTCTGTGGTTTCTGTGGGCATTGGATATCCAGTAATGAGCAGTTGGACCGGTAATAATAGTAATGGGTATCTGTCTTGGCTAACCATTAAAAAACAGAGGAGGAGGCAGAGAAGCAGGCCGTCGAGCTGGTCGAAGTCTTCCGCAGAGAAAACCCCGGCTCGTCGCGTGTGCCCAAGGTGACGGCCCATTACGCCGACGTGTCCGACGCCGACTCGGTCCAGGCCTGCATCGACGACATCATCAAGGAGCACGGCAAGATCGACAACCTCGTCACCAGCGCTGGCTTCACCGAGAACTACAACGCCATCGACTACCCCATCGACCGCATACGCAAGCTGTGGGCCGTCAACGTCGACGGCACCTACTTGTTCGCCGTCTCCATCGCCAAGCACCTGATGGAGCGCAAGGCTCAGGGTAGCATGGTCTTCATTGGTAGTATGAGTGGCAGCATTGTCAACGTGCCCCAACCTCAAGCGTGAGTGACCTTTGACCACTTTGGCCGTCTTTTGATACGTCGGAATATTGCCGGCCAATCATTCGGTAAACGGAAAACTGACAGAGATCCCGGTTCCAGTCCTTACAACAGCGCCAAGGCCGCCGTGCGACACATGGCCGCTTCGCTAGCCGTTGAATGGGCACACGCCGGTATCAGGGTCAACTGCATCTCACCCGGCTACATGTTGACAGCTCTGTAAGCTCCCATCATTTAGCGTCGATAACCCCGACTCTTCCTCCCTCCTCTGTCTCTTTGTATTTCGATCTCCGTTATAGCATGCTTCTAACCATCAACTTCGCAGGACTGAGAAGATCCTCAATGACAACCCGGACCTTAAGAAGCAGTGGACTTCGCTGATCCCCCAGGGTAAGATGGGTCAACCCGTCGACCTCATGGGTCCTGTAACCTTCCTGCTCTCCGATGCTAGTCAATACGTCACCGGTGCCGACCTGCGTGTCGACGGCGGCTACACCGTCACGTAACGAATGAATAGCCGACAAACAATATTTGTTTAGTATCTGATAGACGGCGAACGTGAGCTGAAAGGGTTGATTTCCAGACGCCTGTTTTTTCAGGTGTCCTTTCAGTCAAGGTAGCGCCTCGTGAGTTGTGCTCATGACGCGGGTAAAGGAAATAAAAGGGTAGTTCAGGCGTTGACGATAAGCGTATATACTGTTCAAAAAGAGAAGTAATGATAAAAAAAGAGAGACTCGGTTCAACTCATTTAGATTGGAGTCATCTGTCAAGATATGATCTCTTGAAGTGATATAGTGCGGGGGTGTTTCAGCAGAATCCCAACACGATGAAAATAAGGCAACCAAACAAAACAAGCAGAACAGGAACGGGAACGGGATAGTCGAGGTTATAAGAAAGATTGCTGTCCACTTCTTCCCCATATCTATCCATTTCCATATCGATCTTCATCTCTCCACAGTCCAGCCCCGGGTTTTATTCCTTTGGCCCGGAACATTTTCGTTTTCGTGCGGAGTGAAGTACATGGCCATCTCCACTTCAATATAAACATATATAACCTCCGATGTGGTCCGGGCCTCGAGGTCAGGCTTCCTGGCCAAGTCAATTACTTTACCTACCCCTGCCCAGCTCATTCCATATACATGTAGTGTTGTAATCTAACTAGCAACAAAAACACCCAATCATTACATCATCTAACCTTTACATGACATCGCTTATACTTGACACATAGCACTCACCTGTTATCATAGGTTTGACTACTTACACCCATCAAACATAACGTTGCCCTTCTTCGGGCTCGTCGCCAATCGTTGCCTCGTCCCCGAAACCTAGATGAAGCACCCCTTCCGTGTCCTCGCTGTGTACTATGTCTTTCACGTGCCCAGGAATCGGCGTCGTACCCCATTTAAGTCGTGACTGTGTCAATTTCCGGAGTCGACCCTCCAGATCACCAACCCCATCATCACTCGGCGTCTCCTCTTCGTTTGTTTGCGTGATATTAGATTCGCGATCTGGACACTTAGTCTTCTACGAAATACTGGAAGCGTCATGTATTGAAAAGGGGACCACGGCTCACCTGTGCCATCTCCTTCCCAAGAAGACGAAGACCGGCTGTGGGGTGACATGTAGCTGTGGCATGCCGCCGAAATAACCAGGGAATTTGAACCTCCATTTGGCATTTTCCCTTCGATTTCGTGCCAGCAGAATAAGAGCGGGAGTGGTAATGACACGCATGCAGCGACGAGCAGGACAAGTGTCGCAGCAGGAGAATAACCGATCGCGATAAATGACGGACCATTGACCCCGAATAACTTCTCAGAGATATTAGGGTCCCATTTGCCCCAGCCAAAGAATTTGGTGGGCTGAAATCCTGTTTATCGTACTTGACGAGTGAGCAGCTATGTTGAATTAAGTTCCAAAGAATTGTGTACTTGCCTCCCTCTATTATGAACAGAAATACGGCATTTGATACTATCCAATGGCACACTGCACTACCGAGGATAAGGGGAACGCTGTATCTGAACGGCAATTGTAGACGGTAGCTGGAGGTTCGTTGGCCCTTGGGATAGGATACTCTGAGTGGCTTACCTTTTGAGCTGTACTCATTCCACTCGCGTTCCACTTGCAAGTGGGTGAAAAAGGCGTTGTAGTAGTAGTAATATATCGAGACGAGTATTTGTGGGATGTTGACGTGAAGAAGAGCGCTGGGATAACTTGTCGTTCGATACATGATATTTTGCTCGCTGCTTCCGAAATTTCTGGGGCTTAATCAAATAGGTAGGTCAGTAAGATGGTGGGAGAATATGCCACTGTTCAACGCAGGTAGTTCGCGTCTCGGACGTGGAGCACCTACAATCTTTTACCGTTTGATAGAAAACCTTTCCCCGTGATCAAGGCCACTAGAATCACCATGGATGACAAGTAGGAAGATGTCTGTGCCCATACGACAGGCGGCAAGATTTGGGTAAGTCGTTTCCCCTTTTTTGACCATGTTCGGGTATTGTTGGCGTTACTAATTCCGAATCTTCTCTATCGGGTAATGCTCTTGGAAATTGGGTGTGAAAAGAACGATAGTCGAAGATGTCAAGATGGCATAGTCCGGCAGTGATATGGTCTGGTTCCATGATGAATGACTCTATCACATCACCGGGGGTGACGAGTGAGTGGTGCCGCAGTTTCCATAGGATAGCCGTACATGTGATTACTTTGAGGAATACACAAACTACTACAGCTAAGAGCAAGGTATTTGATAAGACAACCTTATAGTTGCCAGGTAAGGGTTCTGCAAGACAGAACTGTACACTCAGTATATCATATTGATCTTGGTAGCCATATTTCAGGGGCAGTTGCAATTTCGAGTGCTGAAAGGCAAGTTGCCATGTTGATGAGGCGGGAGCAACATACTCGACCGGTATCTTGGTGTCTGTTTGTCCAAGTGCCAGAGAGCAAGTAGAGTCACACCCCAAGATTATCATATCCATCTCGTATACCCTCTGCCTTATGGAGCACTGCGCAGAGAACCATAAGGGATTTATGTTGTTGGGCGGGATACGGGGATCCCAGAACGAGGATAGATTTCCATCCTGGAAATTGAATACTTCGCTTCGAGTCCAACCGTTTTTACTGATGCTAATATTAGACTCAACCACGATCACTACGTCCCCATATTCCTGCCGCGGCTTGCAAGCCAAATACTCGGCTTGGCATTCCTGGGCACTAAGACGGTGCCAGTATGATGCGGATGTGGCAGTTGCTGGTATATGTTTGAGGCTGGATTCCAGTAGTCTTCCAATGCGATCGATTGGCCATATCCAGAATGCTCCGCACTCAACGGCCTGGAGCTACCCGAAGGAGAGAGGCTTGCTCCTGGGAGATAGAATTGATAGGCCTGGGTAAAAGACTCAGTCGCAATGGTGAGGTGCCAATCCGCACCCTGAAACCTCGTTTCGAAAATATAAGAGCTGAAGAGGAGGTGAATGGGAATGGAGCTGAGCAATAAAGCCACCCAGGCAACCTGTTTTCCAGATGACAAAATCTTCAGATTGTGAATGGAAGACACCCCTATATCTAAAGACTGCAGTCACAAATGGGCCTTGTCGACGTCTTTCCGTGACGGGGCTGTGACTATCTGCATGAAGAAATTGGACGATGCGAAAATGCCGGTGGAGATGAGAGTGATTATAATGTGAAAAGTGGCGTTGACGGCGGCTGCTCTGGTCCGGCTCATACGATATATAACTATTGCTTGGTTGAGGGACGACCCGGGCCTCGTTATGCTCACGATCAAGAGAGCCAGAAGGATTGTACCGATAACTAGTAAACAGGCGACATTTACCGCACCTGCTCGTCGCCACCCTGTAAGGGAGGCTCCGGGGAAAGAGGTCATATCTGTAATTGGCTAATATATGGCAATACTAATGCGTACGGTATCTCCTCAAAAGAAAGATAAAAAAACGTTTATGGGTGGTAGTGCGTGAAGGTGGTTGAACAGGATAATATTCAAGTTATATTAAAAGCTGGACACAGGATGTTATTCCCTTATTGTTCAATAACCTTGTATTACCATCAGAGTCGGGCAGTGCTATGGCGATAGCTATTCACAGGCCATCGGCTCAGATTCTCCCCCTCTTTTTCTTCAACATACTTTGGCGGAGGCTGACCAAGAGGCGGTGCTGTCGGTGTGACTGGACCATTTTGAACTGAGACAGAAACCCCCAACGCAGGAGGTTAAAAAAAGAAAAAGCCAAGTATTTCACGTAGTACTACAGCGGCTAAGCCTGCTGAACGACCGGAAACAAATACACTGAGTTTCGATGGGTTATATAGCTAAAGACCACATCTCTCCTTCACGGCCGGCTTCATATACCTATCCACTTACCGCACATGTAACTTGTCTCCCCCTTCATTATACGATGCCTTCTTCGTGCTCCTACTTAACGGTTAATAATGCTAGGGTCCTCCGCCTCGTCATCTTCTTCCTAATGCTCAACCCATACGGCACCTCTTATTACGACCTCTTTTTTCTCAGCCAGATCGCGTATCTCCTCCTTCTTATGATTAGTACCGTTAGTGGCTGCCAACTCAGTTCTCTTGTAGGGAAGGGCTAAGCTAATCTCACTAGGGAATCGTAACGCTTTTAAGAGATATTGTTGAAATACTCAATGCACAAAGCCGATGTTTCGACCCATTTCCCTCTCCCTCGGGTCTCATTATTGAAGGGCTAGTCACGACAGAAGCATAGATCCTGGTAGTTTATCCCCCGTACTGGGTTTATCGACGCCTCGACGGCTGGACGTTGACATTCGTACCTTTCGGTCTACTAGCGGCAGTAAACGCGTACGGCCCCTTTCACTGACGCTTTCATGTCATGACTGACATTATTACTAAAATTGCTGCTTGAAGTTTTCTCAATTCATATATCCTTCACTAGATGATTTTGGGATACTTACGAGATCGGAAACGCGCACGAGAATTCGATCCTTTGATCCTCTTCACGTCTACCGGCGAACCCGTGCTGGTGTTGAAAAGGACACAAGCTGCGTTCAACCCGGCTCTCAACGCATCCGTAGACTCGCTGCTATAGCCGACTGACGAGTCATACGTAATGGAAGGGTTTTACGGCTAAAGTTTTCCCTGGCTGTCTTTAATTTCTAGTGCCACAATTTGTACGAAAAGTTCATATTAACTAGAGATGACTTCGGTTTTTTTTGATAAAGCTGTCTAAGATGTGGCTATTTGGCCATTGCCTATATGAGAAATATTAATGCGTTTGGGAGATTCGGATACTGAGGGGCAATCTGAATGATCGGCGGCCAGTCGTGCAACCAGAACTACTTCATATATATTTAACCTGTTCCTTTATGAGTTGTATTCCCCCGCCCCAAATTCACAACACGCAAATAAATGAATAAATAAATATACAAATGAACAGTTGAATTAAGTCAGTATTACAGATAGATAGTCAAGACTTATTATGTATGGTTCAAATAAACGAAAAAACAGGTGGTATGTTCGTGCAGTGCTACCCCAACGCCTTCGCCTTTGCCTTAATCAAGACCTTGCGCCCCCTTTCCTTTTTCCTATTCCTATTCTTATCCATATTCATGTCCCTTCCACTTCCCCTCTCTCTTTCCCTCTCCCCTTCCACTTGCCATTTCCACATCCGCTTCGTATAACCATTGTTTCTTTCTGTTGACGTGGACGTGAACGCCCCCTAATCGTCCAGCTTGAACATCCGCCGCAGAGCCCCGAATTTCTTCTTCTTGGGCGCGCCAGAATTATCAACGCTGCGGTTTTCGAATTCATAGCTCTCGTTATTTACATTGGTTGCAATTCCATTTTGAGTCGGATTTGAATCTGGTGGGCTGAGATTCGGACTTGGATTCGTCCCGAGGCTGAAGCTTCGTTTATTACCGCCAAACTGAGGTCGTTCGAGCGTGGCCGTGCCTATTGTGACACTTCGATGATGGTTGAATAGATTGCCGGCTGATGTCGGCCGCTTGAGATCCCCGCCGATGGAGGTCCTTTTCTGTAACTTAGGGCTTGAGGACTGGTCGCTGCGCAAGTCTTTTAGTTGACTTGTATCTCGTTCGAGTTTCGTGTCGCGTCTCGCGGCGCTGTCGACGAGTTCTGCTCGTTGGATTTTATTGCCCGCTTGATCCGTTCTCTTGTTGAGCCGTAGTCTACTTAGCAGGGACCCACGTTTGTCTTTCGTTGGGAGTGTGGGAGATGTCATGGAAGTAGCGAATCCGCCTCGGCCTGATCGGGATCCGCCCAAAGTCGAGGTGCCGATAGCACCGGAATTTCGGCGTACTGGGCCCATATGACTAGCGAAATCGCTACCCGTGACTTTACTTTGGGGACTGTTTAAAAGACTTGGCAATGGATCGTCGTCACTATCAGGCAATTCAGGCGAGTCTTCTTCAACTTCGGGTACCGGCGCGGGTCTAGAGAGCTGGGGTGCTGTAGTAGAAGTGCGAAGTGGAGTTTTCCCTATGGATTTAGACCCCTTTGCAGTAGAAGGTCGACTTTCTTCCTCATCGCTTGAATCATCCAGTCGACTTCGAAAGCCAGCGGCTGGCCGTTCGTCTTCATCGCTTGAATCATCAAATCGGCTAGAGAACTTGGAGCCCCTCGGAGGAGACTTTGCGGACCGCGCAAATAATGGAAAGTGGACAGAAGAACGCTTTCCTTCATGGCTGGATTCGCTATTAGATCGTAAGGTGCGCCTCATACCACTTGGTGAAGAAGTTGTAAAATTCGTATTTGATTCGGGCCAGGCTGTTGACCCGGCTGGGGACAGGGATCGCAGACTGAATCGTCCCGAGCCACCGGTAGATTCACGTGGGTGAGCGGGGGAAGTTTGGCGCATTGTCTTTCGAAACGTCATAGCACCGCTGGGAGAAGGACGACTGCGTTTAAAACTGCTATCGCTAGCATCGGATCCTCGCCGTTGCAAAGCGGGTGTGGGCTGGGTAGCAACTCGGCTGCTGGCTGTTTGAGCTGCCGAGGATGGTAGAGCCTGTGCATTTTGATGTCGACTAGATGCTGATGACTTATGTGTTGGTGCTTTGGCCGAGGCTGATTGACGCGCAGCGGGTTTTGCGGCGTTTTGGGTCCCATTCGACCTCATTGTTTTACGCATCCCCGTCTGCGGTTTGGTGCTAGCGACTTTAGTGGGCTGATTATTCCTCAATGATGTTCGCATGCGAGGCTCTGGTTTTGTCACCTCTCGGTGCATTGGATATGTTCGTGAAGGTGGCTGCGATACCTCTGGAGACTTCCTTCTGCTGTTTCGGCGAAATGGCAGGGATGTCTCTTCTCGATCGCCTTCGGCGCCGGCCTCTTCCGCAGCCTCAAGTTCAAGCTGACGTCGTTTTTCAGCTGTCAGACTACGCCAAAACGCTTTGGCTTGCTCCCAATCACCAGGATCACGGAGAGTTGTTGCCTGGTCATGACTAGTCAAGCCGTCTTCTGACATGGTATCACGATTAGGCTCATTGGTGATGACGGCTGTTGGCAAACTCCCCGAAATTTTGGAGGTCGTCTGGTTGGACTCTTTGTTAATTGGACTTTCAACAATTGCGTCCAACGACAAGAACCCGCCAGAGTCAACGTCGGGAATGTCTTCATAAGCGTCACTGTAGACGCTCTCGTCTGTGTCGTCTCCACCAGCATCGTCTAGATTCACCACAGGCGTAGTGGTGTTGAGTGTGGTCTGAGGTAAAAGTTCTGCTTGACCTGGACCGATAGCTGCGGCTGTAGGTTCAAGAATGGCGCCACCAATACTATTGTCTGTAGTTGTAACCTGGCTGTCGATACTTGACTCAGATCCGTTGTCAGGGAAGCCGCCTGGCACATCAAAGTATTGAGGAGTAGCTGAGCCACTAGCACGGGAATCATGTTCCACAGCCCTGGGACTTGGCCGAGTCACTGCAATCTGCGGGATATGCTGTTGATGTGTGGTTGTTGTTTCCTCAGATATACTTCGAGGCGTGTCAGAGGGAGTGGGTGTGCTTTGACGACTGTCATCTATGTCCGGCTGTACCGACTGCGAACTAGACGCGGCAGAATTCATATTTGAAATCCCTGTGTCTGTTGTGCTGTCGGCATATTCTTCATGATCAAAACCCTGGGTGCTATCTGAACTGTATCCGGATCCTTCGATGGAAGTGACAACCGGAGGCAACGGCTCCCGAAAACGTGAAATATTTGCTGCGTTACGAGAGCTCTGATCTTGCCCTAATAATCCGCCTATAGCATGATCACTGGATTGACTTAATGAAGCCTCTTCTGTGGTTTCTGAGTCATTCAGCGTGCTGGAGCTTTGAGGCCGAAGTTCTGGCGAAGATGAAACAGCGGGGGAATAGGCGGGCTCGACCGGTCGAACCAGAGGCCGCTCCCCAAGCTCGCGTGTCTTCTTCTCTCGAATACTGCCGAAGCTCGGCAAGGCTGGTCGTGGTTTCATAAACTCATCATCATCCAAGCCAGTTTCTTTCTTCTTGCTGCGCCCTATGTTGCTAAACCAGGATCGTTTCGGCCCATGGGGGCTGTGAGTAGCGTGGGATTCGTCTTCCGCTGCCGCGGCTGATTCCCCAACAATTGTACCCTGATCATCAAAGCTCACACGGACCGATTTTCTTCGGGAAACTGCAGATTCCTCTTTCCCATCTGGCGAACCGGCACCGGACCCTGAGGGTCCTGACGTGTTATCTACCGGTGAGGTTTCCTGCTGCACTGAGTTGGTCTGTTTCATGGCGGATTTTATGGGAGAAGCCGAGCGAGGCAGAGGAGCATGCCTTATGGCGAGCTTTTCTGCAGGTTCAGGTGCAAATCGAGCTTGCCGGGCCGGACTATTAGAACTCGACCGCCTCAAATCACTCTTTTCCGCTGCAAGGCCGACTACAGGTTTATTCTCTGCAACCATTACCTTTTGCTCGCCACGGGCTTCTCGGGGTTCAGATGATCCCCTCGTTGGTGGAGACCGAGATCTTTGAACCGTCTCATGACGATCCGATCCTTGGCTGGGTTGAGATTCCCGAGATAAGATCTGTCGTGTTGGCATAGCATCCAACACGTCAAGCACAGTCTGCGATGGTCGAGGGTGGTCTTCTATATTTGGCCCCCCTTCGTTCAATGGTCGCTCGTCTTGTATACTCGTTGCATTAGTTTGCGCTGGATGATGCTCCCCCTCGCTTGTAGTTTTCCGTATTGACGGCGACGGGCTTCGAACAATGGACTCCCTCGACTCTGGCGACCGAACTTGGCCATTCCGATCGGGACTTGTCGCCGCTACAAGGGGTTGGATCTCGGGTTCTTCCCTCACCACTGATTCTTCTACAGTTGGCCGTGTTTCAGCCTCGGTCTGTTCCGGCTTTGGTGATTCGCGCAGACTCTTATTCTCTGCTACCACTGTCCCCCTCGCTCGGGCGACGGTGCCTTTGGCGAGTTCACTTCCCTCCCTCCGCACCACGCCGTCCTTTCTCCTCTTGGCGGGCTTCTCTACGACCTGCTTGATTTCATATTCCACAGCCTCTTCGATCTGAACCTTGGGCACCATTCGCCTTGAATTCGGATCGTATATCAGCTGCTGGCTGGTTTGCGCGCGGGCATTTGATGGCTGTGCTTTATTCGAGCTCGGGACTGAGGTGGACGGCCGAGGGGAGGCGACTTTACTATCGGATGTAGAGGCCAGAGTTGGAGAGGCCGGGGGCGACTGTGGGCGGAAAGCTGTCGGATAAGAAAAGTTGACCGAACTCCTGCTATCCGACCTGAGGGGCTGTGAAGTGACGACATTCGGATGACGGGGCGGAGGGGAATTGGTCGCTTTCATGGCTGCGTCCGACGTTCGCACGTTGCTCACATCACCGGCTGGTTGGCCATACCAGGAAGGAGGCTCGTCTGCCATCTTCTGCGAGGCTGTGCGAAAGGTCTGCATGGCGACTCCTGTCGGTCTCGCTTCGGGCACGGATTTCTTATGGCCGTCGGGAATGCGAGGGACGGGTGGTTGTGGCGCGTGGGCATCCGGCGCTGACGGTTGATGAGGAGAGGGAGATCGAAAGGTCCGCTCCGTCATGCTCGACGAGCTTCCGCGTCTTTCGAGCCGGCCGTGGCCATTGGCGAGCCTGGCACTTCCCGACGAAGATATCGAGGCACTCCGGCGAGCAGTCCGTTTCGTTTGGACCTCGGCGACATTGGTAGGAGTGTGGGGGCGGGCTCGGAGGGCGGCAGCGGCGGCGGCCGAAGAGAGCGCTTTGTTCGGGT
The DNA here is from genome assembly GCA_022385695.1 of Xylaria arbuscula. Lineage (NCBI taxonomy): Eukaryota > Fungi > Ascomycota > Sordariomycetes > Xylariales > Xylariaceae > Xylaria > Xylaria arbuscula. The sequence continues at coordinate 1,112,246 of MU279353.1, read as the reverse complement.
TTTGGTTGGAAGCGGACATGAAGGCAGACGCCGCAGCCGTCGTCGCATTCGGATTTGCCGTGTTCGAGTTCAAGGGCTGGACAAGGTCAGCCATACAAGTGCAATCGGCGATTGAATGGGATGCGCTATAAGATGAGAAATGCGAAATGCGATTGCCAGTGCGGCATATCGTCCAGGGGGGGAGGGGGGCGGAAAGATCAAGGTAGCATAGACATAGACATGAATACACATGAACCGAGACCCGGTCATTGCACGACTCAAGACTCAAGAGAGCGCAAAGCCAACACCAGCCATATCGCATCAAGAAAGACAAGACAAGCAAGACGACACGAGACGAGTCAAAGGTAAGGTGACACTTACAGTGGTAGGAGGCCGGCGCCTCCGCGATCCGCTAAACATGTTATAGTGGTGACGTGGATGCGCCTGGGGTTCCGGGGCTATATCACAGAAGAAATGGGCGACTTGAATATCGGTAGATGTATGTATGTCGTCGGACCCTGCATGGAGCAAAGGCTAAGCAAGTAAAGTACAGGATGTGTTTGACAAGCAAATCAGTCTTGTGTCGGTATAGTCCAAACGAGGTACGTATTAATCAACAACGTTGGCTGTGCGTATGTGTATGTGCAGCAGGTAGGGAGACAAGTGAGAGGATGTGCAAAGACGAGGGATTGGAGAATGTTTAATTGGGACAAGCCATGATGTATCGGCGCAAAATAAAAAGTGAAGTGATGCGAAGTCGAGCAAGTGGTGTGATGCGATGCGGCTTGGGGGTCGATGGAGCCACTACCTTAGGTACGCTACACGCCAAGTACCGAAGTATATACCTATGAGGTAGGGATCTCAGGTAGGAAGAAATCCCCCTTTGGGCACTGTTCTGCGCAGTATCTGTGTTACCCAAGTTAGGTAGGCATTTAGTTGGCTCTCTCTGATGACGCAGGAGGTCGCCAAGAAAATGATCTAAGCTAGGTATACTAAGTATACGCAAGACTTAGATCCTCTTTAGGCTAGCAGATCTTGAAAGGTGGAGGCGGCGAAATTATCTCTCTGTAGTGCACCCTAATAACTACCATCCCAAGTATAGGTAATCCTAAGCTTTTATTCTCCATATAAGTAGAGGCAGCGATTAGTACGGAATCTACGCTAATTAAACATCGTAAGGGGGAAAAAACGAATATTAGTGTTGTCTTGATGCACCTTTCCAGAAAACATGACGTCACATCTGGATTCTCTAGCACAAAATAGGTAATCATGCTAATCGGTATTAGGACTACCTAGTTAGTTTTGAGATCATCGCTCATTACCGTATTGGGTTTTGGTTGCATATCTCGGCATATACGTATGTACTGCCTACTAAGTACAGCTTCGAATCCGACTCTTCGAGTGTGCACGACCCGGAGTATACCGGATATCCGCAAAGGAATTGAAAGTAAATAATAAATAGATCTACATCTGATCAATATACGTTGCAGAATTCATTCACCAACGAGTACAGATAGAGCAGCATCATATCGATATGATGGGGGATTTGTGATTCTACCTGTGCTACAGAGAGCCATGAGACGATGCAACGACCCCCTCAATGGATGACCTTTGCAACAAGTTACTCTCACTAAGTAGCTATGCTAACATGTCTATACTCTAGTTTCTTCTCATCGTGCACCTTCGCCCAGACTGTCGAGTGGTCGTGTCCCTTCTGTCATATCATTGACACATCGTTACTTGTGTGTTGCAACAGTGTGTGTGTAGTATGAGTCGCTACGGATAAAGGTGGGATAATGCGTTTATCGCTGTGATAAAGGAATCACTCACTGCCTCGACTGTGCCCTCCATCGGTTGGAATAAGCGATACTTAGCGCCTATGCAGCACTCGGCGACAGCCCACCCCCTCCTGCCCCCGGGCCGCCTACCTGAGCGTGTGAGGCCGCCTGTGAAGGGGCCGCATCAGATAGTAACGCAGGTATTTCATCCTCGTGGGAGAGATGGTCGTCATAATTGTCTTCCGAGTCAAATGCCTCACTGCGGATTTCCTCGCCGTCTCCGTGGTCATGTTGATGAGCGACGCTTGGCTGGTGCTGTGCGTCGTTGGTCACCACCGATGTGCGATCTGACATGTTGTTCTTAGCGGGCGCCCTGTTATTAGCGCTGGCCTTCTTGCCCTTTCGAGACTTCATCTTAGCCTTCTCTAAAAGGCGACGTCTCTCTGCTTCCTCCCGGCGGCGCCGACGGTCCTTGATTTCATATTGACGAATTAACGCTTCAGGTCGCCGGCCAAAGATGAGCTCATATTCACAAAACTCGCACATATAATATTCTTCTGGGGTTGGTGGATGATGCATATTCTGGTATTCCGTCTCTCTGCGACGCTGCCTCGCAGCTCGTAGGAGCGGATCACCCCGTCTCTTTGGCTGCTTGGGGGAAGCAGTCGTATTTGCTGCTCCTTTACCAGCGGTGTCACCCGATTGATGTGTAGCCGTCAGATTTTGGTTTAAACCATTCTGTGTCTGTGTGCTTCTCGCAGTGACACCATGGTAGTCAGGCGTAGTGCCGGGTTGGTGAGCACGATGAGGGACAGCCATTCCGTGCGGTGCAGGATCGGATCCAGGCCAAGAGACAGGATTTTGAGAACCAAATGTGAAGGTGAACTGTGTAGATGACCGAGGGCTCGGTTTGGTAGGTATCTGTTGCTGCAAAAGGCTGATATTTTCCTGCCCAGTAGGCACCGGAAGCTTCTCGGCACTGGCAATAGCAGTAGAGATGATGCCTAAGTTTTCTGGTTGAAGGGTGACAGTAAGTATGGTGTTTTCGCTGGTGGTGGTGAGATAAACAATTCGTTGACGATGTGAATGGAACTATGCCGAGCACGGCAGAAGCAGTGGGAAGCATGTGTAGAGGAAAGATCAAAGGAAAAGGATGCGTAAACATTGCAGAGAGTACATAGGCTCGTACTTACCAGCTGGGGGGGATGGGTACTGACCTGCAGAGCGTAGCTTCATGTTACGTCCGTTCCAATTGGCATTCGAATCGGACAAAGCACGCAAAGGGCTCCTACCGTTTCGTACTCTGCCGTATCTTCCCCGTCCTGGACCAGAAATCCCCTGCCCGTTGCTGAGGGACCCTCCCGATTGGTAATATGGAGTGCTTGTTGGGACATGATCCCCGCCATCGTCACTCCCAGTAGCCGGGGGCGATGGCATGCCAAACGAAGCCGGCTCGTTCAGCACATGTGTACCATTTAATATCGTCTCTCCGGCAATAGGGATTTTCCTCTTTTTTTTGTTGTTGGTGTTTTCAAACGAGTCATAGCCGTCGGCAGAAGATGCTGTCGAAGGCGGTGGCTGTGGCTTCGGTTGTCTGGGTTGCCCACTCGCTCTTTGAGCAATACGGAATCCATGTTCTGCTAGATCCTGAAACCCCTTGGTACCCAGTGCCCGCCGGGCCTCAGTTATCAGTGAATCCTGCCCACGACCTGCCACAAGACCATTCCTACGGATCCCGGTGTCTCCAGTAAGGGGTCTGAGGGCATTATCCCGACCGAGCGTGCTGGTTAGGTTTGTACTCGCCGGGGCAGAATCTTCTCGTGCGTGGTATGGGTAGACAAATAGAGGCGTGGCAGCCTGTGGTGCTGGGGGGTATTTGATGGTCTCGGCCACATCAGGAGACAGTCGCTCTCGCAATCGGCGTTTAGGCAACGGTCGGATCGGCCGGTCGGGGAATAACGACGACGAAGGTTCGGTTGACATATTTTCATAGGCGCCTAAGACGTCATATCGTGAAAGTATTAGCCAAATAGACTTGACGGCATGCATCATTGCAGAAATAATCATGGTGATGGAAAGAGGAGTAGTGGTAGTTGTTGTAGTAGCAGCAGCAGTGGTAGTATCGAATTGAGGATTGCCCACACCCTGTTAACAAGCAGACTATTGGCAAGCACTGATGCCACGGAAGAGCTCACTAGAACCGCCGAGGATATCAGGGAGAAGGAGGCACGGATATCAGTCAGGGTGGTAACCCTGACCTATCCCGACCTGCTCCGACCTGCTCCGGGACGACTGAGAGTGTCGAGGACCACCTACCCATTACATGTCGTTCAACAAGGAGCACAGGCACATACACAGTCTATCCCAATGGAAGGCTCAACTACAGCAGCTCGAGACGACGCTGCAATATCGATCCACACAAGAAAGAGCACCCGATGATGCCGTTGCCAGAGCGGCCAGCGATGTTTACAGCAAGGCGGGGGGGGACGAGACGAGACGATTGAGGACTCGTTTTCCAGACGGAGTGGGAAAGTGGCTGCTTGGAATCTCGGATGCTTGAATTATTCGATCTCTCCTATCTTACAAACATTGGTCAAATTAACACTCTGGCCCAAGCAAGCGGAACGTGGCCGGGGTTGAGTCGGGTGCACGGGTGGGGGGGGGGCAATTGGTATGTGGCATTCAAGGGGAGGCGATACAAGCAGCTTGCCCCTCGGAACACGGGGAATAAGGACGTGATTAGGAAACCGGCATGTATCCAGACGTACAGGAAGTGATGGATCAGCAGAGGGAGCCAGCAAAGAAGCAGCAAAACAGACGATATGACGGGCTCCGAGATCGTTCAGGCAGCGTATGTATGGCCAAGGAAGCAAGCAAGTAGGATGTTACAAGCTGACGACAAGGGACCGATACAGATGAACGGACGAACAGACAGGCGGACGAACGACACGCTGATACGGTGCTCGGTATGCTAGGGGGCGGATACGGCTGTTGAAGCTGGGTTGGGAGTCCGGGTCGGAATCGAAGCTCAAGCTGAAGCAGCTGGGAGAGAGGAGGGGTGGTCGGATCGGCCAGCCAAGACAACAAAAGCCAGGTCAGCTGGTGAATAAGGAGGGATGGCGAATGATGGGTTGATGGTGTTGGGTTCGGTCTGTTCTATCGTGTCTCAGGCAAGAGTTTGTGGTCTGAGTGTTGTTATTATTGTTGTTGTTGGTATGATACTGTATACCTATTCAGTTACAGGCAATAATGACTAGGAGGCATGTTAAAAGCACATGTGCTCTGTGCGTTGTTGATGTGATGAAGTGTGGCCATAAGGGGGGGCGGCATGGGGCATGGGGCATGGGGCATTATCTCAGGCTTAAGAGGTTAGTGGGGGGGGGGGGGGGTTCCCGCCGTGCTGTACCTGTCCCCACTCTACCATCCACTGAATTTGTACCTAGGTAGTGAACTGTAGTTACATCTGCTCTCTCATAGGTCAGATGTCAGACACAGCAGTAGTAAGTACTTATTCTTAATGCCTACAGCTACAGCTCCCTACATGTACACATCACAGAATCAGGGGCGATACGGCAGTACTGTGTAGGGCACTACCAGCCTGCCACTTCGCTTCAGGTAGGTATCTTTACAGTATATACCCAAGCTAATTAAGCATTTATCTGATAAGGATAAATCTGAAGGTTAGGAAAGATGTACATATTTCTAGGTAGTTCAGAGTTGTACTTATAAGGTAAGGGCGGACTTCAAGTTGATTATCAATCCTCATGTGCATGTATGCAGCAGCCGCACATCCCGGTATTGGGAAATAGGTAGGTAGTTCAAACTTTATTTTTCAGTTTCAAGACCTGAATAAGGAAAGTTATTTGGCCGATGTTTTTATAAGTATATACTAAGTAGGTAGGTATCTATCATTAAAACATCACTCATCTTCAACTGTAAAAACAATGGCACACACACAACACGCAGCAAACAGCAAACACACTTACAGTACCTAATCATAATGTTGCTCATAGCAAAGGCAAACTGTTACAATCCACGGCCTACTGTATGCCGAGGTAGTGCATGCTGAGTCGTATTACTCTGTCCTTATCATACAGCTCTTAGTTGAACCGACTGTCCCAGAATCCAATGCTATGTTGTTCGATGTTTCCAAGCCAAGTAAGGAGGGGGTTAGATACGGCCCTATCTTTGAACGCCGCGGCCTTTGTTGATTTATAATGAGACATCGACGTCAACTTCTCAACAAAAGACTGTCTGCCCCGCGCCAGCTGATTGCCCTGACAGAGCGACACCCCGGATGCGGACCACCTGATCTAGGCGGGCGGTTTAACCAGCTGTTGAAGACTGCCAGCGCATCCCTTCCTTACCTTACCTACCTCAAGAGCAGAATGCGAGGTAAATACAGTATGAATAGATTGGATACACGGTCCGCTGACAGCGGCACCGATGGAGAAGGCACACCGTGTACAGATAGATAGCTGGACCACCAAGACCTGGAGCACAGCTGGGGAGCAGCGCAGAGTACGCTACAGTACCTATCCGCCAGCACCAGCATACCGGTATGTAGCGTGGAGAGGGTCCCTATTAGGAAGTGCCCAGGCACTGTCCAGGTGCTATGCATGCTGAGCTAGCTCTCTCTCCAAGCCAACGCCGAAAAATGACCCTCCTCGGGCTCACCACATGCACATGCCCTCGCCGACCAAGGGCACTCTACGACTTTTTCCCTCTCCTCTCCCTCCCTCTCTGACACACACCTCTGGAGCCATGGTAGTGCGACCAGAGCTGGCCGGTTGTCAGATATTTTTGTGCATGGCTTGACATGAGAGAGAGCTTTTTCCAAAGTCGCATCTGTTATTAATAGAGCTCTCTCTCTCTTCCCTGTCTCTCTCTGGTGTCTGTCTTTCTCTCCCTTCGTCTACCTGGTCTCCGACCCTCCCTCCTCTCCAGGCCGGCTTGACTCAAGCAGCACCCTTTTCGCAACGACCTCGTCCCTGGGCTTTTCCTAAACCAGTCGTCCTGACTCGATCAGCTCGGTCTTACTCGAATCGACCTCATTGGTCCTGTCCCTCCCGTCGCGTCTTCGAACCCCTCCTCGTCGCCGTCCCGTCCTCGTCCTCGCCCTCGTCTCTCCCTCCTGTCGCTTAGCTTGCGAGCGATGGCCGGCGCCTCTCCCACCAGACGCTCGTCTCGCGCGCGGATCACCCAATCGCAATCGCTATCGCAAGTCTCGTCGACGGCGTCCAGTGCTTCTGGACGTGTCGACCGTCCCACCAGAAATTTCACCAAGACCGGGTCGCCGCAGAAGTCGACGGGCAGCGGAGGCTCGCTCTCGTCGGAGCCACCCGAGGACTCGGCCACCGCCACTACCGAAGACACCATCCTGCGCCGCCGTAGCACCCGCGGCAAGGACGACGACCGCGGTGACAAGCTGCTGCCCAAGCCAGAACCCGTCCTCGACATGCCTCCCTCGGCCGTGGTCGACGACGACGAGTCGGTGCGCTGCATCTGCGGCCACGACGATTACCCGGGCCCGCCGCCCTTCGACGGGGACTCCAAGCACGGCGTCAAGGACGCAATTGACCACGAACGCATCTTTGCCATCGAGATCACCGACGACATGGCCGGGTTTTTCGTCCAGTGCGAGATCTGCAACACCTGGCAGCACGGCGCCTGCGTCGGCTTCACCACTGAAGAGTCCAATCCCGAGGATGTCGAGTACTATTGCGAGCAATGTCGAAAAGACTTGCACAAGATCTACACGGCTAGCAATGGGTAAGACACTATCTTGTGTCTCTTTCTCCTGTTCTTCGTCCTTGCTTCATGTCTTTCACAATCGTGGGATGGGAGCATGTAGCGCACTTGTGTCGGGCACCCCCCAATCACGATTGACCTATTCTACTCTACAATCCGCATCATATCCTACCTAACTGTCCTCCATTGGCCTCCACTCTTTACTGACTACCGTCATTTAGGCAAAAATACTCCATCTTCTTACCAATTCATCGACCTTCTCAGAATGTATCGCGTGCCACATCGGCTGCAAAGGAAGATGTGCGATCACCTAAAGCTCCTAACAGCAAACTCTCCCGCGCCGCCGCTGCTGCTGCTGCCGCACAACATGCTTCCAAACGACGGTCCACCATGAACAGTCGAGATGCCGCCTATGACGAGGAAGAACAGCTTCGACGTGCGATCGAGGCCAGTAAAGAAGAAACGATATCAGAAGAAGCAGACCCGGTGAATAGGCGCCCGAAGAGAGGAAGAGAAGACAGCGAAGAGTACGTTAGACCCACAACATCGTCGTGTCTGATCGGCTCGCTAACCATTCTGCAGAAAGGTAGAGAATATCAAACGCCAACGAACAAATTCGAAATCGCCATCTCCACCCCCAGAGAAACCTGATCTCGCTATCCTCGACGAATCGGACGACGACCTTGCTCTTCGAAATGGACATTCGAAAAAGTCACGGAATGCAGTACGAAACCAACGAGAACGGGCCGAACGGGAAGAACGTCGTGAGGAACAAGAACGGAAACGGGCTGAGGCCGCGAGTAAACGCAAAGGCCGTGCCGAACGCCGTCGAGCTGATGGTAATCATATTTGAACCCAGTTCTTCAAACGAATCAGCACAGCTAACTGTTACAGATTCAGATCCGTCCGATGAGGCACCCCTCGCCTCACGAACGGTGGTAAATCGAACCACAGAGTCTACTCAACCTCCAGATCCGCCAGCCGCCTCCTCTCAACCACCCCCTGACACGCCTCCTACTCTCCAAGTACCACCAACCACGACCAAGAAGAAAACCACGCAATCGAAAAAGAAGGGACGTAATCAGTACACAAAAGACCGCGATCATGATAACGAAGACTCGCCGGCGAGATCTATTCCACGTGACGTATCCAGAAATGGAGACGAGACAGCAGCACACACGAAAAATACAACTCATGAGATTACTGGCAAGCACAACAAAGGAAGAGGGGGGGGTAGTGGTGGCATGAGCTCCAAGATAACGATGAGCGACATGAAGAGACGTGTACACGGTATTCTCGAATACATTACCCGCAAACAGGTCGAATTAGTCAATGACCCGCTGTCGGACTCGACGTCGACGCCGAGCCAAGCTGGCACAGAAGACGATTCCATTCCTACCACCAACGCTACCGGCGACAGCTCAACTAAAAGGCCCAAAGAGGAGACTACCGCGACAAACGGAGCCGGGAGTAGTGGATCGACGGACCCTGCTATCGTGTTCAAAGATATGAATTGCGTGGAGATGATGGATTCACTGACACGAGATTTGATGAAGTGGCAGCAGGAATATATCCACTAAACGGGATTCTGACATGCTTTATTTGTTTCCTCTTCTTCATTTTTGGGCTTGGCGTTCAAAGCATATTTGTGTTGATGGTATCATACCAGTCTAACCATAGCATTCATCCGGCGTTGGGTATGCAAACTCGGAAGGTCATTATTATACTGCTGTATTAGGCGTCGAATTTGGAACGAGATGCTCGGGCACATGTAGCCTCAGCTCTGGAATTCTGAGACGGAATGTGCATCCCACTCTTATTCAAGAACATTTTTATCCTGGGCTTGGTGGAAATCTCATGATGTGGCTTTATTGTTGAAGACAGGCAGTGATTCGGGACACGGGACGAGGGGCGGATCATCGGATTATTTATCTGTGGCTATATACAAAGTGGGAGGGAGCAGCATAGTTCAAAATATACCCCTATCTAGGTTTCCGGGTTCATATCGCTATTTTACATACACTTTATACGTATATATAGGTCGAGAAAAGGCCACTGTTTCCCGTCGTCTTGTGTATAAGATCAGTCATCGAATCGTACACGTAGATGGCTTTCCTTCGTTTTCTCAAATCCGCTGCTGTTGATTGAATAATCGCTCGTGAACCTGACTGACAGATCAGACCCTTTCTTTTCTTTTCTTTTTGTACACTCGAGGTAAAAGGCGAAAGAGATTCCTTTCGTCTGTCTCCTGGGTATCATGATGATGGATAGGCGGTCGGTCCAAGAGAATTGAATCCGTACATGTGCTGCTCTTCCTTCATCTCTCTTCTCTCCTCTTGTTCTTGCCTGGCAAATATATTTACTCCTTTACTGATGCCCGGCTCGCCATTCAGATAGTATGGTATGGCTGAGCAGACTATTTATTCCTTTTCTTTCTATCGCCTCCACGAGACGAACTGGAGAAATGGAAAATCGAACCATAGGAACCATAGCATTGTCATCAACAGCAGAAGTCAGATGCCTTAACCCCCCAAATCAAGCGCAGCAGCCCTCTTCGCCGCACTCCTCGCCTTCCTCGCCTCCTTCTCGCGCTTCCGTGCCTGGTTCATGCTTAAACTCCCATTCCCACCCCCTTCTACCTCTCCCAAGCGCTGTAAAACTCTCTGCCGCGCACGTTCCTGAAGCCCCTCCTCAGAGACGTCATCGAGCCCAAACCGACCCAGCGCCCCCTTCCGCCATTGCTGTATCACCCAATCAGCAGCCTGTTCCCGCGCGGGTATGCCCCCTTTAAGCAACTTCCCCGTGCGCAGCGCGATGGAATCTAGGAAAGCGTGGACATCGTTTGTCGGGGCGCTGAGAGAGCTGTAGAGAGTGGGGGAGTGCAGATTCAGGTGGAAGAGGAGGTAGTCTGCTACTGTGAGAGAGGGGACGAGTCCGTCTTTTATGCAGCCTACTAGAGACAGTTTGAGCATGCTTTCGGGGTTCGATACGTATGGGATGAAGACTCCCGGGGTATCTACTACGAATACACCTTCGCCTACGTCTTGGCTATCGGTGTGTGCCGATGTTGGTGATGTTGGTGATGGGGATGTTGGGGCGACGATCCGCACAGGCGTGCTCAACTTCCGCGTGATGCCCGGCTGCGCCCCCGTCCGCGCCGCACTAGGTAATCGCATGCCGACGCGGCGCAGGGCGTTCAGCAGCGTCGATTTCCCCGCGTTCGGCATCCCGACCACGAGCGCGCGCAGCCCGATCAGGGAATCGTGGGCTGCGGCGCGGGATTTGATCGCGTCTAACAGACGGCTTACGCTGCGGGCGTTGCGCTCGTCTGTGAATATGACCTCTGTTCTCCCTCCCACTGCTCCCACTGCTCCCACCCTATCCCCACCACTCGCATCTACACCCGAACCAACACCTAGATTCGAAATTGCAGAAGTTGATGTACCGGCGGCGAAATACCCCTCTAACAGCCGCTGCTGCTTCCCCATCCACCGGTTCGCGCTCGCAGGGGCGCACAGATCAGCCTTCGTATAAACAATAATGCGCTCGCGGCCCGCCAGACACGATTCGAGCAGCGGGTTGCCCGATGTCAGCGGGACCCTGCTGTCGCGACATTCGAGGACCAGTCCTATGTTCGAGAGCGTCTTGCGCATTGATGAGAGCGCGGCTGTGTGGTGTCCTAGGAAATAGGACCGTGTTATTTGCGGGGATACCTCGAAGATGGTGCGCGGGATGAAGTCGGCCGCGACGGTCGCGGCGGTCGCGGCGGTTTTGGTGGCTGCTGCCATTTTATGTGGGTGGGTGATGGGACTCGAGGGTTGAGGGCCGAGATTGAGATTGAGGTGGTCAAGGTTGAGCCGAGGGTGTTAAGGTTAATCAGAGTTCGGCTTGGATGGCGGGTTTATGGCGGGTTCGAATTGGACTGTAGCGTCGTCGTCAAGGGCATCGTGTCTATGAAGATAGATGCGCTCAATTGGTAAGGAGTCAAGACTTCATGGCCTATGTTGGCTGTCAATACAACCAAGAAAAGATCAGATATCGGTTTGGTCTCAATAATTGGCTAACAACCTTGAAAGGCTGCATGCAGTGTTATCAGCAATAGTAGGTAGCTAATGCTGTACCAAGAAAAGACAAGAGCAATTAAGAAAATAGAAAAAAAGCAATAGCCTTGCGGGAGATCGGCACTATACAGGGATTCTCATTATCAGTGACGTTATTTTGCGTTATCCTGTGGTTTTCATTGGATGCCACCCCTATCTGACATTGGAACCAGAGGTGACCCCACAGGGCTTATACTGTGGGGATCATGCATATAGGTATGCTCGGTATGTAAGTACCTACTTGTCTACCCCAATTCGATTCGAAAAGATGGGGCCTCGATAGTATCAACCTACCGGGATATTTATTGTCACAAGAAGGGAGAGGACAGAGTCTACGCCGCATTCTTGCAGAGTTAGAATTGTATATATCTGTCATCTTTTCAGGGTTCATACTCTTCCGATTATAACTAGGCCGTTTAAATGGGCTACAGTGTAGTCAGTCATCTGATGTACTATTTGACCGACTCATTCCATGCTGTCAGGTTGAAATCGTCTTGTATTTTCTTGACGGCTCCGTCGGCCGCCGAAGCCATCACCCTGATGAAATTCACCTGGTCGGTTAGTTCTCATGGGAAACATTCAAGTTGCCTATAGAGGTCTATTAGTGGGTTCATACATTTTCAGGCAACGTTACCGTAGGTACTAAGTAGGTACTACAGGAGCTGTCTACACACTTGCACTTATAGACCTACCCCGCCTCTGGAGCTGGGGGCCAACGATCCTCTATTGTCCATTGGATGTCTCAAGCCACCAGTACCTCAGGTGCTGATACATACCTACTCGAGTCAACGAGGAGTGGTCCAATGACTACCTCGATAGTGCTCTGTTTTCATCCTATGCGTTAATATATATAGACAACCAAGTGCCGGAATCGAATACATCCTCGTAGAGCTGGCTGTACTTATACTCCTGAAGGACGCCTTCTCGCTGTCTTGTTACACCGAAGGCATATACCGGTATGTCGAAAATGCCCCGCGAATGTCATGGATGACCTCGGTCGCATTGGTCAGCGGAAACCCTGAACACTGCCTGAACTAATCGGGGTAGCAGGGTAATCCTCGAAGCACATCTCCACCCCGTAAGGCATGTCCCCTCATGTAAGCAGGTGAGATGTATCCCGCATAAATAGCACTGTCTAATGCGACCTTGGAAGCATTCTACTCGAGTAATACATACTGTAAGGTGATGCTCAAAACCCTTGGGTTCGATCGCTACGAGATGTCTCCGGTCTTTCTCCTTTCGACCTTCGCCGAGATATATCCACCGTCGGCAAGGTTGTACGACACGTTATAAAAAGAAATGTTTGACCTGCTGCGCGGATAATAGGGCGTCCCATACCCTTAATAAGATCGTCTCACCTCCGGTCTTCGCACCCTTAGTCGCACCCTTTTTGTCTTCTTCATAGAGATAGGAGGTGTTTCCCTTAGTTACCTCTGCCATGTCTTCTCTCTCAGTAAAGGGCAAATTCGCCATCGTGACCGGCGGCGGCTCAGGTAAGAGACATGATCTCTTAAACAAGCCGAGTAGACCAAAGTCACTGATTCATGGACACAGGCATTAATCTCGCTTTCACCAAGCTTTTACTGCAGAATGGCTGCTCCGTAGTCATTGCCGATTTGGCCATCCGTCCAGAAGCCCAGGCTCTCCTCTCCCAATATCCTTACACAAAAGAGAGATCCGGCCCCTCGGCTATCTTCCACCCCACGGACGTGACTTCGTGGCCAGCTCTATCCTCCCTCTTCGAGAAGTGTCTATCTTCATTCGGCCGTGTGGATATCATCGTCCCGGGAGCAGGCGTCTACGAGCCTCCCTTTTCGGCATTCTGGAGCCCGCCCGAGACGGCTACGAACGCGGATACGCCGAGTAGAGACCCGGCCGATGGTGCGCCGGGCTCGTATAAATCTATCGAGATTAATCTGACGCACCCTATTCGTCTCAGCCAGCTGGGTATCGGCTACTGGACCAAGAACAAGCTGCCTGGCACCATTGTGTGTGTGAGCAGCATCGCCGGCCATGCCGCGGCCATTGATGCGCCGCTGTATTACACGAGCAAGCATGGTTGTTAGTAGAATCTCGCAGCCTTCATCCCGTCATCTAGGTCCCCAGGTCCAAAGAGGCTAACTTTGGATACATAGTACACGGCTTTGTGAAATCATTAGGTAAGTTAAAGGAGACGGTGGGAATCAGGGTCAGCGCAATTGCTCCCGGTACCGTTAATGTGAGCACCCCTATTACCATTAACAACTCTCCCGCTGTACTTGTACTTATCTCTTCTCAGACTCCGATATGGACGGAAGCCCCCGACAAGAAACACTTGGTCGAAGATGGCAGGGGCTTGGACCTCGAGCCCGACGAAGTCGCTGCTGCCATGTTGGAGTTGTGCGAGAATCCGGAGTACGGCGACGGGACTATCCTCGAGGTCATGCACGGCCATAAGAGAGTCGTGCCGAGGTTTAATGCTGATCCGCCGCCCGCCAAGGTTGCTGATATGCCTGGTATTGCTATCATCACCGAGGAACTTCTAGAGCGGTTGAAGACGGAGGGGTTGGATGTATGAAACTGAATCTATAGTTTATATACATGATATGTGTGGTCATACGTCGGGCGCATGTTGCTTTTAGAAGCGTTGTAGATCAAAACGACCGCGAGGTGGCGTTATCACAGCCCACGGATCTCTGGATCACAACTCGTTTTCAAACCTCCCAAATAAAATCAGTCAGTTGCTGAGCGTTTTTGACTTCTAGATAAGTGTTGTCGGTAGGTTCTAACGATTTCACCAGAGATCAATGTATGTGTCCCTGAGACAATTGGTTAATAGCTAATGCCTCTTCCCGTCTTTGCTTGGTAGGTCTTTCGAAGAAGGAGAAGAGGGGGAAAAAAAAATTAACTTTAACGCTTAGGGATGCCGTTTGAATAAGTTTTACCTTATTGCTACGATGATAAGATGAAGACGTGAGATAGAGATAGATTGTTTGATCATTCAATGTCATCTCATACAACACCAAACAGGTGCACATTCAACATAGTATCCGTCTCTAAGCTCTAGCTCTAGAAATCAAGTCGCGTAGCCCTTCAGCTTATTAGGTAGATTCCCCCCGCCCCTCCTGAGCATCCTCAAATCCGGCTCATGCAACGTTCAGCTTAACATCACCCACCTCACCATTCGCACTCCCTCCCACTATCGGACAACTAGTCAGGGGTATCCTAACAGCCTGATTCTCAGGATCCATCTGTCGAAACATCTCATCAGAATCAAACCACGTCTTCAGCTTCGTGACTTGCAGCTTCTCATTCAAGTGCGCGACTGTGACGCCTGTGATGTCGATCACCTCTCCGTTCGCGGGGACCTTGACGTTCTCCCCGGCACTATGGATCGTTAGCTCTCTCTCTCCTTCGTGAACAAATAAACAGGCCGATGCTTTTTTAGAGGTGTGTGTGTTGTCATTCAAGGGAATGGATACTCACTCATTAACAGCACTATAATCCCCCCGAAACTCGCCCCAATGCCGCCACTTAAACGCAACCACAGGCGGCTCGGTATAAACCTCGAGCACCTCCCACGCAAATGTCGGCATCATGCGCTTGAACGTCTTATGGCTCGTGCCAAAGTCCATGCCCTCGGGATCGTAGTAGGACCCGGCCCCGAGGATGGCGTTGTACGTCCCCACGCGCAGCATGTGCTCTGCCGATGATGGTTCCTGGTCGTTCACTGCGAAGCTGTATTTCGTGAAGTCTACCGTGCGCCAGTCGGATAGCTTCGTCTTGTACGAGGCTTCAATTTCCCAGTTCTTTACGAGGTTCTCGACGAGGGCGGGGAGACTGCCTGCTGTGTGGTTCTTGGTCTTGGCTGTTGCGTGGCTTGGTTAGTTTAGCTCTTGTGTTGCGCGTTTTGTGTGCGTGGGATGGAGACGAACCAAGGCGTGTAGGAGAGGAAGAGAGGGTGCATGAGGTCCGGGGTGATTGGAATGGGGGTTGGTTGAGTAATCGGACTCACTCTCTGAATAATATTTCCTCGTTTTCTTGTAGTCTGGTGGCTGCTTGTACCTCCATTCTACATTGACATCTTTCAAGACGGCGTTGGGGTCTGTCATGTAGTCTGGCAGTGCCGCGGACTCCTGCTCTGGAGCAGCTGATTTGGCTTCATCGAGTGTGGTCATTGTCGGTCAAGAGTAAAACACTAGATTATATGTAGACCGAGATGTGAGGGCTACTATGCGGATGAATGGCATTCGAGTAGCAATAAGCAGAATAGCACTTTCATTACGGCAGGACTTGAACGCAGATGACTTATCCTGCTCTACTTATATACTTTGCGCGTTCGAACCATTCCACAACAGCTCTGGTGACACTGCAGCGCCGCGCATTGTATACTCTGTATCATATCCCCTCTTCTGTACCCCCCGGGAAAGGCCCGTTTCTCAGTGTCTCCCAACATCGCACCTCTGCACATAGAGGAAGGTAGTCCCCGCCGATAATATCGCGAGTTGCGGTGCGGCTGGCCCTAGATCTAATGCCAATATGCGCTAGTGTACAGTGGCGCGCGTTAGACTACAAAGACCCCCCAAGTCTGCAACGGTCTGGCTGACGATGGGATTTACCAGTGGGGTGGTAAGCAGATCCGAGGCAATGGCGATTCGCCGCCCAATCGGTCCAGAAGGGCCCTTCTGGATCTTCGTCATGCAAACCCCTGGCTTTCTCGATACCCTCCACCGATTGAGGAAAAGTAAATACCCTAATCTTTCATAATGTCGAGATTCTGGTGGGGACCCTGCATTACGATGGGGCAGAGTCTATCGCGCTCCTGCGGGCTTTGTAGTAGCAAGTACGAATGTGGAAAGCTGAGGCGAGCTTACAGCTTGGATGCTGGCTCAACGGCGGTCTAAGAAGCTGACGGCGGCCCGGTCGGTCCACGATCTGGTATCAACGGGATGCCGAACAGGGTCCTTTATATAAGTGATAATATCATATCCGACGCCTACGCGTTAGCTCTTCTTTAGCTTCATCTGGGCTACTAGTTAGTGGTGTGGAATGCCGAAGCATCCAGGACTATATAGCCAATGAGTATCCATTTGCCTTGTTGTTTTCTCCTAATGTATGTAAGAAACGTTTTGGAGCCTAGGTTAATATTGGGATAGCTATAAGTTAGATATAATATCCAGGTGTGTAGTTCATCAGATTCTAGTTCTACTAAAGAAGCACCTTACGTGAGCGTTGGCTCATGCATGGAATCATACATACACGACATACCGGTATATGGTGCGATGATGAGCCGAGACATTCGGTTCCGAGTCTGACTCGCTTAATCGAAAGTGACAGCATGGTACAATACACGTTTCTGTATCAAATGCATCGTGCGTAGTAATAGATGACAATCTGGGCGAGGAAAAGTAAACAGCTACAAGTACTCGAATTCACGATAGATCTTTTTTTTCTCGACTTTTTTTTTCTTTTTCTTTTTCATCTTTTTTTCTTCGTTTTTTTTCGTGCCTCGCTTCTCTTGCTTGTTGCTATGTTTTTTTCTGGTTTACGCTATGGAACCCCGAAGGAGTTGAGAATAGACATTGTCACATCACCCCTCAGCGTCCTGGAATGTCTCCTCTGTCCATCCATAGACATGATTTAGGCGGCGACCAAATTGTAGCACCAAGCGTCTCTCGATTCGAGACTTATGTGGACGGTGGAGCGTGATTGGTTTTTGTATCTCAATGTCTTCAGGGGAGGGATGTAATAGCAGAGCCGTACTTAGGTTGGACAGAAAGCCCCAATTCTGCCATATCTGCCTCAAAGGTAACCAGTAAGATAGACCCGCGAAACTTGGCCCCGTCGAACAGTGTTGAAAAGACTTCGGAGCCGGCGCAGCGGCGATGGCCTCGGGAATAGCCGGGGGGTATGCGTACCCAAATAGAGGCGGCGGTCGGGTTTTCGTTTCTGCCGTCTCTCCCGCATGCTAACCCCGGGAACGTTTGGGGTTTCCTGGGGAAATGGGATGTATTCACTCTTCAATTTGTCCTTGACTTTCCTCTCGGCTTCCTCCTCCGCTAGCGCTACTGACTGCGCATGGACCATCGCGATACAGTCCTCAACTAGATCCAGATATAGAGATCTTATCTCGAAACTTGTGGTCCAGACCATGTAATCTTCAAATAACAGTATTTCGATCTTTTCCATCCCTGTATTTACATTGTCGTCGGGGGGCATAACGAAGCGGGGAATGTTGGTATCTGGATTGAGTTGTTTTACATCTTCCTCAAGCTCTGCTCCTCCGGCGACATATACCTGCTCTTTTTATGATTTGAGGCAGTTAAGGGCACAGTATACGAGAGAGACTGGATGAAGGCCACAGTGACGGTTAGGTTACCAAGAGCGTTAATTACCCCCGGTTGTAGGTCGTCTCTCTTCGCCGGGCACATGTTGTGTAGTTGAGCTGATTTAGTTAACCACTCCACCGCCTTCGAAGTCGTAACTCTGCCCCGGCAGCGAGAATCTCCGGCTTTTTCTTTACTACCATCCGCGTATCACCATTTTCAAATTCTTTAGAGATCCGTTTAAACCAGCAGGATCCTGATTTCCTCCAGGAGTGTACGGATTCCATTGACATTTGACGCTTGAGTGTTGCTTTCGCACGAATATACTTGAGATGACAGACGTTGGAGGCCTCCTGGAGAACGATTGATCGATGGGTTTTATCTGTCGTTGTCTTGAGAGCCACCAGTAGTTGGCACAGGTAATTCCAGTTCGAAGTGCCCTTCAAAGCGTTTTGGATATAAAGAAAGAACGGGACGCTTGTAGGGCCTATCGGTGGGATCGTGAAATCAGTCGGACCCAGCAGCGGAGATGTCCTTGAGGTTACACTCAGGTATGAGTGCGTAGACGTTTGGAATTGAGAGATGTTGAGAATACTGCAGTACCGCACCGTCATGAATCCCAGCCATCATGAGCTTGGCGCGCTGAACTGGCCCCATGCGGAGTCACAGTCCTTTGACTCTAAGTCCTAGAATGCTATGCTTTCGAACGAGATTATGGTGGAGGACTTCAAGGGCTTCAGGGGCTGAGCTGCCTTGCATTCTATCTCGTTTGTCTATATTGAGACCATGATTACCTATCGAGGCCATTTAGTTGCTAGAAGACATGGACATGGCTAGATATTGCGCAATCGAGCAAGATGAGACCCCAGTCATATTCGGTCACAACTTGTGAGATATGGGTAGCTACGAGACGAATGAAAAAAGAAAGGGGGAACGAAGCGAAGATGGAAATAGGCGCAAGTCGGTTATCCTTCCAATAGAAAATCTACATTGTTGGTGACTAGGCGTTAAGCGTGGTAAATCAGTAGGTATATGAAAGTTGCATTCAGCTTTCAGCTCGACTATTTCGTAGGTAGGTGGGAAAGACCTCTCATAAATCTATATGAACAAGACATCCGTGCCCTTCGTGCCGCTTAGTCTGGTACAGTACATGATGTGGTTAACTGGCTGCTGCTACCGTCGCAGTCGTAGTAGCAACTTCTATCGACCAGATTCTCAGCGCAGAAACGAGAGCTAACGTGGCACCGCGATCACCCAGCATCCCCGTCAGAGCGCTTCCTAAGAGCTGGAATTTGAAGGCCTTGGTCATGGACATGCTGTTGTTGTGTGCCCACGCCGCTACGACCTCGAGCCCGTCGCTAGTCTCTCCGGATGCGCGCGTCGCCCGCTCTCCTCCGTTGCCGGCGGCCGGGCTAGACAGCCGGACGAGCTTCCACCCCCATTTATAGCCGTCGAGATCGCGCACCTCGCTGCCGTGGCTGTTCCGCCATTCGAACTGCTCCCGCCGCGTCTCCTTGCCAACGCCCGCATCGGCTGTAAATGCGTAGATATTGGTCTTGAAGAGCTTCGGCGACGACATGATAACTTGCTGGCTCTCACTGTCGTGGGCCACCCCTTCGCGGGCTGGTGCCGTCATAATGGTGCCCGACTTCCACAAAGACTGGTGTGTTGCTGTGCCCAGGACGGCCCCCTTTTCGTCCAATCCGTCATACAGTACCAGCTCTGGGTTCTTTGTGAGTCCCGAATGCAAGCGCACCGCGAACAGCGGCGTGTCCTTCGTCTCGCCGAGATGGTACGTCTGTGCGAACTTCATTTGCATGTAGGCATTGAGCGCTGGTGGGAACTTGCGCGTTGAGCCGGATATCGACCGGGCCCCTGAGCTTGGTCCGCCGGCATCGTAGAATGGAGCCGGCTCTGTCGGCGAGTAGGTATTTGAGTTGTCGTCTGCTTCTTGATATGGCGGTGGGGGAACTCCGTGGTCCGATGCTCCGAAAGCCGCTGTCTCTGCCTCGGCCTCGGCTGCCTTTGGGTTTCCCATCTCTGGTTATTGCTATTTATATGCTTTGATCAATTGTTCTATAATAGTTTAGAAATGCTGATAGTCGTTCAAATATTATCGCGTGCGGCTAGTGAGAGCCTTGATAGATTAGGTAGTTATGAAATAGTCAACCATTTAGTGAAGACCCAAGTGGAACTAAGGTCTGACTATATACTCACGCTGTCCGCTTTAAAATGAATGATACCTTCATCCTATCCGCCTCAGCCCTGCTTCGCTATGAGGTGATCAGCGCCAGATGGATGAAGACGCGACATGCCATGCTGCGTCATTGGGAACTCCCTGTGTCAGCCCGTTTAATAATAGTGAGCACCCGAGTTCAGCTCGTCGCAGCGCTAATTGTTTTCGTTATAGCCTATGCAGTATGGAAGGAGCCTAGTACATATTCCGTAACACCATGGTCTGCTTTGCCGGGCTTGGCCATTACAAGCCCCTATAGGTGCTAGCGTTCCGGCAGCACTGCCACTGCAGATACGCCGGAACCAGATCTGCCCCTGATTTAAGTATGTAACTAATATAGTTATGGTCTTTTTTTTTTTTTTTTTTTTTTTGTTTTCATCTCTCCTTCTATTAGAACATCAAGAGCTGTTAGCCTAATTTATATATCTGGTTATCTATTATTGATTAGAGATGTCAACTGACAGTCACAGCTGCTTTGCTTACTCTAAGCCTTACTAGGCTCGCTGTAGCTCAAACCCTACTCTCAACTCCCAGCCAGAATCCCAGCTTATTCGCAGGCAGGTAAGTTGACGCCATGGAGGCGGATTTTTAGTACGAAATCATGGCCTTCAGAGACATTGATTGCTGTCACTATTCGCTGTCAGGGTCGGATCTATGCCGCTACTCGTTTCGAGTAGGCTTCGTATTGAGCGTCGACTATAATAACATACAAGATGTGAAGTAGAACACACGAGTGTTTCGCTAATTTTGAATTCACGGAAAACAGGATCCACTTCGCTGTCGGTGATCGGCTTCCAACAGTTTGTACAACATCTAATTTGTGCACCTGTACACTCTAACGCCCTGCTTGAGCTGGATTCTAATGATTGGTCGTCAGGATAGAAATAAGCTCTCGAAAGTATTACGTATTGGAACCTGTACGATAACAATTGCTGACGACGCATAAGCAGAAACAGGTTGCAGGAGTTTGAGAGAGGTCTGATAATTTGTATCCCACTGGGTTTATCACGTCCAAAGCTGGGAGGCTTAACTGCTTTAGTAGCGCGCCGAGTCACAGCACAGCTGTCTTCATTAGTTATAAATTGCATATTCACCATGGTATTCATGGTTGAACTGCGATGAACTCGAAGTTGTGTGGTGCATACAGGTAGGATCCACTGGGTAGAAACAGGTTTGTTCTTGTGGTCTGAGTTGCCAAATTCAATCATGGCGTTTGCAGCTCCGCCAAGATTCTAAGCGTCCTCCTTGCTGCTGTGCATAGTGATACTCGATTACGGCATGACCAGAGAAGTAATATAACCGATGTGATTATATCGCAGTTTAAACTACGTTCCGACCTCGTTCCCTTCTTTGTCCTTTCATAGCTTGTTCATGCAACAAGGCGAACGAATGTTGCTTGTGCTGAGACGGGCCATACTAAGTTACTCAGAACACATTGAGCAAAGCAGCTGCTGGATAAGGGGAGAACCTTAGGGATTTCAACACGTTGGTTTTGTCAATCTAAATCCCAGAAATATGCTAGCACAATATTATTCTTCAATCAAGTCCAACCACTCCGGGACCTCTTTGATAAGACTCCACATATATTTCTCCAACTTGTTCGCACACTTGGCGTACACTGTTGTTTCGTCATTATATTTCCGACAATTGTTAAATATGAGTTTGAGGTCATTGAGAAGGTCCTTCGCAGCATCGTATTGATCCTGGTGCAACCGTTCTTCGACAGTTGATAAGTCCATCGGCGAGGTGATAACATTGTAATAGTCAGGTACTTCGTCTCTGTTGACTGGAACCCGGAAGGGCCAGGATTGTTTGTGGTCTTGAAGTTGGTATATAAATCGCCTAAGCTGGTTAAAATGCGGCCCGTGTCGTGGTTCTCGTGCCAATTCATCCATCTCTGGAGACCAATTCGTTGCCCGAATGGCAGGGATGGACAGCGGATCGATTTCGGTGACGACCCCGTTGGCCCATTCAGCCGGTGGTTGATGGACGACGTCACTTTTACTGAATGCCCGGATCTTGGCTCGCACAGTTTCCTTCTGCTTCAAAAGCATGCGGCCAATTTCAAGATAGCGTATTCGCGGGACCATGGTGCACTGCATAATTGTTCCCCCTTCGTAGTCCTTGATGTATCCCATCCAGACTGACTTAGCAAGAGAGATGTCCTTGGTGAAGCCCTGTTTTTGGAAGTACCCAGTCGCGTAGTTGTCAGCATAAGTTAAAAAATGCATGACTGGAGATGTGGCTTTGACGTAATCTTTCAAATGGGCCATCATATGAGCGCCGTATCCTTTTACCTGCTGGTCCGATGCGACCGCGCAGAATGCAATTTCGGCAAACTTGTGTACTCGAAATTCTCGATATGTTATCCCGCCGATGACCTCTAAAGGATGTTTAATAATGGCGATGGATAAATGAGTGCGGTCATACACGAGACGTGCGATATAGTCTTTGGGCATATTCGGAAGCTGCTTCTGAAATAGGCATTTAAGCCCTGTAAGAATAATACAGCTCTCACTGGTGCCATTGTTATTGATAGCCCGATATTCGATCTCGCCGATCCTTTCTTCTAGAACTGCAGGCTTTCTATGAGTTAATACATCTCATGTAAATTTGTTGCCTCCGTTTCGGAATTGCCTGCGTACCTTGTCGGGGAAAGGAATCCTCTCTGCCATAATTGGAGGATAAGAGCCCGGTTGTAGGGGGGCATAGTGAGCAAATCTAACCTTCTTGGTAGGTGAGGGGCTGTTCGGTTCTTCAGAAGCGGTGCGCTTTGTGGCGGAGGGGTTTTCGTCATGATTAGCTGAGGACGGTTGCGAATCGGAGCCATCCATTTGCGTTGAATAACTGCATACCGAGTTAGGGTTCAAGATTGGAGGATCTAAATGAATGCGCATGAGCTTTGGACCACCGAGGGAGCACTTCTAACCCACAAGAGATGAATATACCTAGTATGTTAGGAAGCAGGCTGACTTACTTCGAAGTGCGCTCAGCATTGCTTTTCTATATACTCAGTCGCGTGCATTAGTGATTTCGGGATATCTGATCGCACTGACACATAAGATTGGGACGCGAGCTAGTTGGGGCTACCTGGATAAGTAGCTTTATGTACAGCATTCGTCCTCCATAAATTTAGTACCAATTCCCCAGTCACGTGCTGTCTTAAGGTCAACAATATTCCCAATGCCACGTCTGGCTCCCGGCGGAGCGTGTTTGCGTTTATATGTTCGTGAAACTAGGTCACTGGCGTTCCACAACATCGACTCTGGAGCTGACTTTAATCTAGCGAAGACGAGCGTGTCCGTGGCCGTAGATAAACCTTTTGCAGTTAGGGCCGCGCTTCAGCATGGAGGTGAGGCTATCCCTTGCATAAGGTATTCAAGCAAACTCACAATTCAGCAGCCAACGGTCTATCAATCTCTTCCGTCCACTGGTATCCCCTTGCAGAGGTCTCTTACATTCTGACCGGGAGACTATTGGTTGCACCAATGACAGCAATTGTATTCCTACGATAGCGAAGGGAGCGAGTATCATGACAGTATGGTCCGAAGTTGGAAGCTGAAAATTATCAACTCTAATGCGACCGGTGTAGTATTGATCCCGAAAAGGTTACTACCTTTATATTACCGTGGTGCTTCCCTAAAATGATTGATGAGCGTACGAGGCAGCTAAAAGATTCTTAACATAAAGTGCTTGGTTAAATAAAAGGAAATGAAAGTTTAACTGCGCGCAGCGAGAAAGAAGGAAAGAAGAAAGTTAAATTAAGAGAACATGATGAAGAGTCAAATGGAGGACTGATGTATAGGCTGTCAAGTCAATCAGCAGTCCTTACTGTTGAAACATCATATTGAACTCCCTTTGGGCGGCCCAATGTGCTCCAAATGTATGCGTATTTACAGAACGTAAATAAATTATAGGACCTGTATTTAACAAAGCTCGAGATGAGTAATTCTTGTTTGACAAAGACGTTTACATTTCTCCTTAAACACGGACGAAAATAAGACAAGGTGATAGAGCTTCACTAGGCTGTCACAATGCATATGTGGCCAATGGATCAACCCTAAAGTGACGGCCGAGCTAGTTGACTCGCCCATTGATTCGTTCTCGCTTTCCCCGGTTCCAGAGGTTCTGTTATAAGTGGTAAACTCAAGTGGCTCAGACGCCAAGGGGGGTCTTCCATCTCGTCAAATCCGAGGGTCGAGCCCATAAAAGTTAGCACTTGAGCAAGTTTCTAGTCGAATCTGTTATAAAAAAACTATAAAAAAAAACTAATACATTTTAAACAAAACACCTTTAGTTATTAAAGCTCTGGTAACCTTATTATGCCTAAATGAATAAAAAATATTATCCTCCTACCAAGCTATAGAGATAATAGGCTGCCATGGGCTTAAGTTGTTTGCCGAGTAAGAAACTAACAGGGAGTGACAAGGTCGAAGTGGCCGATGGTACTATCAACATACAGAGGGCTCAAAGTCTTACTAGATATGAGGCGTTGATAATATATACCTTTGACACCACGGTAGAAGTTTCGTGAATTCCTAGCTCAGCTTGCCGACAGTAGGTACATCTGGTAATCAGCTATGATACTTTTGATAACAAGCTATAATAGTAACTACGTCGAATGATCCCACATGCAGCACGCCTTGATGTCCCCACAACCGTGTACTTAATCATCGTTGTATTACATCATTAAAACGTGATAGATACAAGGATTTTCGAATAACTATCAATCAATTATGATTATATATACGTATAAGTCCTCTCACACCCTTTCTCGAGTACTGAAAAACGCTTCCAGTTAGTGGGCTACGACAACGAAGAAGGCCGCTTGAGGAGGTGGAACTCGTCGAGAACGGTACCGTCCTCGCCGTGGATGTAGGACCACTTGACTGCCGTCGAGTTGATGACATTAAGCTGAGCATAGCCGTAGTGCAGGTAGTCCAGCACGTTAGTGACGTTGGAGATGGGAGCGCCGTTGAGTGTACTGTGCGACTCGATGTTACCCGCAGCGCCGTTGATCAGGTGCGTCATCGACTTGCCCGGGTTCGTGTAGTACGTGTTGTTATCCACTACGGAGCTCTTGTCGATGATTTGCCCTGGGCTAACAGGCCAGAGACGCTCGTACCAGTGGATATGGCTGTGAGAGTTAGCGCAGTGTTTCCATGGGGTTGCCGACCTATTTTAAGCAGTCCTTCTACGGTAGAGAGGAGAGGGATCACCTGATAGAAGGAATGAAAAGTGACTACTCACCCTGCAATATAGGCATCAACGCCGCCCTCGATGAAGATTTCCTCGAAGGCATTACGCATATACGTCTCGTACGAGGAGACCTCGGTCGAGTACATCGGACGGTGGCTCATGGCGAAGACCCAGGGTGTCTTCTTGCGGTCAACCTTGGCAAGATCAGCCTTAATCCAGCTGATCTGCTCGTAGGCCGCGTTGTTGGACCAGTCGTTATTGGTGATGTAGCCGAAGGGGCCCGAGTCGGTGGGATAGGTGTCGGACTCGATAGGCACACCGGGCTTGCCCTTATTGTCGCGGAGGAAGGGCCACTCGGGCGAGTACGCGTAATCCGTTTCGCCGTTGAACGAGATGAAGTGCGCTAGACCGTAGTCAAACGAGTACCAGAAGTTGCCCCGGCCTCCATTCAAGCTGTCGCCGTTCATTTCGAATCGGTTCTGGAAAGCAGTGAAGTTCCTGCATCTCTTGTCAGTGGCTTCAGTCCTATGGCGGAAGCGTCGAGCGGAAGAACAACTTACCGCTGGGTTGGGGGGCACGAGTAATAGGTAAGATACTCGCTTGCCGGGGCGGTGGTGTTTGTCTCGTTGTTGTTCAGGTACGCCGTGAGCCAGCCACCATCATCGAACTCGGCACAAGCGGCCTCATGGTTACCGGGGAGCACCTGGTAGGGAATGAAGTTGGTGACGCTGTTCAGCCACTGCTGCCACAGGTCCCAGTTGCTTTCGTAGATAGTGCTGATATCGCCACCGTGGGGACTGCCCTGCCCAGGAATCTCGCCCTCGGGAAGTGGGAGGTCGTAGGCCGGGTCCGAGTCTCCGGGGGGCAATGAGCTATGGGTGCCGTTGTAGCAGACGTCCCAGTCGGGTGAGCAGGGCAGGACGTCGCTGTACCAGTCATCCGCGTAGCTGATGTCGCCACCGTGCCAGGCAAAGGCGAGCTTGCCGGATTGAGCAGCAATGGAAAGCTGCTTGTGGGTGCCCTTGGCGTTGGTGTAACCCATGTCGTTGAGAACACCGACGGTGAAGGAATCGTGCGCGCCAGCCGGGAGCGCGGTCTCGAACCTCAATATCTGGGAAGCCGTGGTGCCGTTTGAAGCCTCGATCCGGTAGAAGTACTCGGTGCCGGCCCTTAGGCCGGTGAGCTCGACGTTGTGGAAGAACTCGGAGCACTGGGTGATGACGGTGACCTCTGAGCACGAGGGGGTTCGAGCATACGTCTTGGACGTGCCGCTGGCGCTCTT
Organism: Xylaria arbuscula; assembly: GCA_022385695.1. Lineage (NCBI taxonomy): Eukaryota > Fungi > Ascomycota > Sordariomycetes > Xylariales > Xylariaceae > Xylaria > Xylaria arbuscula. The sequence goes on along the minus strand of MU279353.1, from coordinate 1,085,616 downwards.
GCCCAGGAAAACAGTCTCACCGTAGTGGACAGTAGGCTTCTGCGTCAGACCGAAGGGGGTCTGGAAGTGAACGTTAACACCATTCTGCAGGTATGAGAGAGAGATGACGTTGATGTTGTTGGTGGGCCGCCTGGATGCGGGCCAGACGGCGGGAGGCTCGACAAGGCGAGGGAAACCCTTGCCGTTGCCATTGACCGTCTGATCAACCCAGTCGCCAATAGGGACAGCAGGGCCGGTATAGGGGTAGGTGGTGTCGACATCACGCTTGTTGTCGCCACCCCTAGAGTCCCCAGAGCGCTTGGGAGCGGCGGTAGCCGGAGAGGCTAACAGGACGGCAGCTATCACGGTAGCTACTAACTTCATGTTTGCTATCTCGGAATGAAGTCAATTGGACAATAAAGGGCCCTCCCTTTCTCTGCTTCAACGAAGGAGAGGAGACAGAGAGTGGCGGCGGCGCCAAGCATTATTTTTATAGTTGACTCGGCGCCCACGGCAGCGCCCGACCAGTCAGCCCGTACTGCAGGCAACCCTACCTCGCCTACCTCGCTATGCACGCTAGACTGGAGAAATCGAGATGATGAGCTAACGAGGTCGAATAATTCGCTGACCTAGGTGGAAGCCTTCCCGAGATCTGACAGTCGGCCAGGGGGGGTTCTTATTAGTGCATTAGTGTATGAGTGGGGCGTTCCTGGTGCTGTCTAGGTTGGTAGATAATACTGGATAGACAGCCAATGATAACGACCATATCGAACACGCCCTATCAAGTTTCGGCACCTGCTGGTTTGGGACTTCACGCTCTCATGTACACGATATCCAATCTACGCAGTATACCCATCACTAGGTAGGTACCTACAGAAAGTCGATGCACCTATAGAATTTTATGAAACCATGTACGAGACACGGATTATAGTCAATGAACGATACTAATAATACGGACGGCACTTGGTTAGTAGATAAGCACCTCAACAGTCCTCTTGGTATTTAGTTCCATCGATCCTCACGCATTCTAGACTGCGGGGGGTTGGGGAAGGGGGAGGGGGTGGGCGGTAAGAAGGGAAGGATGTGAGTGAAATAGAGATGGATATTGTCCGGAGCAGGACGACGAGGCCGCCCCGATGGTCAACGATTCCATTTGTGCAATACGCTGCCTTGGTGGAGCTAAGGGGCCGATGGTAAAATGGAACGCCGGCGTCCGAGGCCTAGGACGAGGGGAGAACCGGTGGGACCGCCACACCTCGACGATGACTCAGCAGTGGCCATCGTGCCGAGTAATTAATTTGGGATTTCTCGAGAACTAGGTGTGGCCAGCGGTGTTTCATCTTAAACAAACAGGGGAGTCGCAGTTTGAATCCGAGTTTATGGGACTAACGTCGAGAGCAGCGAATTACTAACTGGAAATAAAATAGAACGGTACATACAATTTACTGATCAAGATTCACAATTTGTTTAGACTTTGGACGAAGCAGTCTCACTTACCCTTATCCGACGCGACCATGGGAAGTCGGACTCGACAGGATATTACACAATCAGGAGAGAAATAAGGATAAAAGCGGTGATAACAAGAATATATGTAATGGTTCTTGATCTATGCCGGGCATATCAAGTATGGTTATTCTCATTCTGTTGCTTCCCTCTCTGATCAGTATGCAGGGCGTGTAGCTGTCGAGATCCTCATGGCCTGATGAGAAGTACAAAAGCTGTTAAAAGGGACTTGAATGACGTCATTGGTTGTCACTTGAGGTAAATAATTGAATCCGCGCTGATCGTACAGACTGAAACGTTGCTGATAGTTACCCAATGTTTAACTATCCTCGTTCTTCAGCTTTATTTGTTCCAAAGAAGAAACCAAGATCCCAACGACAATGGATAGTCATCCTGTTTGCTGTATTACCGAGATGCCAATCGCAGTCAGTTCTGTTTCATACGTATTGAGAATCAGCAACTAACCGTATGTCTCCAGGTTCTGAATAGACTGCTGAATGAATCATTTGCAGGAAGTGAAGAACTGGTGCTAGATAGTGAACACAAACTTACTATAGTTGCCAACGCCGGCGATGGATCCAGCAGATTGCAAGAAGAGGCCAGCGTGCCTCCTCTATGCGACACCTTCGCCCCATTTGTCGCCGCCTCAATTGACGATGCTGCTCGCCATATTGGAGATGTTTCTTACTTTGCTGTGCTTGACCAGCAGTCTCTCGATGATAGCACTGCCTTGCTACTGTACCGTCAAAAGGACGGTTCTAACTCTACCGCTCGCGTTACGTTCAAATCGGTTCAACATGTTCTTGTCTCCCTCTCTGTGGCTACTTTAGGATTCCAAAAGACGCAAAATATTGTGGAGTCCCAAGGGGGCATTTATGGTAGGGATGAAAATCGTCCGAAAAAGGGAGGCCATGCTCCGCCCAAGAAACTCGGTCGCGCTTAATAAGCTCGCCATTTAAGGAGTTCGCAGGTATTTGACTAGACGTACAGGAGCATGTTTGACATTTCAGAAGATTTGTTCCATATCTTGCAACTACAATACTTTTACTGTGGAAGCACGTTACTGAATCCTGCACATGAGTTAGTGAGAAAAAGTATTGTCACGAGGTAAATACATCTCTGCTGCACAACTACTTGGTAAATACTCGTGCCTATTATTAGAATTCGAAGAAACGAAGGAAAGAGGCATAACTATTCAAGGCAGCGTAGATTATATCTTATCTTTGGTCTCTCCAAGACTATAACAATACGTTTTCAAATCGCCTATCTCTTCACCATTTCAGCTGTTTTGGGTCCCAAACTAGACTAGGATTGTACCAACTACCTTGGGATTTGCAACAAATGACTGCTATGCTGTGAATAATGATTTGGCTGTGGCGTGTTGACTTACGATGAAGATGAAAGTAAAAGAAACACTCGCTGTACAGCATCGGGCAATGGGGGGACTCCTGCAACGAGTGCCCCTTCGTCAACACGGAAGAGGGAGGTGGTGGTACTATCCTATGTTGTGTGGATAACACCGAGAACAGGAGTAATGCGTGATGAATGACATATATCAACATAAGGTCTCGAAAGAATCAGTTAAAGGTGATTAATTCGGGAACTTTTGTAATGCGATCAATAGCGGTGACATATTTGAAATCGCCGTGGAGAACTACACAGGTGTGTATATTACCACCCCTTGGCTATGAGCAGATATAAAAATTGGCCGAGAGCCATTCGTTCTAGTTTAAGCCATACACCTTACTTTCGACCTGGTAGTAATGTGATTACCAACACAGGATCTCCTGTGAAAAGCGAAAGGCAGAGAATCATAGCAGTGAAATCGTACTGAATAATTGTCCCGTCATAGATTCCAACCTACCCCGATTGCCTAACCTGGCTAAGCCGCGCGAGTTCGAGCATCGGTTGGTCGAAGGTTGTTTTTCCCAAACCCCAACGTCCGAGAGGAAGCCATAGTCGAATCGAAAAACTGAAGCAATGGTACTTGGACCAAGATTGTCAAAGCTATTGAGGAAACCAAGTATATTGGTAGACGAAAATATCTTCATTGAGAAAATTTGAGCACTTACTTGAAGACTTTTAATATTGATTAGAATGAGAGTTGGATATCAGACAATGTACTATTTGCAGGTCTAATACAAAGGATATCTATATATTATTTCTGACTCAATATGCATACGGCTTATTTTCGTGCCCATATGACGTCCCTATTTACTGGGGTTGTCTTGCATGAGCCTGCCGCATGTATGTTTTATTCTTGTCAATTCACCTTATCTTTCCATACAATGTTCTGAGTGTCCTTGGTTTGGATTCTCATTGTGGACTTACGGCTACCAGAATACAGTTGTATAGGTAATGTCGAAATCAGAAAGGTAGCTAAAAGATCTCTTTCTTGTAAATAGTTATTCCACCTACGCAGATAACACTACCGAAAACGGTAAAAATAAAGCCAGGCAAGAAATTCACCCTGTTTTCGTAGCGGGCTAGATTCTTGAGGGCGAATGGGAGGCTAAACCACAGTCTGCGGAGCCAGGGAGAAAGGTGTGGCATCATGCCTATAGAGGAAATAGTGTTGCATGATGGCCTTAGCGACTAGCCCTTAGCGACTGCAACGGTTCACGCATATTACGCCGCAATTTCCCATGCTCTTGAGCTGGAGAATGAATTGATAGTGTTGTAGGTTTGCTTGATTAAGCTGTCAAACCGCGGATAGCTGAAGCATGTTGCCGGATCGCTGAGGTAAGTAATACCGATAATTAATTCTAAATGTAACTTTAGGGAGCTGGGGGGTACGAAATGATTCCGAATAGCCACACAAATCTAATTGCTCGATATCATCTTTAAGTAGATAATGACTCCAGGCCCTTGTTATAACTGATTTTCTTCCTCATCTTTGCTAGAGGTGGAAAGCAGAAAGTAGTAAACGAGCAGCATATGAAAATATCCAGCTGGATTTTCAACACAGCATAAAGCAAATATAAGGCCAATTAATTTAGGAGATTGTCGATATAAATTACCAACTGTTCTAAATAGTTGTACTGGTTACGGATATAGGATCACGATCATGTAACTTTTTGTAGATGTGCAGGTGGAAGTTCCTGGCAAGTGCATGTTTGTAAGTTTTCTTACTTCATTTTCCTAGATAGGAACCTTGTTGGAACTGAAAGAGAAAGAAATATGTGCAGCAGGTATTACTCTTGCATCCTACAGGGTCAGACAGAAACCAGGGAATCGTTTTGCACATACCCGGACTTCGCGTCAAAACAGGCGGTTTGCAGAGATAGCATTCGTAAGAGAAAGGCAGGGATTATACGCGCTGCATGATTTTCTGGGGTAGTGTTAGAACCGGCCCTTCATTTGTACTCAGGACCGAGATTTGTTATTGACATGTGCTCTGCTCTATTTGTTCTGGGGCCGCACATGATTTCCAAGCAATCGAATAGAGAGTAATGCCGATAAAATGACAAGCTTTCGCAAACTTAAAACAGGGAAGAAAGCAAAGGATGGTGTCATTTCTATATCTTTAGCAATATAATCTCTAAAGGCAACTATTATCTCAAAAATTACAACCCTATACACTGTCTTTATCTCGTATGCCCGCAAGTGGTTGACTCATAATCTTTCAACATAGCACACAGAAGTGGATTGGTGAACTTCTGCAACACTTCTCCTGCCGATGGCTCTTGCTTTCAGTTATCGCTTTCCTGTTTCTTCGGCGTATCTAATCCAATCGGGCCCTCACCTGGAATCGTGTAGTAGAGTTTAATCGCCGATTCCCAATATATGGGTCAAGATGGCATGATTTATTAATACAAATGCCGAATATGGTTTGGAGCTGTTATGCAGACTTCAGCTATCTCAGATACCTCTCGGATTACATTTTATGTCTCTCCTTGACACATGTTTGGCTTTAAACCGGACAAACTAGGCATTGGGAATCCGTGCGCTGTGTCGGTTAGTTCACATGACGAAGGAAAATATGATACCAATCTCTAGATCGCATGTGGGTTATAGCGTTAGGTCTACAAGTGGCAAACTATACTACTTCTTGGGGAGGTGGTAGCCTATCGTCTCATCGCATACGTGTCAAGCTTAAATCGACCGGGCTGCAAGTTCGAATAGGAATTAGCTATCTAACCTGCGTAGTACTGCCTGCGTATTGAGACTATCGGTTACGGAGATCAGTTACCGTCAGCACTAGATACGCGGAAAAGCCGTGTTGTCGTTCTCCAAATGTGCCAAGAGGCGTTAACTAATACCGGACTGGTACCGAAAGACAGGGAGTGGTCACTGAAGAGGGCCGCTGAGTTCCAAATCAAGGCTTAGGAAATACACATTCGGTTTTATTGGCTACCGGGACCTGCCTCACCTACTTTCTATGTAAATGTTCCCCTTTACAAGGATCATAGATTTTCAGCTTTCAGGGTTTCCTGTAACGAAAAACGACCGTGCGCTTACTCTTTCTTATTTTACACCCACTCTTTTCTATTTCCATGCTTCTTCCCAGTGTCTGAATATGCACCTCTGCCAACCTCTACCAACCTTTACAATCAGCATGTCTGACTAAAGACCGTAGCTGCTGAGAGCTCGCGCCCCCCTGTTCGGTTTAAGGGAATGGCGTCTATATCGAAAACGCACTTCTTAGTATGGTCTTCTGAATAACCTCGCTGAATTTCTTGTTCTCCTCCAGCGTAATAGGGACATCGTGCTCCCCAGTATGCTCAAAGACTGCAGCGAGTGTTGTATCGCACAGCCTGACAAGGTGCTCGGCATGTGGCTTGAATAGATCCTGTACACCCCACACATGTGCGGTGGGTATATTGATTCTGTCCTCGTACAAGTCTGGGTGGAAGCAATACGGTCTGAGGTGGGCATTCTCTGGAGCTCCAATGATATCCTTGAGATACTCCACTCTCTCTTGCCATGTTGGGAACATGTCGGCCAGCATAGCTGCTTGAGAGTCCCCTAGGGGTTTTGCGCGAACCGATCCGTCGGTCGCTTGACGCTGCCACAGAGACGCGTCAGTGCTGAGTGGGTTCTCGCCTGTGATTAGCCCAAAAACGTCCTGGCCGAGTGAACTGGTCCAACTAAATGGAAGTGTACCGCTGATGAAGATAGCGAATCGGAATAATGGGGCCGAGAAAGGTTGCTCGATCTGATGCTTGAGAAGCAGAGCCGCAGCAAGCATCGAACCCTATGTATGGCGTTGGATCAGTACAACGCAACATGAATACATTGTTATCAAGCAGCGTTGTTGGTTTTACCTCAGAAACTCCCATCACACCGTCAAATGGACCGTCGCTCTCGATGAACTCCTCTATTCGTCGCAGAGCTCGAGCTAGATTAACTGTCGTCAAGATATCGACATAGGTGAGGTATGGACCAGGGTAAACATCAGAGAGGAACTTTTGGGGCACAACATGTATATCCCCCTCAAACCACTCGTATGAGTACTCCTGCGGTAGAAAAGATCGCATCTTTTCCGTCTTGGATCGGAAAACCGTGGCATTGATTGCCGTCCCATGGAGACACAGAATCCGCATTTTGCGTACTTGCGAGAGTTGTATTAGGACAATTGATGCTCTACAGACAGGAGTGTGAATGATGAACTGTGCTGCGCGAGAACCGCCTCAAATTCCATTTGAAAGAGGAACTAAATACAATTCCTAAAATCTTGCTTCGGCTAGAGACAAGACGACGCTCCGCCGCTGAGCGCTTTGGCCTCCCGAGACACGTGTGCTGAACTGCGCATCCTGCATTGATACCTCCTCAAGTTTGGTTGACTACGTAAATATGCATACCCGTATGTTGGCCGACCTTGCTGCGAGGACCTGGTATCTAAACGCTTGCCAAATTTGGATTCGGAAGCTAGCGACGTGGCAACGGTGCAGGTGAGGCTCACCACACAGGGTTACACATTGGCAAGATCTATGAACAACTCTTCCAGTTGCTATGTAAAAGTGTGCAGGACTCAACAAGGACTAGCCGGGCATAGCTTGAAATGGATTCGCGTCGACACATCAGGGGTAGTAGAATCCTGAATGCCGTTGCCAACACGCACGAGCCCGATACCGCCTCGGGGTTTTCGAACATTTCGTTATATATGCCTCAAGTCCCTATTCGAGTCTCGTCCACTGCCCAGCAACTCATCACCCGCCACCTCATCTACCATCCCCTTCTCCCTCCCTCCGAACGGCATCCCATCTATCGACGCTTCTTAGATTCGAAAGAGCCAAACTCCCAGTCCCGGCGATCACAATGTCCAGCTCCGACATTGCTATTATCGGGATAGCATGCCGCTTCCCGGGTGAGGCTCGCTCTCCAGCGGCTTTTTTTGAGATGCTCCTCCAAGGGAGGGATGCTTGGTCCAAGGTGCCTCCTACGCGATTCAACTCTCATGCGTTCCTTCATCCCAACCGAGAGAGATCTGGGTCTCTAGTAAGGTTCTCCTTACCCAAAACTCTGCAACTCTGTTGTAACTATTATCTCAGGTCGCTGAGGGCGGGTACTTCTTACAGGAGGATGTGTCAAAATGGGATGCCCCCTTTTTTGCCACGTCCGCGGCAGAAGCTCGTGCTATTGATCCACAGCAGCGCCTCCTTCTTGAGGTTGCCTACGAAAGTCTTGAGAATGCGGGCATTCCAATCGAGGCAGTTTCGAACACAGAGACAGCTTGCTTTGTCGGAGGGTTTACACACGACTACAAGACAATTGTTCAACGAGACTTAGAAGACGCACCGCAGTACGCAATTACGGGGACTGCCATGAACATGCTCGCCAACCGCGTCAGCTGGTTTTTGTAAGTCTATATCCCAGACATGTTATTCAGATCGATTATGGGCTGACCTTGAACGCTACCTGCATTAGCAATCTACGCGGAGCTTCCGTCACAACTGACACGGCCTGCTCGAGCTCCTTAGCAGCACTTCATCTTGCGTGTGAGACCATCCAATCAAGGTCAAACAAGACACGCTGTGCACTCGTAGGAGGCACAAGTCTCATCCTTGGCCCAGAGGTATCCTGTGGCCTTAACGCGCTTAGCTTCCTGAGCCCCGACAGCCGCTGTTACGCATTCGACTCGCGTGCGAACGGCTACGCTCGAGGCGAGGCAATATGCATGCTCGTAGTGAAGCATATAGACGATGCTATTCGCGATGGTGATCCCATCCGGGCTGTGATACGGGGCACGGGACTCAACCAAGACGGAAAAGTACGTTCAGCCATGTACCCAGGTCAACTGTATAAGACAGCTAATGCGCAAGTAGACAGCGGGAATTGTACTTCCAGATGGAGATGCCCAGATGGACTTGATACACCAAACCTACGAGCTAGCCGGTCTCAATCCTGCGGACACGCAATATGCAGAACTTCATGGTACAGGTACGAAAGCCGGCGACCCTACCGAGATGACGGCCATTGCTAGGACAATTGCCCACGGCCCGCGAAGCTCCGCCCTTTATTGCGGCTCAGTGAAGACACAGATTGGCCACACAGAGGGTGCAGCCGGCATTGCTGGCGTGATAAAGTGTGTGCTTGCGATGGAGCGCGGCATTATACCTCCTCATCTCAACTTTAACAAAGCAAACCCGCGTCTGCGTTTAAACGCTTGGAATATTGTTCTTCCCACTGCTCCAATACCTTGGCCCGATGCTGAGGTGCGGAGGTGCTCTGTGAACAATTTCGGGTTTGGTGGTACTAATGCACATGCGATTCTCGACGACGCGTATAACTATATGCGTCTCCGGGACAAGACCCTCGCAAGCCCATTACGAGGTTCGTCTCCGCCGCACAATGGAACGGTCGCAACAGCAGTGAACGGCAATGTTCCGGCTACAAATGGCCACGTATATGATGCCCCGGCTCGCGTCTTCGTTCTCTCCGCACCCGAACAAGAAGCGATTGCCCGTCAACGCCAAGCATATGCAAATTACCTTAAGACGAGTCCCTCCGACTCCATCCTGAATAATCTAGCCTATACGCTTTTTGAACGTCGATCCATCTTCCAGTGGCGCCATGCTATTATAGCCAACTCCATTGATGACCTAGCATCGTCCTGGGCCAACGAAAGTCTCAAACCAACAAAAGCAGTCTCTCCTTGCCACGTTTCCTTCGTATTTACAGGGCAAGGCGCTCAGTGGTTTGCGATGGGCCGCGAACTGGCCGCTTACAAAGTCTTCGCTGCATCTCTTCAGAAATCTTCTGCCGTCCTTACGGAGCTCGGCAGCCCATGGGATGCCTGGGATGAGCTCTTCGCCTCCGAGTCTGAGTCAAAAGTCAACCAAGCTGAATACGCCCAGCCACTGTGCACAGTTCTCCAGATTGCCCTTGTCGACCTCCTTACACAATGGGGAGTCACGCCTCACGCTGTGATCGGCCATTCATCAGGCGAGATCGGGGCAGCCTATGCTGCCCGTGCTCTATCCAGGGAGGACTGCTTGAAAGTTGCGTATCACCGAGGTCGTGTATCAAGCCAGGTGAAAGAAAAGCACCCTAATGGGTCTATGATGGCTGTCGGTTTACCTGTGGAAGATGTTCAGCCATATCTTGCACATACCGGAGCAGCCGTCGTTGTCGCTTGTGTTAACAGTCCCACTGGCGTTACCCTTTCCGGTGACAAGCCAGCTCTCGTTAGCTTGCAGACCATATTTAACGAGAATAACATCTTCTGCCGTCTCCTTCAGGTGGAGAATGCCTATCACAGCCCTCAGATGCTCAGTGTCGCGGAAGAGTATCGGAATAGTATTGCGAATATCGTCCCCGTAGACCAATCATCCACGCAATTCTATTCTACGGTTGACGGCTGTCGTATCCCCACTTCTCGGCTAGGTGCTGACTACTGGGTTGCCAATCTGTGCTCTCCTGTGCAGTTCGTCGCGGGATTGGACGATATGTTGTACGCAAATGTCGAGAGAAAAATCGTCAAGGGTAAGTCCCAAGCGACAGGCGTTCTTCTTGAAGTTGGTCCTCATTCTGCCCTTGGCGGCCCTATCAAACAATTCAAATCCGCCCGCGATGGAATCGAGCACGTAGACTATCAGAGTGTTTTGGCACGTGGCAAAGATGCAGCACTCACGGCGTTGCGCGCGATGGGTTCGCTGTGGATGAAGGGTGCGGTCGTAGACCTCAACAAAGTGAGTACATCGTTGTCTTTCCAAACTTTGCTTCATATTTCTTACCGATTTTGCCTCCAGGTCAACAGCCGGGATGAGATCCCCGCCGAGAGTATGGTCTTGGATAACCTGCCATCGTATACCTGGAATCACTCTAACTCGTATTGGCACGAGTCACGAGCATCCAGGAACCACCGCCTTTCTGAATATCCGAGACACGATATAGTTGGTTCGCGGATAGACAGCTACAACCCATTGGAACCAGTTTGGAAGAACCACCTACGTGTCTCAGAACTGCCTTGGCTGCGAGACCATCAAATCCACGGTGACATTGTCTTCCCTGCAGCTGGTGTAATCTGCGCTGCCATAGAAGCAGCTCGTCAATTCGCGCAAGGTGACAACCTCAGTCGGGACATCATAGGCTTCGAGTTACGCGACTTCTGCATCAACCGACCTGTACTAATTCAAGATCTCGACAACGGGGTGGAGACCTATTTGAATCTTAAGAAGAGAAAGCTCGGCATGGGCAGTGGTACCGGAATATGGCATGAATTTACTTTCTATTCCTGCCCGAGCAATGGAGCACACGTAGAGCACGCGTGCGGCCTGATAGAAATCCAGTACGCCAAGCCGGCCTCGGAAGTCGACAGCGGGAGAGAGTTGACAGAAGAAGTTCAGGCACGCAGGGAAGAATGGAACGCTAAAAAGGCAAATTGTGTTGATGTAATTGACAGTGTGGCTCACTATGAATTTTGCAAGTCTGAGGGTCTCGAATTTGGTAAGCCTAATCGATCACCCAATTATGGAGGGAACTGGAACTAAACTCAACGCAGGGCGCACATTCCAAGGCTTGACCAGCATTCGTCAGAAAGACAGTACCGTGGTATTCGAGGTCACGGTGCCAGACACCCGTTCTTCGATGCCTTTCAGCTATGAAAGCGATCTTCTAGTCCATCCTGCCACACTCGACGCTTGTCTCCAGACCATGTTGATCGCAATCCCTAAAATGGCTGGAGTTCCCAAGCAGATCTGGATCCCAACGACAATTAGAAGCTTGCAAATTTCCAACACTATATCGCACGAAAATGGCAAGGTTCTTCACGGGTCTTGCGAGTCCTCGCGCCGCGGGATCAGGGAGATGATTGGCTCAATTGTAATCGGAAATGAAGCCTTTGATATACTCCCTGTAATTACCATGGACGGTGTAACGTTTACCGGACTGGGGGTTAATCAGAATACGCCTGGAGACTCTCGTACTAAAGAACAGTCCTTGGTCAAGCTTTGCTCCACGCCGTCTTGGAAACCTGATGTCGACCTTATAGAAACGGAAACAGCAGAAACTAGACTTGGCGATAGCGACAAATCTGCCGAAGAACTGGCCCGATTCTGTTCTCAGGCAGACGCGGTCGTGAGAATAATGTGTCGGCGCGTATTGAAAAACTTTGACTCTAGCACACGTTCTTCACTTCCAGGGTATCTTCAAAAGTACGTCGATTGGATGGAAAAGCGATGCGAGAACTCAGCGACTAGCGGCACACTATGTCCATTTGACTTACCTGATAAGAACGAAGACTACATCATTACCGATTTTCTGGTCACCTACCCCTTCGACGGACAATTCTGCTCCCATGTTTTTGAATGTCTAGATGATATCTTTAAACAGAGGACAACTCCGCTAGCGTCTTTGACATTTGAGGATTACCTGTCCAGGTTTTACCGCGAGACCTACGGCTCCTTCGCTGGCACACAGATCTTGCAAAACTGGTTTGATCTCAAGGGTCACAAGAACCCACGTCTCAGAGTGATTGAGGTCGGCGGAGGAACAGCTTCCGTAGCCGCGCCCGTGCTAGAGAAGCTGAGCGGCCAGAAAGGGGAATCGTCTCTTTTTTCGCAATGGACGTTCACGGACGCCTCTACTGACTGTTTTCAGAACGCAGAAGATCTACTCCGGGAATATGGGCCTCGAGTGATTTATAAGCAATTAGATATCGAGAGCGACGTAGAGGAGCAAGGATTCGACCCCGAGTCATACGACGTAGTGCTTGCTGTAAACGTAAGTCCCCAGACTCAACCGATTGCTCCCTGATAGTGCCCCTTTACTCATCTTTTTTAGGTATTGCATGAGACAAAAGACCTCAAGGAGACACTTAAGAATTGCAGACGGCTACTGAAACCCGGCGGAAACCTTGTTTTGGGCGAGTATACCAATCCGAACGACATCAGCTCCTTTATTTTTGGACCCCTACCTGGGTGGTGGGTTGCTGAAGATGGGAGACAAAACGGGCCACTCCTGTCCCAGCCTGAATGGGACACTGCGCTTAAGGAAGCTGGGTTTTCTGCCGCCGACATAAAGCTGCCCCATACAGACCGTGACAACGCACTCAGGATGTCCATATTGATAAGTACACGTCAAGAGGAGCAAGACTTCAGCTCGAAGGATGTTGTGATCGTGACCCCTGAAAAATGTACAGGTCCTACGGCCATTCTCGCTTCACTAATTCGTTGCGAGTTCGAGCGCCTTGGTTCGACCGCACAAGTCACAGATATCCTAACAGCAGCGACGAGTGCGAACGGCAAAACCGTGGTATCTCTTTTGGAGTACGAAAACCCGTTCCTTGAAGAGATCGAGGCAACCCAGTTCGAGCAAGCGAAGCAGATTCTCCTCCATAGCGCAGAGCTTCTCTGGATTACAAGGTCCAATCCGGAAGATAAGGTAGGGCATCCGAGCAGACGTATAGTATCAGGACTCTTGCGATGCCTGAAAACAGAGGATGCTTCCCGTCGGCTATACGAGCTTCACTTTTGTAGAACAGCTGCTACAGCCATGGATTCGGCAGCCCGTACCATACGCCGCAGACTTTGCGGCTTTTGGGGCGCAAAGCAGAATTTGCCTGAAGAGATGGAGACTGTCGAGCAAGATGGCGCGTTCTGCATCCCGCGTTACGTTCCCGAACCGATTCTGAATCGTTCCCTGTCACTCAAGGAGTCCGGTGCTGCGCCAGAGATTGAGACTCTCGTCCAACCTAAGCGGCCCTTGAAGTTGACAATTGGAACACCGGGAATGTTAGACACTCTCCATTTCGTGGATGATGATGTGCCATTCCAGCCGTTGCCCGACGGAGATGTCGAGATTGAAGTAAAGGCGTGTGCCATGAATTTCCTGTAAGTACTATGTTCTTATCTTGTTACGTTACGGAGCAAGGCAGTTAATCGTGCTACTATCAGGGACATTATGATTGCAATGGGCCAGATCCAGCATCCCGATTTGGGTTACGAGGCTACTGGCATCATCAGTCGCGTAGGTGGTAAGGTCACCAAATTCAAACTGGGCGACCGGGTGATATATATGGGCTTGGGCGCTATGCGAACTGCTATCAGATGCTCCGAAGCCTACGTTCATGCTTTGCCCGCAAACATGACGCTCGAGGAAGGCGTAACTATTCCCATTGCATATGCCACTGCCTATCAATCCTTGATCGAAGTTGCAAGAGTGCAGGAGGGGGAGTCCGTGCTCATCCACGCTGCTGCCGGAGGTAAGGCAATAATTTATCCAGAGTCGTATTTTCCCTACCTATACCAGCGCTAATCCTCCCAACAGGTTTGGGGCAGGCCCTCATTCAGATCGCCAAAGTTCTGAAAGCCAAGATCTTCTGCACGGTAGGAAGTAACGCCAAGAAACAGACGATCATCGACCTGGGGGTCAAACCCGACCACATCTTCAGCTCGCGAGACTTGTCCTTTAGCAAGGGTATCCAGCGCCTCACTAAAGGCCGGGGAGTCGACGTGGTTGTAAACTCTCTTGCGGGAGAAGGATTACGGAAGAGCTGGGAATGTCTTGCCCCTTACGGTCGATTCATCGAGGTTGGTAAGAAAGACATAGTGGGTAACAGCGGGCTCGACATGCGACCGTTCCTTGAAAATACCCTCTTTGCTGGTGTGAATCTCGAACGAATGATGGTCGTCAATCCGCATAGAAGTTTCAAGCTTGTATCACAAGTCCTGAAACTCTTCGAGCAGGGCGCAATCAATCACATAAGTCCCATCGAAGTACACGATTTCACAGAAGTTGAGTCCGTCTTTCGGACGATGCAGCGGGGAGCACACATCGGCAAATTGGTCCTTCGTATCACACCCAAGTCGCAAGTGTTGGCTGCGCCTCAGCAATCCATTCGGTTAAAGCTCGATTCAAACTCTACCTACCTGCTCGTGGGTGGACTAGGTGGCTTAGGTCGAGCCCAAGCGCTATTCATGGGGGAGCATGGTGCGCGCCACATCGCGTTCATTTCCCGGAGCGGAGGCGCGCGACAGGAAGCGAAGGACTTGCTCGAGAAATTGGGAGCTCTCGGTGTCGATGCGAAGGCTTACGCGGGGGATGTCGCCGACAGGTCTCGATTACAAGGGATCCTTCAGGAAATATCTACAACTATGCCTCCTGTCCGGGGAGTGATCCAGGGAGCCATGGTGCTGGATGACGTGCTTTTTCACAAGATGACATTTGAACAGTGGGTGACGGCTACGAGACCTAAAATTCAAGGTAAGACACACTTTGGAAACAATCAAGAATGGAACTGACTCGGTATAATCAGGAAGCTGGAATCTACACGAGCTACTTCCTGAGAATCTTGATTTCTTCATCCAGCTCTCGTCATTAGCAGGAATCATAGGGTCTATTTCACAGTCCAATTATTCGGCAGGAAACACTTTCCAGGATGCTCTGGCACAATATCGACGCGCCAAAGGCTTGGCAGCTCAGAGCATCGATCTTGGACTTATGAAAGAGATTGGTTATGCGGAAGAGCATAAAGACGTGGCTGCCAACAAGAGTTCATTGAACTTGGTAAGTCCCCCATCTTCGTTCCTATCGCTGGCGGATAGGATATGCAGATCTTTTCGACTAACACTTGGGACAATCAGACGAGTCTCGGGAAAGACCAATTCTTGCACATACTCAAGTGCGCAATGGCCGGCACTGCAGATGGGAAGAACCCGTTCCCAACACAGCTCATCGTAGGCGCTGGCAGCGGCGGTGCGGTCCAGGCAGCGGAGGCTTCGGGTACCGGGGGGGGCGACTACTACTGGCTGCGCACTCTCTCTCAGTTTGCCTATCTTCAACGCCTCGATGTCCAGGAGACCTCGGCCAGCGAAGAAAAACAGAGCAGCGACGGAGCAACCGAGAAGCTCGGTCAGGCGACATCCATGGATGGCGCAGCCGAGATCGTGCAAGATATATTGCTGGCCAAAGTGGCCAAGATCATATCGGTGCCGGTCACAGACATTGACACGTCCAAGCCGGTATACACATATGGAGTTGACAGTCTGGTGGCGGTGGAGCTCCGGAATTGGCTGGCACTCGAGTTAAAGAGCGACATCAGCATATTTGACCTCACCAGCAGTGCGCCCATCACTGATGTATGCAAGAAAATTGCGAGCAGGTCGCATCTTGTGTCGGCAGAAGCGAAAGAGGAAGCCGGTAGCGCATAGACTGTCCTTGTCACTTGCGGAGAGAGGCTTGTCTTATGTCGTCCATGTTTCTCAATTAGATTTCACCTTAGAATTCGAATATCACGATTTAATAAAACATTAGGTCATAATCAAAGAATGAGCGATTTGGTGCCCAGGTTGGGACAACGATGTTGTAAAAGTTACTTCCTATGGGGTGTACTAAGTTGGGTAGGTACTTACCTAGGTAGTTGACTGGCACCCACTATAGGCGCACCTACCAGAGAGAGCCTACCTCTATAAGTTGGTCGGTCAGGTCATTAATGGTACTAGTCCCCAGGCGCTCTGCTCTGTTCGCAGACAAGAAGATACTGGTACCGGAGCATCAAGACTTATGCGGCTTTATCTGTTCGTAGCGGAATTTTTGGGAGCTTGGTACAGACCATCGGTACTTAGAACACCACAATACCATTACTGAGCAATATAGAGCCAATCCCGATGATTAATGCACTTCGCCGCGGCAAGTAGAGAGTCTGGAACTTGTCACGATCCCAAGATAAAAAACGTCACTGGATTTGAATGCACTCCAGTTGGTAGTGCAGTGCTCGCCAAAAAGAAAGCAAGTCTGCAACAGTATAAATATGCTAACTGGAGCTCAGATTATTTAATTTTCAATTGCGCGGAGATACTATTTTGGATACCAGAGAGACAATTAATATCAAATGCATAATGATTCCATTAATAGATGTATCCTAATACCTAGTCATGTTCTTCTATTCGATATCCGAGTTGACTTCGTACCTGAAGTACAGCTAGACATCTGTTTCGTCAATTGGAGCAAGATGTTGTGCACTTCATTAACGTCGCATCGCCGCCCATAGTCTTATACTATGACAGTACCAGCGAGCCTCTTATTGGCCTCATTTATGGCAGCCGTATGAAATTTCCGATGTTCGATCATAGCATCATCTGCCCTCCCCAGTCTCTCATCTGCTTCTCTCATAGCCTCAGCATGAAACTTTCGATGCTCAACCATACTATCATCCGCAGCTGCCAGTCGTTCATCAGCCTCTTTCATAGCTGCGGCGTGGAATTTCCTATGTTCCTCAATGGCACCCTGGGCCGCCGCCAACCTCTCGTCAGCTTCCCGCATGGCTTGCACATGGAACTTCCTGTGCTCAACCATACTGTCGTCCGCGGCCGCGAGTCTTTCATCTGCCTCTTTCATGGCCGCTGCATGAAATTTACGGTGCTCTTCGATTGCCCCCTGAGCAGCTGCTAAACGCTCATCGGCCTCGCGCATGGCTTCAGCGTGGAACTTTCTGTGCTCGACCATGCTATCATCCGCCATGGCAAGGCGCTCATCAGCTTCCTTCATAGCCGCCGCATGGAACTTTCGATGCTCTTCAATAGCGCCCTGGGCAGCGGCCAGCCGCTCGTCGGCTTCGCGCATAGCATCAGCATGAAATACTCGATGCTTCTGCATGCTGCGGTCGGCTTCTGAAATCATGTCGTCGTGGCCCATGTTGATGATCTGAGTCGCGAACCGTTGCATGGCGCGATGATGCTCGTCTTTGAGCCATGCTAACCTTGCGTCATTCTCCGCCTGCGACGGATTGAAGGCGATGGACTCGCGGGCCTGCGCGAGCTGCGTTTGGA
Organism: Xylaria arbuscula; assembly: GCA_022385695.1. Taxonomy (NCBI): domain Eukaryota; kingdom Fungi; phylum Ascomycota; class Sordariomycetes; order Xylariales; family Xylariaceae; genus Xylaria; species Xylaria arbuscula. The sequence goes on along the minus strand of MU279353.1, from coordinate 1,067,923 downwards.
GCTGAGCAACCTTGGCTTGAAGTTCGGCCAACTCTGCAGACACGTCGGGCATTTCGTTGATAATACTGCAAATATCAACAGAAGATTTTGCAGTCTTCGAGTGCGTCTGGGATAGTCGAACCGTCGCGACACAACAAAAGCTAGCGTAGAAGAGTTGTTCAATCTGGATTCTCTCGTGAGCGGAGCCATAAACAGGTTCGAGTCCAAGGGCGACTACTTAGATATGACGTCACTTTTATGCGTTAGCAGCTTTGACTCTGGATTTAACAGCATGCTTAGAAAAGGAATGCGTATATAAAAAAAGAGAAAAAGAAAAAAAAAACATAGCACTTGTAGGTCGGATTGATAGTATTACTTATTTGAGCAATTATTATGAAACAACAGAAAGTTCACATTGCTGTTGGCGTGAGCGCAGTGTGTGATGTTACAGATTACTCAGGCAGCTTGAGTCAAGCTGCCTCCCTTAGCTTGTCATCTAGCTATATCCTCGAAAGCAATCGCATAATGAATGAACCGCAAGTCTTAAAGGCATTCTTGCTTACCTAGCTAGGTTTTACTAGTTTTATCTTTTTCATCGTGATTGTAGTAGTAGGTAGATGAATGAAGATGCGATCGCGGTCGAGTTGCCATCATTTGTTTTCTAGGTTAGTAGAATGACCATGATATAATCTACAACCGCGGGAAATGTTTATGCAACAAACGTTATCAAAAAATAGTGCAACGATCGGAGACTATGACACGTCGCAAGTTCTAAATAACACATAGAGCTCTTATCCCATGAGTGGATTGTTTTCCAGATAGCTATCTCTTTGTCAAGCATGGACCGTCCTACACATTATGAGGAACAAGCGCCTGGCGTTGCGAAAACTCCCTTTCTGCTTTCCAAGCAAGTGGACTATTGGACGCAAACAAGAAGTCAAGATCTTCCAAATGGCGATTGGCAGTTTCTGGATTTTCTGTTAGGATTGTCGAAGACGAGAGAAACACGGCTGGGAGCGTCAGACATACCAATGTAAAACAAATAGATGGGTATCAACATTGCAGCGTTGACCAGTGCGAAGATGATGAAAACCCACCAACCGACGGCTGATATTAGAAATGGAGTGATAGTGTTGACGAAAGTGCCCGCAATTGAAAATGCCACAGTCGACAGCGCCGTCCCTTTCGAACGAGTTGCCAATGGGAAACACTCGGTCGGGTAAACCCAGCTACAAGGAGAGCGCATCAGCCAATAAACTTTCTTAACTATATTATCTCTATCCCACAAGCTTACCATGTAGTCAACCAAGTGCTTCCATAAGCAAAGGTATAAAGGTAGAGGACGGTGGTGAGGCCAGCACCATAACCGGTCGCGCTCGCCTGGCTTGAGAAATCACCATTCGAAATCTGTCGACTAAGAACTCCTCCTATGATAAGCATGACAGCCATTATAGAGGAACCTGAAAGCATCAGACGACGGCGACCGACACGATCGATCAAGTAGATTGCGAGTGCCAAGCTAAAAGCATATGATATAAAGTTGCCGCCGACAAGCAAAGCTGGTTTGTCACCTTTGAAGCCCGTCAGGCCGAAGATCTCGGGGGCGTAGGTAGTAATAAAGTCGATACCGGTAAGCTTCTGCATCACTTGAACACCTGCTCCGAGGGCAATACGACGACGTGTGTGCATTTTGTCCTTTTTCGTGATCATACTCCAATACGAAGGTCGTTCTGCATTTGTCTCTGCTTCTAGACGGAGGGCTTTCTTGATTTCTTCTATTTCTTCCAAAATCACATCGTGGTCGGCGTTACTCCGGCATCGTTCGAGAATATCTTGAGCTTCCTCCGCGCGGCCGTGTTTTAGGAGGTATCGCGGGCTTTCTGGGTAGAACGGTATTAGGAAGAAGATGGCGAATAGGAAGACAAGTTGAAATCCAAGCGAGAATCGCCAAGCGAAAGGTGCCGGCGTTGTTTTAACAAGGCCATATTCTAACCAGTAGACGAAGGTGATTCCGCAGAGGCAAAGTGTAAATTGGACAGCTACAAAAGCACCTCGAAGTCTGGGATCTGAAAGCTCGGCTGTCCTAAACGCTTCAAGGTTAATTTATCAATTCGTGATACAGCTTGAACGGGTTCGCTGAGCTTGGGGGGATCTCTCAAAAGAAAAACACATACCAAACTGGAATGATGGTATTTAGATGCCCACACCCAATTCCTCCAATGATCCTTCCCGCCAACATAACACCAAGATTCGGTGCACCGGCTTGCAGGCCTGCTCCAGCAGCCGCCCAAAGGCACCCCAGCCACATTGTCTTCAGACGGCCAACCCGATCGGCAATAGAACCAACTATAAGTGCTCCTATGGCAAACCCACCAAACCAAACACTAACGATGCCGCCGATAAGAGCTGAGTCGGCCGTGGTACCGCCATCAGCCCCCATTAACTTGAGGTAGTTCTCATTGGTATTTACCTGCGACATGACAGCCGCATCGTAACCGAAGAACAGAATACCTGCACCCGCCAGAAACATGACGGCGTACATCATAGGCCTCCCATTGAGCTTTATGCATCTTGATGGTGAATAGCCAAGAGGAACGAACTTTGCGAGCCTCGACTCAGGCTGGACGAAGTCACAGTCATAGCTGAATTCTTGGTGATCGACTTCGGGAGAGTCTTCTTTTTCATAGAGAAGGTCTGTAACTGTATCTGCTGTAACAACCATAGCTGTAACTATGATGCTTCGTTAACACAATAGTCAATGGGATGAGTGCGTGTGAGGCAGAAAGGTAGTAGATCGACGGTCTCGAGCCCCTTTTCATATCGTCGCCAGTTGGTAAGCTCGCAACTCTATATGGCCCCCCGGCCGAGACCTTAACCCACCTAACTAAACAAGTGCAGTTTTCAGCACGGGGCGCTCCGTATTCCATTGGCCTATTGCAGTCCGCCGATAGCTTGTTTGGAATAGTAGCTTCAAGCACGGCGGTGACCTGCCAGAACTGATGTATCTCCGTACATGATGTCAGTAAAATCAAGGGGCTGAAAATGTACCCCCGAAGAATAGTGACTGGAGTTTGCGGGTGGGGGTCCATGTAGTGGCGAATGACGTGCCCCGGGGATAATCTCACCAAGCCCGGGGACTACTTTGCTTCGATACATAATATTCTTACCTCGTAAAACTTTGATAGTTCTGCCTTTTAAAAAGATAGTCTCCAGTACATTGTTGATAAATCCGCAAAATATAACTACCAACAATAATGGCGATATTCCATGCTGGTGAGTATTTACGTCCAGTCTTACGCACGCCTGAGCTGAGTGAGTCATCAAGTCCTGTTCAAGCTAAAGCCCGGCGTATCGGGGACTCAACTAGCAGAATTAAAGATGGCTGGCCTAGAGATGCTCGGAACTGTCCCTGGTACGGAACTCATCATGGTGCTGCCGCTGATATGTTTCTCATCGAAGACAATAGGCCTTCAATCGTTCAATATGGGCCCACCCTTGCCCAGCACTGCCCGTCGAGCTCAGGGGTTTAACATGGCTATCATGACAATCATAGATACGGAGGAGAACCTATTGGCCTATGCTGGACATCCCGGTCATCTAAAGTGAGTTTTTGCTCTGATTATATGGGCGATGACTAATGCTACAACTCGAATAGAGTTCACAACATGCGGCTAGCACTCTGTGATGAGACTGTGGTTTACGACCTAGCTATATAGGGGACTTTGGATCACAGACATGCAATAGGACTTGTACGTGGTATGCGTTGCCTTAACATTTAAGGTGTATAGTAGATGTATGAGCCGACCCTGTACCCAGCCACGCAACCTAGAACATCTGCACTTCATCCCTGTGAATATGGATTACATAAGCACATAGCTTGGCTTCTCTTATGCGAACTTTGCACAAGTGGAGTGACTGTAACAAGTCCAAGATTATTGATTGCCGACCCCCGTAAGAATCGGAACAGATGCAAGGGACTCCTGTAGCTGTGCAGATGATCATATGATAAGTCGATAGTCTAGAATCTTTAGCGGTACTGTTCCCCGTCATCTGTACCCCAGACATGCTATTGTGCGCGGGGAAGAATAATGATTCCCCAGGTTTGCGGAAACGATGGTGGGGTGCAGTGAGTATCGGCAGTTCAACCCCACTCATATCTCCGATTATCATGATGGACGTTAATGTACTGATGCTCAAAATGAATATAGACATCAAAATATCCGCTATCTTTATCATCTACGGTAAAAGAAACACCATCAACAGGATCTGAGTTGAACCTTGAGGGTTCAACGATAAATACTACTTGCTGTTGAACTACTACCCTGATCGTTAATATCATCAAGCTGAAATGAGCGCGTCTGGAAGAATAGCGGGTAAAGTCGCCATCGTCACAGGTAATATATCTATCATTTACACAGAGAGACGATTGACTGCTTAGTTCGGATTTACTGACGGGTACAACTTCTCTCACAGGCGGCGCTTCGGGCTTCGGCTTAACCATTTGTGAAGTATATGCTCGTGAAGGTGCCAAGATCCTCATCGGCGACCTCAACACATCGGGCGCTTCAGCGCTAGCCGAGAAATACCCATTGAATATTATCCTACAGAAAATGAATGTGACGAAACGTGCAGACTGGGACAGCGCGGTTTCCCGTGTTATAGAAGCATGGGGTACTCTAGACATCCTTGTAAACAATGCTGGCACGTCGTACAAGAACAAACCCAGCCTTGATGTCACCGAGGCCGACTTCGCGCGCTGTTTCGACGTCAATGTCTTGGGTATTTTTCACAGTGTCGCTGCTTGCTTCCCTATCTTTGTCGAAAAGAAGAAGGGATGCGTCATCAACACCAGTTCTTGCGGTGCATCGCGGCCAAGGCAGGGTTTAGTCTGGTACAATGCTAGCAAGGGAGCAGTGTCTAACGTGAGTTTCCATTACCATTCAATCTCGAATGTAAGCCATACTTACCTAAAAGCTGACCAATCGTTTCTTTCAGGCTACCCAAGGTCTTGCTCTGGAGTATGGTCCTCAACAGATTCGTGTCAACAGTATCTGCCCGCTTCTATGTGGCACAGGATTGTAAGTTTCACAACGATGATATAAGAAAACCGCAACACTATTCAGCTAAATCGTGATGTCTCTAGGTTCGAGTCATTTGCAGGTGTGCCTGACACACCCGAGAATCGTCAAAAGTTTTTGGGTAATGTGCCCCTAGGCCGGCTGACAGAGACCATCGACGTCGCCAATGCTGCTCTCTTCCTCGCCAGTGATGAAGCCTCGTTCCTGACAGGCGTGAACTTGAATGTTGATGGTGGAAGAACGATTTAAGATGAATGGTTGGATAAATAGGAGGTGCTAAAATATAATATAGAAAATTCACTACCCAAACATGATGAGAATAGTTATTTCATGGCATTTTTCATCATAGTTTCTCGCGCAGGAAGAGTATAGTTGCTGTTCCTTATAGAATGTACTTGTGATTCAGAGGGATTGCAGTAGCCTATTTTCGAGTTGATGAATACATCACTTCTAGACTCAAGTCCTTAAGAATCATGGGGACGAGGTTATGTGAATGTTATATTGACCTTTGGAAAACCCAATATGTAAGGATTCCACTAGATTTCGTGTCGAGGACCTACAAGTCATCCCTTGTCAGATAACAGAACAGCTTGATGGGTATTTTCATGCTACAAAAGACTCATAGTACTTGACTCTCAGTTGTATTAGGTGTCGTACAAATATATCGTGAACCAGACGTATCAAGCCTTATTTTCTATGTTAGATTATTTATCGTTTTTTTAAATTTCGACGCTAAACCCCAGACTCTCAGCCTATCCATAGCACCAAGTGCATCCTGCTTCATAATGTCGAAGTTGCGAGGATCACATACGTTGCCGATTTGCTGCAAGGATGCGACACCTCCAACGCTGATCCATGTCTTGATACGGTCCTGGCCTTCACTCGACCGAGTCCATGGAATACCATCGAGTTCCGCGACTACCAGAGCCGCGGCGGAATTGTCAATGTCGATGTTCTGGAACGGAAAGAACCGAATAAAGGCGAGGAGGAATGCGTAACCCATGAAGACACGCATCGTCTCACAGGGGGTATTGATGGTACACTCGCGTGAAATGCAGATGATTGCTGCAGCATCGTGAGCCGACCTTCGCGCACCGACGGGATCGCGGCTAAACTTCGACCGCAGTTGCTCCTTGGCTACATTTAGCTCCCGTGTAGCTTGGCATGATAAATCTCTGCCAGAGTGACTAAATATATATACAACTAAGTCCATGGTTTCGTATTCGCTGCTTAAGTAAGCCAGATGTGTGCTCAAACTTCCGATACTAGTGTTTGGTTAGTATGATGACGTGTAAACAAAGAAGATGGGACGAAACTGACTTCATGCTCACCAAATCTGAAGTGCTCGCTGGGCGGGACAACGATTTCTGGACCAGAGCAAGACTCTTAAGTAGTGTCTTTTTTGTCTCTTGGTGAGCCGTGGCGAGTGATGCCAGGCCCAGATTTGCCGGCGAGGAGGTATCTTCAATCTCCCGGAGGTCATGTAACATCCTCCCAATCGCGTGAGCGCATAACCTCTTCCCCCAAGCTGGAACATGGTCCGGCGGAGGTTTGTTCGTCATTATATCACGCAAGATGGTAAAGAATGGTACTCCAGTTGGGGGAGTGCTAGTGAATGGGAGCATAGCTGTCCAGGCATGTGCTGAATGAGCTTCCCATAGGTTCTCGCTGCAGGGGAGCCTCGAAGGAAGCTCGGCGATGCGAAATGTACCCCGCTTAGACGTCAGCGTAGATAGTGTACAATCAAATTCGAAGATAGACCACGCCAATCTTTTCTCCATCTCTTTGTTACGCCATTCGAGCCAGGCGGACTCAAGAGCAGCTGTATCCATATGTTTGATCAGGTTTAAGTCAAGGGCGCTCGGGTCCACCTGTTCAGTATCGGATGACAGCACGCCCAGTCCCCGTAGGCTAGTGACGAGCAGCCCTCTCGAGGCATCGGCAATTTCATATAGACGACGATTTCCGGTTCCCATTGCATATATCTGATGAAAAGTCGACGCACATATGTACGAGGGATTGCGGAACGCTGTGCTGTCCGCTTGGCCCTGTTCACGAAAATGTGAGCAAGAATTAGGCTTCACTTCTCAACTAATATGAAAGATGACAGATCAGAACAAGATGACGGACCGTCCAGAACAAAGCTCTCTGTGTGATTTCGGCTAACAAAGCGGCTACTTCTTGAGAACCTTCAGCCGTCGAGTATGTCGCGCCTATGCATGCCATGGCGGCGAGCAATGCTGTCTGGCACTTTTCGATCCGCCATGTTGGTTTGTGGATAATGGGAGCTACGGGGTGGAACTCAGCAAAATAAATCTTGACAAATTCACCCAGGAAGGAAACAGCAGGTAGGGCTTCCAATGCAGGTGAATCATTGAAAGAGGGTATCTGGGGACATGATAAAACCTTGATGAGATCCATTAATGTGGTACTTTCAATCACGGGTCGATCTCCAACAGTCTGTTCAAGAACTTGACGCAGGGGTGGGAGTGTAATCTTTCGGAAACCTTTATTAGAAGTATAGTCAAACGGCCACGAGTCGTTTCCCCCACGGTCGAGCACATGCGGCCACGTCTCTGTATCATCTTGATCCTTCACGGAGGTGTGATGGTCTGTCGTCTGCCCAAAATGTGATGGGTTTTTCGTACACGCGAGCGAGCCAGTGGGCAATAGATTGGTGAGTGATTGATTGGGAGGGCCGGTAATGGCGACAACCATAGGTTGCGCTTGTTGAAGATCCTCAGATCGTCGAGGTGATTCATTCGTCATAGCATCTGAGCCCTCTGTTTCGCATCCTAGCCAGTCCATTCTCGAGGCGCGGAGAATATCCCAATCGTAAAAGTCGGCCGCCGATGCGATCTCTGGTTGATTTATGTTCATGTTAGTCAAACTAAACTGATCCGAGAGGAGCGGATCACATGTTGGTTGATGCTCCAAGCTCGGCCCAGCATCATCATTTAGGGGTATTGGATAGCTTAAGTCCTTATTTGTGTGGACAATCATTCGATCCGTGGTTGTTCCACTGTGGACGCTGGTGGGCAGCAGAGGAGGCGCAGGATTACGATGAATATGGAATGTTTGGTCCGTGTTAGCCATAGCTGCCGAATCTTCGATGCTTCTTGAGCCGGATATGGATGAACGGCCGCACTGGGGGGTATCAACCAAGCCCATCTCGTCTATCTGGACATCTACGTGGGCCATCCCAGGCGAATCGATCATGGTAGCCGCCAGGGACAGATCTGTGAGACCGCCGTGATGCCATCTCAGTTCATCGTTTGATTGGTCTGGCTGACAATTGCCAGAAGAAACGTGCGGCCCCGCGGGCGGAGCTGCTACTCGAGGATCATAAGTACACTGGGCATCGCGGCCTAAACACGCCGTACACGGCTGTTCCCGCGAACAGCGAAGTTTGTACCTGGCACATCGGTGACAAGACTTCTGTCGACTGGGTTTATGGTGGTCCTGGGATGGCCCGTGAACCTTACGTTTGTGTCGCTGGTAGACATCTTTCCTAGTGAAAGTCTTGTCACAAAGCTGGCACGTGAATGTTTCGGCGACGGTACTGCAGGATAATGAGCAAGATACGCGGGTCAATAAATGCGATATTGGAGGGCTACTCACGTCGCATGCACTCTCTGGTGCCTCTGTAGATGGGCCAGTCGAGATACCCGAACACCGCAGATGTCACACCTGTAGGACTGTTGCCGACGGGAAGATTCTGACTGGAGCTCCGTTAACAATGCGCGTTGAAGAGGATGCCAAAAGGTAATAGCATGACCCACTGGTGACGATGCCACGGATTCGCTGGCTTGTGGAGATTTCAACATGACATATTATTTTGGGCAGAGCGTAACTGGGTGTTTGATATACAGAGTCGTGTGGAATCCAAATACTACCTCTGTTACCACTCTTTTCATCACCTATACCAGCATGCTCATTGTAGGTAGCGGGGAGAAGAAGATGGGGTACTGTAGGATGGGAGATGGGAGACTTGGCGGCGCGCAAGCCCCCAGATATCTCCGCATTTCTAGGCTCCTTACCCCATGCTGCCCCCTCTGTAATCTGGGGTAAAATTGGACCTGGGGATCTTAGTGCTGTACCTATCTCTGTGAATGACCATTCGGCACCAGCTTTAGGTAGATAAATATTTGATTGGCCATACCTATATCTTGTTAGATTTGGCTATATGCATGTCCCGCTTTTCCCTTTTCAAGTACTGGTGCCGAATGGTCATTCACAGAGATACTAGGTAGAGCTGCAAGGTACTGTTCATCGTGTACACCCATTATGTGTAATGGTCATATACAATGTGTGTTGCCGTATATCTCGGCCTCGAAGGCCCTTTGGGGACGAACTGGTGAACGGTACACTGCCGAAAGAATGAAGCATAGAATTTCACCCTATCTAAAAAGCCGGTTTGAGACACACTCAACCAAGATCCTTCTATGTCATATTCCAACTTTTGATGGCGATACTAGGTAACACCACCAACGAGCCGCAGCACATACGAGTTTCGAAAAATAATTGTTGGAACTATATATTTTTAGAGTATTGGTTCAGAAAAGGCTCTCCCGCATATTTCTAGGTCGTTACCTACTTTCGTGTTTCGCTATGTAGAATCGTTGCAAGCATTTAGTAATGTCCCTCCACTGTAATTGTACCCGTTTTTGTGATCATGTATTCGTTAATAGCAACATCCTTGCCTGATTCTTTTCCAAAACCCGACTCTTTAATTCCACCAAAGGGAGATTCAGCTGCCGAGGCATTGCCTGTATCGTCTTATGTCAGCTCATCTCGTACAGGCTCGCTCCGTCATGACTCGTGACTTACCAGTATTCAGGCAAATCATACCAGCCTCAAGGTTCTCTAACATGCGCCACGTCCGGTCGATATTTTTCGTGAAACAATATGACGCAAGGCCCATCTACTTAGTCGTTAGCCAGATAAACAAATGCGTCAGTCTCCCTCGCGCTTACGCTAGTATTGTTCGCTGCTCGGACAACCTCTTCCTCGGTATCGAAGGGGAATAGGGCGATGAGAGGTCCGAATGTTTCGTCTGAGAACACCTTCATTTTGGCAGTCGCATTGGAAATAATCGTCGGTTCAAAGAAGAAACCGTTGTGAAGTTGGACGCGTTTCCCACCTGTCAAGACCTTGCCTCCCTGGTGAGTCGCGTCCGCTACCTGCTCAGCGACTTTATCTACGCCTGAGGGTACAGTGAGTGGGCCCATGGTGGTTTCTTTGTTAATGCCATGTCCTAGATGGAGCTCGCGAGTCTTCTTGACTAGTAGCTCGGCGAATTGATCATAGACCCCTTTCTGAACATATACCCGATTTGCCGTGATGCATGCTTGACCGGCATGTCTGAATTTCAATGGCATCAATGCTAGCTATGAGCATCAGGTTCAGAACATGTTGAAACGGAAAGGGATGCAAATTCAATCATACCGTCTATAGCCTGGGCTAAATTGGCATCATCAAACACCAGAAATGGGCAGTTGCCTCCCAATTCAAGCGTTAATTTCTTTAGTGAGTCGGCACAGTGAGCGGCAAGAATCTTGCCCACCCGAGTCTTGTACGAGCTGGTCAGTTTCTAATATAGTACTAAACGATTAATCACTCTCTCACCGAGCCAGTAAATGTCACTTTCTTGACGGTCGGATGTTTACACAGAGCCTCACTGAGTGCTGGGGTGTTGGCCAGTGTTGTCGTCATGACGTTGAATACACCTTTGGGAAACCCAGCTTTTTCTGCGAGGAAAGCTAGCGTTAAGGCTGAGAGTGGTGTTTCAGGAGATGGTTTGGCAATCATGGTACATCCAGCAGCTAATGCTGCGCTCGCTTTCCTGAGAATCATACTATGTTCTGCTATTAGCTCTTATACTCATCTATCACCTGCGATGCTTGCGTCTATACAGGTCACTTACGCAATGGGAAAATTCCACGGCACGAGAGCCGCAACGACCCCGAGGGGTTGCTTGATGGTTACAATGCGCCGGCCAGGAATTGCAGCAGGGAATGTGGTGCCTTGTATTCTCTCGGCTTCGGCAGCAAACCAACGTGTGAAGGTAGTCGCATATTGGATCTCTCCATACGCCTCAGCCAGAGGCTTACCGGTCTCATACACAAGTATATGGGCGAGAGTGTCTTGATATTCGCGAATGAGATCATCGAATTTTGCCAAAAGGTTGGCTCGTGCTCTTGGGGTATAGGTACGGTAGACTTTGAATGCTTCTTGGGCGGCTTGGACGGCGGCATCGACATCCTCAGCTGCCATATCTGGAGCAGTCGCGAAAACTTCATTGTGGCCCGGGTCTTTGGGTCTGTCAGCACAGTAACATTGTTAGCTACGGATATGTATCCTAACCTATGATATCGAATCTTTTCCCCGATTTTGCTTCAACCCATTGCCCGCTATAGTTCACTGGAGTCAGTAATTACTCTTCCATGTAAAAAATATAACAAGTTTCGGTAGTTTAGCATGCTCCCGAGACATATTGGTTGCCTCAATGGGAGATTTTTTGGCTTACAAGTGGCCAAATCGGGAAGAAAATGACTCCAGGGGTAGCATACTTGATGTAGGCCTGATCTCGGAAAGCTCCGGGTTGCTTGAGATTTGACTTTAAAGCCATGAGTGTCAGCTTACCAATCAACTTCACGTAGGGTTTTGTGGTTGCGAACCTTGAATTCCGCCATGGTAATGAAATAAAATGGTTATGTCTTAGCAGTGCTCTGTATATGAATAAAATAGGTCGGATTCGATTCATCTGAGTTGCTGTAGTTGGGCTGGTAACACCATTTATACTCTCGCCTCTGACCCTTTTCCAGAACCTAAAAGGTTGTGAGTAAATATAGGAATCACGAGACACGCAATGTAATAAAGCATGTCAGCATACTTTAATAGCATATGAACCGTCTTCCGCTTACTTGACCATGTTTCGGCCATAAATACCCAAAAATCCCAGCCTTAGTCTTGGCAGAGCGTTCATCTTTTCCCACCTCCAAACTCCGATACCCATGTCCCATACTAGCTGGCTCAAGTCCCCATTTGCGTCCCTCTTTGCGGATTCATCACCCCCCAGCAAAACTCCACAAACCCCACGAACTAAGAGAATCTGTACGTAGCGTGTCTGGCAAGTCAAACATGTCAAAGAAACAGCCTTTGACTAGTTTGACTACCTTGAACGCCCATTTCCGATGTTTTGGACTGATTTGACAGACTATCGTACTTGAATTGGCCCAATTACTTAACCAAATAAGTCAAGTAATCTCAACGCTCGTTTTCGGTCGGTCGGTTAAGGCTAAGTCAGTCGATATAGGCTATTTCGGTCGCGGTCGCAGTCGTAGGAGGTCAATTCGTTAGGCTAAGTAAGGTTATCGCGGTAGGTCAGTTTATCTGATCACTCGTCAGCTTATGGTAAGTAGGTAGGCCAACACCAACGCGGTCAACGCTCACGCGGTTAGCGCTAGCGTAGTCTAGCCTGATTAAGATTAGCGTTATAAATTAAATCGATAAGATAAGATTTAAATACTGTAGATTTATTTTTTTATTTTCTACTTGGTTTGGAAGTAATTCTAAAAGCTGTTATTTTGTTTGGTTTGGGCTAATTAATTGCAAGTCAAGTCAAATATTGCTTGACTTGCCAGACACGCTGTCTGTACGATCATATTGACCGCACGTAACTCAAAGAGCCTGGCCCACATTGCCGGGGTTCAAGTCTGCCGAGATGAAGCCATCGCGTTAGCTAAATTTTTTATCACGTTGATACCCTCCCCACGCTTGAACCTAAGCCATGCTTTCAGTAGACTTAACCCCACCAAATATCCGATGCACAATAGGAATATTGCACCGGAATTTTCATCAAGGCAATATTCAGGACTCCAAATATCAAGTCCGGTCATGTTGCTCAAATCCCACGTGTCAGTATCTGCGCCGCGGGGTTCTAGTCAGAGTCTACTTATTATATCATCATGAGCTGGAATGCGAAGTCGGACAAATATGATTGACGATGTACGTGTTTCATTTTTGAGTTAATAAATTCCGCCCAATATTAGAACAAAAAGCTTCGTTGATCATATAGGAAACATCTTCATCACTTGCTAGAAGTCCATAATGCCAAAGCCCGAGTTCTCTATCCTAGTCCTTGGGGGGGACGGCATCGGACCCGAGGTCACAAAGGAAGCTACAGCTGTCGTCGACCTTCTCTCAGCCTTACCTAATGCTCGAGCTACTTTTAAGCTTATTCCTCGACTTTTCGGTGGCTGTTCTATTGATGAGCACGGCACATCTGTAACGGAAGAGACGCTAGAGCAAGGGCGCCAGTGTCATGCCATCCTCAGTTAGTTCCCTAGAGTCTTTTCTATCCCCTTTTGACAATATTAGCATCAGTTTCTCCTGCATGCTCCCGAGGCACTGTCGAATTTTGCTCTCTATGGTAATTACTGACTCCAGTGGTTAAACCAGTGGGGGCCGTCGGTGGCCCCAAGTGGGACAAGAAACGTCACGGATTCGAAGGCCCAGAAGGCGCCACGCTTCGGCTCCGTCAGGTGACAGACGTATATGCCAACATTCGACCTGTCGAATACTTTCCGGATGGAAAAACGCCGTTGAAAGAAGAGATTGTCAAAGGCACTAAATTCATCGTGCTCCGCGAAAATTGCGGCGGCGCCTTTTATGGGCCTAAAGAAGAGACACCGGACTATGCTTCAGACCTTTGGTCATATAAACGTACAGAGATCGAGCGCATCGCGCGTATGGCTGCGAACCTCGCTCTGTCCAAGGCGGTCGATGTACCCCGAGTCATAAGCTGCGACAAAGCGAACGTCTTGGCCTCCTCTCGTCTTTGGCGCCGTGTTGTTGAAGAAACTATGACAAAGGAGTTCCCCCAGGTCGAACTTGTGCATCAGCTGGCGGACAGCGCAACGATTATTATGATGATGAAACCAACGGTATTCAACGGCGTCATGGTGGCAGATAACACCTTTGGAGATCTGCTATCAGATTTGGCTGGTGTCATTCCAGGCACCTTGGGTGTGCTTCCATCTGCCTGTCTTGCTGATCTACCGGTCAAGGAGTGGGGGGACAAACCTGTCAAGGGTTTCTATGAACCTGTGCACGGATCGGCTCCAGATATTGCAGGAAAGGGTGTTGCCAACCCAATCGGCGCCATTCTTAGTGTGGCGCTCATGCTACGCTACAGCTTTGGTATGGAGGGAGAGGCTAAGGCAATCGAGGATGCTGTCAAGACCACATTGGACAGTGGGCTTAGAACCAAGGATATGAGCGGCTCTTCCACAACGGAAGAGATGGGGGCCGCTATAAGGGAAAATTTGAAGAGAATACTGGCATGATTTTGGTTAGCTATGCAATGAACTTTTCAATATCGTTTGGCCGGGTCGATAATACTATCATTAACACATCATTTTATTTGTGGCCTAAACAGCCCCAGGTTCCTAGGAGTACAGTGGAGTTGATAAATGTAACGTAATGAGTAACGTTTAGAAAATCTTATTTTAGAACTCAATGGAGAGGGATGAATCGAATGCATACTCTCTGGCTCACCAGTCACCAGGGAATTCAGCCATCTAGATGGGATTTAGCGCCAATTGTATTCGATTCTATTTCCAATGGCATGGGGTAAATAGAATCAAGTGACACTGTTCATCGCATTTATTTCGACATTATTCCTAAGTTTTTATTCTGGTCACGTTCAGTGCTATTCTATCTTTACAGCACTTATACCTCTACATTCTATCCAAACACATTGAACAACGCTTTGACACCTCTCGCGGCTGCTGAAGAAAAGTAGCCGGGATCAAGGCAAATATAGCAACGCCAGAACTGTTAAGTAGAAGCAGCATCAAAGATATTTATTTGGAGTAGCTGAAAAATGTTGAGATCAGACTCTTCAGGGATATTCGGATAGGTTTCCTGTGTCTTGGGACCTATAACAGAGAGCAGCTCGGAAATAGTTGGTTGACTCGCTGGATCCCATTCAATACATTTTGTCACCAAATTTAAAAGCGCGAGGTCGAGATTTGGATCGAGGGTATTATCGTTTTGCTTGTCTCTTATGATATCGACCATATTGCCGCTCCAAAGAAGGTTACACATTATCTGGAATTGAGTTATCAAGGTTAGTTATAGTCCTCTCAAGTCAGTATAGCATTGCCTTAAGCATGGGACCATGCTTAATTCAGCACTTACACAACCAATTTCCCTTATATTATCCCCGATTGCGTCATCGGCCATCTCAGTGGCGCCGAAATCAATAAACTTGACCACAGGAAAGCAACTGTGTTCAACCCCCTCACTATCTCCGATCATAACTAAATTTGAACATCAGAAATATTCCTCAAGCCGCTATATATATCAAGAAGATCGTCCTACCATTTCCCTCGTGCAGGTCGTTATGTGCTAACATGAGGGGACTCCTGGTGCTGGTTTCAGGTGGTAGGATTTCCGGCAATTGATCTCTCGGACCCGTAGGCCTCATATTGAGATTACCTGGCGGATAAGCCATGCCAATTAAGCCTTTGGTAACTACTGTCATGTCAGATGGCTTGCGTAAAACGGAGATATAATATTCTGGCGCCAAATTTCGACGCCAGCTTCCATATTAGATTCCATGCTCAAGTCTCTAACGAAAAGGACTTAGACTAGCAGTCACACCAGGGATAAAAGAGTAATAGATTAATTACTTATAAAACATTAGATGGTACACTCTACTTACGACAGAGAAATATCGACCAAAGTATGCGGTTTGGTAGTTTTCGCGGACCAGGGAGTTTTGATATTCTTCCTATAAAGGCTCCAATACTCCCATTGTCCAAAAATTCAGTAATAATAGTAGTGTTCGTAATCCATCTGAGTTCCGTGGATGCAAGTGGTATGTTGATTATGGTTACAATGTGCCGAGCCCATTTGAACAGCTATAACTTTATTAATAAAAGTGCTTGTAGGTGAATAGACGAGATTTATGCGTAGTTGCCTCTAAGATGCGTTTCTCCCCAGTACTTATATTTCCTGCCGAAGACAGAGCCTTGACAGCAATTTTTGAATAGTCGTCTGGTTCAGCATTATTTTTTCGAATACACGCGGTAACACCAAAAGCTCCAGCCCCCACAACCTTCTCGAATGTGTATTCAGGCTCGTCTTCGAAGAAACTTTGCAATTTTTGGACGACACTCAGCTCCGCATCGGTAAAGTTCCACGTCGATATCGACATGGCGAAAAATGATTATTTCGGTCTTTTTATCTAATTTCTTTCTTTTTTTCTGAGAATTGTAAATGATTAGTGCAGAGCGTGACCTATGACTTTCGAAAGACCCTTTGTTTCAGAAGGAATTTATAATTTTTGCTGGTTCCGGTATGTATTTTAATAACAAAGAGCATATCACAAGGGGGTGATTTGGAGGCTTGGAGATAGTCTCAGTTGACAATGATCCACTCAGTGACATCAGTCCCACTACCATTCGGAAGACCTCAGAGCTCTCTCTTGGATATTTGAGCTATGAATACTTATCATCGATACCTCAAACTGCCTACATCTATCAATATATCTTAAACGAGCGAGGGTTGATAGTCTCTCACGAGACATTGCCAATAACACTGAAACAAGCGCGTCAGGGCGTGTGAGATCGAAGATATCAAGTAATCTTACAAAGAAAATGAATCGCAGGTGTTCAAAATAAACCTAAAAAAACTATCGACCAAGTAGATCTCTATTGGAAACTATTAGCGAGAGGTAGATGTGTGCTGAAAGTCTTTAAAGGCGTCGGCTGAATCCCAAACTACTTTTCCGAGGGATCAGTAAAAACACTATCGATTAGCTAAGTGCATACGTAGAGACAATGAAGACACCCTTATTATGGTCATCCACCTGTCTCCCAACCGGCCGGTCTAGCAGCCGTTCACACCGGCAAGTGGGATACGGGATGTATCCGGATAGCTCGTTGGCCATTCTGGCCCGTTCTGTACATGTAGAAGATAGAGTCTGGTCCAGGAATTCGCTGTCGCTCGTTTTAGACTACGTGTTTAGACTTTCCTGGCGTTATCGTTCGCATGCACTGAAGTTGAATGGCATCAAATTTCTAGGGTAAGCACATGTGATGATTGTGTAGAAAGGAAGAGTAAGCAGAAATAAGGGAGCTGATAGGAGGGGTTTAATCACGTGTATATTTATATTTAGCAAAGATTTCCCGCACTCAGAATAGTTCCCATACTGGAACACTTATGCAATGATCTTGCCTTGGCTTTAAGTCTCACGATTCTACATCCATAATAATAGAATCAAGCGACAAACCGTGACGATATAATTTTTTTGTGTGGTGTCAATCTCTTACTCGTTCATATATGTTTGATAATTGACCGGCAATGAACTAAAACATGTATCGTCATATACTAAGGTCTCTAATTACAACCTCCTTCTGTATAGAACAAATCAGACTCTATATAGAAATATAACTTAAGAATCTCCAAATGATTATGTCTATTGGCTGCCACGTATGCATAGCTGTAGGGGAGTTGGTGTGGAACTGGCGTACAGGAACCTTGTAGGGAGCCAATAGCCAATTGCCATTCCTCGTCAAGGTACACGCGAAGTACGTGAAATTATTTAGGGTAAAGAGAGGAATGCTTGTGCAAAAAAGTCGGCTACAAACAATCTAGAGTGCATATGACTTTCGCTAATCTCGGGACTAGTGCTCGGCGGGCTATATGTCTATCATCCTAGAAACCCGAACTCATACTCCAGAAAATCAAGCTCATACTCCGAGAAGAAATTTATCATAGTACAATTATCGAACGCCAGCCCATCGAAATCATGTGTCGGTATACTCAGCGCTTGTGTCCGAGTTGTAGGCGCGTAATCAGCGTCGGTATCACTCGCTGCCGGAGTCGACCAGAAGGTCGACAACCCCACAGTGGTCGCGCTAATACAACACGTACCGTAATGGATCAGACTAACTGCGAGATTTGCGAGACTCTTGATTCCGGATACTGCACTGGTGCAAGCTCTGAATCGACATCATGAGCTGGCAACGAATACCTCGCGCTTCGCTTTTCACGGTGCGCTGGAAGAAGTGGAAGTCATCCCCACTTCTCTGTTACCATCGCCCTTTAATATCCCAAATTAGAGTTGACACACGTCTTATTCGGAATATCTTCGATCACGGTTTCATTCTGTGGTGCAAGCTTTGCATTAGAAGGCTCGGCTTGCCGCCACAGTACAGGAGAATGCGATAGACTAGGAGAGACAACATTTGCTAGGTGGCATTACGCGAGTGGACGGATTTTCACTATTGGAAATGATAAGATAAACTATACGGCATAAAGGGTGAAACCATGTTTGAACACATATGATCACAGGAATCCAAATACCCAGTGCTGATTGTCCTTCACTACCATATCCCTTCCCTTCTAATATCTTTGCAGCGTAGACAATGCCATAATCAATCTAAGACCTGTCTTTTCCTCACCCACGTGGTCTTGAATAGGGCTGTGGCCGATGCCTTAGTGGTTTTGTTCATCATCTGCGGATTCTTCAGCAGATTCATCAAGCTCATCTTGGTTCTCTCCCGGTTCAGTTCGGACTCCATCGACATAGATGGCTGGATTCATAGTGTCGACAAAATAGGGGCGAGATCCTTTATCAAGTCGTTGCAGCCTAGTAAACTCAGCGTGTATGGTTGCGTCGAATTTCTTGTTCCTCTGCATGAAGGCAGTATTATGTTTCTTGAAAACCTCGTGGATCGGCTGTGATACGCTACTTTTGATGTGTGATCGAACGGTAGGATCGCATTCGCCGACGAATATGTCATGGCAGATCAGGGCGTACGGTCGGTCGGCTAGCAAACACACAATGTTGAGCTGGATGTCAAGGTTGGTGATGGGTAAGCCAATGGTCTGTAGCATGGCATGGCTGATATCCGTGACTTGTTTTTCTGCCCAAGCAATCACATCTCGAGATCTTCGTGATTCTAGGCAGAATTTGGCCTTGTAAAAGCATCTGGCTGTGTATTCTGTCTCCAGCGCTGTGGGCGTAGCCTTGTCGATTTTGAACTCTATCGCTGCAGCACAAGGACAAGTCAGTATGTATTGTAGATTAAGGAGGACGTAACCTAGGAGTGACGTGGTATAGGAAAAACTGTCCAGGCGGGGCACACAGGCCATCCAAGGGAAACAAGATGTCAAAGTGGTCCGTGTCGTTACACCATTTCATTGCGTACATGTATGTAGGTACCAAAGGTAGGTATCTATGTGCTGAGCTACCTAAAACTGTCACGTGATGTTATTCAGGAGTCACTGTCTTGCATCGCTTGTTGCCCAGATCGAGTGAAGTCTAACCGAGTGTAACAATCGTGCGCCAGTTCGTGAAGTAGTAGCTGGTGTTTACATAGCTCCCTACCTATCGCACTATTATAAAGGGCAATCAATCCGTAGTTCATTTCCCATACGTTGAGCTGTGAGTCAGATTCACCGGGTATCGAAAGGCCTTGAGTGATATATATGTTACCTTCACTTGCGCATGCTAGGTATCTCTTAAGTGAGAATAATATGAAACACAGCTGTGGTTTCACATGTTGTTCTCAATGTCCTCCTCATAAGATGATGAGAGTACCTCTCTATAATCGTCTGTGAAGACCGAGATCCAGCTTTTGCGTCAGGCACCATTGTCATAAGCATTGACATCGAGATATTGAACAAGTTGCAGAATTCCATAGAGGTGGTTGGAAAATGTAATAGCCAAACTACAAGAAAAATTCATATCATACTCAGATCTTCATTAGGTACAAAAACAGAACAGACCGATCGTCTCACATAATACATACCTCCATACTTCCATACATGTGGAGTAGATATCTAAATACGAGCTAGAGAAACGCTGGTCTTCTTGTCGCTAATGGCAGCTGATTCGTTGTTGCTAGGTGGCGTAAGGTTCTGTGTCGCCTGGAGTTTGGGGACGGCACCGAAGCGGGTATTTCCGAGATCCCAGACCTATTTTAACCACGCCATTCAGTTAGTATATAAAGAGGGAACAGGATAAATATTAATGAGAGAGAAGATATAAGGGTAAGGGTAAGATTTTCTTACAGCGTAAATGTTGCGCAGAAAGACGTCGCCAAGTATATCAAACGGGTTGGTGCCGCGGCTCTGAACACCGCCATACCAGTGGCTGTCGTCAGCAAGGGCGAAGGCGAGTGCCTCCTTCTGGATGGTGAACTGGGTATCTCCGACGGCGACGGAGAAGTCAGGGAGGTCATCGGCTGTGACGCTCGTTGGGAAGATGTAACCCTGCTGGGTTGAGTCGTACGTAGCACCCGGAATCTGCTTGTATAAGGCCTCGACGACCTCGTCGGATACCAGGGCTAGGGTAGTACCCGTGTCGGCGATAGCCTTGTTACCGCTCTGCTGCGATGTGGTGCCGTTGATAACATACGACTCGGAATTGAACATCCAGAACCCTTCTGAGTTGTCGATGTCCGTGTATACGATGTCGGTACCGGATGCGCTGACAAGGTCCTGGTCAACGTACCCGAATGTGTAAAAACTGTCCTGGTTATCGCGCTCGCTGTAGAACGCTGATGTGAACAGCGACGCATCTTCCGGGATCACGCCCTGCGAGATCATATTCTCAACTGGCGTCGGAGCCGGGTCCGACTGCCCATTCTTGGTCACCGTGTTGATGCTGCTAAAAGCAAGACCCAAAAGACCGTCACCCGTGCCCTGAGCGAACTGCGTTGACAGCTTGGTGGCAAGCTCGACCGTCTGTCCTGTGACACCGAGCCCGCCGATGTTCAACACATCGCTGCCGCAAGTGCCCGAAGCGGTCGAGCCATCGCCGTATGAGATGCTCCAGCTCTCACCAGATAACGCCTTGTATGTGCTCGAACTGTTTGGGTCAAACACATTGTGGTTCTTTTGGAGAGAGCTGCTTAGACTAGTTGAGAATACCTACAAGTTGTGCAGTCAGCAATCATGAGCCAAGTTGAAGAATCAAGGCGGCCTACCCAGAGGTCGGCGGAGCCGGTGTCGAAATCCAGCATCAGGCTTTGGGCCGGGGTACCAATAGAGACTTGGACTAGGTATCTTTAAGGGGTTGAAGTCAGTTTATCTTCTCATTCTGATGTGTCAGATGGTGAGATGAACACTTCCGGCACATAAATCAGAGAGCACTCACTCAGTGTCACCTTGTTGGTCATCAGCTCCCACCTCACCCGTCTGTGTGCCGTCTGTCTTCTTGACGAGGACATGGTCCTTGTGGGCGCGTCCTCCTTTCTTGTGATGCTCGTGACGAGCAAGACCGCGTTGGGTGATGCGGTTTACATGGTAGTATGGGCCCTCCTTGGTCGAATCAAATCCGTATTTGTTCATCAAAGACACATAGGACTTGAGGCCAGAGCGCTTGTAGTTGGGGTTGCGAACAACTCTGGGCTTAGAGAGACCGTCCATGATGGCAGCAGGTCGGATAGGCATGAGATGGGTTTTGCTAGTAGAACTTGAATCTGAAAGAGGATTGATATGATTTGGAAAGTAAAAAGAGAAACGCTAAGAGCGAACCCCTTGGGACTTAGTAGAGATATATACAGGCTAGGAGACTATGGAGGACAGTACGGGCCCACAGGGCTCGACGTCTCAGATCGAATGCATAAGTCACAAAAACATGTCAAACCTGTTTTAGTGTTGATGAGGCACAATTACCCTCATGATGTGGGAAACAAAGGATCATTTCGTAGACAGCTTGGGGGCATTGCGCCAGCAGAGTTAGCGCATTGCCTTGATGCAAAACGGGGCTCGTTTAAGTGGCGACAGCTTGAAGAACGCGCAAGCTCGACAGGGGGTCTGGCAGATGAGTTGTTCGCTCGCCTGGTTGGTCCCTGTCGTCGATGTTCCCATATGACGTCTGGATCAGTAGAGTGTGACTATCGCGGTAGGCCGCGTCTGCTTTCATACTTATGACGCATAGAGATTGACAGGTGAACAGGCGAGTAATTATCGTGGAGATGGTACCGAAGCGTCTCATTCAGGCTATGCGGTGAGATTGTTGGTCACGGTTGGT
This sequence comes from Xylaria arbuscula, assembly GCA_022385695.1. Classification (NCBI taxonomy): domain Eukaryota; kingdom Fungi; phylum Ascomycota; class Sordariomycetes; order Xylariales; family Xylariaceae; genus Xylaria; species Xylaria arbuscula. The sequence goes on along the minus strand of MU279353.1, from coordinate 1,045,807 downwards.
GAGCAGATGCTCGTGTTTACTTATCGCGACGGCTTACTCAGTTGGGTGGGCGTCTAGTACCTGGGAACTTGATTTTATTTCCGACGGGAAAGGCTGACAGATATGAGTACAATCAATGATTTTGTTACGATTCCCGTTGCCGCCCGTGATGGTCTCCGGCGACCCTTGCCAAGTCTTGATGCACAGCTCTTAAAAATGAGACGAATCGGGAAGGTCTTGGTGCCAAGACCTTGAAGGATGCCTCAGAAATGCTTGTTTTCTAACCACTGCAACCTAGCGTTAGCGATGCATCACATACCCAATGCCACGCGAAATGACGCACCCACATTGGCGGGTTTAGCTCGCACTTCTATTACCTAGTTCGACGATGTCCTCACGACAGCTATAGGGTACACTATACATGAGATCGCATAACACACGAAACCTGGATTGTCACGACTCTCGAAGAAAACAAAAGTTCGGCAATGCCCCGGCTCGCAAGGTTATGCCAGAGTACCGTCTGACATCATGGCCCTTGATGATATGGGGATCATGTTGGAGGATGAATACTCCGCCGATGGTGTTTTACCTCTGTCTAATGAAGATTAGAGTAGCTTCTATTTACAGTTAGTGTAAGTGCACTATGCGCCAAGCTCAGGGACTAACGCATATCATATACGACTGGCGCGTGCATGGGTAGGGTGAGGAATCCTTGTCTTCCACGGGATCATTGGAGCTGAATGTCTCGATACAGCACGCCATTGCAAGATAGGTATGTACCCGCTAGAGGTAACGTGTTTATTGAGTGGGTAGAACACCTAATTCGGATGCTACATTACTGAGCAGTTGGCTGCTCGGCTGGCTAGTTCGGAGTGACAGCCGGTCGGTCGCATCTTGGCTTCTCATATGAATGTAGAAGATGCTGCCAACCGTTTGTTCATGCATATGACAATAAGACGAACTGGCATATAGTAGAAAAATGTCTTGGGAATGCACATGCCATGCATAGCATCACGCGTGTTCCCAAACGCAACGTGCTTCCGGCCCCCCACGCAACCCAAGATCGTGTGCCAGTTTCAGGAGACGTAGGACTCTGGATCGGTTTCTCCGAAGGAACGATACTTCAACATACACAAGGTGGGTGGTTTGAGGTTTAATGGCAGTAGCGAAACGAAATGTGATGATTAGATTTGACAACAGATCCCTATCACATTCGTCATCGGTCGATCGTTCCCAGATAGATGAAAACCCCACCACTTATCCCGGCACTGCCGCTCGACTCGGCCGGGAATAAATGCTTTAGAAGGTTATGCCATCATTGTTTACATGTTGACAAGCCATCACATGCATGCAAGCCTCATTTCATCCCGCCCAGCCCAATCCTTTGCTTTCAGCGCTCAACCCAGTTGTTCATAGGCGCCGCCATACATGCATTATCTACCTAGGTAGGTTATTATGTTGCTGCCATTTCCTCCGATGTGACCACAGACTCGTGCCCAATTCCATCAGGTGAGGCTATCATCAACCTTCCCAGTCACACACCAAACCAGTAGTGAGTAGATCTAGTCACCGAGTACTTGCACTTTATGTAGGAAAATCTTCATCTTACGGGACTTGATCTCCGCATGCCGTAAGGAAGACAGGAATCTCTAGTTGATATTCTTGTGTTGTTCATAGTCCTCAAGTATAGGGTATGCTTGATTCGATTTTCATCTATTCATGGAGCTGAGCTACTCGGCCCGGGAAACAAGGGAATCTACCTTCGAAGGTGTTATAGCGCACGAATCAGTAGTCAGATAACAGACATATTACATCCAACACCAGGAATGTGGTCGACGAGTTGCAAGTGAGGAGGTCGCACAAAACGAGGCCGTTGTTGCGCATTTGGTAACGTTCGGTACATATGCGCCTCTGCACGACAAAATAGCAAGTAGCAGCAAGCTGACATACAATTTGCGGTAACTAGCAAACAGGCAACAGACAGGCCATAGCGAAATCAATGGAAGAAAGCCAATGAATAATACAGATTCTCGTAGCGGCCTATGTTGATGTATCTGAGCTAGCTGTTTGCAGTAACTACATTTTGGTCACATCCGGGAAGTTGCAAATTAATATACCAATCATATTATTACGCACCTTAGTACACACCTTTATAATCCGCATCATGCACCACGACAGGCGTGAGTCAGAATATAGTTATATTATGTAAGCATATTCTGTTATTTGACTATAACGCCTACCGCCTGCGCCCCTTGCTTTATTTCGGTAGGCAAATTACTGCCATGACAATTATATAGGAGTATGTGTCACGATCTTAGGAGACGAAGGATCTGGAGTGTATATAGAGACTTCGTTCTGCAAGGGCTGCTCTCAGGCTCTATCATCCAGATGTGGCGATATTCTAGAAAGATAATAAAAATTACTACCAGCCTGTCTAACCCCGGCATCATGGAAAAATGGGTGGCTTATAGTTTCTGTGTCGAAACAGCCGCCAGCTCTGCCGATGAGTTCTTCTCCCATAATCTTAAGCTTCCCATAGAGAGCGCGAACTGCCATTGGTTTCCTGCATCTAGTGAGCTTGCTATCGTCGTTGCGCACTGGCGGTGGGATGGGCGTGGGCACATCATGATGCTCGATGAATTCCTGACCTTGCTAGCAGAACCAGATATCGATAGAAGTGGTCATGCACCCGGAAATGAGACTACTAGATTGGTACCGTCCCTAGACGAGGTCATTGATGTTCCAAATCCTCCTCTAACTAAGTCGGTAGCCTGCGCTCATGCTCTCTTGGCGCCCATGACGGAAGGGCCTTCTTCAATTGGCTTACAAGTAGCTGCTGGGCCAACCCCTAGCGATACGGTGCGAGCCGAAATCATTATACCAGAAGATATTACGTCTACACTTCGAGAGGGCTGCCGGGCCCGTGGTATCGTCTTACAGCTGCACTAAACGCATCAGCTATCGTGTCAGCGGTAAAGTATCATGAACCTAGTACAGACGGTGTTGCGACGTACAAATCATGGGCTGCAGTCGGCTTGCGGAAATATTGCCTGCCTCCTTTCAATGGGGGGTTGCATGCGCCGTCGACCAGGGCACTCACCCTGCCACTTGTAGTCGATGCCACATCTGACTGGAATCTCCTTACGAAACACATTCGGACAGTTTATGAGAAATCCTTCTCTCTTGAGGATAGCGACTTGATGCTTTGTCGTGCCCCATACATTGAGAAGATGACCAAAACGGCTGCGATGATGGCACAAACTCTAACTACGGAGCCAATGCTGAGCAACCTCGGGGTGTTAGATGATTACTTGAGCACCCAATATGGAGATATTAAGGTAGAAAGGGTTTAGTTCGGACTGCACTGGCTTAGTCCGCAAATCACATTGCACAGCTGGACTTGGAAAGGTTGTTTACACATCAGTCTTCTCTATAATGAATCATTTTACCAAGCGCAATTTGTCGGGCAGTGGCTGGAGGAGCTTAAGGGAATCATATTCACGAGTCTCGGGGTTGCACTTGATCGCAGGTGAAGAGGCGGAGAGGCAATAAAGGCTCCGTTAAGTATTGAAACAATACAAATAGCTTACATAGTTAAACTAAACTATCTATCCCGAATTTTCGTGTGAGATAGATAGAGAGCAAGAAGAAACTTCTGCGATGTCGTACTTAATAATCTCAAGTGTCTATACGCAGTGCTCTACTATTTACCCTATGCGATCATCAATGGGAAGTCTTGGATATTATGTCATGAATCTCTCGCTCTTTCATTGAACTCGATGTCACAGAGTACAAAGAGACATTTGTATATAGTTATATTGCTGCCCACGAAGGTTTTGAGACCTTCGTACAACAGCAAGTGTCTTTACCTACCCCAAAGTTCGAGGTTCCTGACATTAAGTTTCAATGACAGCAGCCCGGGTGGCTTGATATTACGTCTTTCGAACCTGGTGAATATTGGCAAGTTGTGAGGTGCTATTTGCAGTATATATGTACTTTAAAATTCCATCCCTCTTTTACCAAATCAATTAAATACATGAATCTCTTTAATGAGATTAAATAAAGGTGCAGAATTACTAACTCATCTTTTTAATTCACGTGAAGATTATGTAAAGGAGGTGGCTAGGGGGATGATAGCACAGCCACATAGTGGCTAAGGATCAATCTCGCTTAGGTAAGCAGGTTAGGTAAGAAGTAAGTTAGAGGTAACTAAGAGTTTAGCATACTGCAAGGGCCATAGGAATCATGCAATCGCGTCGTTTCTCACCTACACATTCATCAAAAAACGACTGCTTGCGCTATCATGAATCAGTTGGCCACCGTGTAATTGGTTTCGGCGCTCACGTCAAACTTGGCTCCCTTTTTAAACACGCCTTGATTTCCTTACCGAGTCGAGACAGGGCCTACGAGCCCAATACTTGGTCACTCACCCTTTCTCCTACTTTGCCCGATGATCAACCGGATGATATAACGTTGCTAGACTAAAGAAACCATGTAGAAGCGGCACCAGCACACGTGACAATCAACACCCTCCTCTCACGTCTGGTAATTTACGGCAAATGATCATCTCTACAAGCTAGGCAGTGGTAGCTTAGCGGTTGCTGTGACCCTTATTATAGCTATTCGCCCAGCATATGCAGAGAACATGCCGTCGAATCGAGCTGCCCCTGCTCTCAACCATGAACACATTCCGAACGACTTCGTTAGCATCTGGCAGAGTTCGGGTTCTCGCAGCAGTCCTGCTAAAAGCCGGGTGCGCCGACCTCCGACTGCTTGCATGAATTGCAGGGGGGCCAAGGTCAAGTGCACTGGGGAGCGAGAATGCCAGAGATGTCTCTCTCGCGGTCTCCGTTGCGTCTATCTACATCAGACCCGCCCCTAAAACCTCCAACCCTTAAATTATGGCGCTGACCGCCGAAATGACGTGGTACATGGACCTCAGCCATCTCTGTCACCAAACACCACTGAGCTGGTGGAGACTTTGGCAAATGTGGAAATAAACTTACCAAACCAACTGAACATGGAGCCTTATGCCTCCCATCTATTGATGCCTGCGACTGGGGTTGACGAAGTACTCGGCTGTGGCAACCTCTATGGCTTTGACGGGAGTGCTCTAGAGCCACTATCAACTGATGTAAGTGCATGAGCGACCACTGCCGGGCCTTCTGAACTTTACTCTTGTCGGATCTAATCATACTTAAGCCTACGTTTGAGTCTTTGGGGCAGCCTTACCTGAGTGACTGGGACATATTGCCCCGTCTCAACTCTGGACAACGCATAGCGAACGGCGTCCTGGACACCATTCCAAGTCAGGATCGTCCCATTTTAGCCACTGATGCTGTCAACATTGTGTCATCCAATCCTTGGCCTCTGGATCAGAGCGTCCAATCAACCGAGTGCCGATGTCGAGTTGACATTATGCTTTTCCCGCCCAGAGCGACTAAAGCAAGGAAAGGAAGGCGACTGGATACTATTTTCAACGTCACGGCGGAGATGATAAAGAGCTGCCAAGACCTGATCGAATGCGAGAGCTGCGATGTTGGCTGCGCAGATCTGCTTCTCATGATGACCATACTCCAGGAGACGTCAGGTTGTTTCGAGGATATAGCCAAGTTCGACCTTGACAGTGCCACCGTCAAAGTCAGCTTTGGCGACTACGAGGTCACGTCGGAGAATGTGCAGTTCAGGGCCATACTTGTCACGGACCTGGTCCAGAGAGCCAATGTTGTGTTAGCATCGATCAGCTATAAGTTGCGGAGAAAGGTCGAAGAGATGGATTGCGACGCGACGAGTGACCTTGCCCGAGCCAACATCGCTTATCTTGAAACGACCATACACCACTTTAGATCGGTGCTTAGGTGCGTGACTGATTATGTTACAACCTCGACTGCTAGTAGTGGTTCTGTTATCGCAACTACTTAATGTCCAACAAGTTTGATCAACAAACAGTCAAATGCTCTTGCAGACAGCACCGCCCTTACCTTCAACTGATTCAGCAAAGAATGATTGGAGGAAGTACATGCCCCCCCCCCTCCCTTGAGAAGTGCAGGGGTCAACTGCATTTTCGTTCATGAAGATATTGATATTAGTTCCAAGGGATAGGTGGTTAACTACCTAGTATTTGAGAGTCAGTTGAACCGTCTCTATCAAAATACGCCTGGGGGTCGTAAGCTTGAGTCAAATAATAGGCTAAGCCATGGCAGAAAAGCTGCTGCTTAACGGCACAAATCGAGTCAATCCTTTCTCTGCGCGGGAAGAACATGCATTACTCTCATTGTTCAGGAAGCTTCAATTTATCGAGTACTTCGTATTCATTAAATTTCAGTGGTAGAGTGGTTGAACCATTAGCATTATAATCTTTTGTGTACAGTAGATGTATTAAATAGTTCTAGTATATGTTAAAGTTTCTAAATCAGCAAACCTTAACAAAAGGCCTCGGCTTCGAGCTCAGATCGCGTACAGTCAGCAGTGATTGTGCAACGAACCCCTATATTTGAGCAAAGGTGGTTAGTTGATCTCTATTCTACACTCTACTACTAGTCTTAAAGAACTTGTCCTCTGAGTATGACCTTACTGATGGGTACTCTAGTCAGCACTAGCCTGCAGCTGCACCAGAACTGAGGAATAGCTTCTCCCTCTTCATGAACAGGCTCAGAAGAGCAACCAATGACCCCGAGGTGATGACAAGGATGTAGGTCTTGTTAATATTATCAACAATGACTTCTAAAGCTCGAGACCGCAATTCCGGGTCGAGACTTTGTAGAAAGCCGCCTGATACTCCTTGGATCACCTGTCGTATCTCAGATACTACAAGGCTAGGGAAGAGCATGCGAAGGCCTGTCTGAGAACCATTCAAGAAGTTAGAGTTTGCGATTGCCAGGGAGACTGTGTTTCCAAGGAACTGGGAGAGCGTGAGAAAACTTATCGCCGGAGGGATATTCTTTGGCTCGACAATGGCTTGGGCAACCGAAAAAGATGCTTGAAGCCATAGGCCGACTCCCGCACCAATCAGAACGGTATAACCATAGATGCGGCTCTCGCTGGTGCCTTGATTGACAGTGTACATCAGGGCTCCACCAGCAAGCGCAAGCAACCCGCCGATCGTATACCATGGCATGTAGTAGCCAAGTCGGGCGATCAAACCTCCGTTGACAAAGATGAACACAACAAGCACTACAATGAGGGGCAATAGCCGCACACCGGCTGCTAAAGCGCCATCATTTCGGGTAAACTGGAAGAAGAGAGGCACGAAGTAGATAGGGGTAAAGGCGGCAGACGCTGACGCAGCCGTGACGACAAATAATAGAAGCATAGTTCTGGAGCGGAAGAACTGGACCGGCATAAGGCGACGTTCTCTCGTTGTGAGGATCGTGAATGTTTGCTGGAATGTTAGAAGGAGAAGCAGCACGCCAAAGACTACAAAGAGCCCAATGATCTGGCCGGAATTATAAGGGTAGACCACGCCGCCCAAGTTGATGGCGAGGATTAAACTGACAAGGCAGCCAATCAGAAATACCGCCCCAATGCAATCCATCTCAGCGAGTCGGTTTTTCCACGGAACGCCTGGTAGGGGATCTTTACTCGGTAGTAAGAACAGATATGCGGGAGCGGCGGTGGCGCCAATGAACAAATTGATGTAAAATGCCCATCTCCAACCGACAGACGAACCTACGAAACTACCGCCGATTATAGGACCTAAGACAATACCCAGGCCCCATGTGATACCTGTCGAGGAGACGTACAACGGGCGCTCAGCCATGGTTGTTGTGATTGATATAAGAGTCATAACTCCGATGTAGAGTCCAGCCCCGCCAATTCCGCAGAGAATTCGACCAACGATAAACGCGTTGATATTAAGAGCACCTCCGCAGAGAGCAGATCCGGCCTATTCAGGAGTAAGATTAGACGATCAGTGTCAAGCCAGATTGATATTTAGGGGTCTTGAGATGGCATGAGCAACCTGGAAACCGAAGGGACTCGCTCACCTCGAACAGTACTAGGTTGAAGATGTAGAGCCATTTGGGATTGAACTGAGTGTATATTCGGCCCCAGATCATGTTAGTGGCTGTAGCACTCAAGAGAAAGCCGACACCCAGCCAAGAGATGTCCGCAAGCGCATCGAATTCGTCAACGATGACGGGTTGAATGTCAGCGACGATGGTAGCATCGAGCGCGTACAGGAATATAGATGAAAGGATGGCAGTGATAGCCAACGCCCATTTCCAACCCTTTATCTGTCTGGGTTCAGATATGTCGTCTCCATGTTTCTCGGTGCCCCTGTTGGGTTGAGTAGTTTCGGATGAGGTTGATGTCGAATCCCCTGGGCTAATACCCTGGCGTGGGTTTTGGCCATCTTGGAGTATGGCCATCTCCTAAAAGCATGATCAGCAAAGTGAACTGAGACTCTACACGTCACATTATCACCTCTATAGTAAACACTGCTCTTTGTCTGAATGTTAAATAAGAGTCGCCGCCAAGATTTTAGCAAGAGGTTAGACTTATGTTTAAAAGAAGTAAGGAGAGGAGAGACAATATGCCAAAGTAACTATAAATCCGGAGATCTGTGCATTGTTATGTGAGAGCGAACTCAGGTCCGCCAGGATTCTCAGGCCGGCTGCAGCATTATGGTTTTGATCAGCCAGTTGCTTTGTCATTGGACTTACCAGCTGGATTAAGACACTTTGCCGTAGGAATCAGCTCTCTGGGCACACAAATGATCGTCCTTCAGCCAATCAGGCCCATCTAGTGATAGCGCCGGGATATCATTTAGTCTTGGAAATCTGCGGATACCGCTGGTGGTAGCGTCGGGATATTAACAGAGTTTCGGAATTTTCCTGCCTTTTTGGGACGCGATTTTTTCAGTGCCGCAAGCCGAAATTCCAATTCGACGGATAATGAACAATGCTCTCAGCAACACTGCAAGAAATGCGGCTTCACAGTATGCTTAAGCACTCTTTCTCTGTAGGTAGTGTTGTCTCATCATGCTAGGAAGTATGGACGAAAATTTTCTCCTGGCGCTGCCGGCCGCTTACCTTGGCTGATCGCTAATGAAACTAACCCGTTTGATATTGGCATTTACCGCGAGGAGTGTTATTAGTGTCATCTAACGACAGACGAACGAGAATTTCTTATTTCCAATATCCTACCTCAGAGCTCCATTACGCTTTACGGTCCGCATATATAACAAAGTTTAAAGGCCATCTATGTTACCAGCAAGGTATACTGCTCTAGCCGCGTTCTCAGTAGTGTTCCGTGAATTCTCCGCGCCGTTCGCCAACCAATCGAAGAAATGCAACATCGTTAGTCGACAGGGACCTCACGCATTCTTTGCAGCCTCTGTAGCCTACCTACCTTCCCAATACATCATCCACCAGTACGTCATATCAATAGCTCCCTTTGCTAGTCGTGACAACACCACTAAGTGTGTCGCGATCAGCATTGGGGACCCAGTATGTGACTAGTAATATGGTGTTGAGGACGAACTTGCTAGTACGGGTGACAACTTCTTTGAGCAATTCGTTACCGTTGATGATGGAGATTTGTCAGTGCCAAATAGCAAGGTCATGGATTGATTGATTGATTGATTCTGCTTAACATCGGTACGGGCGTTATACACCTCTACGCCCTGCAATACAAGCCTTTACTTCAACAGTTACTCTTTAACTATAAATGCGAGTAAGAAAAGGCGAAAATTGTATACAAATACAGAGTAAAAGAAGGAGAATATTATTGTGTATTTTGTTTATTTTATAAGCTTTTTATGTAGGTCGTACGCAGTTTTTAAGTATCATAGGTGTATATTAGTTACAGAAGGTGTGAAGTTTTCTTTCGGACTCGCTACCGCCGAGGGGTATGTGGTGTGCCAAATATAATGCCAGCGTAGATTCTGAAAAGAAGCCGCACCTAAGGCCAGGGGTGAAACTCTCTAATAGAATACAGAATTTAATCATAAATTACATGACACAATAATAAATGCTTTCACATTCGTTGTATTTATTGTCATTGTACATCAAGTGGTGATTATCTTTATAACATGTAAACATCTTACAGCCGTTGCTGCTAAACTTGTTTTCTTGTTAAATATTGTGGTTCTTGAAATTGCGAAGGATGAGGATAAGGAACAACTTGTGGTCAGGGCAAACGGTACTATTCCATCGAGAGAAAGTTAAGGGTGAGCTCCAGTGAAAGTCCATCGGATAGACAGATGAGGATGAAAAGTGCAAACAACGCTTACCCTTGAGGACTGTAGTCGGGTGAAGCGCTTCCTGTGCTATTGATGGTCCAATTGAACATCACACCAGTTTAGAAGGTGACAGACTGGCTCTGCTGCTCCCAAGTATAATACTCATCGCCAGAACTAACTTGGATGTAGTCTGACGAAAATGGCGCGAAATCGCAGTCGGTATCTTCAGCACAATACTATACACAGAAAAGATTACATTTAGTATAAATCCAAACAATTGTCAGCTTGTCACACTTGAGTGGATCCGGGAGCGGGATAACTTAACCCCGTAAGATCCGCTATATAAAGAGAACATCTCACACATGTATCATAGGTTAGAACTTAGACCAATAGAGCTTCACATTCTACTTGCACTTGATCGCTTATGCGCGCAGGTGGGCTTGGGCCCACCTAAGTGCGAGACAGCTCCTAAGAGATATAAAACAGACCACAACGATGGAGTAAGAATCAGAGCCCACGTAATTTACAAGGTGAACGGAGTCGTTTGTCGGGGATGTGCTACTCGTTTGCGGCATATCCATAATACTCGATGAGCTTACTTTAATCGAGTCACTGCTCTAAGGCGAGACGGCAGAAGACGTGGATGATGACTCGGTCCAAGTCATGCTATTCAAGGTCGTCGGAGTTATAGCAACACTATTGCTTCTAGATCCTAAAGTCGATAAGTGCAATGCTGTATTCGATTGGAAGCTGGTAGCAACATGGTCATTAATCTATAGCGTTGGAATAAGCATTCCTTGGATTATGATCTGAGGTCATTCACGGATGGGTTCCATCATAGGGAGGTAGTTTGTGATATGCCTTCAGCACTGGTAAAGTGATTACCAGCGCTATGAGCAAGATAGCGGAGACGGCGATAACGATGGCCTTAGCGGACTTCTTCTTAGCTGACTCGGGCCGTCCAGTTGATGAGGTACTCGATACAGATTTAGGCCTCCGCGGCGTGAAAGAACATATGCTGAAGGTGAGATTGTTGGTATTACGGTTGCTATGTTCGTTGTTATCCCCGACCTGTTTGCTCTGAACGTGACTGCCCGATATCTCGCGGACCCTTGCGGGACCAAATTGTACCATAGTGCCTATTTAGCGTAGCGAGAATATCAGAGGGAAGTATCTTACTGGAGGGAAAGGATATATGTTATATATACACAAAAGTAAGGTATGAACCAAAGCGAAGCAATACGTGTGTTAGAAAGCTAGAAATGAAAATCTCAACAAGCAAGGCTTTCGTTAAGTTGATAAGAAATATGCTAATGCCGTGGCCTTTTCGACATGGAGGTAGCTACCCCTAAAGAAGCATTCTGCCTTATGTACACTACCTTAGCGAAGTCAAGTGCAATGTCACGTAGCATTCGTGGACTGCGATGTCATTATAATCTACCCTGTCGATTTCTAAATCTCTGCGATATCCGAAAACCAATAATGCAACAAGATACTGCAAGTCCTTTTTCATCTATGACCAAAGATCTTCAAAGAGATCTATCGGATTTAAGTGCGCCGGTTCTCAAATAGCTGCATAGGGTACCTGGACTTAGCAGATGTGAGGAAGGGTGGCGCGGAGTTTGTAGCCCCTGCATCGTCTGGGCAGCCTACTTGATGCACGTTTTGATTCTAGCAACGACGGAAGGCTCCAATGATGGGTTTTTGTCTTGTTTGTGCGGCGTTCCCATGGACAGCAGTGGTAGGGAAACTGTGCCCACCAATTCCCTCACATTTCTCATGAGCCCTTCGGTCAGAAGCGGGTGCCAAAATAAACCACAAACAGGGTGGCTACTACCTAAACCCTAGTAATGTAACAGTCCATATTGCAGCCTAATAAGATTTAAATATATATATATATATATATATGATTTTGCATATAATATAACAGTCCCTGTTTTCTCTGGTAGGTGGTGACCCGCCATCTGTGTGGTTGATTGTTGCACCCGCTACTGTTCGGTGTAGCAAAATATAGTAGTGAAGAGAGAGTGCCGAGCTGAACTCTCAGTTGAGCAGCGATCGCCCTGGGAAGAATGTACGAGAACCTGATAGAGTAGTTAAGGAGCCTATTAGGAGATCTCAACAACTTGACCGGGCGTATCTTGCTACTTATTACATCCGGCAGGAGATACCCATTGCTGGCCATAGCTTTGTCTTCACCGGGAGCAATAATCTGATAGAGCCTCCTCAAGGAAGCGTGGAATGTCATGTTGGCAACACTTTCAACGCATATCCATCAACCAGAGAAATACCAATGTGGAAGTGGACAGGTGCCCATAATAAGATAATTGCGAATAAAATTAGTAATAATATCAATTTCACCAATCAAACCTCCTCTTCGACTACTAGTACTGAATCTATATCTGCGAGTGGATATACCAAATATCATGGAAAGCGCACCAGTAGCTAGAAGTAGGACGACTAGGAAAAGAGGGCAGTCTGAAAGAAGAGCGCAAAGTTTTATATTTGCTTGACTCACCATTCCGGTTTCGATTGATAGAGTCGTCTGTCTATATGTTTATTATATGGGCTTTTGAGTCGTTCATATCCTCACGGGCTATTTCATGAATTCCTTTATCTTTTACCCACATCGTTCCGCCCTATTCCAGGATTCACTTTCTTGGCCTTTCCCCATATGTTACAAACTAATCGACTGACCTACCATATGGCATACGGTCCTATAGTGAACCCTCTGTCGCTTTATTGAAGTTTTCCTTTGTACACCACCACCAATGTTACGAATCAACACAGAGAACAAATTTATGACGACCTCGGTTGGAACATATTCATTAAACGCATGATCGGGTATAACGAATCAAATGGTTTAATTCGACTCGGCGAAATAAATGTCCAAGGTTCCAACATTCCATCGAGCTACGCTTTAAGGGCAACGACATTGAGTCTGTCGCTCAAACATCATCGATAGAAGAAGGGATGGAATGTAAGAACCAGTCATTCCCTTTGAATAGTCAGTCTCTCAGTTTCTTTCCTTTGTGTGACCAGGGCTCGGATTCAAGGGATTGGAATGATTTCAATTTCAAGAATAATTCCCAGAGGGGTTGCGACGAGCGATGGGAGCCAAGACTAGTCCAAGACTACGAGCCCCAGACTGACCGGACTAACAAGCTGCGCACCACCGAAACTGGTAGGCCGTACATCCGGGCCGCCTCAATCACAATGCGCTCTGCGGCGAGCTTGGATCGTTGATAGCCCATGTCTGCGGCTGTGGAGGGGTCTTCGACCAGCGCTTCTGGTACGATGGATGGGATTCCTAAAATTGCTAACTGAAGAGAGCGAGCTCACAATACTGATCACCTTCGAGGCCAAGCCGTGTTTCGCCCAGCTGGACGGTGAGGGTATATGAGCTTGTGCAGGGGCGGAGCATAACGTCTTTCATCCAGCTCTATGAGGGCTCTCCCTTGCCTCTCCCTGGTATCTTCAGACCTGTTAAGACAGTATACGAGAGATATGGAAGGGTTGGCGAGTCGCTTCGCAGTTAGAGGAATGCCGAGAAACCCGGTCGGCCCTACAATGGCAACCATCGACGATGCATGTTAATCTCTCAGTAACCCCATTGATTTTGCTGTGCTTGGCAGCATTGCAAGGCATCGGGGCATTATATCTTCATTTTCGCCATCATGTTGATTTTCCTCTAAATCGGTACCGGTGGGAAATGTCGAGGTCAGGATTGAGCGCGAGAACTTCGATATTGGACCTCTACTGTTCTGTAAGCTGTCTATGGGTTGTATGTGAGGTTGAAGTGAGACATAATTCAGTCTTGACCACAAGTCGCGAGAAGGTTAGAGAAGCCAAGTTAGGTCATATACAGCTAACAATCACACACTCAAAGCAAAGGACAAGCAAGGCCGGCAGATCTTACCCTCATCTTCTCCTTTCTTTATAACCTACCGTCTTACTGAGTTGGAGCTGTGAAGCTGTATCCACCATTGCGCGACCTGTGTAAGCCAAACCAACAGGTTCCCGTCTCCCGTAAAAGGGCTTCTCTTTCGTGCCTTGTGCCGGCCGTGGTGTTTGAAGTGCCGATCTAAAGAAAGTCGCAAAGGGGGTTTATGGTTCGTCTCAATCATCATGGCCAGTGATTACGCTATCATCCACCTAGATAGCCGAAGGGTATGGAGCACAATGGTGCTCAAGCGCTCTCGCGTCAGCCCGACCAGCTGCGGTCAAGCGACATCTCACAGTTAATGTGTTTTGGATTTCAAACTGAAGCCTGCGAAGCGTAAAATGTATTACTTCCAGGTCAAGAGTAGAGTGTCAAATGTGGTATTTCCATTCAAATGTAAATCGTCAAGCATCAATACATGCAACGTACAACATAACGCGTATTTCACTTTAGGGTATCAATCCTCCGAATTCCAGGTCACGTCCCGCTGAACCCTTATGCCGCCGATTGGCACTCCTTCTGACGCTGGCCGGGCGCTAATGTCGGTCCAGAACTCTCCCCGCTCTTTTGCAGGGACAAGCACGTGTATGTCATCCATCCTTTTAAAAATTCGCTCTTCGTCATCTGACTCGCGGAGGGCAGTGCGACTAAGAGCGGACTTTGATGTTCCGTTATGATATGTTCGTGATTGTCTTTTAGATGGTTTGGTAGTGAAGCCCGTCCGATTCGGAATCGGCGTATCGCTTGGCATTCGTTTGCCTCGAAGGCTTTTGTACACGGGAGCAAGTGTGGGCGCGCAGGCGGCAATGATGCCGATGTATAACTCGAATCCAGTCGTAGCTGATAATAGAGCAGACGTTGCTGGGATACGTCAGCCTTTTCGCTACAATCTCCCCCAAAGCAGATCATATGTACTCACCACCGGTGCCGTCTGGTCCTTTATGATTCAAATATAGCGAGACAGAGACCAATCGCGCAAGACTTGCAGCAGTAGCTCTAGACAGGGCGTTAGCAAAACAAGCTCGAGATCTCAGGTCGTGTATGAGAGCTTGACGTACAATCCGCCGATACCAAAGATACCATATATGAAAAACTTCTTCTCTCGTGATAAATTCAGTTTCGTAACTTCGTGAATTGGCAGTCCCACAGTGGCTGCGTCAATCATCACATTAAATGTGCTCGGTGCAATGATGCCCGCCGGTGCCGTGAGACATCGCCCTCCCGAGATAGATTGATCCCATCGATATGCAATAGGTCTACATAGAGTAAGACTCAAAACCTCGACCGTGATAAACCAAGCAATACATGCCGTTGCCAGGATATAACCTCCGCGTCGTATCAGGAGAGTAGGGAAGGTGCGAAAGTAGAATAAAATGACTGAAAGCCGCAGACCAGTCAAGCCCGCTCCGTACAGAATCGCTCCGATAAAGAAAAGCTTCCGCAATTCCATTGCTGCACGTTGATCAGTCGCGAGGGTCAGTGTATCGAACCCAAGGCCATCGACGATAAAGGCAATGAAGATTGTCGCGCCAAGTCCATGGTGAGCAATCAGCGTGAATAACGCGACCCAGTCATCCGCGTATATTCCAAGCCCAGATAGCCGCCTCGACCAGAATCGAAGAGCGACAACGAAGGTCGAGAGAACGGCAAGAAAGGCCGTGGCCGCTATGTAACCCCATGAAGCATGACAGATTCCGAGGGACGATGTCATCGACGATGCCATCGCCTGCTAACTAATACATGAGCTGGACATGCGGTTGATGATGTGAGGTAGCCGTTAAAGAACCACAAGCGGGTAAAAGTTAACAATTGAGTTAGAGGGGGAGAATTAAGATTCCCGCAGGAGCTCGTCGGGCGTGAGATTCGCTTACCCCAGGCATTTCGAAGACTAGTTGATCTGGATCCTAATTGGTGTTGGTAGTGGCGATTGCATCAACCACTAGGCCCGCTCATCTGCTATCTAGCCTGGAAGAAGCCTGCTGTTACAAGAATAGCACACGGCCCGATGCTGAGCCAATGGATACGCCAAGGCTCGATGGTACACTACGACATAACAGTACATAAGTGGGCTTTCACTGCTCGTGGTCAGCGAACGTGGCTTAACCGAAGCTGGTCTTAGAGGCCAAGACCCCCAGACAGAAGGTTGAATCCATCAAAGCCAAGTCTGTCGATCGTTTCGCGGTCCGCTATCCAAGGGAACCCATGCGAAAGACCCTACTGAAAAGCTGCATAAAATTGGAATTATGCATAGTTTGTGCAAACCCCAGGTGAATAAAAAGCCGAGTACTTTCTAGCTCATTAATGCCCACCAACGAGTACACCTACCAACATCGTGCCACCACCACAGTACAGTAATCCCTACACGTGCGTAGGATGAGGCTAGCTCTGCCCGGTTAAGAAACGTGGTAGAACGGGGAGCGAGGAGAGGGGTTGCATGTCAGACGGCCAATTGTGATTTGATATCGAATTCTGGGCCTGCAGGGCATGACACCCCCAACAGCTCGACACCACGATGTGATTGGTAACGCGCGTCTACCTGCACTACGCTATGCGTGTAAGATGTCTGCTCGCCCGAGTTTTCCCTTCATTGCTGCGACAGCACGTCAGCTGTAAGGCATGCAACCACGAGATAAATCCCACGAGACAGAGCACGAGAATGTGTAAGTGCTATGCAGAAACCGTGGTTGTATTCACCACCATTGAATTTCCGTAGCTTGTGTTTCAGCCGAAGTTGTCACCAACTTGGTTCCACGTGTACGGAACAATTCTCTTTGTAGCTGGACGTCTCGTTTTGCTATCTTCAGGGAGTAGCCGGGTATTAGTCAGAGTACACGGGAGTTTGTGATCAGCGTTGTATTGGTAGGGCACCAGCGACAAGTCGCGCTCACGTCAGTATGCATTACTTGATATGATGAGGGTATCATTCTTTCAAACAGGAAAATGTAACTTCTTATTCGTTTGTGTTGGAATAGTGTCCATTCTAACTGGTTAGCTACGAATTAGTAACATGGTAGCAACAATTAAACGCTATGTAACCTAAACGTCAATCGTCAGTCACAACGAGCAAGTACTTACTAACGTATACTGTGTATCCCTTTGAAGGCTAGACTTACTCCAAAACCCCCTTGTAAAGGTTAGTAGCCAATTATAGTAGATTTTTAACCCGGTACATCAGTTTCTACTAAGTTTAGCCTATAGCTAAAGTTACCTTAAAGCTTACAACTACTTAGCGCTACATCAGATCTACATAGTTTATGCTTGCTAGCCAATGTAATATTGTAATAAGCCATATAGTTACCATTTATAGTAAATGGCTTAATTGCAACAGGTAGATATAATGTTTACAAAGGCCATATAGGTCAATTTCCACTTATTTATGTTTTGGAGTAAGTCTAGCCTTCAAAGGGATAGTATCGTTTATTTCACGAATAAAGTCTTAGATGAGTGCTGATTGGTTGGGGGTGGATTCCGTCCCTATCATGGAATAGGAAGCTCTTTAGCTAGCGTGTATACGTTATAGTGTTAGCTTCTATTTATACTACACTACCCCGCCAGTCCTGCGTTTCACTCCGAAGTCAGCTTCGTCTCAGTGTCGAACCATATATTTGCGCTACCACCAAGTTGAATAACGGTCAGTGTATTTCCGTTTTCGAGTGCCTATGCCGTTGATTTCAGCCGCATCCGGGAAGTAACTATAGCAAACTCAATATTGCACACGGAATGATGTTCAACGTGTGAAGCTATTATAGTGTGCGATGATACAAGTGCACAATGGAATTTGGACAACAATAGAGCGAAGTACACATAAAATCATTCTATACGTATGACGATTCTTCGTCTCGACAATATGTAATGCATTGATGCTGAATCCGCTTAAAACGTCACATATCGAAGATTAAACATAATATTATGTCTACTGCATCGAGCTGAGTAAAAAGCAATCAAGTTTACAATTGAGAGAACTTAATACACTGCAATAAATAAAATGTAGTAAAATAAAATAAAATCGCAAAGAAACTGATTTCTCGAAGTTGAGAATGTAATATTAAAGTCGCAGACAATAGTAGTCAACACTTGACTACTAATAAGCTCTGGACAGTGCTTGTCCTATCTTCATTTGTTACATTTTCCTTAAGTTCCGACACGCTTGGAACGTGCTATAAATTGTTTATATTGTAAGATAGCTTACGCGAATGCCTCCCATTGCCTGGAAAGGTCACCCAAGAGATACTATCTTAAGGGACGTTCACAAGGGACGTAAATGAAACTTGGAGATAGACTCAATTTGACCATAATCTACTAAGATGCAACTTGGTTCTTGACTATTCGGAAGGCTTCTTAAGCCTCCCCCAGAAAACTGAAGCTATATATATATATATATCGACGGTATTCCTAACCGCCGACCTCCGACCTAAGGTCTTAAATAAGCGAGAGCTGAGCTGAATAGCCTCACACGAGACAATTGGCAATACCACCGAAGCTTTAGCACGCGTTACATATCCGTACAACAGATTCGGAAAGCATCAAGATCACACGAGCCAAAAATCTCAACTCGTCATGCAATGTGAAGCCCACCCGATCCAGTTGATTGGATGCAGTGAACCGGTTCACCATTTTGCCTAACGAAGAACAAATAGTTTCTCATAAGACTACACCACGGCAGTCTCACCTCAATAACGGGTTCTAAAACCGGTAACTTAACGATACTGTTACTCTATGCAAAGCTTGCGATTTCGGAGTTGCGAAGGCGAGAAGTTTAGCTCACAAGTCAACGTCAATTCAAGCTCAAGCGACATAATTTTATTATATTATAGTGGCAACTCATGCTATTCATAATTGTCTACTGTAAACAGAGTAGTAGGCATTACTAATAAGGACCGACTGCCGGACTAGGGGAAGTTGTTGAATGTATAGTGAGTATCTCGGGCGCTGTTGGCTACACGAGGAGCCAGCCCCAGTGCTTCTTCACTGTTAGGCCCATCTTGGTGTAGAGGGTACAGCTAGGTATACATAATGAGAACTAGCAATAGAAGGACACCCATTTCCCTACTCTTTCTGATTCAAAAGAAGTGTATTCACTCGATTTTTGGTTCGTAATCGCATCATTTATAGACCTCTTCCGGAGGGGCGCGTATCAACCGTCAAATCTTACTCTACTTAGACCGGCTCAGCTACTGCTACGATGCTCTCGCATCTCACCCAGGAACTTGTTCTCGCTGTATTCAAAGCTATAGGCATTTCCCGATCCTTCAAGCGTTTTATGAGACTCCGCCTCGTCAGTCGTCAGTAGTCCTGCTGTTCCCCTGTCCCAGTAACCAATTTCCAGCTCTTCTCCGGGGTTTCTTACACACCTTCGCAGGTTTCCTAATATTACCTTTCACTGACACTATCTTCAGGAGAAAGACTTGCAGCGCCACTTCTCCTGTAATGTCGCCGCCATCAGATGCCAAAATAGTAGAGCATGCCCCATCAGACCCAATTGTCGAAGTGTGAGTGGTAGTCTCTCCCCATCGTCTCCTCGTCGAAGTCTAGTGATACCCGTGACCAGCCATTCATCCTCCCATCTCACCCTGCCCACAGCTTGAAAGGCGCCGTCTTAGCCCGTCTCCTGCACCATCCCGACCGCGCCTTCGCCTTTGAGGTGACGCTAGACCTTGCGCGCGGGGCCTCGTTCTTCGGGCGCAGGCCGCCGACACACTTCCATGTGCAGGAGGAGTACATCGAGGCGACCCGGGGCCGGGTTGGGCTCGAGCTCGAGGGGCGCGAGATCGTGCTGACGTCCGGCCCGGACGCGCGCTTCGATATCCCGCCCTACGCCCACCACCGTTCGTACCCGCTGCCGCCGGAACGCCAGTAGGATGGTGGAGCTACCGTGGTCAAGTTCTTGCTTTCGGGCGGCAGTCCGCTCGATGACCCCGCTGCCACGAAGCTGCATCCCATCTTCTTCGAGAACTGGTACAAGTATTAGGACGCCGTCATCGTCCACAGCGCAAGAATCGACCTGATCTAGGTGTTTTGCGTGAGTTACACCTCTTCTCTTTTGATAACTAGTCAACCCGTGCCTGTTACTGGGTCACAGAATCTGGATGCCTGCTAAGGGCTGGGTAACGTACTTTGCTTACGATGGGATGCAGATGTTTAATACCGGCGGGACATATATTTCTTCTCCTTGGTGGGTACCATTCAGTCGAACAATCTCCATTGTGCTGGGAACTGCGGTGGGGAGGTGGATTGAGAGTAGGCTCTTAGGCTATCAACCTTTCTATCGTAAGTGGACATCAGACTGGGACTTGGCTTGTCAAATCATGGAAACATCGATATTTCAAAGGAGGTTCGCAGATCGCACGAAAATGGATTAGGTATCGTAGTTCTGCGATAGGTACAGTAGGATCATGAATACAAAAATTTTAATCAAGCATCAACCAGATTCTCGGTGTGCCGCTCCTGGTCTCATATCATCAATTAAACGTATTAGTCCTAGTCACCCAATTCCTTCACGATGTTCTCCACCCCAACGAAGGAAAGTTCTTTAATAGTTTCCTCCCAGAGCAGTTCTGACGTCTTCTTCCCCTCCTCGGTGTAAATTACAGGGGCCTTTCTGTAAGTGGTGCACATGTAGCATCAGTATCGCATTTCGGATTCATGTGAGAGGGGATAAAGGGGTATATTTTCTGCATTGACAAAAATTGCCCGTGAGCCTCGTCGCCCTGCCGAACTGCCGCATCGGTAACGAGGCGCGCCCCGACGGCCGAAGAGAAGGCGACCCAGCGCTGAATTGCCTTGACAAGTCCGAAGCCGGGTGTGCCTTCGAAATCGCGATTGAACTGCGAGTCGTGCACCGCGCCCAGCGAGACCCCGTCGATAACAGCCACTAATACCGGCACGCGTGCAGCAAGCGCTGTTATGACGTACTGCCCCAACAGCTTCGACACGAACATGCGGTCCCTTGTGTTGTCTGCCGCTTCCAGAATTCCTAGATATTGTTACTAACAGAGTCTTCTTAGAGTCCAAGTAGCGGCCATATGACATGTCCTAGCCGCCATTTTGCCAAGCAAGAGATTATGACAGCTATTTGCATTGTGCTAGTGAAATTCGATTTCGAAATGATTGCATGGACAACTGTGGATGGCCGCCACTTGAATAGGCACCCGTGGAACATTCCGGTGTCGGTGGGAACTGTCGCTATGCATCCAGATCTCGATATGAAGATTCGTTGGAAAAGGCGAACGTAGGCACGACGTGCTATTGTATTCTAGCTTGGTCAGGAGAGATCCAACTAGGTAAGGTAGTTGATGATGTTTAAGGGAGGAGTAACCTACAAGGCTAAGCCGAATTGCATTCCCGCCGCAACAAGTCGTTCCCTCAATCGTAGCCTCGGTTTCAGCTAAAAGCTATCCTATATGTAAGGTGTATCTAATTTAATTAACGTTTAAATCGTTTTACGAAAACGTTTAATATTATGACGTTGGGTTCTCTTTTATCTTACTTTAGAAACAGACAACCCTTACGTAAGTAAAGTTAAATGTAGTAGTCTAAGGTGTTTTAGATATACCGTATTGATATATACGTGGCCACAATGAAACCAATGCTAAACTGGTCTTGGTGCCTGATATAAGCTTTATGCTTACTCACTAGTTTAATGGACCGTTGAGTCATCGGCAGCTCAAAGTTTGTTAATAAATTATGAGCCATACAGGCTTTCCACTAAATACTTGCACCATTTCCACTACAACTTTTCGTAAAATTCAAACATCATCCACGCATATAACGCAATATACGCGTGCAAGACTCCTCCTTCCTTATGTATCAACAACAAATCAAGGCCGGGTAACGACGATGAATCTCTTGCTTGATGCTTGTGAAGGACTAGTAGCAAATTCCACTAGCATTCCTGACGACGATGCCCTGATCTCACTCGCCGACATCGAACGCTGGAAATCCCTATTTGGTTTCACGGCCTCCGAAGCAGAAAAGGAGATTCGGGACTGGAGATCGAACCTTGGCCGCGAACGTCTCACACATTTCGCTTGGGGGGCGGTCAAGAACAATGCAAAGGGGTTTGATAAGGAATCTTACGAATATTCTCTTGGAAATCAGCGCCTCCCATGCACCCAACCCATGAGCTCGGTGGCTGAGAATCGCCAATCGGTCTCAAAGGAGGCGAAGGGAGACAAAAAGGCGATTGTCGCCACATCGAAGAATGTACGATTTTTGCTGAAGCTCGAGGGGAAGATACCCACTGTCGCTGCCGCTCAAGCTATTGGAAAGCTTGACCATCTACCACTCAAATACGAAGGTGAAAACGAAGACGGCGACAGGACAGAATTCTGCATCGTTAACACAGATGCGAAGAAAAGGATATTACAGGGCTTGAGTGATCTCAAATCGGCTGCTCAACCATTTTTCATCCGCCTTCCGGAGGCTGAAAAGGATCTCTCTGCTATCTGCCGCTTTCCCACACTTGGAATCGACACAACCATGCCGCAACATCGAGTCGAAAACA
Source organism: Xylaria arbuscula (assembly GCA_022385695.1). NCBI lineage: Eukaryota > Fungi > Ascomycota > Sordariomycetes > Xylariales > Xylariaceae > Xylaria > Xylaria arbuscula. Next base: position 1,023,199 of record MU279353.1, on the reverse strand, counting down.
AGGAACGACCAGCCCCGGGACAAGACGACTACCCTGTATGGTACTTCTTCTATGGTACACTAGCCGATGAGGACACCCTAAGTCGGCTTCTGCAACGACCTGGCGGTATTGATCAGGCAGTCTTGCGACCAGCATACGTCCGCGGCGGCAAACTTGCAACTCTTGGAAAGTATCGAACTTTGGTCCATGAGTATGGCTTGAAGGGGGAGCCTGTAGTAGGGTCTGCATTTCTCGTTCAAACCCGCGAAGAGGAGGATGCACTGAGGCACTACGAAACGGAGTTGTACGCCGTGGTTCGCTGCGTTATTCACATCTCTAGTAGTTCAGACAGGTCGGGATACGAGGGTAGAGAGGAAAAGAACCTTGAAGTGAATGGACTCACATTCCTGGGAGCTACCTGATATTGGTTCGAGACGGTGCGGTCGCTACACGAGAAGCTCGAGGTTCGTGAATTCTGTCGTCGATAGTAATTATAACAGGTCAATTGAAGACCTTATCGAGTTGAAGAATAGCCTTGTCTCATTATTATATCTAATATATCCACATTTCGTCAGTTCACGTCCATGTTATTCAAAAAGTAACTTAAACCGTAAAATACGAGTGTTTCTCTCCTGCCTTGGCCCCAATCCCAGGCTCGTCATTGGTTCAGGTAGAAATTTACCTTTGTATAGCTGCATTAGCTAGAACTAAAAGTGATTTGTTTATGGGAGAACCTAGGTTTATACGATCTTCAGGCCGTGTCGTGTCTGTGTCTTTCATTGAGCTTTGGAATAAAGAACTATTGCTTTAAACCTTTAGTTATGCCGTGACCTACCCAAGCTCAGATTTAAACTCTTTTTGGCTACTGGACTTAATATTCTTCAAGTAAAAATAAAATACAACTAAAGTGGAAAATGTAAGTAAATCTAAAAAGAGATATTTTATTTTAAAACCTCGGTAGTAAATAAGTTTTAAGTATTCTACAGTCTTGTTCTATTAAGTCATCAACATTAAAAAGTTAGAAGGTAGAAAATTATATGGGATAAGAAGACTTTAAACAGCATAGGTTGCAGAGATGTATATGATGCCCTGCTACCTTTTCTAGGGCTAGTCTCCAGTAATTACTTAAGGGGATTCCACCTTGGTACAGTGGTTAAACTGCCAGCTCGTTAATCCAGTTTGACTAGCCATTGCTGTATTAGGCCTAGTCCAGAGGCAACGAGTAGCACCTTTAATAAGCCAATTAAAATTCAGAGCAACCATACGGATTTAAACCAGTTGAAGAAAATGCAGTATAAACCTATAGACTTGTATAGCCAGACTTAGAAAGACCAGCTTTAACCCTATTAATGACCTAACCAGTAGCCACCGAAAGGAGCTAACACCCTAGCTCTTTACCTATACGTAGGTACTGAGAAGGAGGCCTTCCTCTTCCCCTAGCAGGGAAGATAGCCAAATTAGGATTGGTACCTAAAACTAATTTCCGGGTGACTATGTTGTTGTATAGAGCAGGTTCGAATCTTCCAAGGTTGTCTCTCGGTGCGCAAATTGGTGGGTCTATTCAGTATACAAGTCACACGTTGGGAGACATGCTTTTGGCAATATGTCGGCGTCCATAATACAATAAACTTACAACCCCACCGAGTAATTACTTAAGGGGATGCATCCGTATCGGGTTCCTATGGGTTCTAGCCACTTCGGTCACTGCTCGTACTCTGCTGTCCAATCGGAGGGACTTTCGCGTTCGATCGCCCTAGTCCAAATCGAATGGATGGGCAAACGAGTAAGTCTCTCATATATTAGTCTATATAAAAGAGGTAGATTTCGAAACATTCGCCATAGCTCATCTTTTTTTTTTAATAGAACACCCACGATCTGTTCGTCGCATACAAATGTCAAGATGTCGTCTTCACCGACGTTGGTTTTCGTCCACGGATCTTGGCACCAGCCCTCATGCTACAGCAAAATTATCGAAATCCTCGAGGGGCGACACGGTCTGAAATGCGTTTCGCCCGCTCTCCCTTCAACAACCGGAAACCCAGATGCGACTTTTAAAGACGACATCGACGTCGTTCGTGAAGCCATATCCCGTGAAGTCAGTGCCGGCACAGATGTAGTGGTCATCGCCCATTCGTACGGCGGCATGGTCGGCAACAGCGCCATCAAGGGTTTCGCCCGGCTGCAAGATGAAGTGCCAGTTGCTGGTCAGAGGATGTTGGGGAGTCGCGATCGGCCGACTTCAGCCACCGGCCATGTCGTCGGTCTCATACTCATCGCTTCCGGCTTCACATTCACGGGGTTCGCCTTCATGGACCCTTTCCTCGGCCGGCCGCCGCCGTCGTGGCGCGTCAACCGCGAGACGGGCTACGCTGAGATCATCATGTCCCCGCGTGAGATGTTCTATCACGACCTGCCTGGCGACGAAGCCGACTACTGGGTCTCGCAGCTTACGACGCAAAGCTTGAAGTCATTATTTGAGGGTGGCGAGTTCGCGTACGCCGGATGGATGGATGTGCCCTCGTTCTACGTCGGCACAATCGAGGACCGCGGCTTGCCCGTCGCCATGCAGCGGATATCGGTTGGCATGGCGCGGGGGATGGGTGCTCGTGTCGAGCACAGGGAACTACAGACGAGCCACTCGCCGTTTTTGAGCCGTCCCGAGGAGACGGCTGAGATTATCTGGGAGGCCGTCCGGGCGTTCACGGGTCGTCCAGTAGAGCGAGCGCGGACGGCTATAGGGCGAAGTCATGAGATATCGATACCAGAGGTCCGGCTTTTCAAGCCGCTTACCTGGTATAGGTTTGGTCTACCACTGGCTTTTGGTCATTTTCTAGGTCGCTGCATTACGATATTTAGCGGCGCGAGAAGGTTATTCGGATCCAAGTGATGTTTGTTTTATTACTAAAACTCTGTTAGATAAAACCCCCCCTTTTAATTCTTCCATTATACATGCCCCTCAATTACCAAAAAAGGGAAAAACTGCTAGTAAACCTTAAAGATAATGATTATTGCATTAATACGCTATAACTTTGTCCATCCTTCGCAGAGTAAAAGCTACGTAAAAGTCTCCGTTGAATGGGTTAAATGCGGTATGAGAGACTCCAATTTCAGATACAAAAGCTTCTGGTTCTGGAGGCTCCTTCAACACTTGTATGCAGCACAGTATATTCATAGCTCTATAATGTGCTCTGCAGATTGATTGTGGTAGTCCAATGGACCTGCAAGTTCTGCTGCCCTCGACTACAGTGATTTGAGCGCCTTCGGCATACAGTAATAACAAAACAAAACGTCCCAAGCTTAGAACAAGCTGCTCTTCCCCCTCGGAATGATGTCGTCTCTGATTAGGCCAACCCGTCCCCCATCGTTTCCTGCACGGAACACCTCGGTATTCCAAAACTGATTATGCCAATACATACGCCACAGTAGCTCTTGAACTCATAACGAAATCCCTCCACACCCACTGTATGCTTCACATGCATAAACCGCGAACTTATTCGGGATGGTGTCTCGAAATAGCAACCGGGTAACAAAACTTTCCACCCGACTCGGTTTGTCGAACTCCTCCCGCTCTCCAAGTTAGAATCACAGGAAACAGACTTGTGTTCATTGTTCGATATATCCAGGTTGGCCGATTACCAATTGGTGATCATGCAATTCTCTCAAGTTAGGGTATCACGGCATCTACAGTTGTTGGGTACATCAGTGAACACCCTACAAAGTTCAACCTGTTCATTGGCTGGGGGGGCGCGTCCTCTTCTGCAGGGTCCGCACGATGAATAGTACTCTCTTCTTTCGTTCCTGCCGAATTCGTATACCGGGAGCAACCGTCTGCAACCGAAGCTGCAATGCTGGAGTTCTGCACCTGGTGGCGAATCCGCAAACGAGTGATCACAGGGAATGCAAACTGGACCCATCTTTCCCAATGGATCCGCAAACTCCCTGGCTTGTCTGGTCTCTCCGCACATAGGACAATAGTAATACCCGGGGCGGAGGTAGGCTAGTTAGGGAGGATCAAACGTCAGCAGTCGGCTCCGTGAAGGTAAGATTGTGAAAGAGTTCCAAGGCCACTTGAGTCCAATGAAGGTGATTGATCACCCATCATGAAGTATTCTCCCGGAATAGAAAGGAAGAGGCAATTTGGACTGACCTATGTTACTTACCTGGAATTGGCCTGTAGTCGAACATGTTACCTTGCCATTCTACCACTGGGTCGTAATATGGGTTCATTTGCTCGCCTTCTTGGGCTCTGGGTATCCCGTGGGTGCGTGGGCCGTCCGTGTCAGAAAAAAAACCTTGCATAGGAGGAATGGAAACGTTGTGGCTGCCAGACGCAATCGTTCCGTATGAACCATTCTCGAAATCGCCAACGTGATAGGTTTTGGATGTTCCTCGATTCTGTCGGTGCCGTGAAGTGCCCTGGCTTGACCCAGAAGCTTGGCTATTGTGATGACTGGGGCTGGATTCGCGTTCAATACGATGTCCTGTATTGCGGGAACTGCGGCTAGATCCAGATTTGGAGCTGCTTTCGCTGTGCTGGCGAGAGTTGCGGCTCTTATGCTTGCCTTTATCCATGTTGCTGGTTATGATAAGACTCGGTGAATCGTGAGTTATTTCAATTTTCCGAATTACTATTCATACGAGTACTGTATCCAATGCCTCCCTCCTATTGATAGAAACGCCGAGCACATCTATATATGCTTTTCCATGGCGAGCCCTGTATACTAATGCCATAACTCTTTCTTGACGATAGAACGGCCTAACTTTACGACAAATAGGGATCGATTTATTCGTTCAAGAGAAGCAACTGCCTGTATCCAATCGTTATTGATTGCGCTATTCTCTTTGATAGTTAAAGGGAAAGCTAATGTGCCTTTATACGACTATTCACCCTTAGCGCTGCACTGACTCCCTGGCTCCCTTCTCTGTGCGTATTTGGATCATTCCTAGCTGTCTTCAGTGTCAAAATGTTTTGTTTGTTTAACTGTTTGTTGCAGCCCTTTTGAAACACTCCGCCTTTAAATTATGGGGATGGTGTCACGAAGGGTCAACCATAGGTAGGGGTCACATAACTTGTTGTTGCGCGAGGAGCTACAAAACCTCTGGTGACTACTACTAGGCTATATACACATTACTCCTTTGTTCCATATCCTGACAGATGGCAAATAATTTATAACCAGCTAGAACGCTTAGACAAGCGAGGTATTTCACATTGTCACAGCCTAGGGTTAACGACGTACAAAAGTCAATACTTGCACTATCCTTCTGACGCGTGCTAGTTGTTTCCTAGAGATATAATTGAACAAGATAATCGATACGATTAAGATGGAAGAGACTATCTATGTTACCATTTGATAGTTTGACCATCGCCTCTATGATAGGGAGTTGTCGATTCTGAGTATCCGGGTATTAGGAGGATCCAGGTTCTCAGTTCAATGAAATAGCAGCCATTCTCGGCTATTTAGAACCGCACGAAAAGTTATTTGTTCAACATTTCTCGGTCGAAATTTTGTGATCAAACAAATTCCATCCCTCGTACATAATGTGAGAAATGGCAGGGCTGTGTGATGCTTGTTCATATCTACTATAGACTGTAGTAGTAGTATAGGGGTTGCCATACCGACTCGTCAACATTTATATACATTGTTTATTTACAAATCAAGAATAGGACTAAGATACTTATATCGGCATAACAAATGATTGTATATGCAGTAGCGAAAAAATGTAGTGTTTAAATTGAATCAAGATAGGACGTATGTAATCAACTCTGTTACCTACTTGACTATCTATTGTATATACCAGGTTCACTAAGCAAAATGGAAATTCCAATTAATTATAATTTAATATCTAAAATAAATGTTATACCTTCAAGGTTATTATTCCTTTTTAACCTATCCCAACAAAACAGCAAGTAAAGGATAACGTACATATATAAATAGTGTCAGGAGTATTAGTTCCAGAGTGAATAAAAGCCTTAAAGCAGTCACATAGCAGGTAGGTATAAGGGGTTAGTAGCCATAGGGTAGGTGAAGTTGGTCAATTGGCCCCTGGCCCTCCAATATTTAAGGGGGAGAACCCCCCCTTATATATACCCAAGGCCACTATCTCCAAAGCGATATATAACTCCGCCCACGCAAGACTAAAAGCGCTTTAGTAATGATTCCTAAATTCAGTATAAAACACTTTCCCGCAAGGCAATAGGCAATGTAGCACACGTACTTAACACCCATGCACATCCAGTTGCCGCAGCTAAATGGTATAAAAGCGTAGTTCAGCTTTTCAAGATTCAGGCTTGTAGTAAGCCGCCGCTCTAGCCATAAGTTTTTTGGGTTTTCGAAGATTAACGGGTCCATAAGAATATCAAACAGCGTCATTCCAACAAAAGTCTAGGAGCAAGATCGTAGATTAGCCTAGTCCAAATACAAAAACTAAAACGAGATACTCCCCACAGGAGGACAAGAGAAATAAGGGGGAAATAAGTCGAAAATTATATCAGCTTGAAGCTTACCCCTGGTGGAATCGTCCAATCATTATATTTAAATAATGATTTCAAAATCAATAAAAGTCGTAAAGTAACCACAGCACTTATACGCAAGGTCTCTTTAATAACAGCAGTCTACATGAAAAAAAGTAAGATCAAATCCAAATACTTTAAAAGACGTGAGGCAAGCAAAACATATAAGCAAACCTTACCAGTCATAGAAGTCACTCCAGTTCTCGTAAAAACGGCGGAGCAACCAGTGTTGGCATAACTTCTATCAGTTCTTCATAGAGTTTCGGTTCCACAATATCACGAAAAGTTAGGACAAAATAAGTTCCAACAGCCAGCGTTGTAGTCGTAGTCTCACCGCCCACGCCATTAACTACAAACCCTTCGTGAAAGATCCGATCGAAAACCTTTTCGGCGGGTGGTAAAACATTATTGTCGAGAATAGTTCTGAAAATATTCATGTCGGACAGTTTCCGCGGCCGGGTCCTCACATCACCTTTCTGCTTGCGGTTTTAGATAGCTAATGTAGCCTAACGCTCCATTTCCTTCAGTCAGTATAGTAAAAGGTCAGCGATGGAGTTAGCGGAGGCTGTCGGGGGGCTTTCTTACTTAGTGTTACGGGCCACTGTGAATCACTAACGTGCAACTCATGAAAATTAATACAGATAATTAGTCCTGCCCTCAAATAAACTTCATTAAAATGCAAAATATGCTTCATACCATCCCGTGGTCGTAGCAAGTTTAAGGCCTGGGAACTTAGCCGAAAGGTGAAAGTAGATGCGATAAACTATGAGAGCTGCTATATATAGCACTGCTGACCCAACTAGTGCCACAAAGAGACTAGTGATGGAGATATCGGTCATTTATAAAGCGGTGAACCCGGGTCATTAACGCTAATACGGGGTAGATGATGAAAACGGCCCGGCGGGGAAGACAGATTGCACAACAATCGCCACAATAAGTGAGTTATGATCGGGAATGACAAGGAATCATGCGTACAGCTCAAACATAACCTATGTTCTAGGATTGAGTTATATACTTTGTTCTTATAGAGCGGTAGTATTGAATCTCTATACACTACGTGACCTGCAAGAGCGATCGATGATTTAGCTGTTGTATGGAATTGTTATACGTTCTGAATACGAGGCTGTAGGTCTCGGTGTTGTCTACGGACGTAACACGCGCTAGCTTCAGACGTAATACAAGCTGAAAAGAGTATTGGCAATTTTCTCAGTGAGGCTATTCAGCCCTCGCTAATCTGAGACATTTGGTCGGAGGTCGGAGGTTAGCAATACCGACGATGTGTATAAATAGCCTCGATATTCTAAGGGAGGGCCAGGAAGTGTTCCGAATGGTCAAGGACCTAGTTGCCCCCTAGTAGATTATGGTCTAATTGAGTCAATCTCCAAGCCTCTTATGCGTCCCTTGTGATAGAATGCCTATAACCGAATAGTGAAACGTAATTGATTTCTCTGCCTCTGAGTTACCATTCCCCAGGCCCAAAATCTAAGCCGCTTCAGAAAGGGCAATGAAATTACTAAACCAAGAAGCCATATGATGTTGTGGTCATAGAAGGTGCTCCCAGTCGTGAAAGCCATTTTTTAAAGTTGCAACTCCGTAACAAAAGTCCAATAATCCAGAGTTCGTGTCTTATCTTCAAATATTGAGTAAGAAATAGAGTCCTAATGTTTTGCAGTATACGATTAGTATACCAGTTACGCCACTTATTCCAGGAGCATGCGAACCTACGTCATCATAACTGAAGTGGGTCTTGCCTCTTGGCCCAGTAGATCCAAACTCACCGCAAGGCGCAGTTTCGACGTCCGTGATTTCGCTTCTTGACGTATAACTGTACGATCTGCGGAAAAAAGACCGAAGTGTCCACATAGTTCCCCCCGGAACATTGGGGAGTCTCTGGGACTTGATGGCCACTATACTGCCCGTTTCAGCTGTTGCCGTCTCCTTCCTTCTGGACAACCGGATGCCGCTCAGTTTCTAAATACCCACAAAGCTTGAATAGAGCAAACGTGACCGGCACGCAGGCGCAGATAACTCCAAGATTAATCTCGGCGACGCTGATATGCTGTGTTAGTGACTAGAGAAGACGGGAACGGCCATCACTTACGCCAAAGCATAAGCTCGCGTGACAGTCCAAAAGGGATCAGGGTCGCGAAGCAAAAGTATGCGAAAAACTAACGAGGCGATGGAAAACCCGCATGCTCTGCAACGCAGATTATAGGGAGAGATTATTAGCTGTCAAAGGTGAAGCCACGGGCAGCGCAGGGTACGTACAGAAAACCAGTGGCGAAGAGTGCTGCGAGCCCGATTCTTCTGGCCGTCGATGAATTGAGCCTGGAGACGGAAGCAAGTGGTATCGTAATGACATATAGATCCGTGAATGTCCCCAGTGCACTAAGCGCTATGGATACCTTGTGATATGCGCTCGTAGTTCTAGCCAGAAATCCGACGTCACCTAACCCGGACCCGCCTACTTGCGGCACATTGTAGTAAGTGCATACTGCTATAACCGCGAGATAGGAGACCACAATGAAGATGATGCCGAATTTTATCAACATTCGGCAACGGGGAAATGGAGAGAATAGACGATGATATAGAGCTAACAGGGATAGTTTAATCAGGGCAGCTGCCACGGAACATAATATGGACACAGCAACAGCCTCCTGTTGCACATTAGACACTATTTTCGGGTGTGACGGTGTATATACCCACCTGGAAGAGATCTATGGTGATTGCAGTGCGTGGAATGTCCTAAAGATGATGTCCGTGTACATTATGAGAGACTAGCTGATCAGCGATTAAAAAGCCTTTGGCAATGCGTCCAACTTTCTTACCAAGAGTTCTAATTCCCTTCTGCGAGCAGATCGGAATTCGTCCAAGACGGTGGCGTCCTGCTAAGCCATCCGGTTCCAGTCACTGCTGCCTGCCACCATTTGACTATCTGTGATCATAAAGCGGTCTGTGGCATAGCCCTTACTTGTTTAAAAATAAACTCGAGTCGAACTATTATAGGCATCAAGCTATATCAAGGTTTCACAGCTGAGTAAACCACAGTGGTCCACGATCCATTGAAGACAACGACAACACGGGTCATCAATACGATCCAGGCTCACAAATTATCCATTTGAAAGTAAGTAATACCTGAAATTCCGTCAATAGGGCTGCACGTAGCATCGCGATAAGACTTCTATGCCGGCTTGTTCTAAAGAAGCAGAGCATTTGCAATTTAAAGATAGATACCGGTAATCATTACTTCCGGCTATATGCACTTAGGTGCTTAGTGCAGCAAAGGGAAAAGCCACAGCAGCCACACCGCGGGAGAGGAGCCGGGGTACCTTGCCTTACTTAGGTATCTTAGGCTGTAGTGGAGGTGGATGGATCTCCGTCCGAGACGTTGATCCCGACGATGATACACGATTCGTCTCTTCCGTGTCTTGGGTGCTTGTTGCTCTGCTGGCAGAATGCTGTGCGTGCGGTATTTCTTCCGCTGCTTCCCTCCCCCCCCCGAGTGCAAGATGCCAACACATCGCACCATGTCTCTACCAGCGCAGAATCTCTAATTCCCTCGAGTCAGTTAGCAAGTATGCATGCAAGTATGGGAGATGGCATGGAACAGCGCTTATTGCTGGAAATGTGCTTGTTCGAATTCGTCCGTAGCTAAGTATCTTGTGGCTAGCCTATATGACAAACCCACTCCAACTACCCTCTCTCTCTTCCTGCCGAAGAAAATAATGATAGAACAAATAAAGAGTAAAAAATTGAAAAGGATACAATAAGCCTTCTAAAACCAGGAGTATATGATATGCGACACAGTGGTGGCAGGTCAGGTATCCAGTGCCAGAGCCCCCTCCGTGATTAGGAATATAGATAGATAGTCGTTTCGTCAGTCCGTTCCCCATGCCCCCCCGTTTTCTAGGTCCCGTCAAGGAAAACTAGCGTGGTAATAAATGTTTCCTCAACAGACAACACCATAGATACATGCAGACCACTATCCATCACCAAGCTGGGGTATGACATTCAGACTCCTCGGGGCCAAACTGGTCCTCGTAGCTCCTCCACTGGTTATTGCCCAGCAGATGCGTTACACTGCTGCTGCTGTGTCTGGCAATCGGTTACTGTGAACGAGGCACCGGAATTGGCGGCGTTGGAGCAAGCGTTTTGCTGTATGTCACAGCTGCGTTGGATCGCGGCTCCCTGGTTGACAAAGGTGTTCCCGTTGACCGCGAAGGGTCTTGAAGTGTCACCCGAGTTGGTGACGGCAGGGGCAGCTATGCCGCCTAATGCGTCGCTATTCTGTGAGTTGTTAGCTTGATTATTACCCGTTTGTGCCTCCGTTGAATTACTGTTGTTCTGTCCCTGGCCCTTTTGGCCCTTCTGCCCGTTCTGACCTGTCTGTCCAGTCTGGCCGTTTTGCCCAGTCTGGGTGTTCTGGCCATTGTTTGCATTGTTGCCGTTGTTAGCGTTGGCGTTGCCATTATTCCCATTGTTGTTGCCAGAGCCACCGCCCACTACTTTCATTAGCCAGAGACTCGCCAACACGAAAAAGATATAGAAAACGGATGAACTGAGAAGTAAATAGTGAGATCATACCTGTGAAGCGAACGCAGTCATCCTGTGCACCACGTTGGGCAACGGGCATAAGCACAGGTTGGTGATTGGCAGCAGAGGACATAGAGCACAGACGGTAGTTACCGGTAGGAAGTCCACCAGCGACGTCTGCTGAGAGAAGACCCTGTCCGTTTCCAGCATCATTAATGCCCTTGAAGAAGGCGAACTGAGTGGCATCGAGAGGGGTGGTAGGGTTCAGTGAGTTACCCAGATCCTGAATAGTAACGTGAGTGTGGCCAATAATGTTACCAGAACCATCCAAATCCTGAGGTGCAGTGTAGTATGTGGTGTCGGCATTGGTAAAAGTTCCGGGAGCGAAGTTGGCAACCTGGATCTGGACCTGGAAGTCTTGGTTGGCAGTAATGTCATCGTTGTTTTGTGGGTTCACGAAAACACTCGAAACCATGTTGGTCTTGGCAGGAATGTTACCCATCACTGTAATGTGTTAGAACTAGCAAGTGAAGTAAGCATAGAGAATAGATGAAACTTACCAATACCGTTGCAAGAGCCTGCCGTGTTCTGAAGACCGTTGGTCAGAACTTTTCCCGAACAGAAGTTGATGAAGTTTGCGGTGTCTCTAAGTCATGTTAAGTCACGCTTCTAACTCGTCAATGGAAGGCCACCACTCACGTTGCGGAAGGTGCCTCGCCAGTTGATGTGTCCGGGTTTCCATCTGAAGCCGAACCGGTCTGAATAGCATTGGCATCCAGGGTAACGGTAGCACCGTTGCCATTGTCTGTAGTCCAGTGTTAGCAAGCCTCCGAACACCTAACCAGAACATTTTCCCAGGAACATGTTGCTACTTACTATTACCACCGTTGTTATTGTTTCCCTGGTTCGCCTGGGCGTTGCCTTGATTATTCCCCTGGTCTAATGATATTGTTAGCATCTTGACAGAGAACTGTATAGACGAGAAACTCACTGTTCTGACCGGTTTGCCCCTGTCCCTGGCCATCTATAGTAACCGGTTAGTTTCCCCTTGATATATTCCACGACTTGATGGTTACTAACTGCCACCTCCAAACTTGTTATTATTAGCTTGGACGTTCTGCCGATCTTGTAGGTATCGGAGTTCTCGTCGCTCCACAATATTGTCAAATGGGCGATGGATCGCGGACGCTTCGGCGATAGCGGTGAGGCTGAGAAGCCCGAGGAGAATGTTCTTGGTCTGCATGGTTGCGGATGTTGTATGTGGCGGCAATGACGTGCTAACGATAAAGTCCCTTTACTACCCTGATTCGAAGAAGGCGAGAATTGAAGCGTTTGTAAAAATGGTTCCAGACCGTTTTCGAATGGTTGAATAAAGAATGTGTCACAGACAAGTGAAGTGAAGTAGACTAGCCACAGTAGCAATCGAAAGGAACGAATGAACAAGACACACTACCAGCGCATTCTTCAGAAGGAAAAGAAAGGATAGGAATCCGAGGTGAGGAGAAAGCTTGTAGAAGAGAACTGGATTGGATTAAAACGAGCCGGAGAGAGAGGGCCAAGACTTTTCTCTTATACTGAAGAGCCCCGCCAGGCCATGACAGACAGGCTGCTCGGACGGCCAGTGCTTGAGACCAGGAACGATGTCATCGTCCCCTTGCAGGCCAGGCAGGGACTAGCAAAGGAGCGGTATCCACAGACTCAAAACAAAATGGCACACGGTAGCACGGTAGCTGAGGCGAGCAAATGACAGGGTCTGCCAAGGAGTCTTGATTCCCCGTGGCTATAGGGGCAGGGGTCGAGGGCGGGAGGAGTTCTCTCGAAGCCCAAGCTGCATCAGATCGAGCAGGGGTGGGGGAGCTTAATCGAATCTCGTCCCAGGTATTTTTCTGGTTGGCAGGATGACAGTTGAAGCATTACAGCAATTCAATAGACGCTACTGTGTGCCACAACAGGCAGGAGACCGGCTGATTGGCTGAAGAAGTCGAGATGGAGATGGGCATTAGACGGGCCATGTCGGGCCATGATGGGCGGCTGAAGACTACCTAACAACTAGTCGACGAGTTGACATGCCCAATACTACCGTCTGCCTACCATCTGCCTACTACATACCAAGTAGTGCTGGAGACAGACCACTCGGCCAAGATCAACTGCTACGAGAAGCGAAACACCTACGCTATGGTGTCGTTCTGTCGCATTAGGAAAGGAAGCTTCAGATCAGATGGGAAACCGATCCTACATTGCATCGTATACCGAGCAGGATGGGACACGAGATCTCAAGCGGCAGTGAATGTATTGTCCTGTATGTCATCACTGATGTTGGAGCCTGGGCTTTGAGCTGTCAACTTGGTATTGGTCATGTTGTGCACTGTTGATACGGATAGCGAAGCATCCTGGTTTAGCGACGCCAGATTGAAGGAATGAAGGAGACCGCCCTTCCAACGTTTGGAAGAGACAGGAGACAGGAGACAGCCTATTGGGAGCACTACCTCCACTTTTACCCTGTAAGCTAACCTCTTTGGGTATTAGAGATGCCATGCTAGCTTAAAGTGGCTTATCGATTGCCGAGAGCCGGCATCTGCTCTTTGGAGGACCTGGGGGTGGAGGTCGCAAGGAGAGAGGAGGGTCCGGTCTCTTGAGGCTCCAGACGTCGCAGATCCGCCTGGGCAGACCCCACTTCTGAGTGAAACAGCCACTCAGACGACAGCCCTCCCCGGCCGACGGGGTCAATATAGCGTCTCATACAGGGGACTTCTGATGCGAAACGCTCGCAGCCTTTTTTGGCAGTGTATTCAGTAGACCGCTAACGAACTGCACCAAAGTACGGCGCGTAGAAGACACCCCATAGCGGTGATCGACCTCCCTGCTACCTTGATTTTCCGTGATATTGGTCCGGATCCATCCTCTTCACCCAAGTACGCTAAGGAACGTCGTTTGTTTCTGCCATCTTACTTCCTGCCCCCCCTCCGCAAGAAATGATCTGGCGCTTGGCGTTCTGTCGATTATCGTTGTCGCCGATCGCTGGGATGCCCAGGAGCCGGTCGGAAACTTGTTTGCTCCCTCTCTTTCTCTATGCCCCCTTGTTGGGCGGGATGCCATCTCAAATTGCGAAACTGCCACCGCGCTTGCACTCACCCTGTTCCAATGTGCCAAGGAAAGAAGAGCGGCGCGCTCGATGGATTCACCGCATGCCGCGCCCAGACAGGAGATCGACGTTGCCATGGCCTTCCGGCCGACCAGAACGTTTTTGTTCTCCAAGCGGCTGCTGACGTGCGGAGTGCTGCGGCATCGTACCGCATCGTGTACTTGGACCATATTCGATCTTCTGACCTGCATCGTCTTCTGCAGAGTATTTAGACATGATATGATGGGGAATAGTATGTGTTGTCTTTTCCTATTGCTGCCTACTAATGCACCACTATGGTTACCAGCATTGAAGTGTGAGTTGTGGGGCTTGTTCATCTGATTCAAGTTCATATCACTAGCACGGATGAGTGCTATAGTAAGTGCTGCCCATGTTGACTTGTTGACAATGGCTGCCTGCGGCGAAGACTCGATATACACTAGGGGCTACCTACTTTAGCGTATGGCCTTGCATACACCGTCTCGTGGCTGAAGGCTTCCCTCAATATCCGGGTAAGTAAGCATCACAGTATGCAGGTACCGCCAGTGTCAGGACCATGAAACCAACCTACGCAGTATGGCCTATTGCCCGCATTATCTCCGAGAAGCTTCTCGTACCGACACAGCGAATGAGCGAAGCCTTACATGCTAAGCCTCAAGACAAGGCACCCCTGTGGCTCGGTTGACTTAGCCGATAGCAAGGGTTTAAATGAGATTCTTGCAAGCGAGGTCATCTAGAACTCAAATCAGTCGGCGATAGAGCTCGTAAGGGGGACATCACAGCGCCTCATGAAATGGCATGATTTGCCTAAAAATTAAAATGAAGCTTAGAATCGATTCCAATGTAGGCTATTCCGCCCTTCGCACTCACTCTGTTCTCCTCGAATTTCTGATGTAATCACCAACCTCGTGAATGACAGACCCATCCCAAACATAAGGTGAAACCACAACCCTACCCGCGTACCAGCCGTAGAATAACAGTGGCAGCCTTCACGACCTTTCGCTCCGACCCATCTCCGCCTGTCGTCGCTTACACTAGTGTACCAGCCATAATACCTACCATCTATAACACCCAACTAGCAACTAGTGTAGTATAGATGGATACGCTGCACTGCATACGGGTAATGATACGGAGTGGTTATCATCTAGACCCAACTCGCAGAGCGGAGCTGTTCATCTCTCGTTTGGAGCTAGCCCCTGCGTAGATCTAATGGCAGAGAGATTCTTCACGAAGGATTTCAGATGATTGAATCGGCAATCGGCAACTTTTACACGGGTTGTAACATGAGAGGCGTTGAGCTGGTTGTTTCGACTGCCCTCACTTCAGAATATGTAGTGTAGCCAGCCGCCCCCTATGTACTCACCCTGGTCATATCTGTTTACCTTCTTCTTTAATGTTAGTTTCGCTAGATAGCATGTTGCAGACCGCACCCGTTCTCTAATTCCATTACAATGGCGGGTTTCGGGCGGGCGTTAACGTTGGGCGAACTGCCCTAACTACCCTACTTTGCGGTGGATAGGTATGAGGTCTCTAGGGTGTTTTGTAGGGATGTCTCGAGACGATCCTGTAAACACAGTTGCATCCCGTCGTCGAGTTCCTACGTTGCGGAGCTACGGTATCAGGGTAGCGTTCGTGAAGGTCTCCGAGATCCCTCTTCAGGAGCTCTTGGTGTGTAAGTAAGTTGTTTCTACACTATCTCAAGGTAGTAAATTCTGCACAGCCGATCTTTTCCAAGAAACATTCCTCAAACTACATAGGCGGCGTGATGTCTCTACACACAGGCCAATTTCTGGCAAATTTCTGTCTAGTCCGGTAGGCTTCTCTTACAATTCGCTTAGATTCTCTTGGCCCCCTGATATCCTCTCGGCGATAAGATCTAACCATGCCGCGAGGCGGTAGCCTGCCTTTGCGACTTGCAGTTCAATGACGGGCGCCGCCTTCTCGAAGTATTCGCCTGCAAGCTCCTGGCCGGCGATGACTTCAGGACCCTCTGGGAAGACTGATGGAGATTGGAATAAGCTTCTAAATCCTCGCCGGAGGAACGGTTCGGAAATAATCTGGGTAGTTGCTTACCATGGGAACAGACATAGGTGTTGGACTCGTTTGCCCAAACCATCGACGTCGCGATGGGATCGTCGAGGAGTAACCCGTTAAGCCACGATGCACTCTCTGTTAGATACTTCCCAGACTTGATCTCGTCTGTGAGGTCCGTGGCCCATCGCAAGGCGTTGTCATAGGTTTTCCTTCGGTTACCTCCCAGCATCTTCTCGGCTATGCTCGAGTCCCATACATGATGCACTATATGACGCGATCTGGTTAGACATTGAGTTTCTGACCCGTAAGCGTGGTGTAGTCGAGCGAAATGAAACTGGTCAAGGTGGGTAGGGTGCTAGCATCGTGAACAAATGAGAGAGAAAAAACTCCTACGGTTGAATTCATGCCCTTCCCAATTCACATGAATACCATTACCCCCCTGAGCGACATTCTCAACATGCAGGGGCTGATGGATATCGCCCACGAAATGAACCACAAACTTAGCAGCCTGGTTCCGCCGCCACGGCCACAGCGTCGGGTCCAATAGCTGAGAAGTATAGTTCTGCAGCGAGCTGACGACGCACCCGTCCTCCTTGCAGTCCCGGACGAAGTCGACGCCGCAGTACGAGGGCGGGTCGTCTTTCGCGTCGATGAAGTGGAAGTTCTTGGTGAAGCGACCCCATTTCGTGTAGCGGATGCTGTCGGCCCACGTCGCGACGCCCGCGAGGTAGTGCTCTGTGTCGTTGCGCAGCAGGTCCTGGAAGTAGGTTGTCGTGCTCGGCTGCACGAAGTTGCTGGCTATGTAGGCGATTGTGATGTGCCCCAGGCCTGGATCGCCGGTATTAGTGCGATCTCGTGTCGCGGGATTATAAGTATTTTGGTGACTATAGTAGTGCTGCACTTACTACCCCATGCAACGGCCCCCGGCGCGACTGAGGCGCCGAGAAGGAGGGCTTGGAGGTTGAATCGCATAGTTGATTTGTCTTACAATGAGGATACCTCGAACAGGTGAAGCCAAAAAAAGATCACAAGAGCTAATTCAAACAGCGACAAGCTTTATCGTTTAAGGTTTTCGAAGTGTTTTAGATCTACAATGTCTGAGTTTTGGAGTTTAGAGTAAATGTTAAATAGAACGGGACGCGCTGTAGGTAGCATCGACGGCCATGTTCCTGGGCTTATGCGCGCTTGATGGTGCACTCACGGCGGCCGTCCATTGGCAGAGGGTCAGTTGTACTGGTTGGCGAGGGAACGTGACTCAGGCGCGTGGCCGTCAGTTGCTCGCAATGCAAGACTCAGCTGACGCTAATGGTCTGCTGCGGTCCCGCTGGCTGATTTCTTCAATGCCCTCTATCTAGTCTCTTGTAAGAGAGCGTAATCAATTACCTTAAACTCTAAGAACAGACAACTACTCATGTTGCAAAATAACAACATTCCTTTTCACACCCTTCACTTTGGTACTACAAATACAGTATGAATATACTGTAAAGCGAATGCTTCGTACTGTATATAAGTACCTATTCGATAGCGTAATTGGTTCCCTCTCAGTGGCTGAAGCCCTCTGCACCTAACCCAGCGGCGGGATCAACAGAGGTACCTAACTAAGACGGGTTAGGCTCCCGCCCAAGCATCGATCTCTTGGTGCTGCTGCAAGTCAGCCAAAGAGAACCCTGGTTTCAAAAGAAATGCAACCAACGTCACTGCAAGGCTCTCAGCTGGCTCTAAGCATGTGCTCTTACGTTATTAGGGTACCTCATGCATGCAGACCACGGTTGTGCTCTTTTGATGTAAGACCCTGCTGAAGAATGTCAAGGCTTTCATCTATCAATCACTCGAAGAAAAAGAATCTATATGGATTGGCTTTAAGCAATGGTATTTCGTCAAACATGCCTCGGTAACGAAGACAAAGCGACAAAGCGCAAGTGCTGAACGATCAGCACTAGGCTCTTTTCGGCATCGCATGCAACCAAATGCACGGCGGCAGCGCCGTCATAGGGACCACCATGTCTCCTTATCTCTAGCTTGAAAGATAAGAAAACACTTTCCTCTGGCTCCTACAGCCAATCCGTCTGAGGAGCGGCACCCCCCTCTACTACTAGATCGCTCCAGCTGCTAGTCCCTATCTATTCCCTACCGGCATATCGCATCTTCCTCTCCTTCAGCAGCTGACCTCTATCCTCCCTCCAGATGATAAGGTATCCGTTCCCCGGATCTTCTTCTTCTTCTCTGTCTAGGCCTCCCGCATGAGACCAGCTTCGTCTTCTTATACAGGCCACTCCTTGCTGCCCCAAGCGACGGCTTTTCGAAGACGAACCTGCTCCCGCCCTCGCCCCTCGCCCCTCCACCCTCCACCGTATCACGCTTGCGGATTCACACGATTCTGATATCATGTCGTCGCAGAGTCTCCCCGTCAACGAGGCCCTCTCGGGCATCTTTGGCAGCGTGAGCTTGACAGCATGGATTTGCCTGTTGGTACGATCGCCATAACGGGAGCCTCGGACTCGTCTCGGCCCTATCTAACAATACTCTCTCCTACAGATTCCCCAGCTCATGACGAATTACAAGGCCAAGAGCGCAGAGGGCCTGTCTATGGGATTCCTAGCTATCTGGTTGTTTGGTGACGTGACTAATCTGAGTGGTATGTTTTACTTGAGTCTCTTCTTAATCAAGTCTCAGATTGCCACCTTTCGAATCCATGTCTTGCAAGCTTTGCTTATCGCAAATTCCATTGTCAAAACTGTTGCTCTGTCTTGATCACGTCACTACTACTCAAACACTTGGGCTGACACCACACCCCCTTATCCAGGCGCCCTCGTGACTGGTCTTGCCCCTACGGCCACAGCATTAGCAGGCTACTTCTGCCTTTCCGACCTGATCCTCGTTACGCAATGCCTATACTACAACGTGCGCAATGCTCGTATCGCTCGACAACGAAGACGTTCTTCCGGGGGCACCGAGTCATCTGAGGAACGACCGTTGTTACGACGAAACTCCACCGCTTCGACCTCTCACCCTCGCCGTTCCCACCGAGAACAATCGAACCCCGATGCCATCAAGCGTGTTGCGACAGGGGAGAGCGAACCCTCGAAAACAAGCCCGTGGCTGACCAATTCTCTCGCTCTTCTTGCTATCCATGTGGTGGGCGCTGCAGGGTGGTTCATCTCGTATCGCGTTGGAGCGTGGGATCAACCTGATGGTGCCGCTGCGCCCGATCCAAGTTCACCAGCTGGCCTTAGTGGGATGGTCCTTGGTTATGCCAGTGCGCTCTGCTATCTATGGTACGACACGCTTAGCACATGACTCCATGTACCCTTAAGCTAACGAGAGTATAGCGCTCGGGTCCCGCAAATTGTTAAGAATTATAGAGAAAAGTCTTGCGAAGGTAAGTCAGGTGTACCGGATGTAGGACCCCCATAAACTGACCACAGTCTAGGCCTCGCATTGCTATTTTTCCTGTTCTCGCTGACTGGCAACCTGACGTACGGGTTGAGCGTCTTTTCCTATTCCCAGGATTCCCAGTATTTAATCAAGGCCACGCCGTGGCTAGTTGGATCCCTGGGCACGATCGTAGAAGATTTTATCATATTCTATCAGTTTCGAATCTATTCGCATCAAGATCATCTCGCAAACGGGTCGAACGGCGCTCACGACTCTGCGTGAACGGATTGGAGGCCTAAGCTAGAGGATAGGAATTATTCTTGCATATTAAATTTCAAGCTGTCAGGATAGTTACCACGGCTTTACTCTTTTTCACAGCATATCTTGGGCGTCTGGTTTGGTCCGGTCTTGGGGCATTGTTTTGTCGTCGCGTCTTCGCATACCAGGTTGGATTTTGCGCTATGACATGGCCGCTATGGGGTGCATTTGGGTTGCATACAGGTTTAAACTAGATTTACGAGATCTGGGATAGAAAAGCATGAATACCACCATTACTTGTTTAGCCCTCTCTTGTTTGCGTAATTGCTGCGCTGGTATAAGTGGTTATACCATTTTGGTGACTCTCTCGCACGCGTTCGTATGCAGCCACCCAAGTCTACGTTTGTGGAATAGGTGCTTCATATGTTTTGTGGCTGCTTAGTTATGGACATCTACCAGTAACATTGAATCGTTCCATGTGCTATGTGGGTATTGTGTTTTCTATCCGTACCTACTTTCATTGATAAGTACGTATAGTGCACCCACTCACTGCCTAAGGTGCGTTCAACGAATGAGGGTTAGGGGACACACGAATATCTCAAGTATAGAAGGATATAACGTGAGACAGGTTATCGCATACAGATCCTAGACATTCGTTTTTATTTTTCTAATTTATTTTGGGGGGTTTTCTCTCCCCAACTCCTGCGCTTTATCGTCCCAGAAGTAATATAAACACGATGGTAGATTGTACACGAGAACTGGGACGAGCATTACAGATGACTGGGAGAAATAAATGGGTGAAGTCAGTGAGTCGAGTGGGTGAATTCCACGAAATTGGCTCCTGATTGAATACACTTGCACTTGGCATCGCGATGAGAATGCTCACTGTCCTATCTACATCAATGGGAAGGAATTACTGCATGTTGCCATGTTCGAGTCCGTTCCTGGTATGCCATCACTGTCTATTAAGTTCTTGACTGGACAAATAGTGGTGCACGGGTCTGATCTGCTATGGACAGGAAAGACTGCATGGCAGTAGAGGGCGACGGTTCAGCTTTGACAGTGAGTATCGCGTCAGTGAGTGTTCGCGTCCATCAATGACAGGAGTCCTCGCGGAATAAAGCACTTCGATTACGATGATTTTCGGAGAGGTCTAGTATATGTTTGTTAGACGGCATTCAGAAAAATCGATTGTCAATCAATTTATAGGATAGGGGAGGAGAAAGGGGAGCAGCGAAAAGGTGTAAAAGGGAGAGTAGCAGATAGCTGTGAGCGGTGCATGAGATCGATATAAAAAAATAAAAAAAACTCACCCGCAACCAGTCGGTGTCGACACTCCAAAGAA
Source organism: Xylaria arbuscula (assembly GCA_022385695.1). Taxonomy (NCBI): domain Eukaryota; kingdom Fungi; phylum Ascomycota; class Sordariomycetes; order Xylariales; family Xylariaceae; genus Xylaria; species Xylaria arbuscula. The sequence goes on along the minus strand of MU279353.1, from coordinate 1,002,043 downwards.
GCAGTCGCCCTCAACCTTAGACACGACCTGGTCCTGAAATATGGGCGTCCTGACGACGCCGGCGCTGGCGAGCGAGGCGCAGAGGGCGATAAGAAACGTCGTGGTCTTCATTTTTTTCTTGTCTTTTTTTCTCTTTCCTTTCCCTCTTTCTTTTATCAAAATGTAAGGTAGGTGAATTAGACGGTGAATAACGTAGACGTTCGTAATTGATTTCACGGCCGTGGACGTCGTAACGAATAAGAAGTGGTGGTAAGATTAGGTGAAAGCAGACCAGCTGTATAAGTGCGCAATATTTCCCGTGGGGAGGGAGGGTCTTGGCGATAGAATGGTATAAAAGAAATAGTAGGTAAAATAGGTAACGAGCTGAGAAGCGAATACACACACAGACGCGAGTGCGGGTAGCGTAGATCAAATCAATCAATCACACTCGGTGAGTAAGCATAAAGAACGAAGGCAAAATGGAAGTTGGTTTGGGAGAATAGACGTAGATTAGAGAAGAGAGACGGTCAGTGGGGAGAGGGGGGGTTCACAAAGCACGATGGTAGCATGATGGATGGATGGATGGATGGATGGATGGCACGACGCCAATCGCAGTCGTCCGCCCATTTGAGATCAGGGGTTCGGCGGCTGCGACGTTTTGGTCGAGTCGCAGGGGTGAATTGTATGGTAGCGAGATCAAGCAAGCGGGTTTCAAGGGTCAGGTAAGCTTTCTCATGAGTCTTTATCTCGGTATACTCCCTAATTACTCACTCGAATAGCCAATAAGATAAATCCTACGTAAATCATATATGATGAACATGTAAGTAGGTAGAAATAAAGAAAACTAAGTGTATATATCTAAGTATATATATCATATTTCCTACCTCTTCCAATAATATACTTACGTATAGGTATTCGTGTAAAGATCAGTGTAGATGGTCCGGCATTTGAATTTAGCGCTGGGGTCGATAGGCTGTTAGTCGAGAACTTGCCGCAACGCGCATTGTATGATCGGTGTTTTAAGTGGATACGACCCTGAGGCGTAGCGTCCCTTAAACTGACTGATAACAGAACGTGGCCTGTGCATACCCTGCCGCACCTATGTACTGTGTAAGTGCCGTATCTCTCAGATGGTATGATTCATGATATGAGCGTAGGTTTTTATATAAAATCGCGTTGGTTTAGACCAAGCTCTGAGTAACTTCCTAGGAAGTCGTTTCTGGACTGAGAGCAGTAGGATAGAGTTGCCGGATTAGGCCTCAATATGTAGGTGCAGCATGAAGCTAGGCCTGGTTGGGAAGAGTATATAATTCAGGGACTGGTGGGGAACAATACCTTAAGTACTTACCTACCTAAGTATTTCTTTTGCTCCCCAATGCCGCTATGTGTAGTGTACCTAATGGCGAGATCGGACCAACGTTACAGCTGACTCACTTGTGAGGATAGTTCCAAATGATGAAAATGTCGGAATCACTGTCTTCAGACTCGAGACTCACGATCCTTCAGGTAACCCAGTTTCCGAAATGACTTCCAGACCTCCAAATCCACTAGGCCCCATCGTAGAGGGAGGACCTGCGACGAGGCCATCCCAAAATGTCAAACTATCAGGTCAATACGTGACCCTAGTCGGCCTATCCGCAGAGCACATTGCGCCTCTATACAGCCATGTGTCTGGGGACGAAAACGCCCATCTCTGGGACTACCTGTTCGACGGGCCCTACAACAATCTGGAAGAGTTCCGCACGGCAATGGAAGCCAAGATTCCGAGTCAGGACCTAGTCACATTCGCCATCATCCCAACAGCTCAGCCCAAGACGGCAGACGGGTCGGACAACGTCGTCGGCTGCGCAAGCTACCTGCGCATCGACACCGCCAATCGCGGTGTAGAGGTCGGCAGCATCCTCTTCTCACCAAAACTGCAGCGTTCTACTGCCGCCACCGAGGCTATGTACCTGATGGCGCGGCACGCGCTCGAGGATCTGGGATTCTGGCGGTACGAGTGGAAATGCAACAGCCTCAACGCGCCTAGTCGCAGGGCTGCGCTCAGACTGGGGTTCACGTTCGAGGGCATCTTCAGAAAGCATATGGTTATTAAGGGCAGGAGCAGGGATACTGCTTGGTTTGCTATTGTCGAGGACGACTGGCCGGTGATTAAGAAGGCCTTTGAAAACTGGCTTGATCCTGGGAATTTCGATGATAGAGGTTCCCAACGGAAGAAGTTGGAGGATTTTCGGACAGTATAAAAGCACGAAAGCATGAATGAAAATGACTGAGTCGGTCTACCTGGACGTGGTTTGCGAGTCACATATCATAGGCTACAGCACTAATGAATATAGAAAGAAAGATAGAAACGTAGAGCTTGCATTGCGCTCTCTTTAGAGTGTCAAGGCTACTTGGGTATCGTGTTTTCCAGAGAGTCTAGACCTGTCACCTTGGCAACAATTTCCCAATTATAAAATATTATTATGTATACATAAATATGCTATGCGTGCCCTGCGTGTATGCCGCACTCATGTTCTGCCGGCGCTCGACGTTCGTTCATTACATGTTCGGATACAATACTCCTAGCCTCCATCACACGTTGAGCCCGATGTCTTTCGACGCTTCAACGGTGGACCCGAAGGTTCCTTGTGTGCACACTTATGGCTTCGGAGCCCCCTGTATGTGTATGATTTACCACAACGCTCGCAGTCTTGATTCGGGTTATGTATATCCCTCTTATGTCTCGTGAGGTTCTGCTGATTGGCGAAAGTTTTCGAACACCCAGACTCGCCGCAAGAAAACTTGCCATTCACTGAAACTTGACTCGGTTCCTGGGCCGTGTTTGGCGTCTGACTTTGCTGTGGAACCATCAGATCGTTTGCTTCCCCATATTCTTCAAACAAGTTTGTTAAAGCTTTGTCAGCGCGCCGTACCCTCAGCGGCACGTTTGCCATGTCGCCTTCGGGCCGTGTAAAGAGGTGATCACTTCCGATGAGAATTTCTGATGCTTCAGATATACTTCGCCCCGCCATGATAGCACAGAGCCCTAGAAGATCAGATCGATCTCAGCAGGCCGAAACAGATCAGGAGAGGGGTCGGGCGACTTACATGTAAGAAAGATGAAGAGTATCAAGAAAGCTGCGCTAGTAACCAAGAAAGCTCTCAGTTTTTCATCCATGTCTTTCAGCCGATGTGGCCAGATATGGTGAACAGAGCTGCTATACTTGGAGAATTGTTGCGGTTGATCTATTTGCTGCGTTTGCTGCGTTCGACTGGGGCCTTGGGCCTCTTCCGATAGGGTTTCTTCGTCGTTGGTTCGATCTAACATGGCATCAAAATCCAAGACCAGCCTCTGAGCCAGGTTTTCAAGGTAGGGGTATGCTGGGTCGACATTGCGGCAGTCGAAGGGAGGCAAGGTGTCAAGGTAGGGGTGTGCTGGGTCAATACTATAGAGGTAGTTGAAGGCCTCTCCACCAATACGTTCATCTATATCGACATCCCAGAGAGCCTTGACTGCGATAATGAAACTTCGCAGGTTACAGGGCATGTTCTTAAACAGAAGGCCCCACCATTGTAGGTCATTGTTGAAATGCCCAGAATAAGTGTCTTGATGGTCATAACGTTTGGCGCGGGTGTTATTCGCGTCAATAGTCCTCGACATGGCGCTACATACGCAGAGCATGGCGACCACGGATCCAACGCTGTCAGTAGACTCTCCATTGCAGAATTCTCGCAGGGTGTCGATACCACATTTCCAAGCGCTTCTGAATTTCTGGAAGCAAGAGCGTATTGCCCCGTCGTGGATATTGTGCACTACTTTGATGTACTCCTCTCTGAACGCTCTGACTATCTCGCCTTTGATATCGGCAAGAACGGTTGCGTCTCGACTCGGTTGCTTGGGCATACCGAGGTCGTATATGGATCTTAGAGGGTTGTTTCCTGACGCAGCTATCCGTACGGAAGGCTTATCCTGGGAGTCGTGTGTTGAACCAGCGTTATTGATGCACAAATTATCACCGTCGCAGTTGTCGTCGTCGAGGGCCCAGTCCTCTAGACGTTGTAGCGAACCCAGCCACGATAGACGCCTCCCTATTTCAATGCCAGGGGGCTCAATAACTGAAAAGAGACTGTCGTCAATAAGCCATTCAAGCAGCAATTCACGCATGAAGTAGGGCAAGTGAAAAAATTCAGATTGTGTAACGTGGTATTTTTTGAGTTCATGGTATTACTTGAGGCGGAGTCGGAAAAAATCGAAGTGACCAGGAGGTCTGTGGCCAGAATCGATAATATGAGATATATCACCCGCGAGCAACTCGCAAAGTTTAATCTGCAGGTCCGTGTTGGAGCGGTGGACAGTAAATACGGGGGCGGGCGACAAGCCTTTCGAGAAGCATTTATCACAACCTTGGTGTCGCCGAAAGGTACCCCGACCGAACCCGTACCCGACGAGCCTATTTTGGTTGGTGCAAGTCAGCCATGGAGAGATCTAATGATAAATGGTGTTTCTGTGTTTACTAACCTATCCTGATTATCATAGCATGTGAAATATAGTGTGTCCTCGTCTGCTGCAAGGGCGCGGGCGAGGGGGCAGTCCATTAACTCGCTACAAGCAGAGGATTGCTGGTCCATTTCGGGATCAATACCGCGTATGAAATGGTACAAGTCCGATCGAGAACGTCTGATTCATGTTGTAATGAGGAAAGAGATGGGAAAAGCTGTGGAAGGTTACTTTGTAAACTCTCGGGGCACGGTGGAGGGTATATACTTAGTACCTATGTGATCATCGCATCAGCGTTCAGTTCTGAGCCCAATCCAATCCAATCCAATCCAATCCAACCCCATCTGATCCAATTTGCTAAGGCGTGGCTGACAATTGAACTGTCGGGGTTGCATGATCATTGCACCCATTGGTTGTAACCTGTTTACAGCCGGCCTCCCACCCTGGCTCGCCTGGCTCTGGAGCCGTACTGTGGAGCTGTATCGCATTATGAAGATACAAAAATCATTCCCAAATCAGTTGGAAAGCTCACATCACAGGTTTCCCTGCCGTCTAGACTCGAGAGAGTGGGTGACCTGGAACTAAATTCCGTATCAGGCATTTGGACTGCTTTTGTTTTTGGAATGTAGAATTGGATTCTTTTGGATTACAGAGCCTGGATTATTTGGATGTCCTCAGGCGCCATATGGTATCTATGCCGAGTTTAAAAAGTATTTATATCTGTGAACAGAACAGCAGATCAAGTCTATCCTCAGCCCCCTATCGAAACATCGCGGCCCGTTGATCGAATGGCTTCGATGTGACTTTCGTCATTGACAGGGCGAGCTTTGGGCCTAGTATAGATGTCAATTACGTTGAGGGCTGCGTCTTGATTGCCGTGGGACGGTGGCACGGTACTGGCGTTCGCATCCAGCAAGCTAGACCTCATGAAATTACTACCTTTGTAATCGCCTACCGGCACGAACCCGACACCAGCAGGAAGCTTGAGAAAGGCATAACTCTCTCTCGGGCATTTTTTCCATGTTACCCACGTCAAGACCGCGTTCTCTCTGTGTACGGACCCTGTTTTTGGCCCAGGTATATCGGATTCATGAGCAACGTGCTGTCTCACGAGATCGGGCACATCCTGTGCCTGCGGCACGAATTCTTGGAGGACCCGCGAGCGATGTTGATCCGCTATCCGAACCCTCACTCGGTCATGAACTATCATGAGAATCTCGGCATGATGATGATGGTTACCATGGAGGATATATATGGGGTTCGGGAGTTTTATAGTCTTGGGGGGAGAGTCGGAAATCGGCGGATCGTGACTGTCCTGCCCTGAGGCATCCAAATCAGTCACCTAAATCAATCCAACCCTCAGACCCTCAATCGCCCACTCAACTAGAAGATTAGACCCTCGGACCTTCAGACCTTCAGACAGACAATCAAAAGACCACAAAAATTAGAAAAACGGATCATCATCTTCGTGACATCTACATACGCTGTGCCAGAACTAGAATTGTATAATACAAACAGGCCCTTACGTCAATAGGCCCTTCCGGCAAGACTTTGAGAAGTGATTGGAGGAAAACGAACACCCACGTCCATCTGCTTCAGTTCGTTGTTTGGTGGTTGGTGCTTTGGTTCAAAATGAATCACCTCTCCAAGTATTTTGTGCTCGTCTTGCAAGATCTAAGGCCGTAGGTGGCAGGCCGCTCATCGATTCCTCCATAGACAATAGCCAAGGGTGCCGTCGTAATGCGGAGAGGACGAGAGAAAATGAGTGAAACGGACCAGACAACAAAGATACAAGTTTGAACGAATCAATTCATAATAGGAGTTATTTAACCACAGACAGGCTGAGAATATGCCACAATGCCGCACCACATTCCTTTCTTATTATCGACGACCAATAGAATTAAAAAAAGTCTCTCTCTCACACGACTTCAACAAAGGTAGGTTTTTCTTTTCGAAAATATCAATCAAACAAACAAACAAACAACAGGATAGAATGATGATGAATAAATGCCATAACATGTCGTGTTACACATTACGCAAAAAAACACGGAACAAGAAGTTCGTAGTAGAGAAAAAAAAATATACAGGGTATCGTTTCGTCTTCCTTCATTTTCGTCAAAAGACCCACGAAATTTCAATTATAACCACTCAACTTCTCTTCCCTCCAAAGTGACCCGATGAGCCCCAGCACAGCTGTCTGACAAGTAATGACTGAACGTTCTTGTCTCTCATTGAGCAGTACCGCTTTTCACCGCTCGATCCTCGCTCTCGCGCTCTTCCGTGTCGAGTCGCTTCCGCCAGTCCGCCAGACTTTCACTGAGTCCCAGACCGTGACCTTCGTCGTCCTCCCTCTTGGAAGTCTCGAAATCAAATGCGTTGGAAAGGCGGTAGCTCTTATTCCTCGATTCCCAGTGGTTTCGTAGTTCGTCAAGCTCACTGGCCAAGTTTTCTAGAGCTGCACTATTCCTATTATCGCTAATCTCGTAGAGGCTTTCAGCTTCCGAACTTTCCTGCCGGACGTGTCCCTTGCCATTCAAGGTAGGTGTATTAGTATTTGGATCAGAGTTCATTCGACTCCGCCTTCGGTAATTGCCTACTGAAGTTCCAACTTGGTCCAGAAGGAGATTGACTTTCTCCTCGGCCTCTTGGGCCCGTTTTTCCACAAGAGCGTTCTCTTGCTGCAGCTGGTCAAGATCTTTCTCCCGAGCCGCCAATTGTTGCCAGTAGCTCTCACTCGATTTTGTGGCTGTGTCACATTCATTTTTGACGGCGTCGAGTTCTTTCCGCAGCTCGGTCAGTCGCTGCTCGAGCTGTACTGAAGACACTCTCATTTCTTCTTGTAGCGTTTGTATCTTCGTTTCTAGCACTGTTCGTTCCACCTCCCAATCAGCGACAGCCGAGTTTTCAGAAGCACCAACACGGGCTTCCAGGTCAAAATTCTCGTTCTTCAAACGAGTATTATCGGCTTTTGACTTGGCCAACTCTTCCTTCATCTTTTTGAGCATCTTTTCCGTGCCTTTCACATAATGGACAGCAGATTGATAGTCATTTTCAAGCTGCGCTATGCGTTCACGATAAGCCACCTCAGATTCCTGTGCCTGAGCCATGAAGCTCTGCTTAGCTTCCTCATGCGTTGCAACTGCCTCGGCGAGCTGCCGTTCGAGTTCTACAGCACGAGTCACATCTGGGGAGTCAGTACGAGAGCCGATGCCTCTCACACGAGAAAGGTTTGTCGGGCTGATACCTCGCTCCCCTAAAATGTTCTTGAGTGTATTGTATTGCACAGTCATGGCGTTAGTTTCAAGCTGCTGACCGGCTAATTGATTTTTGAGGTCTGAATTTTGAGCCTGGAGTGATTGGGTGTCTTTCAGAGCGGACTGTAATTGCCTGCGAATAGTGACACCCTCTCTACTTGATTGCTCTTGGTACGCTTCCAGGCCGGCGATGCGCTCCTCAGCACTACGAAGCTTATCGGCTGCGGCATCAGCCTCCTGCTGATATTTCTTGACAAGGGTATTAGCTTCGCCGACTTGATTCTGTAGAACAGTGATGCGTTCCGCATCAGCTCGGTTGACTTTGCCGGAGTCGTTTGTGAGCTTCTCCAATCCAGTTAATACGGCCTGGCGATGCGCCTCGGCCTCGGCGGCGTTACGCTCAGCAAGCTCCTCGGCGTCTCGTAACCGCTGGCTAACTGTAACCAACTCGGCTGTGCTTGCCTCATGCTCGGCTTTGAGCTGGTTCAGGTTTGACTCGGCAACCTCCCGCTGAGATCGTTCTTCGTCGTATTTTCTCTCCAGATGATTTCTTATGTCAGTAGACATTGCAATTGCTTTGCGCAAAGAATCCAACGCTTCTTTTTCTTCTTCATTTCCAGTCGCCTCATTAAATTTGGCCTCAAACTCATCCTTCTCAATTCGCAACAGATTCGTAGCTGCAACCGCATCAGCTGCAATGATAGACTGCTCTCGAGCTTCACGCTGAGAGATATGCAACTCAGCCCTGAGTCGTTCAATTTCAGAAGCAGTTGCTTGCTTATATGATTCCAACTCTGTCATCCGCTTTTGTGTCGCACTCAGAGTCTCGTCCGCAAGCTGGCGTGCGCGTTTCTCGGCCGTAAGGTCAGACCCAGCACGTGACAAATTGGTTTGCAATTCCTTTTGCAAATTCAAGGCTGCAGCTAGCTTACGATTCATTTCAGCACTGTGATCATTGACATCGGTACCGCGGTCAGTCTCCGTCTGCGGCGTGCTCACTGAACTTCCAGTAAGAGCGGCCATCTTCGCTTTAGCATAGACGGCCTCACGAATTGCGGTATCGCGCTGTCTTTCCGCTTCGGCAATCTGCTTTGCAGCTAGAATAGCTTGCTTGTCTACAGAGTTTTGAACATTAGCCAATTCTTGTCTCATGGCCAGAAGGGCTTCGATCAAAGGTTTGTCATCGTCATCAAACGTCTCAGCGCCTCGGCCTTCAAGTGCAGGGCTCAGCGCGGCATTCGATGTATATCCGGATTTGCGGGCTAACTCAAGCTCCGAGGCGTACCACGCGTTTCGATTGCGCGCAGAATCCAGTTCCTTCAGCAACGCGACTGTCTGCGAATTTCTGTTAGACCCTCTCCGCGACAAAGGATTGCTCGTTTGACGAGTTGGCGGTGGGGGTGAAGCAGGCCGGTTAGCAACACTTTTTAGAACGGGTTCAGTATTGCTGTCGACTGAGTTCTGACCACGGGCTTGCCGAGATGGCTTAGACTTAGATACCTCGTTAGAAACGACATCGGCTCTTGAACCGCTTCTAGGTTGTTGGTTCGGCGTCCTGCGACCATTCGTGACTGGACTCTCTTCTTTGATGGTCTCCCGTGATACAGGTGATTGTGAAAGACTACCTGCAGAACCCGGCCCAGCCCCAGCGGCTTCTCTTTCTATCCGTTCGATTGAGGTATTTCGCATTCGTCGATTTGCACTATTGGTATCAACAGTTGGTCGGGGAGGTTGTCCCTGAGGCGGTGGACCAGATGGTGGTGGACCAGGTGGAGTCGAAACACCTGCTGCGCGTGGAAGCTTCGAAATACCATTACTGACAGGAGGCGGTCCGCTCATATCGACTCCGCTTGCTCCCCGGCTGGTAGGGCTGGCCGGACCACCCGGGAGTCTTTTGGGATCTGGGCCGTTCGAACCCTCCCGAGAAGGCGGTCCACGACCGGAAGCTGATTCGCCGCTGGGCCTCCGCGATTGTTGCGATTTTTGAGTACTAGACTGTATTTGCGCATCGTTGGGGTACCGAATTTTAGTGGTATCAAGAACATAGACAAGAGAGAGGTCGTTGACTTGATTCGTGTTGGAGCTCGGTTCTCCTCCCACAACAACTATCGATTTTCCGACACCGGTCATGCTATGACCGGATCGAGGGGAAGGCGTCGGACCCATGTTCTGGAATGTATACCAACGACGCGACGAAATCCGAAAAGCGGCCAAATCCCCAAGATCCGCCCCCTCCTCCGTCCGACCACCGAAAATGTACATCACGTCTTCTATAAGGGCGGCGGAATGACCCTCTCGTGGTGATGGAATATAACCAATACAATCCAACTGGGACCATTTATTCGTGGCAGGATCATAGCACCAAACATCATTAAACCATTGGAAGCCGTTTGTACCGCCAAATCTATTGCTGTTAGCAGAGATAAGTGAATGAAGCCAATATCTGGGTTGCTCACAGGTACATCTTGTCGTTGTAAGTGATCATGGAATGATTCGTTCTTGCGGGGGGAACTTTTCCGGTTGTTGATACCCCATTCTCGGAATTTTTTATTAACAATTCCCACTGATTATTCGGCATCTGTAACTGGTTCAAATCGAACGCAGAGAGATCATTCATGAAAAATCCCTCTACCTGGCCACCAAAAATGTAGATTTTTGATCCTACGATATTCAGCGAATGCCCGTAGCGACCCGACGGCCGCGGGCCCGCCGGCAATGCCCTGGACCATTGTCTTGTAGCTGAAGAAATATTAGTCCATATTGCTAGACATAGCCGAAAGCTAGAGACTGAAGGCAATGCCACCGCAGCACGCTGCAGAAAATGATATGGTCACTTACAAGTATTGAGTAGATATAGAGTCTCGTCCAGAACATCGTTCTCATCAATCTTTGTGTCTCCGCCATAGACAATGAATGCATTGCCAACTAGTAAAGAAGAATGGCCGACTCTCGGCCCTGGGGCCTCAGCTGCGGTAGCAAGAGGGTAGCAAGACAAATTACCTCCAGCCTCAATGATCCATAGATCTCCCTTGACTGTCGAGCTATTGATTAAACCGCCCATTATGTAGATGTCGCCTTCTTTCGAGGAGATAGAATTGACCGCAGCGCCATATCGTGGAAACGGACTAGGCACGTTAGAAGTGAAGTTCAACCGCCGTTGCGACCATGGATACAGCGATGCATTTACGTTCTGCTGCGGAGGTGCATTACGGAACTGAGAAAAATGTTAGTCAGCAATAAGTGTGATAGGACCAGACATAGAAGACCTACGGGAAGATCGCTCTGCTGTTGGGGCTGCACCTGCTGGGGCTGTTCCTGCTGGGCAGCGCGCCGGGCAGCGTATTTTTCGACATCGGGGCTTCCGCCGCTCTCCTCTAGGGAATGCAAACTCCCTGTGGGCGTGGAGCGTGCATGTTTTTCGTCTCTTACTATGCGCCCTGCAGGACTCTGAACCGCACTGGGAGGAGGGCCGTCGCGACTTGCTATATTTCTGTCCTGGTTCTTCTTTGATTTGAAAAGGAAAGCCATGTCGGAACTACAGTCAAGTCCTTAGCAAGGACCCTAGCGAACTGTCAAAACCAAGCCTATTGACTATCTTGTGAGAGCAACGGTGCAGTACCGGCGACGTCTACTGGGAGAATCCACGCCGATATCAGGTGGTAGCACAATGTGTGCGAGAGGATTGATGAAACAAGAACGAGATCGGGACAACTGGGATGGCTGGGCTCGACAACGGCGAGGTTGGTACTCGACCTGGGAGCCGAATGCCCGGGTACCGTGTGCGTTCGAGCCAAGTCTCGACAGCCGAGTCCGTGCCCGCGTTAAACCTCTGTATTAATGGTGGTAGCGGCTGAAACCGAGTGTTGGACGCCCCCGTATCGGTTCGGACAGTCGCAATTGCAGGGCCGAGCAGTGCGAGGACGAAAGAGCGTGTGCGAAAGGTCGTTTGTCGTGAAATGGAGGACAGCCGGGCGATTGTGGCATGCTCCGGACCCGGGTCAATGAGGAAGAGTGCAGTCGATGCCGTTTCGGACCAAAACTCGACTGAAGGTAAGAAATCTCCTCAAGAACCGGTCCTGTCAGGTCAAGTCCGAGTGCGTCGCTGCGCGGCAAAAACAAACAAAAGGGCAGGTTGGGTCGGGGGGATCGTGGAGGATTGAGGAAGTAAGGAGAAGTGGCCGGCGGCGAGGTTGGTCGGGGATTGCGACAAATTTCCCAAAATTCAGCAGCGCCAGCCAGGCATGGTTGGGGGTGGGCTGCAGAGGGAACAGTGGTCGGGCTGGTGCCAAACCGTGCTCCAGCGTGCTCCAGTACACCTGTTAGTGTAACGTCCGGTGGTCCCTTCGCCCAAAAGAGTGGTCGTACTCTGAAAAGCCGTCGCGGCACAGGTGCGCTACGTCGACTAGCCTGCTTTCTTGCCTGCCTCCACCTACCTAGCTGGGTTGAGTTTCCATTTGCGCACTCTCGGGGGCCGGGAGTCAGGGGGACTTCCCCATCTAAATACGGGGCACCATTGCAGATACCTTTTTGTTAGTTCCAAGATGTCCAGTCTTGATTGGCTCAGGCCTAGCTGAGGGTGTGTAGAAAAGGGTTAGTGTCATAAATTTCGTCTGTGTTCTACTATTAGAGGGCATCGAAGTAAATCAATATGTTATGCAGCCTGTTGCGAGGGTCCCGTTTACTCGAAATATATACATATATATATATATTGGTGTGCGAGGGGCAATGGAAGGACAATAGGAAAAAGAATTCACCAGGGAAAATCACAGGCTATTACACTACTGCCTGGTAATATAGGTATCCATATGGCTATGCTTCAACTTGTACATATAGTAGCGACGCTAGGAAATACAAAGGTGAGATCAACGCAGGAACAGAGCTGCTAGTATGATAGTGCCATATAGAGACACACACTAGCTTCATACCCTTCATACTGACTATTTACTAGCTGACAGATAGATAACGAGCTTTAGGATATCTCAATGCTAGGTAAGCTGGTAGAAAGCATATAGGACAATATAGAAATCGTCAAGTTCATCTGTGTTAGTGAAACTTCTCAGCATCACATTGGGATCATTTTCTCGTACGACAAACAACATGCCAAAACTAAGGTAATGAGCGGTTGGTGCTGATAACAAGTCGGAATTCTGACGTATCAAAGTTGTGACTTCAATCTGTTGTATGTACTCCTCAAGCGTACTCAAGTCATCACTAACGAGGCTCTCTAGACTACCCAGTGTATGACAGTTATTAATCGAGACGACGATGAGGCCCAATAGAGCATACACAGCGTATATACTTGTGCGGTCGAGAAACATAAGATTCTGTCCGTTTTCTAACCAAATAATCCTCGGTGGTGTTTATGCGTACCAGGCAAGCTCAATAAGTGTTTTCAAGGGCCCCTCCCCCCTCCATGCAGGAGAGCAGCAAATCACCATCTTGCTCGCCTATGACAATTCATGCAGAGGAACTGGTCTCTTCCGACGGCACAACGCTCTGGCCACAAGATCGAAACAGCATTTGTCCTAAACCGTCGGGAATCTATCCCACCACAATGTGAATATACTATGACATATCCGACCCATTGGTTTAAGTGTAGCAACTGACAGGGACTTTACATACGAAACTCTGGGCATTGTGAAATGAGTTGTCAATGTTGCGAGGTAGCTTCAGCAGAGGCTCAACTTAGCGTAAGTTGATGGTCCAATCTGTAAAATGTGCCCTTCTACTAGCATCATTGACACGCACTTGCTCAACCTTGAATGCCACGAGCTTTTAAATGGCGTGCATACCCTGCTAACCTAGCACTAGCATACCTACTTCTTACTATAAGCACTTTACTGTATGTAAGATGCATACTACCTTAGGTACTTCTGGTTGTTCTGTCCAGCCTATAAAACATCACGATCTTACTTACAGCAGTACATGTACGTGCAATAGCCACTTTACCCAAACAGACAGCCTGAAACACGGGAAATTATTGGCACGTGGGCTCGTTTCCTACCCTAGCTGGACTAGACTAGGGGACTTCTTACCTAAGGGGGTAAGGGGGGGTGGATGTGTGAGTGCCCTTAACCATGTACTCCATGGCAGACCAGGTATAATGGTATTACTTAATTACTTCGGTAAATGTCCGTGTTTATCCCGTCAATTATGATGTGTGATATATATACCTACCTAGGTATGCAGTGTCCAGGTCATTTCTAGAGGCAAGGTGCTTGTGTCTTCTTATGTGTAGGTCGCTGAATGATATTCTTCAAAAAATGTATTCCGCGACCAACAACTGGACCGACACACATAAATTGAACTTATACCTGAGGGATTGTATTAAGTACGCACGTACTGCGTACGGACTTAAAAAAAAAAAAAAAAAAAAAAGAGAAGAAGAAATCATGTCTCATTAATATTGCTCGGGAGGTATGCACGCCATCATCTCATCACTCACCTCACTAACCTACGCCCTATTATTAAGCTGACGCTGGGGCGAAAAGAGACTGAAGGCATATGTACATGAAGGATGATTGGTAGATAAATACAGAGAGGTATATCCATGTGTTTTTGGCCGGGTAAGTGAGATGGACCTTGTGATGTCACATGATGGAGTAGTAAGGTTAGATTAGTAGAATGGTAGAGTACCAGAAAAGCACGCACAAACTTGACGCAGGCTTATGTACCTTTCTCGTACATTATCCTCGAATGGTCCGATTACACCTCCCTCCTGTATGTAAAAGCATCTAGCGACTAACGCTATCAATCAGTCAGCCAGCCATTTTCGTCAGCTCCCATTGGCGCGATGAATCAACTAACCCCACCGCAATTCTAGGTTTCCAGTTTGCCTTGTAGCGCAACTCACGTCGACCTTCTGAGACCCTGAGACCCTGAGACGGCCATCTTACATGCCTGTCTCCATGTACACTACCTCCCACTTCGGTCCTATGGGATTCTAGATCATTCATACCGGTACCATACCGTAGGACCAAGCTGGTCGGCTCTGACATACGTACGTATACAGCAGCCAACATCTCGTCAGACGGCTACCAAGGGCTCCCAAGGGCTACCTAGTCGCATCGGCCAGGCCAATCAATACCTTCAGGCCAATACCTTACGTCGGCTCACACCGACTCGGCTCAGCCTGACCCGACCTGTCTCTCAATCCCTCCAGCACCCCTCTCTGTCGTCCGCCCTGATCCCATTCTCCTCTTCTTCTCTCCTCTCCCCAGACGATCCTCGCTGTCGCCCCATGCGACCCGATTCCGTCCAGCGGTAGCTTGCTACCCTTGTGTGACTTCCGCCAGCTCCCCGCAAGCCGCGCGCGTGCTCGTGTTTGCGAGCGCTGCGCTTCTTCGCCATGACTGCCGTCACCGCGCACCATTACCACCAGGGCGCGTATTCTTCACAGCAGCAGCACGCGCTGGCGCCTTCTTCTTCGTCTGGACCCCCGCGTGCTGGACCGTCGACCCATCACGCCTCCGAAAACACCGCTCGCGGTTCCACGACACATTCCCCGAATCATACTCCCTCGCGATCCACGCGCAACAGTCCTAACCCGGCCCCTGGCGCTGTCATGCCATCGCGGTTGGGCACCAATGGCATGTCTGCCCCCGAGCGTGGCGACCTTCACTCCCCTCCGTCGCTGAGAAACGGGGAGACCGAGCCAATCAACGGTCGACCAAACAGCGCCGTAGACAGCAGCGATTCCGATCGTAGAGTCATCGAACGTCCATCCAATCAGAAAAAACTCACCATCATAACCTCCCAAGACGACGGCGCCGACCGCTCCCAACGCCCAAAGCCGCCTTTGCTACGGTCCAAGAGCGACTACGTTGGACGACGTGAGGAACCAGAATCTGTCGAGGGTCAGGTCCATGAATGGGGCGCACGTCATGGATTCGAAGACCACTATCAATCTGAAGATATCATATCGCAACTGGCGAATGTGAGTGAACTTGACTTCCTATTATAGTAAACACTCTCGTCATTGTCGGGGTAGGCTTGGGCTCATTGTAACAACCTCGTCTGTTTTCCCCCAACATATCGGACCCCATACAAGTCCGACCTCAAAGCCAGCTATTCTGGACGGCGGCCCGTCATGTCTTCGGTGTGCCACCGACATCTCTTTCTTTCAACAGCGACCTGTGTCATTAGCTTTCTCTGATACCTAGTACACTACTAATGCATATTGCAGAACTGGTATATGTATTTTACCGACAAACGCCACGAAACGACCGGCCAGCCTAAAACGCCCAATTACGAGATTGAAGATTGGCGCATGAGAGATCGCTTGAAAACAGTCTCTGCTGCTATCGCGGTGTGCCTCAACATAGGAGTTGAGCCACCTGATCAGTTGAAGACTAATCCAGGCGCGAAACTGGAGGCTTGGCAGGATCCCTTCGTACCACCGGCTACAAAAGCCTTGGAGAACATAGGAAAATCTCTGCAGGCGCAGTACGAAAATATCTCCGTCCGCACACGATACAAGCAGTATCTTGATCCCTCGATCGAGGAGACCAAGAAGTTTTGCATGTCTCTTCGAAAGAACGCAAAGGACGAACGAACGTTATTCCACTACAATGGCCATGGTGTTCCTAAGCCGACGGCATCGGGTGAGATTTGGGTTTTTAATAAGAACTACACTCAATACATTCCAATATCGTTGTACGACCTTCAGCACTGGCTGCAGTCTCCCACGGTGTTCGTCTGGGATTGTTCGGAAGCAGGTAACATCCTCAACAACTACCATCGTTTTGTAGAGAAACATGAAGAGGAGGAGCAAGCCACTGCAGCCGCAGACCCGAATTATGAACGGGTGAAGTACGATTCGTATCTCCACCTGGCAGCCTGTTCTGTCAAGGAGAACCTTCCAACAAATCCACTACTCCCCGCGGATCTTTTCACGGCATGTCTCACAACGCCAATAGAAATGGCATTGTGGTTTTTCGTGTTGCAAAATCCGCTGAAGACGAGTCTGACCCCAGAGAGGGCTAAAAAACTACCCGGCCGACTACAAGAACGCCGGACACCTCTCGGAGAGCTCAACTGGATATTCACTGCGATCACCGACACCATTGCATGGACCTCTCTACCTCGCCAGCTTTTCCGTAAATTCTTCCGACAAGATCTTATGGTAGCTGCTCTCTTTCGAAATTTCATTCTTGCGCAGAGAATTATGCAGGTTTATGGATGCCATCCTCAGTCGTATCCAGCATTACCGGATACTCATCAGCATCCTTTGTGGGAAAGCTGGGATCTTGCGGTTGATTTAGCCCTAGCTCAACTACCAATGCTAGAGAAGAAGGAAAGCGAGGCTATTGAGTACGAATATCAAAGTTCGACCTTCTTCGCTGAGCAGCTCACTGCATTCGAAGTTTACCTTGGTCGAGGTGACGCCCTGTTGCAAAAACCCCCAGATCAGCTTCCTGTAGTCTTACAGGTGTTGCTTAGCCAGCAACACAGAGTTCGTGCTCTCATTCTACTAGGTAGATTCCTAGATCTGGGCCCTTGGGCGGTTCAGCTTGCTCTGAGCATCGGTATCTTCCCCTACGTCCTCAAGCTCTTGCAATCAGCCGCATCGGAGCTAAAACCAGTCATGGTTTTCATATGGACACGAGTCCTCGCTGTCGACATCAGCTGTCAGCCAGACCTTATCAAGGATAGTGGCTACAATTATTTTGCTGCCATTCTCAAACCGTCTGAAGGCCTCCCAGTCGTCAACAGTGATGAACACAAGGCAATGTGCGCCTTTGTGCTCGCAATGCTTTGCAAGGGATACAAACCTGGCCAAGTTGTCTGCAATCAGACTGATGTTATGACTTATTGCCTTGCACACCTTCACAATGATGAAAACGTTTTACTTCGGCAATGGGCTTGTCTCTGCATTAGCCAACTGTGGCATGATCTTCCTGATGCAAAATGGAGGGGTATCAGGGAGAATGCGCCGATGAAACTATCAACTCTGACCAAAGACACCTGCCCCGAGGTTCGCGCAGCAGTTGTTCATGCAATGACGACTTTCTTGGGCATACCCGACCTAACTGATGAGGTAGCCCGGATCGAGGAGTCTATTGCCTGGACGCTGCTCGATATGGCCAATGATGGAAGCCCTCTCGTTCGAAAAGAGCTGCTAGTATTCTTATCCAATTTCGTACTTCGATACGAGAATAAGTTCATCGTTGCAGCTTTCGAGCAGTTGTTAGAAGAGAAAGAATACACTAGATTTCCTCCTACAGACGATGGGACTGACCACAGGATGGGTCTGCATTACGCTCGCCCTGAGAACCGAGATGAGGGTGGCCTTATCAAACCTACAGCCCAAGGCTTGTCTTTTAACACAGTATTTGCAGCTTGTTGGAAGCACATCCTTGTTTTAAATGTCGATCCCCATCCCGAAGTCCAACGAGATGCAACGATCATTATGGATTATGTGCACAATGCACTACTAGCCTCGTCTATTGGCTCCCAAGCTCAGCCTTTAGCTGATGAAATTCGCAGGAGGGCTCAGGTGGCTCGGGGCCATAAGAAGCAGTCATCCACATCCCGTAATAGCATGGTCGGCGCACCCACCTACAATACAGAATCCGAATCCTCTCCTGGACTGTTGAAACGAACCGCTAGTATTTTGCTCCAGCTGCCGAACATATCGAACATATGGGGCAGTGATGACAAGTCGGGCAGCTCAACTCCTTTGCCGTCTCCTGATCTCACTCGAAATCTATCCCAGAAGCTCCGTTCTCCGGCCGACCGGAAAGCTCCACCAGAGCAAAATGATCAAGCGTATATCCCAGCTCATTACCATGTAGCTGATGAACCAGTATCTGGCAATTTCAAGGCACATAAGCTGCACGAATTGCCTTCGCTTCCTCTGAGTAGCACTTTCCTAGACTGGTCAATCGAGTACTTCCGCGAACCTCAAATGAAACCCAGCGAGGCTGAGGAACCTGGAAGCACGGAGTACAACGAACGTCTTTGGAGGCGGTCCCGCAATGAAGCCATCTTAAAAGAAACGCAACCCCAGAAACCGTATGCCAAAAGCCATAAGTGGAACAATCAGCTTTGTATCATGAACAATGGTGCTCAGCCAACCAAGTTGACGTTCCACCAATTTGAAGACCATCTCGCTGCTGCTGATGACAGTAATACCGTTTACGTATGGGATTGGAAAAAACAAAACAGGCTACATCGCTTTTCTAATGGTAATCCTGAGGGCTCGAAGATTAGCGATATGAAATTCATCAATGAAGACGACACCGCATACTTGATGACAGGATCGTCCGATGGCGTCCTGAGGATTTACCGAAACTATGATTCTGCAAAAACAATAGAGCTCGCGTCTGCCTGGAGAGCACTAACCCATATGGTTCCAAGCAATGTCAATTCTGGCATGGTATTTGACTGGCAACAAGTAACTGGAAGAGTCCTTGTTGCTGGGGATGTCCGTGTGATTCGAGTCTGGGCTGCGGCTTCGGAGACATGCGTGACAGACATTCCGGCTCGGTCGGGCTCATGTGTCACCTCCCTGACATCAGATCAAATGACTGGCAACATGTTTGTCGCTGGTTTTGGCGATGGAGCTGTACGAGTTTTTGACACTCGTTTACGACCTCAGGAATCGATGGTCAAGAAATGGAAAGATGACTCCGATAGACAGTGGGTACGAAGTGTACACATGCAGCGTGGTGGCCAGCGAGAGCTTCTCTCTGCCAGCCGCAATGGAAAAGTCAAGCTCTGGGATATTCGAATGGATAGCCCTCTCCGTGTTATCGAAGCCTCGCGTGATACTATACGAACGGCTAGTGTGCACGAACATTTACCGGTTTTCTCAGTGTAAGTGTCACATTTACATCAGAAACTTATGATAATCACTAACCCCTTGTAGCGGTACCTCTGCCCATACCGTCAAAGTATTCAATCTTGAAGGTCGCGAGCTTTCCCGGATGGAACCTTACTCAAGCTTCCTACAACAGAACCGCAGTTCACCCATTTCTGCTACGGCGTTCCACCCCCACCGAATGATTCTAGGATGCGCTGCCCGAGGTGATCATCACATCAACCTTTTCACTTGCGCCAGCGAGAAGCCCGAAACAATCCTCAATTCCCTCTAAGATCAAAACGATTCTCTTAATTATAACTCTATCCTCTCCGCCACGCAGCATAGATTAGGAATAAACCAAGACTCTCGTTACTAGCACACAATCGACGAGGAGCGTCTTTCCTTTAATTACGGCAAGTTGCATAGAGTGGGAAACGGGATGTTATACAGTGTTATACACGGGTTGAATAGGCGTTAAATGGCCGACATGAGTCCGGCGATGGGGACTAGAAAGTATCATTTCGGCGTTCTATTGTTATGTTTAGTTATCCCCCCTGTTCACTGCGATGAATTAGTTACACCCTGCAAGACGGCTTCAAAAACCGTGGATACTGAATTGCAAGGACAATCACCTAGGATTAAACGCTCCGCTTGATTTCCCTTTTATCACGGTTATCTTTCTCATCGCCATGAGATAGAGATGTCTCCACGCTCTGGCTTAGAGGCACTGCTAGAGGAGGTGTGGGGAAGGAGGATGATAATGATGATACATCTATGTACACAATTCGTGGATGAGATGTGGTTAATTGTATTGTACTTTAGCCCTTAATAATTTGCAATCAAGTTGCTTAGATGGGAACTAGTCTGACGACTTGAAGCGATTAATTCATCTCTTTAAAGAAAAGCGCTCACACGGTAGGTAGATGTCTTAATACTGAGGACAACACCATGAAACCTCTGAAAAATGACACCACATAAAAAAAGACATGATAAAGCGCACTCTGTCTGTATACGCAATATCAACAATCCAATCATCTCCTCTCGTCACCACATTGGTCGGTATTACTAAAAGGTCTTTTCGCTATTGTCTACCAATCCTACACTAAGATAAACACTACTAGACCCTCCCTCACGCTGTTGTTATATATATTATTCTAATCAGTTAGACTTTTCTTTTCTTCCGCTTTTCCTTCTCCTGTTCCCTTTCCTCTTCCCTTTCTTCTGGATCGTCTTGATAATGACGCCGCCTCGTCCAGCTCGCACATCACTTCAAGGCTCCGAAGCATAGCATCTATCTTTTCTGTGTTCACTTCCTTTTCCTTTGCTTTTCTTTTCCCTTTAGTTTGTGCTTGAGTTGATGATGAGGCCTCATCCGTCTTTGGTATCTCTTCAATAGTTTCAGGTGTCTCCTCAATAGTCTTCAGTATCTCTTCAAGTACCTCTTCAACAGTTTGACTTGGAGATTCCACTTGACATGGTGATGCGGCCTCGTCCGTCTCTTGTGCCTCTTCACCGGATCGACTTGTAGGTTCCGCTTGACTTGATGATGAGGCCTCATTCGTCTCTTGTGTCTCTTCAGGGCTTTGACTTGCAGTTTCCACTCGAGTTGATGGTGTGGCCGCATCCGTCTGCGGTGTCCCTTCGAGTTCGAGGCGTTGACTTAAAGGAGACTCTATGTCTGCAGCAATTTGTTTCTCATTTCCGGCTAGTGCTTGAGTTGATGATGAAGCCTCAACCGTCTCTTGTGTCTCTTCGAGACTTTGGATTGTGGATTCTACTGCGTAAGTGTCCTTTTCGTTTCCTTTGGCTTGTACCGGAGTTGATGCTGAGGCCTCTCCCGTCTCCCGTGTCTCCTGTGTCTCTTGTGTTTCTTCAACGGCTTGACTTGCAGGTTCTGAAACGTAAGCGACCTTTTCTTTTCCTTTTCCTTTTGCCTGACTTGATGTTGAAGCTTCATCTGTCTCGCTCGTTATTTCAAGGTCTTGACTTGAAGGCTCTACCCAGTAGGTGACCTTTTCTTTTCCTTTTCCTTTTCCCTTTCCTTCGGCTTGTTCTTCACTTGATGATGACGCCTCATCCGTCTCGTATGTGATTGGGATAATTTGAACTGTAGTTTCTGCTGCGAAAGTGACCTTTCTCTTCTCCTTCTCATTGGACGGAGATGATGATGACGCTTCACCCGGCTCGTCTATAACTTCATCGGACCGACCTTCCAGGCTTGATGATAACCCCTCATCCGTCTCATCTTTTTCGACAACAGCTCCACCTACTTGACTTGACCACGACCCTATATTCTCTGCTCTTGTAATAACCCTGTCTCCCTCCGTTTCAGGAACCTTTCCAAGTAACGAGTCCAAGAGTTTACTCTGGAATTCTGTAATAATCTTATCTCCCTCCGTTTTAGGAACCTTTCCAAGTAACGACCCTAAGAGTTTACCTTGGAAATCTACTACCTGTTGAAGAGAATCAATATGACGAGTGGACTCAGCTTGTTTTGCTTGTCCTTTGGCTTGACTTGATGATGAAGCCTCACATGTCTCGTCTTTTAAGTCAACGATTTGACCTGCTTGACTTGACGACAACACTGTACTCTCCGGGCTTGTCATAATGCTTGTAATAACATTGTGTCTCTCCTTCATTGCAGGGTGTCGGATAAACCAGTCTATGAGTTCTTTCCGGACAGACATCGACCGCTGAAGAGCATCAAGACTAGGACGGGATACCGGTACAAACTGTTTTAGAAGTCCTTTGACTAGGCCTGACGGCGACGCCACATTTCCCGTGTTTATCAACAACGACATGAGTATAATATTTTCATCCACCAACTGCTGGCGAGTATTAGTGATAAAATCTATTTGACTTGACGGCGCCATAGTATTTTCCACCCATTTTAACAATTCTGTGAGTTTACGGTTGGTTTCCACCGACTCCCAAAGACAATCAGAATAAAGAGAGGAGTCAATCTCTATTTCTTTTCCTTTGGCTTGACTTGATGATGACTCGCCATCCGTCTCGTCTGTTACTTGAAGAATTGGATCCAGTTGACTTGACCACCCCCCTGCCACATCTATTGTTCCACCATTGGCAGCCGCAAACCGCTGCCAATCATTAATCCATTCAACGCAATTATCATGCTTTGCCACATGAAAAGGGGACATAAAAGCTTGTTTTCTATCTTTCATATCCACCCAGAACCACGTCATATTCGTAAGTTTGAATTGGAGCAACGAACCCCATATTTCTTCTGGAGATCTCGAAGGCTGTACCATCGAATGAGGAAAGGCCGGCACTGGGACCTTTTCCTTCAAGTAATAGTCGGGCCAGCTCAGAAACATCCGTGCTGTCCTTCGTTCAGCATCTTCAACCGTGTACCCAGACAAGAGCAACTTTTCCAAGTGGGGAAACCTTGCCGGTCTACGAGGTAATGCTCGTAAGAGACTTCTCCCGACGCGACTCGTATGGCCTTGGCTGTGAAGTCCCGCGCGTAGCATTGCCGGGCCAGTGCGAGGCGAAGACGAGCGCACGGGCTTGACAGGAGGCGGCGATGGAGGCGGCGATGGAGGCGGCGATGGAGGCGGCGATGGAGGCGGCGATGGAGGCGGCGATGGAGGCGGCGATGGAGGCGGCGATGGAGGCGGTGAGGGAGGTGGTGTTCGGATAGCCGGAGGGCTCTCCGGAAAACTGCTGGCGCATGCAACGACACCGAGAAGCTGAGCTCCAAGTCGCTTTATATCAGCGACTATCTCATCCATGGCTTTGTTGACGGCCGCATCATCGTTTTTTACATCGCATTGCCGATAGGAAACCTCAAGCTTAAACTGTACTGCGGACTCCTGAAGGGCTGCCCACTCTTCAGCTGCCGGCTCCTGAAGATTGTCCAGACACGCGACATGGCCACCGGCGTCTAAAATTGCCCTAGTAAGTGCAATTCCTGCTCCTTGACCGCCGCCCATAATAATAGCCAGTGTGCCATGAAGTGGGAACAGATGATTGTCTGAAGCATTGGCATTCTCGTCGCAGGTCTTCTCAGGTAACCCGGGGTGGTCCGGGAATACGAGATGCAGAATGCTTCTGCCTACCCACATATTGATATCTTCGCCACTGCTCTTCTTAGATGACCCGGGATAGCTCTCCGAAGACAGGTCCGTATGCCCAATAAGATGGTATGGCATTGACATTGCTGGGGAAGCCGCAGCGCTCTCACTCTCGTGTCTAACGACTTCCTCATCACTATTCTCCTCGACGGACATGGGATAGTCGCACAGAGTCGCAGTGGATGCGTTGGATGGTCCTGGCTCGTCGGACTTCGACCGGCTGCGATCTTTGGTGAAGAAACTACGCTGATGGCGCTGTCCACTCGTCAAGAGAGGGAGAGGCGTTGACGGCAGCTGCCATGGTGGCTCATCGAAAATTACCGAATCTGTATCAGCCATCTGCCTGAAACACCGCCTCGTCGATGGCCATAAGCCCACTAGGGGCGATGGGCCTATTGCGAATCGCTCCAGCCGGTGGGTATCCCGCCTGAGGCTGGGCTGGCGTGTCCCGGTATGCTTCCACTCGGAGTATTCCTCGCAGCACTAGTGGTCGGGATGTGTAAATGAAGCTCGGAATACGCGGCCGCCCGTGTGAGCGATCACCGCTGGCGGGGGCGGCTTGTTGAGCCATATTTGCCGTTTCTTGGGACGCTTCGCCCTGAGGTATTTCCCGTATTCACCGCCGACGCCATGGATTCTCCTTTCGTTCCTCACGAGCATGTTTTCGTCATTGTCGTCGGAGTCGTCACTTGAAGAACCGGAGGGGAGGCTATACTCCAATACTTCCTGTCCGTAATCGTCGATCCTTGGATGTCTCGGTAATCGCGGTACATTCACCATTTCGGTCTCTTTCGTCGGATTCTTCGTCGACACTTTGTCCTCGTATTCCGACCACATTCCCGTGAGTGGCCATCGTTGGAAATGCAATACGTTCATGTTTAATTACGCCGACAACTTTGGGAATTGTTTCAATGAGGTGTGCACCACGGTTTGAGCCGGCACCAGGACGTATAGTTGATATGGGCACGAGGGACGGAAATTGTATGAGTTGATAAGCTGACAGATGGGAACGGTTGTCGGCTTCGATTATTTGATACCGAGGCAATACTTTGATATAGGTGTAAGATCAGCGAAAGTGCTTAACGAAAGTGCCTATTTCCTGAGCGTGAATATTATCGTCTCCAGCCTGGGGAAGTTTGTGTGAGACTTGAGTTGGACCCCCGCCTTAGGTAAAGTTTGAACCTAATTACGCCCCTCCGCATCGCCTTCCTCTAGACGGAAGAAGACGAAGATGGCGCTTTCTTCGTAATACGACAGACGATGAAGGAGAAAGAACAGAAATCAGTTGAGAATGCTATCCTATCCAGAGGAGGAGCCCCGCAGACTCAGCCTACCTAGGTAATTAAAGCATCTGATTACAGTATTGCCAGTACATTCATATTCCACAGTTCGATTCTCGACATACATTCACATGAGCATTGAGAGACAACGGGAATTTCCCTAAAAATCTGGAAGAATATTAATTCAAATTGAAAGAATACTCTTCTCCTATCTAGATACCACACATTACGATGTCAATCAAAGCTTGATTTGAGCGGTTTGAGTATCACGGCGGTTAAAGGTGCTCAGGTGTACTGCCAAACATGGTCGTCTGGGTCACGAGCATACTACAGCAATTGGAGTCAGCAGCCATCACTACTTTTGAGTTTGAACAGCGAGGGTTTCAAAGCCGTGCAGGTCTTTCAAATCGTAACTTCCACCAAAAAGGGACATTGGTGTCCAAGACAGTGAAGAGATAAAACAGGAAACGACATTGGGAATTACTCACTGTCCGAATCCGCGTGTCGAAACAACCAATGAGGTTCTGGGACGAGGCGAAGATTTGATAGATCCTCGTTGTCGGTTCACCATAAGTGACAGGACAGAGATACCAAGTCGACAGCTCGCTGTTCAGATAAAAAGGAGTGCTGGGCTCAGTGCTCTCGTCATGCGAGAACCCGGTGACAATGCTGCCCGGAGGGATGTAGGCAGAATGCGCTTGCGTGTAGGAAAGTGAACCATCAGGCGCTAGGTAGACTATAATTCCGGAGTTAGCCATAAACCTATTGAGGAGAGGCAGATCAAGTACTTGCCTTGCTGGCCGCCGGGAACAGTAACGTCCAGGGACATCGTGGTAGAATCAGCACCAATGCTGAAAGTAGTGTCCGTTCCCGCGAATTGCGTGCAGTCAAGGCCGGAAACGCCAGTTGGACAGTAGGTGCTGGTGTCTCTGTTGACGTAGAACTTGCCGCCACTGGCGTTGATTGAAGGGCCGAGGAAGATAATATCGCTCTCGTCAGTCCTCCAAGCACCGGCTGTGAAAGTCGCGGCAGATTTTGCGGTGTCTCTCGGGACAGACGCCGCGAGCACCACAGCGGTGCAAGTAAGGAAGGCTAAGACGCTCTTCATAATTGTTGATTTCAGAGTGTAGAAACACAGGCCGTAGACGATTGATAGGATTGAGGGTTACTCAGAGTAGTGATGCATGCACTTATTGAAAAGCATTATGGCTCGACTCTCTGATTCTTCTTATATAAGAAGAGGTGGCGCAACCTTGGCAAGCCTCCATGATCCGCTTTCGGTGCATGTTTTCATCTTCTCCTCAATTTCAGAATCAAGCGAGACAGTATACAAAGGTTATATTTGTTTTCGACCCTCGCTAGACGACTTGCTCGCCGATGTGATGGAGTACGCTGCCCAATCACGATTAAAAACATATAGTCGATGGCGCGCAAGCCGGAGAGCACGAAAGCCACATCTAATGAAGTTCGTATTGGAACATATACGATGTGGTATCGGCTGGTCTCACTGGATCGGCTAAAAGGCAGAGTCTGTTTGTGCGATGTGAATGGGTTGAGGTTGCGCCACCGTCATGTTATCACCCATCACTCCAGGCTGGATGCGGCAGCAGTGTTGTTTCTGATGAGAAATCGAAGATTAGCTTCTACACAGATGAATTTTTATCATCGATATATGTTATCAATTTTATTTGCACTGATAGTTCCCAGTTGTTGTCATCCTCCGACACGTGTTATAGTGCGGTGTATGCGGGGAACATACTTGTGAGACCAAAGCTTTCCTGTCTGTCTCAGTTCCCTCAGTACTGTCGCATGCTACTCTTTTTCGCTGGTGATTAGGCCACAGCTTTATGGTATGCTAAGCTATGTAACGTAACATATTTGTCTAGTTGGACTTAGTGCCTTACCTCACAGCGAAATCACCAGTTTATTGACCCTGCAGCTTTACTGCTTAAACTCATCAGTCTCATTATGACCACATCGATAAGCTAACACGGGGATTACAAAGCTTGGACAATGAGAAACGTAAACAGGTAGTAAAAGATCTGCAGCCCTGAGAAAGCCCTACCTATTTGTACTACGCCAGACGAGATACTCTACATCAGATACATAAGGTATATAATGAAGCGCGACAGGATTTGCTTAGTTGGAGTATGCCTTGTAGCCCATCGCGTATGACTGAGTATTGAGCTCAATGACATCAAATTGCACAAATCGATATCGAAAGAGTCAAATAAATAAATTATGAGAAGGAAAAAGAAATTAGAAAATGAAAGATAAGAAGATCAAAGTAGTCGCCCATACCAAGATCCAAACTAAAGCAGCTGTAATACCTCAAGCGCCTATGCTTCTTAAGCGATGCTCCGGATAGAGGTGCAGCAACTTCAAAACAATCTTAGACAACATAGTCTATCGATACATTGAACAAACGAAGCACTATAGCCGAGTACTAATTAAGATCCCATAACTAGGCAATTAAATCAATCACGTTAGGTATTCAAATAGGCAGACGCCGGTATAGCTCGTAGAGCTGTTTGAGTTCTTGAATCTTGATCTCACATCACATCTGAATTGGTGAGCCGAGCTCGTGCGGATAAGCATCCATATAATAATTGCCGAGATCGCTCAGAGGCTGCTATCGTCAGAATTTGAGTTACGGTCACTTGCTTTCCTCTTGAGTTGAATGCTTAACTGTTCACAGGCGTTGCTTTCTACCGATTACGGGTCATCAAGTGGTCTTGTTGATGAAAGTGGCTCACTGATGAATGCACCTAAATAGTTAGTGTACGGTTAAATGACTGATATGCGGAACGGCAGGGGGGCGGAATATAGTGGTAACCTAAGCATGTAGATTATCTAGGTACTCATGGATGTTTCCTTGAGACTGCATCATAATAGTAAGTCACTAGGCTAGAAGACCATCAATGAAAGGCCGCTTTGATCATGCGATAACACAACTGGGTGCTCAATTACGCAATCCCAAAGTAGAGGTATGGCCAACGCAACGTCGGCAGGTATCAGTGCGCACCTATCGCTAAGCTTCCTTCGATAGCCTTAAAGTCAATTATAATACCAGTACATCCAGGATGAACCCCGATATGACGATACCCTTTGCGCATGATGGGTCAGTGACCTACGTGTGTCGTAAAGTCAACCTCTATCTACTCAGTAGCTAAGGCGCACTGAGTTACAGTCACATAAACCGCGAATCTGTGCCCGGGCGGGATTACGGCGTTTGAATAAATGAAGGACGTGACATCAGAGCTACACAGGTATGACGACCGTGTTTGCTCACCAAGAATCTCTCACTATGTTTCACCTATCGCCTATATAGTCCTACGTAAGTAAGTAGGTATCGGAGACTACGAATTATGGTTTCTTGATTAATTGCATTACTTAGGTAGGCATGCTACATGGCTCACAATACACCTGTAGGTTGCGAAGGGCTGTAGCGAGTTAAAATAGCACATAATAGCCAAATACAATACATGTAGACTCATGAGAAGAAAGGGTAAACCCCGGGTGGACAGATGTCCGGTATGGCAATCACTTGTGACGGTGCGCGTTGAAGCGTGCTATCCGCGTCGTCCGAATTATTTGCTGTCGCGTTTTCGTAAGCCCATTGCGAGTTGGTGTCCAACGTCCACTGCTTGTCCTGGTCTAGGCGGGTCCGTTCATTTCCCGAGCCAGCCACGCTGAGTGACAATTCGTCAGCGCGTCTTCCGTCATCAAGTAGACGGTCGCATTCCGCAGAAAAAAATCCCAATAGCTATCTATTTCGAGACGGAAAAATTTTTATTACAGATCCCTCGAGGACTGGGCGGCTTTGCGATCTGCCTGGAAGGATCGTCTGACAGTTAGCACAACCGTTATTACAGGGGCAGTAAAGGGGGAACAACCACCATTCGGGGTACAACAGAGACCAGACTAATAACATTAATATAGCCGACCCCGGCTTCCTATTGGCCATGATCCTTGTTTCGGGCTGCCGTATTTGCCTAGTTAGGCCTGTTAGGTATCAAACGCCAGCCCAATTTAGTAGGTTCAGATTGAGTTTCGGAGGCCCGTAACCCTTAACGTTGACTTAAATCTAGTCGAAATGACTGTTTAAGCGGTCATTATGCTTGCTCATTGGCGAAACAGCTTTACAACCTTTCTCTCAACATGCCGCACTCATCGTCAGGTATGGCTCAACCTTCCATCGCCGAGCTCGAGACAGCTGCGCTCTCAGTCATCCACCTCATACATGGTGTAGCTGAGCTTGTCAATGTCCCACTTGTCCTTGTGGGCGACTTAGCTGTCGCGAAATACCTATCACAATCAAGACCCTGTGAAGTACATGTAAGTTGAAGATGAAACCGTTCCCTTTTTATGGCGCGCTGAGTGCTGATTGCTCCCGTTAGAGCATAGAGTTCGTCATCAAATACGCATCACCAGGCTCCGTAAAGAAGGCACTCCTCTCTCACGCTCATGGCAAGAAGACTATCGTTGAGAATGACCGAGGCCTGTTCTATAAGAGCCCAGCTGGTTGGGTTATCGAAGTGAAGATCACGCCTGTGTGGCTTTGCCCTTACTTACCCGACGTCGGGGACATCAAGAAGCCGCCGTATATATCCCTTTCGGATCTTATCGTCTTCAAGGCAGACGCCTGTGGCCTTCATGAATCGGACACAAGCAAGTACAGAGAAGCGGGAGACGCGTGTGCGCTTTTGGAGCTTGCGTCGGAGCACTCTCATCTTAAGTTAAATGACGAGAAGATGCAGAAGGTGGAAGAGGCCCTCGATACACTTGTCGAGTATTCGCCGCCTGGGAACGGTAGGAAGTGGTGGGAGATGAGGTTGGGCAAACAGAGCGATAAGCGACGATCAGCCCAGGATATTCTCTCAGAGCTCGGGGAAGGACTACGGCTCGAAGAAGACAACAGGCGAGCAATGAGACGGTCCAGCATCTTCTCCCTTAACAATACTCGGGGCTCCGACTCGTCCATTGGTTCTACCTCTTCCGCATCGTCGCAGAACACAACGCCCATTTCTTCTCCGCCACCCAAGATGCGACCGAGGAAGATGAGCGTGAGCGGATCATTTCCCCGACCGCGCAGACACGCACAGGCAGATCACCAGGGGCCTTTATCTCCAGTGGAACAGGGTCATCACGATAGAAACCGGCTGCATGCCGCATCAATGGACTTGCGTGGGCGAAACTCGCCAGGTATATCCTTGATGAGGCTTCCGAAATGAGGGCGGGTTAGGTGGCTGATTACGTGGTCTAGAGAAAAGGTTGATTTGCTTTATGTATACCCCCATAGAATACTGATTAGGTTATTGTTAAAGTTAGAATATTGAGGGGATCGGTCCCCCCGACTCATTGTATGCGCAAGCATTAGACGTTGGTACATATTCGGGTACATCGTAATGACCACGAAGTAGGGTTAAATGACCTAAGTCTGCATGACTAGTCTAACTTGGAGTTGCAAACTATATACCCTTGATATCCTTGGAGGAAATATTCTGAGAGTTTATTGATAAGGTAATCAACCTAGCTCCTCTCCCCCGAAAAAGTCTCATACCAAACAAACCTCGCTAAAATCTTTTGTACAACCGCGTAGGTCATTGACTATTACGCCTATATAGTCCTAATAATTTGGATATAGATAAATTGACAGCCGTAACATTTGAAATAATGTAGGCAACCAGTTACATGCTGGTAGAACTTGGAGTCAAGTCATACCTCCTAAAATGTAACTTTGCACTAATGCCATGTTTGCGCTCTTTCAAACCCTCTACGACCTGGTTGTAGCAGGAAAACTCTAGAATACGTAACTAGAAATTCGAAATCTTTTGATCAAGCCCTCAGACCAAACCCACTGTCAACCTTACCGCATACACTTAGGCTATCCTGTATACCCAGTTTCAGATCATCAACAGAGATCACCCAGAAGATAAATTAGAACCCTCGCGTAACAAAGAATATTCCGACTATGAGACTCTCATACAGGTTAGAATACTGTTGTCACTACATGACGCTCTAAATATTGTTCGCACAACCTGATCAAGAAAAAAGACTACCTCCATCTTTGAAGATCTTGCCTATATAGATTACCGAACATAACAAACTCCTTGACAGACATAGATTTCTGTAAACTCCTCCCCATTCAACCTGCGTAGGAGAAGTTCACTTTCGCCCCCAAACACCGAGTACTCACAAGTACAATATGACCACTATAGTGTGATCGAACATGGTATTATACCTGGACTAAAATTCATGAATATGAATTTACTGACCGCTTAGAAATTGTGATACCTTATAATCTTAGGCCTCGGTACAGTAACAACTGTAGCCACTTCTGAAACTCATGACACTGAACAGTTTCTGTCTGCATTATCCTACCTAGACTAAGCAGTACCTGTATGGCTATGTCCTAGTTATTAATTAGAGTATGTAAACACATCACATTCACTTTCAATACCCACCGGATACTATTGGTCCCCGATGTATCACAAAAGTCCTATCTATCTTAACCTAAAGTAGTGACATGAAGTCACTCTTGTTGGCTGAAAATCAAACTTCATCATATAGATAGGGAGTCACTAATAGAGTGTATCTACCTACCTAGTCCACAGGAGATTGAACTGACGTCCTTCTCGGTATTGGAAGTCGATACTTACCATACGTCCTGTGAGGTAATCCACGGATTCCACATATTAACACACCTAAATACAGCATCATGTGTGCTTCGGACGCATATTATCTCTGATTCCGTGCATTGCATCTGCATCTTTACACCGGGACACTGCCATGTACTTCCTGCATCCCCCAGAGTGGCTGTACCTCTTTTTGGCGGCCACGCATATGGCCAAAGGTATTACAGACTTTACAGAGCATTTCCACATACTCTTAGAAGACCCGTGAAGCCCATTTGGAGCAGTGGTTAGCTCGTTCGTTTCCGGTCTGTAGTCTGGTCAGCGAGAGTGCAGGGGTTCGAATCCCCTAATGGGTTGCTATCTCGTTTTATCTTTCTATATGTACTGTCAGGTCTTTGTAAGCCAGGAGGATGAGTATGTGCGAGTTCTTTTTGTCGCACAGAGGACTCGATCCCTTTCGTATTCGAGGTTCAAAGATAAACATACGTATCTCTTATACTACGAGTCGTATCGCAACATTTACGAATCTTTTCTCTTTATTTAGTTTCTGTTAATAGACACTTCTCTCTTTCAACTTCAGTTGCAGAATCTACGAAATCCAACATCATAATGGCTCGCTCTTCTATATTGAAGCAGCACCGGAGTATACTGCATACAAGTCTCATCTAATACTCTGTCGCCTGGACATCAACATCCTCATGCTCTATTGTACTTACTACTCTTGGATTATGTTGAAGGACACCTCTTCCTACGAACCAGGTTGCTCCTAGTATATAAGTTTGGCACAACATTATCACCTGAGTACGACACGCTCACGTCCCTTCGACACGGGGTCATGGTAGATAGGATATGAGCAGCCCGGCAACACCGTGTTCCAAATCACAACAATCATTCCTTGCTATTCCGATCTTACAAACCCACGCTTCCGTATAATAATGGTTCATCTTGTTCAATAGCCGATTTTGAATCTAGCATGTAATGGGCTCATTAAACAACATATATCCCACCATATAACTGCCTAGGTAGAAGTCATAGGGGCACAGGTTAAGGTATCCTGACGGAGGCGACGTATGAAATCCAGGATATATGATGCCAAATGGCGTCTTGCCACTAGCCCTAACTAGGAGCTGTGCGCATAGCTGATGATAAACTACTTGGAAACTGCATTCCATACCTAATTGGGGAATACATGTAGGTACAGCGCTAAGGTGTGCAATGGCGGGACGTCCCGCAAACGTGGCCAGCTAGCTTAGCTCGAAGGACTAAATATCAACGTCGTCCTCGAGAAGGTGTGGCTAAAACAGTAGTCTTTGGGAATTGCGCCATTCCCGCGGAAATGGCAGGATCTATCTAATAGCTACCATATTTTATTCCGATTACTTTAGGTTCACATTTCTTATAGGAAATCTATAGAATGCTGGTATGGAGAAATGTGGTACGTTTATCTGTTGAGATATTACACCTGAGAGAGTATTCAGGCGCTCTCACGTAGTAATACTTGGTGTATCTGAAATCCGAGTACTATTACAGGGATACGGTAGAATGGTGATAAAGACTGCTGTTACTCGGCCTTTCAAACACAGCTTGTCGGAAGCCTCACTGCTACCAGCAGCCGTTTTGTGTTTCTATAGGTAACGTGGAGTACACTCATTGGTGTCAGTCGGTATCAGGTATGTGGTTGTAAAGGCGAAGTATGCGAGAAACTGCAGCTGTAGAATACCGTAAGCTGCTTCCTAGCATGCGTATAATAACGTTACTAATTACAAACGATTTGAGGATAAGACATTTCCAATGAATGTATACAGGTAGTCCGGAGATTTACCCCCAAGCGGCTTAGATGCTTCTGTGTAACATCTTTCTCAGCCGGTGAAGGGACGATCTATAATGAAAATAAGAGGCGCCTCGGTGACTGATCCGATTTGTGTGGTATTCTAAAGGCTTGAGGGAAGGCGTACAGCACCAGTAGCCTTACCAACACCATGGGATAGGAGAGAATCGGTGGCTTGTTGCTATCGCTTTATAGGTAGGGTGGCGATATATAGCGCGGTCACCCCCGTGGGGGGCCATTAGTCTAAGTAGTATAGGCGGACGAGTGGCCTTGGTTACATATGCATGCGCGATGACGAGCACTGTATGTCATATGTCTTAGAATTAGCGTTGCGAATGGTATAGGAGGTGTGTGTGGCTGCAGCAGACCGGACAAGGTGCACGTTTGGAAGAATCACATCTCATCTTCTGTTTCACATCAAGAGCTTAACTAATGACTAAGAAAATCACGTGGGAAATTCGACATATATCCGTCGCATAATTTTCTGGCTCTGAGTCATAGGAAATTATTGTTATTCATGGAATAGTCGTCTATTAGCTATTAAACCTAGTCCCCGGAGCCGTTGTCGCATTTTGATTCGACAGGTATGTTGAGGCTAAAAGAGAGCGATGAGACCGAAATGCTGACATAGCTCACAGGGGGAACAAGACTAACGTGTAACGTCAGGTATGCCTTGAGTATACATTACTACCATACTAACTAAGAGAGCCTTCTGATACAGATATCATTAAGAAAGATTTTCACCTTATATCAGGCGAGAAAGACAATGATGGCTTTGCATGAGCTGTTGAATCCATTTAGAATTGCAATGTAAGTAGTGAACGGCCAAAGAGAAGATTTTTTTGATCAAAGAAATATTTTCATTAAGAAACTATCCATAGACCAAGTTTTCTGTGCTAACTATGTATCCCAGCTCCATGCTTCCTGTGGCCTCGACCGAAGCAGTGGATACCTCGACCAGTGTCCCAAGCAAGCATCACCAAGGAGAACCCAGCCCATATTACTCCATCACTCCATCCTAAGTACGATAAAGTCTCATTATTGTCCATACATCACTAGCGGAGCAGCAGTGGCTCTGTATCGGTCAAGTGTGTATCAGGCATTTACTGTCCACCGAGTCCAGGGGGGGTCTCGCAGAGAACACCTTGGCCAAGCTATTGTGCACGATAAGTCAGTATATTAATCTCTTACCACGACATTGAGGTACTTACGACTGGGAGAACGCAGCAGCGGGCTCGCTGGCCAATGCTGGCGCACGTGTTCTTGAAGTCTTGAGTGTTCTGGGGGAAAGACGGGGCTAAAACGACCCTGTTAGCTGAGGGATTCATTTGATAACTTGACTATGAATTGCCGGCTGCAATATTGTCGACAAGAACATGTTCTAATAAATGTTACTCACGAGATGCGCAGTCGAGGTCAGCGACACCGAGGACATCGGTAGCACAGCACTGGGGAACGCTGAAGAGGCCGACAGGGCAAATAGCGGCGGGCTGGCCACCAGTGGGAGAAGCAGTGACGGTGGTGGCAATGAAGCCGAGGATGGCGATCAGAGAGGTCTGCATTTTGAAGTGGTGTTTTTCAAACAAAGTGATTGAAGATTGTTGATGAGTGTGAAGATTGGATGCTTCCTGGGATACTGGCTTGGGGTGAGGAGGAGAAGAGAATGTGTCTGTCGAGGGCGATGTTGACCTCCTTATATAGACGTCCAGGAATCGACGATTGCTGGATATCTTGGCCGCACTCTTCTTTTCTTGAATGAGGATCGTCGATATGTCTGCACGTACTAGTTGCTCCTCAAGACGGTGACCTTGCTTCCGCCCTGGTCATACCTGGGTGGCTGACTTCATACCGCCATGCAGGTGGCATCCTCCAAGTCTCCAGGTATCGTGTGAGAGACGCCCAGCACGATAGGTATCCCAATAAGCCTTAGTCGAGTACCTCGGTTAGCCGCTGGCCAATTGCTGCATGAGGCAAATTAGGTTGAGAAGATCGCCGGTTCACCTACACTATACATGTCCCTTGGGTGTAATGTTCCAGCAGGACAAGTCAGGTTCCTGTTGCCGAATCACGATCACTCCCAAATGCTTGGTTTTCAGAGTGTACCGTATCTCGATAGGTATGTATGCTGAGAGAGCGAAGATCGATCTCGGCTGTATCATTTGCAATAATCCTACCCACAATCCCCACCGCCTAGATTCCTCGTGCTGTTCCTCCCAAGGCGTCCCACCACAGGAGTTAGCGGAAACAGAAATCTTCCACGTACACGATCACGATGTGGATTCATTGTTGCTTCTGTCTCTTGGCATGTCCGGGGGGTATCTACTTTGGGCTGGCAGGAATGGACTATGATTGGCAAAGTCGATTTGAATATACAAAGGGCGATGCGGAGTACCTAACGGCTTCTAGTTTCTTTGCAAGCACATATGAAGCGTGCATAGTATACAGCTGTATTGTTCATGTATACTATGTGCGGCGCAAGGGAAATATGCTGAAGTCGTTGCATGTGTACACTGCGCTAATGTAGAACTGCCTCTCCAATTGACCATTGACAACTCAAGCAATTTATGTTAAATGTTATACAGTATTTAGTATAATTGCAAGCTGGTATGGTAGCCATTGTCAATACAACTCCGTGATAATGTGCATATCAGACCATCTCAGTCAGGCCATCTCATTTTATCATCATTTCCCCTTCGCTGGTTGGTATCACATACGGTACATATGATACGTGACGAAAGCAAAGTACGTATTCTAGATGTTTCCACTCTAGGGAGAGGAGCCGGTGCTTCTGGCGTGCGTCTCATAACTAATCGCAACATGGGATAGTGTAGACTACACAAGACAGCCACTTTAGCTTCCTGCCTTGTTTTGGATTCCGGATAGGCCGCCTTCGAGAAGAAGATTTGTCTTCAGTAATGTGGCGGGTCTCTTGGCACAAGTCTCCAGCACTAGTGGCCTAACTTTGAAGCGGCTGCCGCCCCTGGACGTCCTGCTTTCTTGTTTTTCAAGAGACTCGGGCGCCTGCAGACGTTGAGTTGTCTCGCAGCAGCCTAGGGCTACACTACGCTCAATAAAGGCAACGATTTAATGGGACGCATGCACAATACCCCTGCATTTGATGCTCCCTCCAAGGATCATGACCCGGCCCGGTGATCTTCCCTTTCAAAAAACAGCTGGGAATACTGACCGGGATGAGAACGGGTTCCATAGATGTGTTCCCGAGGCAGCGGTCAAGATATTATGTTTACAGCTGTATTATACATACTAAGTAAGAACCCGATCCGTTCGGATCGACAATTTTGACCATTTTCCTAT
Organism: Xylaria arbuscula; assembly: GCA_022385695.1. Taxonomy (NCBI): domain Eukaryota; kingdom Fungi; phylum Ascomycota; class Sordariomycetes; order Xylariales; family Xylariaceae; genus Xylaria; species Xylaria arbuscula. The sequence continues at coordinate 965,369 of MU279353.1, read as the reverse complement.
CCAGAACGTAAAATTCGGTTCCACATCTTGAGATCTACTGAGTATACTCCCATGCAAGCAGCGCTAATTAACCCAGCACCCGGTACTTTGGTGAAATTTTCCTGCTTTCATGACCCTCGGTGTCTTGCATCTGCACCACATATAACATACCGGTAATTTTCAAGCTCGGCATTGCTGTCGAGTACTTGGCTCTGCGGTCTAAGCACTGAAAGTGCTATGTATCCGTCAAAAGAGGCTTGCCGATCCTCTCCAGATTCGTCCCTTAGCGTATTTGCCGGGGCTAAGCGATCTTGCAATGCTGAATCTGGCCGATAGTTAGTTGTTATTATGACGACCTTATGCGTATGCCAACCCATATTGGGCGTGTGCGGCTGCTAGCCGGTTGACCTGCATCGCGAGCTGAGTGACGAGCGCCAGGTATGTTTACGAACCCCTGGCGACAACCGACAGGCCTGCCTTTAATCCGATCCAATTGGGATTTCAACCCCTGGTCCCAGCTCAGCCCCGACTATCCACTCAATAGTTTCTCACTAACATTCGCATGCTGCGTGTTTCCTTGAATTGGCCATCCAGATCAGTCCAAGTTTGTCTATTTAGTGCACGAAGTAGGATATGTAGGCTAAAAGAGGTTATTACGCGCGGGCTAATCACACAAGTTCATTTGCCTCTTTCTGTTCGTATCGTATAGATGCTGTGGAGAGAAGAAGAAAGACAGTTGCTTTTTTCTCACTGTTTGCAATTCCTTCGCCCCTTCTTTCGCCTTTGCGTTGGCATCCTGTTGCTTTTTTGATAGTAAGTAATTTCCTGTTATCAGCACTTGTGACCCCCATCCTGCAACCCCCATTTTCTTATGAGGCAACTGGAACCTTGCATTACAATGCTGGTATACGTACCTAAACAGAGTTTACATGGTACTGGGAGATCTTTTAGCGTACGAGAGTTGCACAACTTAACATAGACTTAGTTCTCACACATGGCATAGTACTAAGCAAACAACTTCTACATACATATAAATGCGCTACTGGGCCAGTATTACTAACACTATCATGTAAAACGGCCCTTAAGTAGCTGCCCTAATGCGGTGCTAACAACCTCGTCGCGGGGACTTGCAGTTAGTCAACGGTTGTACACGTATTTCCCCGGTATTTGTCTCCACGCGTGCCGCTCCGTTAGTGTCTCATGTGATTTAGGCGGAATTCGAGTGTAGCCGTGGCCAAGTCGGGCTGATGTTGCTCACTGCCTTTTTCGAACGCGACCTAGGTTGATGATGCTTTGATAGTTAATGAGGGGAGTATGTAGAACCCGTGCTGCCATAGGTAGCACGGACATGCACCAGCAAGCCTTATCCTTGTTTCCTCCCCGCGGAACACCGTATCGGGCGATGACACTAGCCAAGGATTGTCAATGAGAAATGGCTTCGCGCCTGTCAGACGGATAATGAGCCGGCCGATTCCCGGGATACAAATGGCGGTAATTCTCCAGCAGGGCCATCTTTCACGGGAATTGCCGTGATAGGCTCATGCGGAGATACATTTGTGTACCGATTACATCACCACCAAGCAGATAGAAAGACCACGATATCCCAGTTCCGAGACAATTAAACACTCTAAACGCCTCCGAGGTCAGAGGCTTACAACTCGGTGCTGTAGAGATGGTTAAGATAAGCTTCTGGGGCCGAAATAGAGTAGTAGTTGGACTTCATGTGATACAGACGCAGGCTACGTGTAGAAGAAGCATTTTATGGTAAGAGTTACGTACCAACATGATTTTGGGAAGGGCCGTTTTGGCTCAGAATCCGACGTTAGAAGGTGACTATGATCGAACCAGGTATAGCTTATACATATTCTTTCTCCAATGATAATAATGAGAGGAACGCGCTTGATCCGTTCACTTCGGTTCGGCGAATATAACGAGACTTATGATGATGTGACTAAAAATGCGACTAAATAACGCCAGGCGTCTACATCCTTCTAATGTACGGGTGCGTTGTCCTAGAGTGCACATTGTCTTAGTGTAAATGTAAGCGTTGGAGACTCCTAACCGTTATGTCTCAACGGTATCTTCATCTCTTGTACGACGCACATATGTACTCTATAATTCACAAACCTGGCAGACCTTAACGAGATAACCGCCATGACGGCTGTCTCTATGATGCTATCGGCATTGTTCGCTGGACTCGCTGGACTGCGCAACGGAACAGGATCGAAGTTGTTGCCACATAATAGATTAGTGACACGCGATTTTTCGGCTGATGCAACGTGATCGGATGACTGCAGGCCACTGTCGGGCTGCTGCAGTTTTTGAAACGCAAACCAAGATTGCATAGAGTTGCCTGCATGCTCGGTCAGCACGTAGCGATCGAGATTGGCGGACAGATTGCGGTGCGCTGTGTCCCGGTCGAATACGAACCGATTTTGGCGACGGGAGTCGTAGCACAGCGTCCCGACTGAACCCAGTCCTCATTTCCTTCCCAAAATATTATTGTCACGCCTAGTCAGGCCAGAAATCAGGTTATTTTATGAATAGGGAGGCATTTCTACACGAGTTACAGAGTAGCCGTCAGCCCAGGTCATGGCCATGCAGGGCGAGGCGACCCTGAACCAACATCTGCTCTGCTGTGGTAGCAGCGTGTCGACGGCCAGCTCCCCGTAACCCCCGGCTTTTTCCAAAAGGAGCCCTGCTGAGTCATCGCGAAATCCATATTGCAATACCTAGCGCTTAGCGCAAGCCCACTGCCGCAAGTTAGACAAGGGAGTGCCTGTATTTGGTATACACTGCCGGCCTACATGCAGAACTACCTCATTACATGTACATAGCAGTTTAAGCAAGGTTGATATGTATGTTAAGATTCAACCACGTGATATGAGATGTGTGGTCTGAATGGTACAAAAGTGTACATTAGTTTTTATCTAGATCTTGACATAACCTATTTATGCCAAGTAGTTTTTCCCAAAGATGACCTGCTTCGATTTCATTACTTTTCATGGGCTACGTGCTGTAAACTCGCCGGCGCAATGTTAATTAGCCCCTCCCAAGTAGCTCTTCAAGCTCCACTGAATTAGTGTAGACGTTGGAATTACCGAATATCCGTAGCGAGCGGGAAACCGGAAGAAAAACCAATACGTACTCTAGGCACGTTCCTGGCGTAAAGAGGGCCTGTAGATATGCTACCTGGCGGCTTGACAATGGAGAACATTTACGAGGAACTAACAGGCCAAGATGTGAGAATTTTTTTCTTTGAGAAATTTGGGTCCTACAGTGGATGGTTTAGGTACCCAATGGCTTGGCCGTACACTATATTCGGTCAAACTCCTCTCTTAGGTAGTGTACACAGACCTTCTCTAATTGTTGAAGTCTAGACCCTACCTAGAGCTGCAGCAGGGTGAGTTGAGTTTAGCTCCGCGCCGTGACTTGCTGTATATGTAAGTCCTACATGGCAAAAGCCTACAACATAATAGACTTTTCAATAGATAATGCAAGCGGAGGTATACGCATACAACACACCATAACCATACTGGTTCTACTGCCGGTACGTGAATCTAATTATATCAGACATGCCTTTTTCCCTACTGGCATATAAGTATGTTAGATGGTATGTCTTCTCTGCCGCCATTGAAATTACTATCCGGTAATTAAAGCAACGGGTTTAACTGTGACCAACCATAGCTATTTATTACTGAGAAAATAATTCCATGCTAGGTGCAGGAGTAGTAACTAGATGTTACACACATACCTAGTTGGTGTTTGCCACTTCCAAGGAAACGAGAGCTGTGGGTAGAAAGACAATTACTTAGGAAATCCGAGAAATCTGTATTTCAAACCTTTGAGTTAGTTAAACGCCAGTCCATCTTGCTTATACCGGACGCAACAAATCTTGAATCTATCTCATTTCCTGACAAAGCGAAACTCCCTTTAGTCATACGCTCTGAAATCGAATCATTTCAATTTCTAGAGTATCAATGCCGTTGTGAATTGCATGAAACACACCGCTTCATTGAAGTCAATGGGGACCAAATAGGAGAACATTAGGAAAAAAGACTTACATGCATCAAATGAACCGTGATAATACGGCCGGAAGAAAAGCAAAACATACCGGCAGGCGGTGACTGCCTACGCAGCTATGCCAGATAGTTTATACAGCCTGGAATCTGTAAATTCCCTCTCTAGAGTGGCAGGTACTACCATACCTATCTTCTTGCATAGACATAAATCCCATACATACAGATCAATAGGTGGTAAGCGCACCTGACGAATCGTAGTGTCCTCAAAAGCGGTGAATGTTTCTATAATCTCGGCCATATACAATCTGAGATTGTGCCGTTGATGCGCATATTCTGCTCATTTCAGCATTAATGAGCATTGTCAATCACACTCTTCACACCCTACGAGATCAATAGTTTCCCATTGCTGTACCATATTATTAACTACTGCTCTCTTTATTGTATGCTATCGTGACCGCCAACCATGTGCCCTGGCAGGTTAATTGACTACGAGTCCGAGCCTGATATCAGCGACAATGATTTCGATCGCCATGGGCGCATACGCCGCCATGGACGCATACGCCGTCGACCACGGTCCTTTGACAGCGAGAGTATAGAGGATAGCGAACTCGTAGAGTCCTCAGCTGAAACGAATAACAATAGAGAGCGGCCATCCATTGGCTCTGGCTGGAGGTCTCCGGCTAACAGCGGTGGAGACTAGGAGCTATTTCATGGCCAAGCCAGTCAGACGCCTCATCCATCGCGCTCCCAAGAACAGGAGAGAGATGCAGATACCAGCCAGCCCCCTTCCATTCATTGTTCAATTCATTTGTAGGTGGCAATATGATCGTCTCCTTGCGTACTATTCGTGTATTTGCTAATTCAAATTGCCTTCCTTCGTCGAATTAGCACCGGCACCTTAGTGATACAACCTTACTTCAATCGGAGCTACGCGCACGATCTCCCTGCTGGAGAAGGTCTTAGACTGTTCATGAATTATCACATAGAACCAATGCTTCAGGTGATAAGAACAAGTTTGTCAGCGGTCGAAGAACAACCGTACAGTCTCGGAGATCGCATTGATGTACAATACATGCGAACTATCAGGATATTCCTCGAAGAAGTCGAAAGGTTAGCAAATGAGCTCCCCTGATGTCCACGACGCAGTCAAAAAGAAATGGGTTGGTCAGGCTAGTCGCCGAGCATATTTCAAGAGATAGAATGCTCCGAGAAAGATTATTCCACACCTGATCTCTGGAGGTTTACGACGGAAATGAATGGATCGGCGTAGCGTGAGTGGTGGATGGACTGGCAATCTCCAGCGTTACCAAAATTTCATTATTGTCTGATTTCGATCGAAGCGAAAGTTGCAGGGCATCTTATCCAAAGCGGAAAGTAATTCACTAGTAGCTTACCCTCTTCCAATGAACTATCCAAAGCAGGTTTCCTATTAGTTTTACGGGGTGCGAAATGTAACATGCCAAGATCACAAGTAATCGTCTCACCACACGCTTTGACATTATGTAAACCTCTAAACTAGCAGCTCTTCAAGCGAAGGGGTCTACACTGGAATCAGGATTTCGCACATATTCTGCCCTTTTTGCCAGGTCCGTCGCGGTCGCCTCACCGTACTGATCTGCAATGAAGGCAAACATGAGGTCGATACCAGCCGATATGCCCGACGACTATATGCACGGTTGAATTAGCCGCAGGTCTCAGCCATGCCAGACTGGGCGAAAGTTCATCTTTTGCGGCAGAAATCTTGATTCATGTCGTCTTTCGAGGAAGAAGTTAGAACATACCGTCCAGATATTACCGTCCACGACCCATCGTGCCTCACGCACCCATTGAACAGCTGGTCCCTGAGAAATAACCTATAACCGAGAAGTCAGACAGGATCAATTGCGTCACCACTCACATGAGATGCCAGATCAAGAGAGGACGCGCTGAAATCCAGGTGACATACCCATTCCCAACTTCTCTTGTTTGAGGTAGCTCGCCTTCCGTCCAGCAACCCCGACTGCGCGAGGATGGCGCTTCCAGTACACACTGTTAACAAGAAGCGCAGTTTAGGAAAGACCCTCTTCAAGAACTCGGCAATAGGCGCCGTGACCGCTGGGTTTCGAGTACCAGCCCCGCCGGGAACAATGAGCACTTCAAGGTCCTCCGGAAAATGATCGAAAGTGTGCGTCGGCACCAAGCTCTGTCCTATGCCTCCCGTCCCTTCCACCTTCGTGCTCACGGGATCCAGCGTAGCGGCGAGTACCGCGAGCTCCAATGACGTCGTCTGGGACAGACTGTTTAGCGCGTCGAGCGGTCCGAAGACGTCTAGGGCCTGGAAACCGGGGAACAGCACCACGCCAAACTTGGTGGGGGGTTGTTTATCATGACCCGACATCTTATCTCTCGTGTGATTTCGTCGACGCGATTATGTTGAGAGTGCCGGCCGTGCGCGGAGACACTCGTTCGTCTCTTCCTGGAACGCTGCACTTGGTAGATCGTGAGCGCTGTGATCGCCGGAGACTTGAGTCAGGTGGGTCGTTTAGAAGCATCCGCTTGCTAACGGTGAGCTAGATAAGCTCATTGGGACGCGAGGAAAACCGCGCGTTATGGGTATAGGCTCCGGTGTCGCCTAGCGTCGGTTTCAAGTTGTGATTATTAACAAACTTTCCGTAAAAGCATGTTGGTCCTGCGCAAAGCAGGCACCTTACTCACATAGACCTATTATCATTTCTACGGTATAGTGTGAGTTACGATACGATATAGACTCCAGAGACTGTCCGGATAGGATAGAGCACCGCGGTGGAGTTTCGTTCCTCGTACACTGCTCGTATTCCACCCCAGTCCCAGCTGTGTGTTTCTTTATTACAGATCAGGAAAGATGTCCAGGTTACGGGGTCCACTCTTTTAGCCCCAGCATCAACATCTTTGATCTACATCCCATAACCCGCCATAGCTTCGTGGGAAAAGACGATCTTCGAATATGCATATTAAGTTTACCATTTAGTCACCGCACAATAGCTAATGAGGAGGCGCGTAGCATTGATGTAAACTTGATAAGCCGATCCTCACTTTACCGAGATAGTCACATACTCTCCATATTTCATGATGTAACGCGGGAAAGAAGGGCCAGTACTGTAGATAGACATCGGCTAACAGATTGAGCCGGCTGAGGTTTTATCAATATGAAAATGAGATACGCTAGTACGAGAGCAAAATGGAGCATTGTTATGCTTGGCGATGAATTGTTTCCAGATGAGTCAGCAATAGTTGCGTGAGTAGAAGATTTGCAGACCGCCAGAATAGTCCTAGATAAAACTGCTGCACGTATTATTTACTATAGCCGTGGTTCTCTAGATGACGTTGTTTAGAGAACACTGGCTCATTACACAATCTAATAGTGTCGTTAGTAGTAAACCTTCTAGGTTTTATTTGCTGCCCAGTTGATATCAGTTATGTAGATATAGAGTCCGTGATCTATTTCATGCTTAGATGGTAATGAATAAGACAATCAAAAACCCTTACGTAACATTAAGATTCTTAAATCCCAAAGCCTGACCGCTTTCACAACTAATCATAACTTAAGTACTGTAGTCTTGCTTGGATTTACATGGTTTGCTTCGACTTTGTCTCGTGATCGCTGTTAATGACGGTTAAATAGGAACAGGGATCTCAGATGACACAGCCTCCTAAACGTATCGCCAACTTAGAGTTCTGTTTCTCAATTAAGCTTATGTTATAAGGGTCTGTAGCGCATAGTAGGTATATTATAATCTAGAAACTCTTAGTGTCTATAGAGTCTAGAACCATATACCGGCAAAGTACTGATATAATATACAAGAAAACATAATTATCTTCACCTGTTAGGAACCTGACACTTTGGGGTAGGTAAAGACACTTGTTGTTACACGAAGGTCTCAAAACCTTCGTGGGCAACTATCTAACTATATGCAAATGTCTCTTTGTACTGTGACATTGCCCTAACAATCTTTCAATCACCCCCAAAAAACCAAACCATCCGTTAAACATCATTTCAAGCATTATAATATCGAATGTATAAATCTCTAACGTAGATTATAAAGTATTAAACGTAGTAGTTGCTACAATATGAGTAAACAACTGCACGATACTCACTAAAGATGACTAATTTGATGCTCCCAAGTACATAAGCCAGGGTTAAAAGTCTCTGGAACGTTATATCTCTTCCAATATTGATTTCCAGAGATTGCCGAGAATAAACATTACCTATTACGTAAACGAAAGCTCCAATATAGAGCACAGTTGCACGATTTGTGTAAGTAGTAGATGAAACAAAGCATTCTTGTCACAGTAAATATACAACAGCCATGAACAAGACCCAGCGCCTACGTAACTTGGCCACGTTCGAATCGTGGTAGTAGTGTTTCCGTACATCGCTGCAGTCAAATGATTAATTATATTCCGTGACAAAATACTATCACAGTGGAATCTATAATATGAGAAACAGTACAGCCACCTATATGCATCAGTTAGTATTACTACATTATTAACAATCCGTTATGAGTTCCTCAGTGACTGACTATATCACTGTAATCTACTTATGAAAAGCGCTGATTTCTTCTTCGTAATAGCATATGAACTGGTACTTAGGCTTCTAAAGAACATGACCCAGGATACGCCTAGTGGTTCAGATGTCTGTAAACTGTTGAAACGAGGAATACAATTGCGGGTAGAGCAGTATTAGGTCTCGACTGAAGTAATAACATGGATGAAAGAACAGAACTTAAATGCATCACATGTTACTTGGTTATCCCGTCTAGCAAGATACACAAATTCAGAACAAACCGCGAGCTCAGGTACCGCTAATTTGACCGTATGCAACTGAAAGCATTCATCATACCCAACGTTAGTCAAATCACCAAGGCCCTACTAGGATGTTCTGTGCCGAGCTAGCATAGCATAGCATAGCTAGCTAGGTAACCGCCGATGAAGAAAACGGGCATGCAAGTGTTGTATATTCAGATCATGGGTAAAATCTTGTTCATCTACCCTATTCTCCATCCCTTCAGTCAGTTTTCTTATGAAATCGGTCGGTCAGTTCAGTGTCCGCAGAACAACCATCGTATTAATCCCCACGAGGTTTCCATCCGCCATGACATGACACATGCAAACAGCCTGGGGCAGTCTACAGTCCAAAGCGAGTAAGAAGCAGAAACTCGTTCGTTAATATCTTTTCTCGTCCTAAGATAACTGACCAAGACTCGCATCAAATCAAATCCCGTGAGCTGTAAGCATTACTAATCACGCCAACTTCGTATTCCTTCATTTCTGGCTTGACTGTTGAGTCCGCGGCTGTTCTTTGACCGACTCCTCACCCAGAACCTTGCTGGCCGCCATGAACCTGTAAACATATTAGAATGGATACACTGATACTCTTACACCCACCAAAAATTCCAGCGGTGTGGGCTCAACATCAAAACCCGAGCTGGACAGAAGATGTGTGATGAGAGGAGAAATACAGCATGCTTCTGAAGCGTTCACTTGTGTACAAGCGAGGAATGGCGAGAGAATGAAGGTAGAATTTGCAAGAAAAGACAAGGAAGATAGAAACTCACATTCCACCATGCCAGCTTCCCAGTCCCCTCATCGCTCCTGCTTGCACGCTGGTCATGCGCAACAGGTTCTCCGTGTCTGCCAGATTGGCGGAAAGTTGTGCCAATTGGGAATGCAGGTGTGTCTGTTTTCATTCATTCGTCATGGTTAGAATATATGCCATCCGAGGTGCCGAGTAACAAAGTCCAACAATGAGGCTTAGTATGGAGGGAAAAAAAAACTATGGCCGAAAAGGGGACAAGTCGCGCACAAGAACCAGGTGCTTTGATACCTCATCTAAATTTATTCAATGACCCGCAAGTGCATGGTAGGATATATGCACCCAGCTACCGAGCCTTTGTCTTGGCTTAAGTCGGCTGGGCATATGGCAAATAATAAAATAGACGAGGGAACCGACAAGAAGAGCCAGAAACGAGCAAAATGACCATGTGCAAGGAGAGTGGATGTAAATTAAACGAAATATGATAGATTGATGAATGATAGGTATTATCGGAGAAAAGAAAGATGCAGCAGAACTCACCAATTGTCTCGCTTTGACGACGCCCCCCGAAGCCTGAGGCGCCATGGACGGCCTCGTTGTACCACTTCCCATGGCGAGCGTGCGATCTGTATTGCCGCCTCGACTTGCCATATCTTTGCACTTATCTTCTTATCCTGTTATCTTCGCTTTTCCTTTTCCCGGTCATTCAGTCAGCCCCTATGCGTAAACAATTCTCGCGTATTTAGGTAGTGTCCCATACAGCTCGCAGATAAGAATGCGGTACCGACCGACGATAGAGCAGAGAGTGAGTGAGTACTTACCTATCGGAATGGCGCGTCTGCAGCGGTAATTATGCGCAGAGCAGGTAAACGGGTAGATAGACCCCAAATGGATAAGAAAAGGGGAAGCGAAGTTGTATTGTAATTCGTCAGATAAAATCCAGAGGGAGCCCCCTGCCTGGCTGGTAGTATTGATTTGATCTCGTGCCAAGCTGAGTTTATGTAGGCATCCGTCGGGTGTGGTTAAGTGCCCTTCGCTTTCAAGCGATGTGTTGAGTTCCCGAGATCCCTTGCCCTGGAAACACCACACTCGTCGCTGTCGTCGTCGTCGCCAACACAGCTAGGTAGCCAGTCCCCTCGCGAGACAAACAACACAGCCTTCTGCGGCAAGGACTTGCGTGCGTGCGTGGGTCTGATATTGCTATATCGAATACTCCCTCGCGATCACTGAGTATCCGGTGCCGAGTACGCGTTTCGTTGCTTTGAATGCAAGGCAGCCAAGACTCAGCCCTAACCACAGACTACCAGCCTGCCCGTCTGTTATTGCTTCTTGCTTCTCTCCGAAGGCAATAAATACGTGGCGTACCTCTCGCACCTCTCTCTTCCCTCCTTATGCTTGTGAGCTGAGCTGCACGACAAGACCCTGGACGCTGCAGCAAGATCAAGAACCTCGCTCGTATCGCGACGCGTCGTAATCTGCAAAACACAATGCCTCGGAGCCAGAAGCAGAGCAGACCACACTTGGCTGGACGATGCGTATAAGATGCGTCTTTGTCTGCCGTATCACAACAGACGACAAGCAAGTTCGAAATGCCGTTGTCGGTAAGTAAGTACTTGTCTAACCACCCGGTGGGTCTGCAAACCGAACCAAACCGGGGAATTCGTCAGGAGGCCGCAGTTAGCGGGAATCTGCACTAAAAATATAAATAAATATCCGGCGCCCGACGCTCGGGAGGGTGCATGAAATGAAAGGATGGCGTAGGGGGAGAACGCTTCACTTCCAGTTCATGCCACACGATATTCCAGTACTTTGAATGCGGCTTGGTTGAGTTGATGTGCAGACGGGAAGATTAAAGTGGTGGGATGATGGACGGTACAAGCCTGAGTTAGGGACTTGGGTGCTGATGTTTGCCCCGCCATTCAGGCGAACCCCCACTTGTCTCGAGTCTGTAGGTACCTTAGGTAGGTCAACCCAGTACAAAATGTGAACGTAGGCCTACAAGATAGGAGGCCCAAAAACTGTCAACAGTGTTTTATCCCCGTAGACAAAAAATCATACCTTGGGTAGATATTCGCCACCAGGCGGGCAGGCAGGTAGCTACGACATCTCAAAGTGCTACAACAACAGACAGTCGTCAAAACAAGCTGGGAGCATGTTTCTGCCGAGGCGACTAACAAAACACAGGATCCGACTGAGATAGTCACAGTATAAGGTGCTCAATAGGTTGGCACTAGGTGTCATTTTTCATCATCATCGCGATTATAGTCTTGTATCCTTCCGTCTCGCGAACTATGTTTTCCCCAACGGAGCTGCTCACACCGACTTTATACACCTTTTTTCGTGTATGTATATGTTCCATTTGTCCCGACTCACTGCCGGTTCCTCCCTCTTCTTCAGTGAGAGACCCCTTGGTCCCATTGATGGGTTGCCGCCCCTGGGTTCCCGTGCTCTCTAGCCATGGTTTAACAGCAATGTAAATAATATTAATTCCACCCGACACATGAAAAAGTGCAATGAAAATGTGCTCCTCCAGTAGGCAACCTTCGTCATTAATATACCAGAATTATTTTTCTTCTTCTTCGCTCCATCCTTGTTCGTTGGCGTACCAGATAAGATCAAAAACCTGTATGTACCTGGACCTGCCATCCCCAGGTTCTGGTAAGCAGCCCAGATCTGTTTCGTAATCGTGCTGTTTTTTCAACGCTTAGACCGGCGACCGACGGTCATTTGCCAAGACTGAAGTCAACTGCAATGCCAGGCTGTAAAGACTAAGACCAGGTCTCGAGTGACCGTCTGGTAGCCTTGTCGGTTTATACACATCCCTCGGGTATCTCCCCTGTCTCCCGATTCGTTCACCATTACACATCTTCGCAATACCGCGAGTGATACGTGCGTGCGATGCTGTTTGAGCAGTGCGAATGACGAGGTTGAAAACATCAGGTCCAGGTCAGCATTATCGAGGCCAACACTGCGACATGGAATAGAACTTCTCGCTAGAGAAAAGGAACACAAAAGAGAATCAAGTATATACGTTTCGAAAGAATAGGAGAGAACCCGCATCCCAATGCAATATTACCAGAAATAAATAACCACTGTCTCGTCGTATCAAATGCCTATGTACGTAGCTCCTCTCGGCCGAATAGAATTAATGTGTGCGTCATAAAAGTGGTAATCCAAACTGAATCCTTCTAAACCGGTATGAATGCGCCGTCGTCCGAATGACGAGAAATTTTGCAACAGTTCCGACTCGATAACAGCCACGTCTGGCTGTGATTTCATGCCCGGCTGGTGGCCGAGCCCCCACCCACAATCTCGATAGTAGGCCGTTAACGACTTAAAAGCTCGTATTTCTGAAGTGTCAGGCCGCTATCGAGTCCCCAAAGGAGGTCGTGGTCCTAAACTGCTCTGGCTACTGTGCGCCGAAGGCTCCGAGCCTAGATTTGTCGAATCACCACTCCCCGCGCTGGCGCTCGCACTGCCGGTCAGACTTCGAATGGGCTTCACGTTGGGTGGTTGGAGAGTGCTCACCCCGACTCGTTGTTCAACCTGTTGCGGTGCTACCGTGTTTCCATGGCCAGGGGGGTATCGAGGGATCGGCTGCTGAACTCCATTAGGAGGAGATGGCCGCCCGTTTCCACCACGCATAGAAGGTGTGTATGGATTTCCTGGCGATTGACTAACACGTCGGGGGTATGCACCATTCATGCCAGGACCACCGTTCATGCCGGGTCCGTTCTGGAAGTCCTGTAGATGGGAAGCCGTCAAAGAATTTGACCTTGACCCTGCGTGGATTTGTCCCCGGTCGACATTACCGTACCGATTGGACGAATAACCCATCAGAGGATCATCCAGGATATTCTCATGAAGACTAGGAATGGAGTTCATAATTTGACTAGAACGGTTCCTCCCAAAACTAGGCCGGAAACGGTTGCCCCGAGACGACATGCCATTTTCTCGACCATTGAGATGACCTGACCTGATGTCACTCTGATTTGGGGGTGGCTTCGAACGGTTCTTCCGAGATGTGACGCTCATCATATCGAAATTATCAGGATCAATCGCGGGGCCTACAGGACCGGCACCGGTGTCGAAATAATCATCATCCTCGTTTTCGTCGTCGTACATACCGGCGCCGTTTCGCATGGGAGGGGGAGCACGTCTCCGCGGCCCTGGCCCCGACCCCGGCCCTGGCCCTCCATGTCCACCTCGTCGCATACGCATCTCTTGCTCTTTGAGATCTAACTCGCGCTGACGCAATTGAAACTCCCTCTCTCTCATTGCAACATCTGAAATCTCGCCGCCGGAGAAGCCGCCACCATTTGCTCCCTCTGCATCGTCATAGACAACCAAATGACTGAATTCCCCCAAGTCGTTATCTTCGAAGGATCCACGTCGTGAGGGTTGCCTGGGGGGATGATACCCGTTAGGAGCGCCGTTTATGGAAGGACGCTGTCCGTTTGGAGGACCGCCATTCACCGGAGGGCGGCGTACGCCATTTGGTGGCCCGAAATTTGACGATGTCCTTGGCCGAGGCCGAGGCATGCCGTTTCCATTAGGCATAGGACGTGGGGGGCCGCCTGATGATATACGAGGCATCGGAGATGACGACGAGGGTGAGAGAGGCGCCGGAGGGAGTCCATTAATCTCCTTCGATCTGGTCTGGTTCACAGTGTTTATATTGGAAAAAATCGCGTATAGAGTCTCGATGCGGGGCAATTTTATGCCTAACTTCTCTGCCAATTTGATCGGAGAGCCGAGAAATGTTTCCACTTCCATTGGCCGCCTTGCAATGTAGTCTTGCCACATAATGCTGGTGGCATCAGAAGGTTGACTCAACTCATTGATGGTTTTCTCTTTGAAGTCGGCACCCAGAGTACATCCCTCGGCATCTGCGAGTGTTATCAGCTCGTCGATCACACCACTGACCATCTGGCGTACGCCAGGCTTCTCTATCAGTGTAGCATGCGAAGGAGTCTCGAAAATAACGCTAGCAGGATGAAATGCAATAGGTCTAATGACCGTTAGCAGACGAGCGATAAAAGCAATCAATCGGCTTCTGAACTTACCCAATTACTCGTTCAAACTGTTGTTGTCGGATGTTTTTCGAGACTTTGCAATCAACCTGGCCTGTACTCAAAGTCATTGCAAGAGCCTGAGCCATATCCTCTTGAATTGCTAAAGGAATATTGTTGTTTTTGTTGGCCGGCCCCACCCAGATCTCGGTCGAGCCGCTGTGCTCGAACTCGCTTGTTCCCAACTGTGAAATTTCGGCGTTGGAGACGAGAGATAACACGACATTGGTTGGAAACCTCTCCTCAATGGTGGCTTCTACACCGAGGGTATGAGTAGTATTAACTAAAATGCAGGTGTGCTGGGGTGTGACGACAGAATCGATAACGGCGGCGATATCGTAAATGTCGGGGAGCGCCTTTATGCAGACAATGACGTAATCATATGCGCCGCCTTTATTCTGTGCGGCTTCTTCTGGTGTCCTAACCACTGTACAGGGCGCGAAACTCGTTAGACGATTCTCCCATGAATGCGCAAGGTGTCAAGGGGAGGAGCGTACCATGTCGCGGTTTAAACCGCTCGTTGCCGAACGTTGCCGATCTAGTCAGAAGTCAAAAGGCCGCTTTCCAAAGAAGACGCATCAGTCAAGACTCACTTGAAAGATATGCCATATTGGTAGACGCTCTCGAAGCCCGACTTCCATACAAGCGTCACATCGCAGGCATTCGTGGCCTGTAATCTCCAAGACAGAAAAGCAGAAACTGCATTACCGCCCACTGAACATATTTGCATTAGCTCTGAACCATCCATGACAGCTGATCAAGCAACTAGCGCGGTGAATAGCACGGGGTTCGTCAAGCCCGCCCCAAAGTTGAATAAGGCAAACGAGTGTGGTAATGGGGATGAGAGGGCTTAGGCTAGCAGAGACATGGACATAAACACGCAGGTGAATATTCAAGGGTGACACGGGAGGGGAAGGCGAGAGGTCCTCTTAAGAGAAAATCAGAGCACGGAGTGGTGTAAACGAATAAGACGCACCGGAGAGGATCTTTAGACGGGGCGCTACGGGAGCCATGATAGACTACCAGATGAGGACTAGTGGTCAATGGACGTCGAGATTGCAGAGGTTTCTGCGATGTGTGTGGGTGACGACGATGGTGCGTCGGAATGGCCACCCTAGCCAAGAGAGAGGCGCTAGTCTGACAGCGTCTTCAGCCCCCAGTCGCGCGACGATGCGGGTGCAACGCCTTCCAACGACTGCGATAGTCCTTGCCGGAGTCTGCAAACCAGTCTTCCAAATCGTCCAAGATTGCAGGCTATCCGCTTTCGGCAGCCGTTCTATTTTACACTCGGGACAGAATTAAACAGCTGCAGATCTGCGTTATCGTCAGGCGTCGCAACGGTCCATTCACAGCGGCCGTCTGAATCGAGGCCCGGCCCGGAGCGATGATTGGATAGCTGCAGAAACTGAAGGCCGAGAATTGGGTTACACTCAGCAGTAAGTAGGTCAAGATATGGCGCCTATGATAGGTATGGGACAACTGATTTCGATAACGTGGACAACACGACAATTACTAGAACGACGACGACAAAGACGACGACGGACAAGACAACGCCACCAACAATGCTTTGCACCAACGCCAGCTATTGAAATTGTAACGAGCGGAGAGAGGTTGCTGAGAGATAGGATCGAGCAAGAGACGGACGAGATAAAGATCGAGCGAAGCCAAATAGAGGGAGGGAGCACGAGTCGAGATAGGTCGCGAGGTTCAGTACGGCTGCAGGTAGGCTACATGTACGTCGATAGCTCAGGCCGGGGGGGTGGTGGTGTAGCTGAGGCACGTCTATGGTCTATGTCGTAAGGGAGGTCGATCGGTATTACGAACTAGTGACGGACGGGGGAAGGGTGGCGGTCGTAGTCGCCAGGCGCCGGTCGTGTGTAATTGGCAACCAAAAGAGAGGGGACAAAAAAGAATAGTGCGGTAACGAATGGACACAACGACTCGGCGAACCTGGGGGGGTGGTGGTTGCGGGTCGGGTCTAGTGGAGAGAGGTGGTAGACAACGGCGGTCGGGTCGATAGCTCGCTGGAGAGATGCTGTGCGATGACTATGGTGCGGGCGTTGTCTAGCGACGAACTCTCGGCGGGAGGGAGGAGACGGAGGATAATGAGAGAGAAGAGAGGCATTCAACGAGGAAAAAAGAAAAGCGCAGGTGCAGCGAGACGAGTAAGTAAGGTCGCATACTAGGTACCGCACATATGCGTTCCTTGGATAAAGGTGGACAGAGAGATCCCTCCTTAGTAGACGTGCAAGGTACCTAACACGTACCTAACACTCACTACCTACATGTACCTGGACTACGTGTGTAGGTTGGTAAGGTACTTAATTGATGGGTAGGGGAGAGCCGGGAGAGCCCAGGCGGTAGGCACACTACCTTAACTTAAGTTACATGCCTGAGGTAGGTACTGTCATCACAGCTTACTTGGATGATGCAGTGTGTTCGTTATAATTATAAGCATCTAAGATACTTACATTGATAGCGAATGTGTAGGTACCTACTGATGGAATTTTTATCAAAAACATGCGTCTCCCTTAAGAGATAGGTGTATACCTGAGATATTGGAGAACAGTGTTAAATAGGTAAGAGGGGGAAGAAGAAGCCTCTACACTAAGGCCACACTAGTGCCTGACTCTATCGTGTCTAGCAAGACTTTAAGTACGCACACCTCATGGCAATCACCAGGCAGTACTAAACAGACACCACAAATTGAACATACTGTAATAAGTCTAGGAAAAGGGCTTACGGCGGTACGATTATAAGATGTCTGGCATTTTCAATCATGTTCCGAGCGCGAATGAATACTCACT
Source organism: Xylaria arbuscula (assembly GCA_022385695.1). Taxonomy (NCBI): domain Eukaryota; kingdom Fungi; phylum Ascomycota; class Sordariomycetes; order Xylariales; family Xylariaceae; genus Xylaria; species Xylaria arbuscula. The sequence goes on along the minus strand of MU279353.1, from coordinate 947,938 downwards.
GTTATTTGTCTCCAAGAATCCGTGGGATCTCAAAATAAGGGGGATGCGAGGCGTGCGTTTATGATCAGGTCTGTCTGACCAGAAAAGGCATCTCCAAATTGAAATGGCACTGTGACAACACTGTAATAACACGAGCTCATCTGTGGCTGAGTACACAGTTGGCATGCCAGGTTCTAAAGCGGTAGGGCAGTGTGACAGACAGTCCAGTGCGGATTGTACCGTTTCTTGCACTGTATCATAAGAAAGGGGCGGGTACCTACTAGTGTAAGTAAGAAACATCAGTCTGGTCTGGTCAAGAGGACAAGTTGTCTCTCTTCGCAGTTTTGTTCAACGTTCTTGTTCTAAAGCGTGGAGGTTTTGGTCTAGATATATTTGGTCAAGACCCAACGGTCGCGACAGGGGTTCCTCGGCAGAGAGAAACCAGTGACATTATTTCCATTAACATCAGCCGAATGGTGTATACAAACTGGGTGTAGTGTAAGACTCTGGTTGCATCTAAAAGAATGTCAGATAGGTACATACTTAGCTAGGCATGCCCTGTGCTGGTGTGGTGCAAAAAAAAAAAAAAAAAAAAAAAAAGGATGCACTCCGGTGGCCCAGCAGCTAGCAGGATCGAAATGTTGAAACAAGCGGTATGTATACTTAGCTAGTGTAAGTTGATAATCATAAGGCAAGAAAGGCCAGTTGGTCAACATCAGGCCATCTGTGAAAACCAGGAAAGGGCGCCATGATTCAAGACGTGTACACGCACGATTTGGCTGGCGAGTTGGCATCTGGTATGGATGAGCACCGATATACTGCGGGCGGGGAGGCTCAATCGGAATAGTCGGGAGCTATCGATGCAATGTGGCTTACATATAAACATCCATACCTAAGCAGGCATCTGCTGGCACTGTAGTGCACCACTATACGTATGTATTTACAGCAGGCATTCCTCGGGCACATTACTGCTTGGGCAATTTGTCGCATGCCTACTTACACGCTTATGGATGGTACGGGGCTAGATGCTAAATATAAATAGCCTGCTATCGTGCCGGTGAATTCCTTACTAATACTTAGTATGAGTACAAAAGTTAAGCAGAGGATATAGGTCGCTTAGTAGATATTACCAGCTAGCTGCACACATCGAGTGAGTGTGGATAAAAGCTTATACATCCAGCTTATACCCGTTTCTTTTGACGTGTCAAGCCTATAGGTAATCTTTAAATTCCGGCAGCTTACCATACCTCTTTCCTGCAATGAATTTGATTATCTACTGCAGTAGGTAAGTAGCTACCGGTCGAATTACTTGCTATTGTGAAGCCAGTACAACCATGCGCAGACCTTGTTCAATTTCTGGGGCAAACAGCTATAAAGTAGTTTAAATCGCTTAACAACGTGGCTCGGTTTCGCATGGCCTTACAACGATTCTCGTGTATTGTCGGAATGAGACACAGGGTTGCCTGCTTAATTACTTATGAGTAGGTATCTCATCCCTTTAAAGACAGCCTATGCCTACTAACTTTAGGTACAGTTAGAAATTCCGTCTTCTCGATTTATAGTGCTATACCAAGTAAGTACCTACAATGGAACGATAAGGTTAAGCGTGCCCACTGCTGCACCTACTGCACCTAGATATGTATGTATGTATGTACGGTAAATGTGTGATTCCCGCACGCGCGGCTGTCAGGTGCAACGGCCTACGGACCCACTATAAGGTCCTATAGTGTATATAGTATGTAGGACAGTGTCCGAGAGACACCCCACTACTTAGAGAATACAACAACCTTCATACAGACATCGAGAGCACCTAACAGCGGCTGTCAGAGGAAAACTGTAACTAAAATTTGCCCTGCAACTGCAAGCGGCTGGGTACAACGTACTGTGCTGTGTTTCTTATATACTTTAGGTACCTGTTAACTAAGCCAAATACATAAGGTATCTTATTCACACATGCTCCCACATAGTCGGTAGAGAGTGCTGTGTAGCTCTCTACCCAAGCGATGGGATTGCAAGTCTAGACGCTGAACCGTGACGTGTTTGGAGCCTAACCACGAATCTTGGCTCGTGGCTGTGTACTGATCCCTCCCTGGTCTAGATCGGTGGATAGGTGCACAGTGCGGAGGGAATTCCAAGGTTCTTGTTTCCTTCCGGCATGCCAAGTCGTATTGGTTGGTACCTAGCACGGTACCTCCTGTAAAACATTTTACTAGAATGACGTCGTTTCTATGTAGCCTGCAGATGCTGCATATTTTTTTGGACATAAGGTAGCAATTAACATAGGTACCTCTACTCTCGACCAAAAGGCAAGAAGAGAAAAAGGAAACCAAGAAAATAGGAGAGAGAGAGGGAAGACCAGCTCAATACCTATCTCAAGTTGTTTTTCATCAGGAATTATTAACGCCGCAAAGAAGGACGGAGTACCTATTTTCGGTATTCGCTCTCTTTCAACAGCCCGCTTATCGCTACTGGCATCCCTAGACTACAGGGAGTCTAGACGCGTCTTGGTGCACAGAGGCAGAGAGGCAGAGAAGAGCTTTGTCAACCACGTAATGCGTCTCCACTGCAGGTCGGAAGCAAATGCGTGACAAGACTGCGTGACAAGAATGCAATACGAGAGAGGCCGCGCGCAAGACAACGCGAGGAGTCGCATGGCGCGCCGCCCGCCGCCTCTGGCATGTCTACCGTCTACCTACCGTCTACCGCTCGTCCAGTACATCTACTTACATACTTACATACCCGCCTGGGGTAAATTTACAGTTATCAGGCCACCTATCTCCAGGCTACTGTCCAGGCGCATCCAGTACCTGGCAGTGCATCAGCGTCCCTGGCCAGTGCCTGGTCTACACTCCAGCACAATTCATCTAACCACGGTAGCGGGACGCAAAAGCTTGTCTTTGTCATACAAATAAATATGGGAGAGCGACATTCTTGGCGCAGTGATTTCGTATCCCGAACCACTATCCGAGCCAACAAACACACAAGACACTCTCTCTCTGCCGTCGAAGCTCCACGGCCCTCACCGAAGCCATGCAGCTTGACAGACAGGCCGTTCTCATCTTATCGTTCCGTCCAATAAACACGGCCGGTGTCGAATCAGATGGACAAGTTGGTCGTTCAGGTATCTCGGCCTTCCAGGATAAGCCGGGGATAGAACCGGGGGAGTGTATCCCTCCCTACCTTATAAGTACTGTATATCGGCCGGATCTAAAAGTTTGCCCCTGTATCCCGTGTCCAGACGAAAATGCTGATGGCAGCATGACAACGACAGGCTCGCCCTCCCGCGATGCAGCTGCACAAGCCAACTCACAACAATTACCCGTGCTTGCGGTTGTTGCCACTCGATACCTACCTACATAGGTAAAGCCGACATACTACATGGTACAGGATGCCGGATATCTGGCCACGCGCAACTGCTCATTCTGGTTTCTGCTCTGATCTTTGCCCCGCGGCGTGACATTTTCGCCATGTAGTGTGTGTATGTACGTTCGAAATAAATCATGCAGGACTTTGCTTGGCCTCATGAAATATCCGACCCTACACCACAGCTCTGTACCACACAGCATACGTGTAGGGTGCCACAGGGGGAGGGGACTTCAGCTGTGGCGCAAGCCGGAAGGCCGGAGTGAGAGATTCAAAGATTGCAGGGATTGTCCAATGAAAACAAGTCAAAAGATGTTGGAAAGGGGGATTAATGGATGGCGCGACATGCCAATGGCCCACGTCGTCCCATCAGCAAGAGACCCCAAATGAACGTACGCTATTTAGTGTACGATTCTCGATTTTGCTACAGCGCTGATGGTGAGATCCCGCAAACACTACTTACAAATACTAACATTAAACAGTCAACTAACCCATAGTGGAAGCCTATAACCACATCTCCAACCTAATCTGTAAATAGATACATACCTAAAAAAAATTCAATACCAAGTATGCCTCATCCCTGCTGTTTTCCCCCCACCCTACGGATGGCGCAACGGTTTTACAAGCCACAAGATGCTAGATAAAGCCGTGGCTTGGGGTGCCACGCCGACAATGACGTAACGACTCAGTGGATACATGTGTTCCTGAACGTCTTAGATCTACGGAGCATGGGGTAAATCTTCATAATATGGATCGACAAGATCGTGTTTTTCAAAAGAGCTTCTCAAAGGAAACCGTCGAGGCGGTCGGCAAAATAACTGTCAGACCCACTATAGGTAGTTGTAGTGGTGGTGGTAGTGAGTCTGACAGTTATTTTGCCGACCGCCTCAACCGTTACTCCAGTTGGCGTGGAGTATCACCAACTCCCTCGAAGCGTGGTTTGACGCCTGATATTGTCTTCGATAGCGGCGTCATTCTAACGCAGAGTCGTGATAGGTTGGTATTGATGTCGCACAATCAGACTTAGCGACTTGTCAAATTACCCAGGGAACCTTTGAGGCATTCGGGCTGGTAACTTGTTCTTTTGTGCATTTGGTGGTGTATGGATACTATCTAAGTAGGTTATGAGAAACTACATCTACATACGTAGGTGCACCACACAGTTACCTACTGAGTATACTCCTAAGCAATCTAGCAAGTCAGGCGGGGGGAGAACGCTCCACCGGAATCTGACCAAGACTAACCGATTCGAATCAAGTACCAAGATTAACATCACACCATAAACGCGTCTGCGCGTGAGATAGATTCCCAATGCGACGGAATTCAAGACAGTAGCTCATTCTTGACTTTTGCTCCTCGCCCTGCTTGACTCGAAATGACATTGTCTACCGGTATGTATCAAGTACATTCGACCCTAGGAATCGGCCTACCTACTCCTTTAGGAAGAGAACTCCTGGTTTAGGTACATACAGTAAGTGCTGTATCTGCGATAATTCATGATTTGATCCCAACAAATTCCTGACAGGTGGTGTTTATTGGTAGCGACGAGCACCTTGCTCTCCAAGACACAGGGGGTGTGCCTTGGAATGGGCTTCTTTTTTTTCCATGGGCCTTGTCAAGATTCCCATCTTTACTAATAGGTTACTAGGCCTAGCGCGCAGTGCCCATCTTTCCCGCTCCTAGTGTATAACTCCTTACACATATATACAACGTGCCTTGATATCTCGAGCCGCTTGCCCGTCGATCGCGTGGGATTTCATACTAAAAGTGACATACGGCAAACTTCTGATATGCTCTTTTACTGGTTCCTTTCGTCGGCCATTTCTCACTCCCGGAATTTAGCGCCACATAGTCCGAGAGGGTATAAAGTAATCATATATCGAACAGCGAATGTTACGCGCGCAGCACATAATAAATAATATTACGCGGGACAAACCTTCCGCCCTGGCAGGTTCTCCCCCACAACCGACTTATAAGATCGCTAACTAACACCTTCACGCAATGGTTCCTCACTAATCATGCGCTAGCCTAGCGTTGGCTACGTAGCATTCATCCTTCATCTGGACCTTCACGTAAGCCTGCCGGTTCTCATCGACGATCGTGAGGCGTCTCGCCAACACTCCGCCGTAGCGCAGATCCGGCGCCGTGGCTGTCGCTCTACCTAATCTCCTATGCAGGGGAAATCTGCCGTTTTCCAGCCCTGGGATGACGCACAACTCTCGCGTAGTGTCATAATAAGGAAGCCCAACACCCTCTAAGGCATACGTATTCTATAACCGTACCCTGTCGCCCTCTTTACCGTGATCATGGCCAGATAATGACATTGGTCCCGGCCCGGCAGTATCCTTTAAATCACCAATCATTGCATCTTTCAGGCCTTGTCACCTCGGATAGAATGTGTCCCGATCTAGGGCCTCTACAAGCTCGCAAACAGGCATGGATATGCCATACTCAGTAGCGTTAGTTAGAGATCTACTCACTTACTCGGCCATACTTACATGTACGACACTTTTGGACTCTTCTCCTCCAATTCTCCGCCAGTTCCCGAAATAAATTTCCGCGGGCTGTCTCCAGGAACGCGTTCGTCGATCTCATACACCGTACCAAACGCACTGTGGTGTTCATCTATAAGGCGCCACCGGATCTGCGTCAACGCTTTCTTGGTTCAAAAGCAGCCTCAGCGATGAATGTGTATCAAGATAAATATCTATACATACTGATATCACAATTACCCACACCGTCGTGGCGCAATTCAGTACCAGGTCGAATAATATCCCAGCAATTTTCACACTCACCGTGCCTGACCGCCATCAACCGCCAAGCTACGCTACAATATGCGATCGTGATCTGGCGTACACCTCATAGTGCCAAGAAGAAGCTAATGTGCGTGAGGAAACAGGCGACAACTGCAAGGAGGGGAAACCTGTTTGGACACATCGGTATGTATGCGAGATGCAACAGCCTTACAGAAAAACTTCCCCCATTTATTCTCCAAATTTGGTTCCCTGTTACCCGTTACCGCATTCACAGTAGGTACCTAGACTAGGTAACTTAACTCGCGTTCCCTTATTTTTCGTCTAGGTAAAGTAGTAGATCGAGGAGGCATCTCCTCATAATCTCTGTGTCGGTAGTTTGTCAATCATTTCCAATTTCCATGTTACACCGACCTCTACATACCAAGTAGACCTTTTAGCGTTGGATAGATAGACGAAAAGTGAGTGCCCGCCGTTAGTGCTCGGCCGAAACCAGGAACGGGGAAAGCCGACACACGTGGAGATATCTGTAGTCGTTTTTTTATATCTTAGTTAGTATAACTAGCAAAAAACCAGCCCATTATGAACTGCGCTTGTACGGTTTCAACAAGCAGAGGAGTCATATTCGGAAATTGACACTTGTTAGCTGGGCGAGACATTGGTGATTGAGATAGGTTTATCCCCGCTCAAGGTTGAACTATGTATGTTAAGATTGCCTACACTCGGAACTTTACCCAACTTACTTACTGTACGTGTGCACTACTTGACATGAAGACTCAGGCACGTGTTGAGCTGTTGACTGGAGATGTAGAGGTGTAGAGAATGAGTATCTGCCGCCGGCTTCAAGCTTGGTCGTTAGTTAGCCAGCTCTCATCTCATTTCATATAACGCTCTATTTCAAGATGTGTTAGGGCCGTGAGATTTAATATTATGAGGATGGCTTTTTTGCTACAAGTGCCGGATAAATCAGCTCCCGAGACAACGGAATTCTAAGATGATTTTTTTCTTTGTATTATCTTATTATTTAGTATCGCCTTGCTGTAAGCAACTGTATTGATTTATACGGTTTAGTTTAGTCATATCGTTAGTTGTGAAAACGTAAGGGGGATGAGAGCTCTCCTCTCTTGTCTCCCTCGCATCCTTTTGAGCTTCAGTTGTATGGATGGTCCTTTTTGTTCATTGTGGTGTAATACTCTCAACTAACCATTTAGTATGGCCCAATTCGTAACTGTTACTCTCTCGCCTCTCTCTCTCACTGACAAAGTCAACGAGAAACAGCTCGCTGGGTCAACGAAACATTCAATATTATACGATTGATGTGCGCTTTCTCGCATATACGTATTAAACACTGGTAAAATAGAATCGGTAACACAGGCTAGCCCATTCTTTTTGGAAAGCGATATATAAGATGGATACATATCTACGTGTATATCTGTATCTATATGCATAGTTGTGCGTCTGAATAGAGAAGCACACAACTGGATATTTCGTTCTCAAGAGTCGATGTCATTCAGCCTTGCTTCTGAGCGTAGCGAAGACGGGCAAGATTGAATCTAATCGTATCTGTCAGGAGTCTCGTACGCTGGGTAGGTGAAACATCTTACTTGTCGCTGCGCGAAGATCCCGGAACACCTTAGTGGGCGCTATCTTGATTATATACGTATTTCTTTGTGGCCATGTAAAAATATCGGAAAATCTAGTATGGCAACATACATACGACTGAGGGAGATCACCAGATATTTTCCTCACGATGCTGCTCTCAAATTACCTGATTAGGCCGCACAAGACGATATAAATTTCGTCAGGGCCGCATATGGATTCGCGATTGCCTCCTTATTCGTGGTGCTTCTAAGCGCCGGTATCAGCCTTGTACTTCTAATTGGAATGTCTGATACACAATTGTCTTGCCTTGGACGCTAGGCTTGCAGGAGATGGGGTGGGCGTATAAGGTATCTTTAACGATAATTTATATTTACCCGAGCGTTCGGTTTAGCTCTGAATATGAGCTCACGACGATTTGCTATCTTCCCTTGCTACCACCATAGTCTGTTGGTAACGGGGATATAGCCAAACCATCGGCATAAACCATCAATAGGGGTAGATCTGGGGGCACGTGGGATACGCGCAATGTGCCCAGGTCGTGATAAAATCGTACCCTGGTAAGTAGGGGGTTCCCGGTGATTCCCTCGCGAAGAATCCGGTCCGTTTCTTGTATGGACGGCCATTATACATCGAGGATCGAGACGTAAAAAGATCCCCAATAGTGCTAAGCATCTTCTTTCCCTGTCAGAAATTGAATTTATACCATTACTACGCTGGAACTGAGATTCGTCGGGTGTATGATCGACTTCAATAGCCCGGGTCTTTACACGAAGCTATTGTCGCCAATTTCGTAAAGGGCTATAGTGAATGGCACGGCTCTTACATGTGCGGTCTTCTGTAACTCTCTGTCTAGCTAGGAGTGGCTTGGTATTGTTAGTGTTATGGCTTGATTTGAAGTATATATATTAGATATATATGAGGTCGTCTAATTAATGTTTCGTAGGCTATGCTTAGTTGACTTTATATTTTTGTTCTCCCTAGGATAACTTTGCATAACGATGCTCACTGTCCTTTGTTTATCTACTCTGAGCGTCAACTTAGAAGTTTGACTGTTGTATTTGAATCGGCATCGAGGGTTTGCTTGCCCGCTGCTACTACTGCGGGTTATATATAATTTTCTAGTTTAAGAGATGAAAGTATCGAGATAATTTCTAAGCTTGTTTTTATTAATTGTTCTTCGTATTACAGAAGATGGAAAGTCATGTATGGCAATAGGTTCCTGAAATCAGAAATGTCTGGCGAGAGCATCTATCAAGGCTGACTTGGAATTTCACACCCATTGTTCATAATCTCCTCGCACTCTTGGCCTCCAAACGCCGCGAAGTGCCGGTCTGATGACATCGGGTGAAAACGCCTCTGTGGCAGTACAGGGCCTTATGTCATTCCTACCCCTTTCGCTCAACCAATAGCTTTTATGCGGCTTTGCATAAAATCCAAACCAAACTGTTTTCTCAACACTTTACTTTCTTTTTCATATATCTTTCAAACCTAGAGTCTTTGATCGGTTGTCGCATATTTTCTGACGCTATGTCCTCCGAAAGCCCCGTTCCGTATGCATTACCCTCAACTTTGGCGATTGATTGTCCTGAAAATTAATTTAGACCATAGGCCGCCTACGAAGGTCTGGTGGCACAATGGCAGGCTGCTCAAGAGCGATGTCGCAGCAGTCTCCGAGGAAAGGAAACATCGAGGGCGCTCCAATTCCAGACTCCTCAGCAGCTTGAAGCTGATCTGAGGAAAATCCAATCTGAACAATCTAATTCCATCATTCACAAACTGATTTCTCAATTGTATCCCAGCTGATCTACCATGCAGTCTTTTTTTCTCTTTCTCATGGCAACCTCACCCCCAATTAGCCTAGAAGCACCGCTGTTTTGGGGCATCTTACATCTTATCCTCTCGGTTTGTTTGTGCTTGTCCTTTGTGACCTAGTCTTACGTCTAACTATACTAGGGAGCTATTCGAGCAGCAGAGTCTCTTGACAAATTAGTCGGAATGCTGAACAAGATTAATAAAGAACTTGCATACTTCCACAGATGTGCCGAGCTCGTCCCTGCTAGTGAAGAGTTACTGGGCGCCATAGTCGAATCATTGGTGGCTCTCTTGCAGCTCTGGATCAAAGCGCAACAGCGCTTTGCCAGAACATCTCCAGGTTCGTACAATGTGTACTAGTCTCACGTAGCTGATCCGAATGCGGCACAGAGCGCTTGATTAATGATGGCTGGAAAAGCCTCGACAACGATTTTGAGGAGACGATGAACAAGTTGAATGAAGCCGTAGAGGATGTCCACAGGCACGCAATGTTGGAAGCTGCCAGCGTGTCTGGCAAGTCAAACAAAACAAATAAACACCCCTTGACTGGTTTGATTGCCTTGAACGCCCATTTCTGGTGATTTGAACTGGTTTGGCTAACCTTCGTACTTGAATTGGCTCAATTACTTGACCAAATAAAGCAAATAATTTTAACTTAGTTAAAAACGTCAGCGCCGCGCTCAAACTAATGTTAATTAAAAGATTTTATTTAGCTGATTTTAAAAATATTAACAGATTGATGCTAACGATAATACGCGTGGTATTGTTGATGGTTCGAGGTATAGCGCGTTGAAGTAGTTAAGCGAAGTGGCTGGTAAAGATAGGCCGGGGCTAAAATGGGGTGGGCAGGGCCATAAGTAGGTAATTAAAAGGGGTAGAAGGGGGGGGGGGGGGGGGGTCAGCCGTTGAACGTTCTACCAACAGCCAATTTCATCAAAAAAAATACCTTATAAAAATTAAAAAACAATAGAAAAATTACTTTGCAATTAAAAAAATTATTTGCAAGTAATTAACAAGCAAATTAATTTTCTACTTGGTTTGTAAATAATTCTAAAGCTGTTGTTTTGTTCGGTTTGGGCCAATTAATTGCAAGTCAAGTCAAGTATTGCTTGACTTGCCAGACACGCTGGAAGCTGCTAAGGGTGGCCAAGCCTTTCAATTAAATGAAGCGAGTCTTATGCTTTCGAATCTTCGTTTCAGAGAGACACAGGAACCATGCTTTCCATGCTATTGCTTGCCAGCGAAGATGGCATATTATTTTGGAAGAACAGATGAAGCGTCGAAGATTACCGAGCACCTTAATCAAAAAGTTAGCCCCGAAGATATATTGTCATTTGTCATATATGGTTTGGGTGGAAGCGGAAAGACAACTACAGCTCAAGCTTATGCTCAAGCCTGTTGCAAGAACAACACTTACGATGCAATGTTTTGGATTCGTAGCCAGACACCAGCAGATGTACAAGATTCATTTGTGCAAGTTGCTCGTGCACTGGGGCTAACTGCTGAGGAAAATGGACAGGATGCCAACATGGTTATGGTTAAGATCAATACTTGGCTCGCACGAACTGGTGAGTCAACTGTCATATTTAAAGCAAGAGATCATATTGACATACGTCAGATAAGAAGTGGCTTTTGATCTACGATAATGCCGAGGATTACGATTTCATTCGTAAGACAATTCTAACTGGGAATGGACGTCTGCTTGTGACAACACGATATAAGTGGCTCGCTTTTAGATTCAAAGGTAGCCGAACTCACGAGTTCCACACGTTCAATGACGAGGAGAGCCTTGAACTATCTGAAGGGCTGTGCAGGATGTACGATGCAGACAAAGATCGTACTAAAGAACGATCTCAAAGTTGTCTACTTCTTCAAGAACTTGGTGGATTGGCTCTCGCTATTGATCTTATGGCAGCGTATGTCTCGTATATGAACATGCTAATTAGGTATCACAAGAGATGTATAAGAGGCTTAGAGATAGACTCAATTAGACCATAATCTACTAGGGGGCAACTAGGTCCTTGACCATTCGGAAGACTTCCTGACCCTCCCTTAGAATATCGAGGCTAAGTTCGTTATACATGAAAGGCCAGCATACACCATGATATCTGTTTTTCTGCAACCTGGCATATAAAGGTCAGCAAGACTTAGGAGACTGTGGTGATGCTAACAGTTATCGCCTTCGTACAGGGACTAAGGGACAGGGGCTTCAGCCTCGGTTGACTTCACCAAAAGATGAAAGACGATTTATACCGTTCAAGTCAAATGGTAATCAAGCGGTGTATCAAAGCGGCCGACTGATAGGGCAATGAAGATTGCGCTGAATGTCGAATAACGCCACTGTCACACAGGCCATAACACCCCTAGGAGATTTGATGGCACCCCCTAGGTGGACTGCGGGGAAATGGCTCTGCTGGATTGGGGTTTATAATCGTTGGGGTTGAAATCCTTATTGTCACCCACTCACCGTTCCGTTATCATAGTAGCAAAGCAGGCAAACAATATTGCAGTATAAGCTTCGGGATCCCGGGTTCCCGCATCAGTCGAGGCAATGTCTGGACTCTAAATGGGCAGTCGACGTTGCTGTCAGCACCAAGAGAGCTAAATGATTTTCGACTACATTCAGGACTAGCGACAGCGATATTCACCACCCGTGGACTGCTGGTCACCCCAGTCCAAACAGCTGAGCCTCATTTTTAGGGTCAACCATGTCCCCCAGGATTCTGATTCTGCCATGACTCACAGGACTATTTTGGTCACTCTCTATATGCTTTAACGCTATAGTTGTAACGGGTCAGCCAAACGGCTATATTAGAACATGCTGTTCATTAAAATACGTAAGAAACAAAGGGAAGTTTAGAAGTTTAGAGTCTCATGAACAGTTGGTCTATGAATCCCACTTACGATAGTTGCAGTTTAGGGACCCGGCATTCATATCTCTAAACCCTCAAAAAAGCTAAGTAACCGGCCAGGCCATCTTATTTGACTGTGCTTTTAAAACTGATGAACTTGCGGGAAATGAGGTTAACACTAGGTAGAGCTAGCTCTGGGAGGAACGCTAGATTTCCCCACTGAACATTAACGTTTTAACCTAGATGAGGGGCAAGAAGTTCGAATAAGTTATACCTTTGATGAACTCTACTCAGGCGTCCCAATCTATCGCGGAAAGTGAATGGAAAGAAGTGCGCGGTGAGAGTTTAAGATCCTATAATGCAGAAGCTACTCTGAACGGTGAAAGAAGCTCGCAATACAATTTACTTAAGGATCTGAGCCGTTGCTCGTTTTTCAGAATGTCATGGGAACCGACCGATGAGCCTGTTTACTCACTCATATGTTTTTAATTGCCGAACCGCTTCCATACGACGCCTCTCATGTAAACAGCGAGCCTACACTCCTGTATGACGGCGGAGGTTGAGTGTCTCGGAGGCGCGTAGATCAACCTTACTCAAGTTCGACTGCTGCAGTGATACCGAGAGTAAGTCAATACTGACATCCCCGGGAATGGTATGACCGTTGTTCAAGCGATCGTATTCTTTTCACTTGAAGACTTCTGTAAGACGATCGGACCTTTCTTTGTTTAACTTCCCTTCAAGGTCGAAGAGAAGATAGTCCATGGAAATGTTGGCCGTTCCTTGGAAGTTTGACGATATTTCGGCGTTGAGCTGCCGCGATCGAGCCTTTAGATTCAAGTACGCCATTTTGATTTGTCCTTCCTGAATTGCGCACGCTGTGAAAGCCGTACCATACCTTTTACTTTCTCTTGATACAGTACTGTAGATAGTTTTAATAAAAATGTTAAACATACGTAACAAATTGTTTTTTCTTGCATTTATGCAGGAATCGGCCGGGCCGTCAGTTTTGTTGAAGTGATCTAGGACTGACTTATTTGGTATAAGAGATGAGGTGGCGAACGGGAAGATGGTCGCTATGGGATACGTATATACAGAATAGTTTACTTTCCTTTTGTTACTTGAGCAGCTCGTTCTTTTCCCATGCACTAGATATAGCTATGAATACAAGATGTTAGACACTGCGTTAGCCATTTGCGCTGTTCATGATACTCTCTATCCTAAAATGGGAGCACAAGGTATGAGGCCCAAGCGTCTGTCTTACCTCGGCAAACCTCGATAAGGTGTAATCGTGAAACTCATTTCAATCCATGACAAGTAATCTGTACTTAACAGCGACAATCTTCATCTACGTACGATTCTTTCACGACTGGATAAAATCCATGTCAAGTCCATTAGTACATGTTCATGTTGCGAGTGGTTAAACACATTTCCAACCCATCAGCCCAGGCTCAGTGTGGAAAGCCGTTAGAATGAGCTCTCCCCGGTTGCTTGGCGTCTTCAGGATTTTCCCCAAGGAGCTGTTTCGCGTGAACAATGGCCGTTACGTCAACGTACGAGCACAGCAACCAGGTCGCCATATATATGATATTGTCGCTCAAAATGGTCGAGTCGAACCGAAAGCGCTGAATCCACAGACTTATGTTGGTATGTTTCTTCGAAGCAGCTTATTTGTCAGCTGTTTTACTAAAATCTCAACTTGTAGCCCCAAACGGCGCATCTCTGCGACCAAACTCGCCTTACCAACAGTCGCTTGTCTCGTCTCGCTTTCGAGGCTCGGACGTGATCATTTATGGCATCGCCAAAGGTACCTTTCCGTTTACCTGTTCAGATGCCGATAATGAAATTCACACATCAAAACAGAAACCCAGCTTCCAGAGGACCTATTACTTGTTCACGAACGATCAGATCATTACTCGCTCCAGCCTGGAGTCTCAATGTCTACAGAGGGTACGCATGTATTCCGGCGATATTTAGGGACTACAGCTAACAACTCAATACAGAACTGAATAGTAAGATTACGGAATTCATGTGGAAATCTGCCCGCATGTACACTCGGGAGCAATGGCTTGAGGCATTCCCAGAAGCGACGGAAGAATCTAATTTCCATGGCTATTCTAGGGGAAAACGAGCCATATATTAAATAGTCAAATAGAGATATTTGACACGTAGTATAGAGGACTACAAACGCAGTCAAACCTTGTCGTCGCCCGAGGCATGGCATTTTCGGTTCTGGCATGAATGACCTGCGCGCCCCTGAAGCGTACGGGAAACAATTCTAATACCGTGATTAGCATGCGTGGGACGATAAGCTATTCGGCCATCCACTTGGAATCTATGTAATCATCGATTGCAAGGTGATATGGGTGTTGGCCCAGCCATTCATCTGCCGTCTCTTTTGTCGCGTGCTTGCTGTAGAACTCATCAAGCGTTTTATTGAGAGCTGTGGATCATGAGCTTTGAGTAGCAACTCGGGAATGCAGAGAAAATTACCTTGAAGTGGCATGCCGCGAGATGGTTGGAGGGAGAACTTTGACATAGATTCATTGAGTAGGATGAGATGGCTAGGAATAGGCGTTCCTAGAAATTCAAGATGAGTACGGTGTATCAATGTTAGCGTGAGACCAGACCGGCTCACCTTTGGGCACAGAAAAAATGTAAGGCGTGTCAATTTTTTGGCCATCCTCTTCGCGATCAAGGCCTTCGTCGTAATATCGACGAAAGATCTCCTGCATCAGGAACGTGTTTGGCCACATGGTAGCCCCATTGGCTGATCTTTGTCAATCTCAGCTTACCAATACAGCCACGACGGTCATTAACTCACATGCATTATCATAAACGCCAGGGAAGACTAGGTCGTTGCTCAAGGCAACCCCATCGTCATAATTTTCATCTGGTCGATCATCGGCAGTTCTCGCATCGTATAAGCCGAGTTTCTGGCGCGGACTGTAGTACATGAGGGTTGCTGGGAACGACGAATAGATACCCTTTACGGAAAAGTGTCGACGAAGTATGCGCGACGCGAGCAGCGGACGCGCGGCAAGGTCCTTGATTCTATTAATCATTATTGCGAGGTGACAAGAAATCACAATGCCACAGTATGGACTGTTGGTTGGGATTTGGGAGGCAGTGGCATAAATGTTGAAGTGTTGGTATGGAAGCCTCTAGTACTTGTGATGGCCTGAGTGGCTACCTAGGTAAGTAAGTACTTATTTAGTAGGTGGTATGTGTAGGCCGTCCAGGCCATCCATTGAGCTACGGACCGAAAAACAGTGGTACCTTAGGTGGTCCGCGCATCCACCGAAGCGCCCTACCGCGCAGCCTACACAATTCGTATACAAAGCCTGGTAATTCGTGTGCAGAATAGTTTCTCTTCCCTTCCTTGTTCAGGTAGCTTGTTTCATCAGAATAATATATATAGTTAGCCACAAACCATACTGCCTTCATTCCCGGAGTGACAGAACTAGACCAAAGCGCGAAAATGTTCACACAAACCTCACGCTATAAACTTTAAATAGAATCATCAATCAAAGCTATGTTTATAACATGTTATATAATTAAGGTAAAAAACGTGTTAATTAATACTCACTTATTAGAATGACGGTGCGGCTGGTGAACCTCACCCAACGGGCCACGTTGTCTATAGCAACGGCTGATTTTAGGGGTTGGAATTGACTTTATTTAGAATACAATAATCTGTTATGGTTGCCTAAGACCTTGATCATTTGGATTCTCTTTTGTTTAGGTAGCTTAGCTACGAACTTATATACAAAGAATCAACGCCTACAAACGACAAAATTGCTGATAGCGGCGCAATTTCTGCTGTCCAATCCTTGTAGCATTCTCTCACGTTGAATACAAACAAAAAATCGTCTCACCCTCCGTCAACCTAATGAAAAATGCTTGACAGAAAATTAACTCTTGAGCAGAAAATTCTTAATACCCGGCTTCCCAGATAAGGTGTAGGTAATCACCACCGCGACCAGCGTTAATATCGGTTGAGAAGTCGGTATAGCCTCGGCCCTCGATGTCACTTGAATGAACAGGTCCCTGGCTGTTGGGTTTCCGATATAGAGCTAGCCTCTTTATCTTATTTTCCAGGTGCACATCGACTCTTGGGATAAGGTAGCGATAATCGCCACCAGCCCCTTTAGCCAGGTCGTCACGACCAGCTTGACTGGAGCCTGTTATTGATACCTCGAAGAATGTAGCGGCTTTGTCCCGATCGTCGGTCCATTCCGGAACAAGCCATACATATCTAGGCCAATGATTAGTAACACTCATGCCATATGGTATTGTAATCGCAGCTTACTCTCCACCAAAAGTGTGGTTTATGTCAGGTATTCCTTCGTTAATTTCCACAATATGATCGTCCGGGGCATCCCCGTACACCACCTGGCTATCATTAGACTCGTGGCAGTCATTGGATATTAGGATGCAAACCTTGACTCCCGAAACATAACTAGGTAGATTGCTTTGAACCCATTGAATCAATTTCACCAGATCTCCAGGATTTTCAGGGTTAGTTGCTGATGCGTCAGTTGAACCTGTCCAAATTACTGTCGCAGCCAACTGGGAAAGGTCAGTAATACTAGTATAGTTTCCACGCGAAGGGGGCATACCGTGTCATTTCCAGGTGGCCCTGCGTCGCCAGTTCTACGTACCACTGTTTCCGCGACCTCTGCAGCCTGAGACGGGTTCTTGTCAATGGCTGAAAGATCACTGGCATACACTCGATGTATGTGGTACTGTTTTCCAGTTCCATTCATTATTTTCATCGCTGCTTCACGAGTAGGCTGATAGGCGTCGCCAAGTAACTGGGACGCGGAAATGCGCGAAGAGCCCCCGTAGAACCAGTCAATCAGATCCGGGAACGTATTATTATCCAAAATAGTAGCGACGATGGTTCCCACAATACCGCCGAGGAGTGCACCAGCTGGACTATGTAAGCGTCCTGTCTCTATTGTGAAGGTTCGCAAAAGAATGGCTCTGGCAGCGTGTCTGACAAGTCAAGCAATACTTGACTTGACTTACAATTAATTAGCCCAAACCAAACAAAATAACGGCTTTCAAAATTACTTCCAAACCAAGTAGAAAATTAATTAGCTTGTTAATTACTTACAAATAATTTTATTTAATTGTAAATAATTTTCTCTTTTTTTTTTAATTTTTTACAAGGTATTTTCAATAAAATTGGCTATTGGTAAAACGTTCAACGGCTAACCCCTCCCCACCACCCCTCCTCTTTTAATTACTTATGGCCCTGCCTACCCCACTTTAGCCCCGGCCTATCTCCACTAGCCACTTCGCTTAACTATTTCAACGCCATACCTTAAACCATTAACAATACCACGCGTATTATTGCTAGCATTAATTTGTTGATATTTTTGAAACCAGCTAAGTGAAACCTTTTAATTAATATTAGTTTGAGCGCAGCGCTAACGTTTTTAACCAGGTTGCAGCTGCAGCAGCCGGTGGCTGCGCTGGTGCTGCCATTGGCCCGGCCGCGCTGGTGCTGCCACTGGCCTTTGCAAGTTAACCAATATATGCGCCTTGCAATTCTGGCTATAAAAAAGGTATCTGCGCCTTTAGTAGCTTTTTAGCTTTTTTTCCATAAATTTTTTAATTAATTTGGTTAACTACTTGGTTTTTGGCTTTTAGTTGCTTTTTATATATTATTTAACTGTTTTAAGGTTTGCTGCTTTTATTTTACAACATTTTTTAACTTTATAAATTATTTACATTTTACCTATTAATAATATTGCGCGCTTTGCAATTTATATTAAAAAATTAATATTTTTAAAATTAATAAACTTTAAGTTATATATTTATATTAATTTTATTAATTTTAGCTAAGTTTTAAAACTTTAAGCTAAATATAAATGCAAATGTAAATATAAATATATTAAGCTAAAATAAATTTATATAGCTTTATTTAATTTTATAAGTTTTTTTTTACTTTATTTATTTATAATATTATAACTTTTTTAATATATGTTATAATATTAACATTTTTAAAACTAAAAAATTAAAAGTTATTTATTAATATTAATTTTATTAATTTTAAATTAATTTAAATTTTTAAATTATATAAAAGTTAGCAAATTATTGTAAATTTAATAATTTAGCGTTTTATTAACCTTTTTATTTATTATTTATTTTACATTTTATTTATTTATAATATTATGCGCTTTTAAATATATATTATAAAATTAACATTTTTAAAATTAATAAATTAAAGGTTATATACACATTTAATTTTTATTAAATTTAAGAAATTTCTTAAATTTTTATATTATAAAGCTTTTTATTTAAAATTAATTAAAAAAGTTATTAAGCTTTATTTATATAAATTAACCTTTTTATATTTAATATATTAACTAATTAATATTTAATAATAAAACTATTTTTTAATTATTAATAACTTAACAAGCAATATTTTAACGCATTAATTATAATGTTATTATATAATTATTAATAAGCATTTTTTTAAAATATAATATATTACTACTTTTAAGTGTAATAAACCGTTAGTTTGTAAAGGCGTTAGTACTCGAAGCTCCACGTATTGGATCGTGCCTAGGGTGCGAACGTTGTACGGTCGGGTCGTAACTAAGTGGTCGTCAAGAGATTACTCTCACACAGCTATTCCAAGAAGTCGCTGTATGCTTAGATTGAATTGTGAAGTAAAAACTACAACTAAATACATAAGAAACGTTAGTCTATTATATAGACAGTCCTTCCTTCACCAATTCCCTTAGTGAGTGCCTTCGTTCACTGGACTCACTGGCTCACTTGGCTCACTCCCAAGGTGAGCTCACTTACAGGGTGATCTTGTTAGATTTCAGCTAATAACCCGTTGAGGTCATTATTTTCTGTGTATTTTTTCTGTCTGTCGAGAACCTCTGTCTTTTGGCTCCCTCTTTTAACCTGTAGGTGGTAGGTCTTATTGTACCACTATAGTACGTTGTGATAGCGTGACTATAAAGGTAATTATTATATCTAACACTTATAAAAGTTTATTTAGTGTGCATATTGTTAAATTTAACACACTTTTTTAGTTTGGCAACTATTGTAAGCTAATTAAATTATTTTTATAAATATAAAGTTTTGGGTTTTTAACTTAAAATCTTTTTTTGGGCTTTAATCCCATTTATTTCCGACTTTTTATCTTTTAATTTTTTTTGTATGTTTATTAATCTTAACTAATTTAAAAATCTAGGCTATTTTTAAGCAAGCAAGGCTTTTGTTAGCCTATTAGCTTTTATTTTTGCTAAGGGCGTATATTTTACTATAATGGCTCTTTGTTTAACTTTTTATTATAGCTAGTAATTGTATATATTTATATAGCATAACTTAGTTTTTAGCAGAGTAATCTCTGCTGTTACTAGCTTAATAGTTTAAGTGTTATTATATTTTACCTTGATTTTCTTTTGGTTTAATTGTATTTTTAGTTTTGTAATAAGTTAACTAATATATATTATTTTTTTAACGGCTTATGCTAAAGCAAGTAATTTAGCTTTTATAATTAACGTAGTAACTATGTTTTACTTATTTGCTTTTTAACCAATTAATTTTCTAAACAAAGTTATAATAAATGCTTGTAAGCTTTAATAATTTATAATATTATTAGCAAAAAAGGCATTATTTGCAACAATTAAGTTATTTCTACTTTTAAATTAAAAAACAAAATATTTGGTTTAATATAAATATTTAAATACTTAGTTAACAGCATTTTAATATTTTTAACTTAGGTTTGTAAAAAATTAAGCAAGTTTTAATATTGCAAATGCAATGTTTGGTCTTGTTAATACTAAGGCAAAAAAAAAAAAACCGATTTTTTGTTAATATTTTTGGATTTTATATTGGGCAGCATAGTTTTGCCGGGGTAGTAATTCTTTTATACCTATTGGAGTGTGAAGGAGCCTGTTTATAAAAGATATTAGCTTGAAAATCTTTTTAATATAAAAGGTTTAAAAAAGCTAAATCTTTTGCTAAGGCCGGTTTTAGATAATTTTTATCCTTAGGAACCATTATATTTCTTTGCCTTTAGTGATCTTGTACTTTTTTTTAAGCCGTTAGGTAAGTTAATTAACTATTGGTTATAAATGCTTTTTGTATGCAATAATCACATTATTAACATAAAAAAAAACCATAACTTCTTTTTGTGTATAATAGCATAGCTTATAAGAGACTGGTTTGTACTTTAAGCTTATAAGGGTTTTTAAAAACTCCTTTTGCTATAATAGTAGTAAAACCTTAAGTTTATACAACGCTTTGTTAAGCTAGAGAATTATACTCTTTTTGCGATAGCTATGTGGCATACGCATAAATATTTTGTTTTTAATAAAGGCATATACAAAGGCATTTATAACGTTATATTATATTATTTTAAGGTTAAACTTGGCTGCTATAGCTATTAATGTTTAAAACGATCTTTTTGCTAAAATAGCTACATATGTTTGTTTAAACGGCAGTTTTTTTTGCTGATCTCCTTTTACAACTAGTTGTGCTTTGCACTTAATAAATCTCTTATGTTTATTAAACTTATAAATATATACCTATATACAGTTTAAGATTTAGTGCCTTTATACTAAAGGGTTTTTTTTATTAATCTCCGTTTATAAATACATTTTATAGTAGCTTTTTAGGTGATCTTTTTCAGCTTGTTTAAAGAAATGCCCTATTAAATAGTTAGCAAATTCTTCACGCCGCTTAGGAGCGTTTTCTAGAAACTTTCTGTGTAGTTTTGTTCTCTTTTTTAGGGCTCGCTTAACACTAGCTCGATTTAAGGTGCGCAGTCCTAATCGCTTTATTGGCAAGGCTTTTAATCCTGCTAGAAATGCTGCTTTCCAGGGGTTAAGGCTTCTTATGCCTAAGTTATTAAAAGGTTTTTAAATTGCCTCATTTTTATTATAATTATTGTAAAGATTATAAATTGCCTTATTTCCGTTGTGAGGTTTACAAAGTGCCTTATTTCTGTTTTATATTGTATGGCATAGTAGTACTAATGGTGAACTAGGTGGTAGTGTAGGGAATGGTGCAAATTTAAGCGTTATATACGAATAGTTGTTTTTAATGCTAGCATTTAGTTTTTTTTTGTCCTTTTGAATTTGTGTTTTTGTTAAAGCCATTATTTCTTTTATTTTTTTTTTTAGCTTTAGGTTTTTTAACACGTTGTTAGATTTTGTTAAAGCGTATTTGTTAACCATGGCTTGTATTTTTTTAACCATGGCCGTTTTTAAGTCGTTTTAAAAGTTCTGCTTACTTTTATCAAATATTTCTTTTTTGTTAAAACTTACATTTTAAGTGCTTATTACCTTATTAAGGTGTGGCACCTAGACTTTATAAATGTTAAATAATTAATATTTAATTAAGTAACCAATTTAGGCCTTTAGGCTAAATTAATTTAGTTGTTTGCAATATAGCTTTATATTTGTTGTAATTATAAACGCTTTACATTTATATACTCTTAAGTATAACTAGTTTGGTTGTTTGTCCGAAGCTATTGGTTTTTTTGTTTTTTGTAACACTACTTTAAAGAAAACGTTAAACAAAGTTTTTTACCTATTTTTTTGTTATAGCGTTTGATTATATAAATATATAGCAGCCTTAAATATCTTTAGCTATAAAAAAGTTGGTAATTTTAAGCCAATTTATATTGCGCGCACCTTTGCTTTTAATACACCTTTTAAGTATTTAGCCCTGCTGTTTTAAGCTTGGGTATTAAATGCTAAAAGCTTAATCTTAATTGCACATGCTTTTAGCCATTTGTTTACTTTTAGCTTATTAATTATAATTTTATTATCTGCTTTAATTATTTTAACTTTAATTTTATATTATTATTTAAGCTATATTATATAAGCGCTAATAACTTTTATAAAAATATTAGTTTTTTAATTTAATAGTGCATAGTTTTATAATATATTAGTTGCTTAGCATATAAAAATAATATATAAAAACTTATTATTAAATAAAGTTTTATAGTTATAAAAATTAATTACAATTTTTTTTTTAAGGTTTTTATAATTAGCTTTTAATGCTTTTTTAATCTTTTGTTTTGTTTTAGCTATTTTGCATGCATTACACTTAACTCCAGTTGGTTTTTTAATAACCACTTTTTAAAATAAGTGCACAAAATGTTTAAGTGCTTTAGGTCCTAGGTGTTTAAGTTGCTGGTGCTATTTTTAAGCATTGCTAGTTAATAGGGCCTTTTTCGTTTATAAAGTATATATATGCTTTTTGCAAAGTTAGGTTATATAAAAAATTTTTTTATTAATATATAACTTATAATATTTAATTATATATTGTTTATATATATTTTTGATTTTTTTAATAATTATGTTGTTTTTTTTTTGTAAACATGTCTGCTTTTTTTAATTATTTTACTAGTATTTTTTTATTGTAGTTTTTTTAAAGATATTAGTGTAGTAAGTAATAAAAAATAATATGCCGTATTAAAAAAGGTTATGGTAATGTTTCTTACTAGGACTTTTATTGTCTCGTAGGCCTGTATTAAT
Organism: Xylaria arbuscula; assembly: GCA_022385695.1. Taxonomy (NCBI): domain Eukaryota; kingdom Fungi; phylum Ascomycota; class Sordariomycetes; order Xylariales; family Xylariaceae; genus Xylaria; species Xylaria arbuscula. The sequence goes on along the minus strand of MU279353.1, from coordinate 925,060 downwards.
AATGGTTGGTCACCTAACTATATATAGTTTCCCGGGAGAGCAGGTTTTTAGTTTTAAATTTTGTTAGCTTGGTTTATGATTATAATAGTGCTTTTATTGTTAAGGATTACTAAGTTGGCTAATAGATACTTTAACAAGTTAACTGTAGCAAAGGCGCTGGGTACTTTACCTATTGTTTTTTTGTAAAGTTAGTTTTGGATTTTTTCAACCGGTTTTTCCTTAGGTTAAGAGGTTCTGGTCTTAGATTTCCTGCGTTTTAAAGCGTAAATCTTAGCTTGTAATTAAAGATCTTTTATTGCTTTGTTAACCTTTTTAGTAAAGTGCTTTTAAAGCTTAAAACCTTTGTATGCCTTCTCTGGGAATATATAATAGTACTTAGGTAAAAGGTATAATTGGCCATAAGCAAAACATTTTTTAATGTTTTCCTTTTGTAACATACCACATGCCTTTTGTTTGTGCTTTGTTTTATTTTTTTTGTTTTTTTAAAAGGTATTATTTTTTTTAGATTTTTTTCCGTTGTATTAAGCTTTAAAAGCTTTTTTTGTCGCTTGGTATCTGGTTATAGTTTAAATAACAATAATTTAAAAGTTATTAATTAAATTACGATATTTTAATATATTGTTTTTAATATTGTTTGCTTTTATAAAAGCGTAGGTACTAGACCATACAGGGAATGCCTTAATAATAGCGTTAAAAAAGTTATTAGCTTATAAGCTTACTATTTAAGCTTTGGGTACACCTTTTTGCTTAGCTTTACTAATAGCAATTTCTTAGTTTGCAAGCCATCTGGCTGCATTCTTTGTGTTCTTTAAAGATAGAAGTGCAGTTTTGTAGGCTTTTTGGGCATTTTCTCTTTTGTTGGCTGTTGCCTTGCCGCAATAAGCCTTAAGGTTTTTGTATCATTTCTAAATAGTACCTTTTAAAAAGCAGCATATGGTTTTATAATAGCCTGCTATAGTTTTAATAATATAATTCTTTAGTTTTTTTAGTGATTGCGCTTTTTTTTGTATATTTTCTGCATTTGATCATAGTATGTGTTGTTAACATTATAGGTTGTTTTGCCAGCAGTAGTAAGGTTAAATATCATTTATATTTTTTAATTCCGTTTAATTTAAATAGTTTTACTATTGTTTTATTTGTTGTTATTGCTAAATGCTTTAATAGTTTTACTTTAAGCTTTTTTAATAGTGTTTTGTTTTTTTTTATATTTTTTAAAAGCAATTATTGGTATTTTAAAAAAAAGCATAAATAATATATTTTTTTTGATGTATTTTTAAAGACTTAATATAACTGCTTTTATTTAAAGTTTGTGGTCTTAGTTAGGCTAGTTTTTTGCCTCGCTTAAAGCCGCAGTAAAGTTAGCCCTATTAAACTCGCGGAGAGTAAACAATACAGGCATTTTAAAATGATTTATATAATAAAGTATTTTTTTTAATGATATTTTTGTTTTCTTTTACTTAAAGGGATTAGCGATAAGACTTTTAATTGTTAAATTTTAGCTAATAACCCGTTGAGGTTATTATTTTCTGTGTATTTTTTCTGTCTGTTGAGAACCTCTGTTTTTTGGCTCCCTTTTTTAACCTGTAGGTGGTAGGTCTTATCGTACCACCATGGTACGTTGTGATAGCGTGACTATAGAGGTAATCGTTATATCCAACACCTATAGGAGTCTGTCTAGTGTGCATATCGTTAAATCTAACAGATCTAGGGTGAGTCGTCACGTGACTCTCCTAATTGGGAACTGTGGCTTGTCTCCTGGTACAGTTTTTTCCCCTCGTTGGTGTAATATCGCCGCTAGGCCCCCCCCCAGTGGCCTGCGCCCATGTTGGCTCGTAACATTAAGCTATTATTATTTTTTTGTATATATTTGCTAATATTAAAAAGTTAATTAATAATAAAACGCTTAAAAATTATTAATAGGTAATATTTTAATATTTTAGTTATAACGTTATTATATAATTATTAATAAACATTTTTTTAAAATATAATATATTATTACTTTTAAGTTATTATTATTTTTTTATATATATTTGCTAATGTTAAAAAGTTAATTAATGATAAAGCGCTTAAAAATGTTAACGTTTAGGTTTTTTAATTAAAAAAGCTTTTAATTGCTATTTAAAAATAGCAAACTTATTATTTAAAAAAAAGTTGCTTTGCTAGCTTTTAAAAAGCTAAAAAATGCAATATAGCAGCAACTTTTACAGGTTTAAATAAAAAACAAAAATTATATCTTTTATATTTAGCTATATAGCTATATAAATTTCCGTATTTTTAACCATAGCATATATTTTATTTTTATTATTGCTATTATTAATAGTTTGGTTTTTTTAAAGGTTAAAAAGGTATAGCTTTGCTATTTATGTAATAATTAAAAAAAAGTTAAGATTTTTACCAAAAAAGCAATTAAGGCGGCTATTTATTACTTTTGCAATTACCATTGCTTTAAGCTTACTTTTAATAAAATAAAAACTTAAATTGTTATTATTATTATTAAATAATTTTAAGCTATTTTATAACATTTTTAAAATGTTGTTAAATTAATAAAAAAGCAATAAAAACAATTAATAATTAAGCTTTATATTATATTTAATATTACGTTTTGCTTTTTTATTTATAATTAATTTGTTAAAATTTTAATTTTTTTAAACTTTAATTTAACATTTAAACTTATAATAAATGTTAATATAATAATTGCTTAATTTAAAAATGTTTTTTAAATAATATATAAGGTTATTATTATAAAAATAACTTTTATAAAGTTTAAAATTAACTTTTTTTTTAACTTTTAGAAATTTTTTTTAAAAAAAAACATTATTAATATTATTGCTTACTATATTAACAATAATTTTTAGCTACAAATTAAACTATTTGTTTTAAAATATATAGTTAATTTATATATAGCTAAAAATATTAAATATTATATTAATTAAATAATTAATAATTATAAAATTAAAAATAAATTAGGCTTTTTTATGTTTAACAACGTTAATATTAATAATGCTGCTTTTTTTAAACTATTTAAACGTTTATTAAAAAAAACTAATATATTTAATATTAATTACAATTTTAAACATAAAGTTTAATAATAAAAAGCATGCTATTAAAGTTATATTGTTAATATTATTGCTTAATGCTTTATTTTTATTTGCTTTAACTTTAAAGCAAAAATAAAATGCTTTGCTTTTTTTACTATTAAAAAAAGCTACTTAATTAATACGTAAATTTGTTAAATTTTTTAATAACGGGATATTTTTTGCGCTAAACTTAAATAAAGCTATTATATTAAAATATTATCTTTTAATAAATAAATAAATTTATTAATAATAAAAATAAAATTAATGTTTAAAATTTAAATATATTTAAAATAGCTATTAATTTAAATAATAATAAAAGTATTTTTTAAAAAATAGTTAAAATAAATAATAACATTTATTAAAATTTATTTATAGCTAAAATTAAAAACTTTTTAACTTTTAAAAATATTTTAAATGCTATTTATATTAAATTTTATAATAATTTTAATTTAAAAAAGCAAATATTTTTTAAATATTTATTTATTATTAAAAATTAAAAAGCTTATTATAAACTTAACAATATTTTAAACCTGTTTTTTTTTATAACTTTTTAATATAAAAGCAACCGATGTAATTTGCTTAATATAATAGTTTTTTTTAAAAAACTTAAAAATTATATGCAAACTTATTTAGCATGCTTTTTTATTATTAATAAAAATAAAAAATTTAAAGTTAAAGCTTTGCTTTTACAATTTTAACTAATGTTTTTTTAGTTTTAACTAATATTTTTAGCGCTTTATACTTTTTGTTAATTTTATTAATAATTTATAGTTATATAACGCTTTAAACTTATAATAGCTGTTTATATTTATAAGCAATATTATTACTTTAATAATTGCTAAGTAATTATATTAAAGCTAAGCATTATTTATGCTTATAAAATTTATAAAAGCTTTAAAAAAGCTTATGTTATTTTGCAAAAATATTGCAATTTATTTAACAATATATTTGTTTATTAAATTGTTGTTGTTTTTTATTTTAATATAAAATTAAAAAGCTTTTAAAAAAAAAACTTTTTAAAGGCTAATTATATTAAACAATTTATAACGGCTTATTAAAAATAATATTATGCTAATAATATAACTTTTAAAATTATTATTATTATTGTTTTTATTATTAAATTTTTTTATAAATTAATAAGCAAAATATATAATAGCTTTAATTTAAACAATAATAATTTAACTTTTTAAAAAAATAATTTAAAATAATATTTTGCAATAAAAAAAACTAGTTATTTTAAAAGTAACTATAATTTAATAACTTGGTAAAAAAAACATAAAAAGCAATTTTTATTATTTATTTAATTTGCTGTTAATATTTTTTTAATATTAATTATATTAACAAAATGTAAAAAAGCATTTAATATAGCTAAGCTAATAATAACTTTATAATAAATAAACTTTAAAACAAGCATTTTAAAGGCAATTTAATACTTTTAACATTAATTAAAAGCTGATTTTAAAGGCTTTTAAGCTGCTATTAACAAAAAAAACAGCTTTATTAACAAAGCCACTTAACCTAACGATAATTAGGCTATAAACGCTTAATTTAGCCGAAACAAACGTTAAAATTATTTGCTTTATTTAGCTGAGTAATTTGGATCAATTCAAGTACGAAAGTCAGCCAAACCAGTCTAAATCACTCAAAATAGGCGTTCAAGGCAGTCAAACTAGTCAAAGGGTGTTTCTTTGACTTGTTTGACTTGTTAGACACGCTGGGCTTTGGACCAAGAGCTGATCTGCTCGGCTAGCTCTGCTTCCCAGTCTGGGGCTATTGCAACAGAGACGATGGAGAAACCAACAGCGATTGGTACTAGCGCTTTACATAGGATTCCGGCGCCTTTCAACGCTATATTGACTTTGGGATTGGCACGTCCCGCACTCTCCAAGACTGCAGTCATCACCTTAGAGCAATTAGAGACTGGGATCAAACCACCTTTTCAATGCGTTGCACTCACTTTGGATTCCTCTGTGATCGTGATTTGAGAAAAGTCTTTTTGAAAAAGCTTCTGGCTGTACTTGTTGAGATACTTGTCGATCTTCAAGTCTGCTGGTTTAATAGCCGTGGCAAAGATTTGCCCCAAAGTCGAGGACTTCTCCCGTGCCCAGACAAGGTATTGCTGTCGCATGTCAAACGCCGTCTGAGCCGCTTCGCGTAGGCTAAACTTTCCTTGTGAAACATATTCCTTGATTTCCTTGCATGTTTCTGAAACGCCTTTTTGATATGCAAGACGGATTGAGCTGTCAGGCAACCACCAAAAGGCCCACAAAGCAACAGTCCCCTTCAATATGAATAGAGCAATGTCTACGAGTAGATCATTATCGACTTCAACTTCCAGTAGATCCGACTCTGCCGGAACCTTGACGTATGTCCCAAAAAGCACCTCCTGGGCCTGAGAGGGCATGTCGGGCTCACTCGCAACATTGCTCTTCATCCATCCATTCGTGTTGAAGGCAACAACTTTAGAATCCTTTCGTGCTAGTTCAATTAGCTCAGCAACGCTTTTCCCTTCGTATTGGGTAATGTCATTGCCGGGAGAAACAAGACCAGGTAGGTAAACGAAGTCTGGCCATTCAGTTCGAACATATATACCCTGAGTGTCATCACTAAAGTAACTGGCACTCGATGGTGGAATCGTGACTTTGTTTTTGACCCAGCCCATTGTATTGAAGCCAAAGGCCCCCTTAGTCTCGCCATCGACACAACTTTTGATGAGGGATGGGATATCGTTCGCCTTATTAGTTGAATCGATGATGTCGTTCCCCGAAGAGTCACATCGTGGGAAGAAATTAAAACCCAAGAAGTCGGTTCTGATGTAAATACCATCAAGGGAGGTTGCATCTTTAAAGTCGGCTAAGGGGAATTGGACCTTCGATTTGACCCAACCATTTGTATTGAAAGCTGCAATATCAGGACCTTCCAGATCCCGAGCCGTCCTTGCCTCCATTTCTGCCGTCAAGCTCGGGAAGGTATTGCACTCCTCGATGTGATATGAATCATCACCTGCGTGGTCCTTTCCTATATGTGTAAATCAGGAGTTGTTTCTTTCTTAACGAGGGCGGAGATTTTCTCACCGGGAAAGAATACCCATCCCGGGTAATCGACTCTCACATAGGTATCATACCCTGCATCCTTCTTGAATTTGGAACCATCGATGTACGGTAGTGACTTGAACCATCCTCTCTTATTGAAAGCATAGAAGAGAGTCTTTGGGTTCTTTTCGATAACCTCTTTCAGCTCCTGGATATTGTCATCATATTTCTTGTAGTAGGCGACATCATTTCCAGGGAGATCCCAGGCTTCAAACTTGATGAAGCTACCTTCTCGAGTACCTGATGGAACCGACATAATGGAATAAATTCTGTGTTATGAGAAGAACTCTTTTGGCAATCAAAAATTTCTAGGATACGAAGTGTGTGCTCTAGAATAGCAACTCTGTGTGGGCTACGTTGTCTCTCTATCTTCCGTTATGGTAGCACGAGGTTTATTTATGTCCGAAGGCTTCCCATACTCTATTTTGACATATGTCGACTATGTCGCAAATGACTGTCTCACTCCCCTCTCTGTAATCTACGTCGCACTTTTCAGACTCATAATGTCTTCTTACTCATAATAAGCCTTAATAAGTGTCGTACGACACGCTTACAAAAAAAGAGTATATTATCATGTTGAGCAACCTTTGTTCAAGGCGCATATACGGTCTTTGAACAGGATTTGTTCACGCTATACCCCAACCTTGACCTCAAGTCCTTGTAAAAGATGTTAATGACCAGGGCTACGGACTTGGTTATCACAATAAACCATGTAGCCCATAGCAGTCTGGAATCGGTTGGGACAGTAAGTCAATTAGTCAGTTCGTCGATCGGTTAGTCAGTCAGTTGGCCATAATGATAGCTATGGCAGTAGCCGTGTTCTATATTAGTCTAACTAGACCCTGCATTACTAAGACACATACGACCTACAGAAGAGAAAGAATGAGCAAAATTGGGATCCTGGCGCGTGAATGGCGCTGAGATCGATCGATGTCTAACAGTTGATGACGTCGGCCTGCATAATTAGAATCCAGAGATGAAATAGCAACAGTTTACTGTGTGAGCTCTAGGCTTCCCGCCACGTAGCAGTTAAGAGTAGATGGTGCTCCGGGTGCTTCTGTTAATAAGCATTTCAAAACCTTCCTGCATGAGATGGGTGTCTGATGCAATGTCAGAATAGAGATCTACCACGATAAGTCGGCCTTAATGATTTATGTGGAGTAGGTGTATGGAATTATCTTCCACCCGTACGTAGCTCTCTGTGCTGCACCCAACCTGAGTTTGATCATCTCATGGGCCATAAGAGTCCCAATGCTATTTTCTAACCCTGGAGGTATTTTATCTTTATACAGCAGTTCCTCAATCTGATCGCCGATGCGTGGCAATTTCGAAACGAGACTATCACCGTTACTAGCACTCCAAGATAACTAAAAAAAAGGTACAACACGTAGTTACTAAAATTTGGCAAGTTAAACTCTAGGAGTCCAGAGAAAACTCGAAGTGCTAGGCTGCTATTGAAAGTTGTCCCGCGTGACTATTATGCCCGTAATCTAAAAGGGACGTACAACATTAGAAATAGGAAAAGCGTCACTGAGTACAATCCTGTGGCAATTTGAAGCCTATCACCCGCACCCTCGAGCTCATTCCTCTTGAGCTCAATGTGTTGTTGAACTGGGTGATACTCGTCCTGACCGTAGGTTGCATTTAGCGTGACATTCTCCGAAACCAACCCGTCTTCTAGTCGAATCCATGTAACCACTTCTTTTGTTAGGGTTTCTTGCCTCAACAAAATCTGTCTTCCCCCACGAGCCAGGTTTCCATAGCCTCCATATCCTGTATGGCGACCGTAGCAAACACTGACGCCGTCTCTAGCTACTGTCTCTTTGGAAGCGAGAGGTTTCCACTTGTAACACCTATACAAATGAACATTAGCGACCGATCTCACCTTAGCGTAGGAAAGACTTCTCCTACCAATCATTGTCATGGTCATGGCCACTAAATGTTGCTAATAGGCCGTCTGTATTCGATAGTGCAGTCATGAACGACACATCGTGGCCAGTCTTCCCATCAAACATTCGGCCTTGCCACCAGACTTTCTCCCCGTTGATACCCGGTTCCCTGCTGGAATCAACACCCGGGTGTTCTTGGAATTCGTATGTTGCGGTGATAGGTATGTGAAAAAAGGCCAGCGACGGAATGGTCTTGTTGTATTGTTGAGTGAGATTTGCACTAGTCTCTTCAAACCAGTTGATAACCTAATCAGTGTCAGAAGATTTAGTTCAATCGGGGATAGAAAGCGAATATTACTGAATTGTCAACCCAATCACGGGGCTCATCTCCTCCTCTACTGTCGAAAAACCATAGAATAGCTTCTGGTACATCTTGGCTGTCAGAAGCCGAGTATACCGGTAAGAAGTAGTTGGAGATCCCAGCTTGAGGAGTGTCTGGTAACATGTTCTTTGTCAAACTATTTTGGTAACTCTGCTCTCGTTTTAGAAGATCTGTAGACCTTGAAAAGTCTTGATTGTCGTGATTCCCGTAAGTCGTTGCCCATGGCAGGCCTAAATCAACAACTGGTGCGACAATCTGGTCCAAATAGAGCGTCGCATTGTCGGCCCTGGTTCCATAGCCCGATATAAGATCTCCGTTGAACACGACCAACTGCGAATTCTCGCTTTTAAGCACCTTCCTTACAACTTCGGCGGTCCTCGCATCCTGCATTGGACCCTTTATGCTGTCTTCATCTAGAGCAATAGTCCCATATTAGTAATAGTGTTATTTGACTTTGAATTCATAAACCTACCCTCGGCAAAGTGGAGATCTGAGAATACGGTGATCTGGAAGGTGCCATCTTGAAGGAATCGTAGGACCTGATTGTTGCCCACCTGGAACTGGTTGCGTAGCGGACGATGCGTCCAGCTTAGGGAGTTGGAATCCATCCAGAGTATTTCGAATTGAATGTCTCAGACACAGGAGAGAGAACTTCGCAGCTGGTGAAGCACTCAAAGAAGGGAGAGAGTGTAAATGAAAATAGGCGAGTCGCTCCGATTGAAGTAAAAAGGAAGAGCGAGGGGAGACAAGATATGTCGACTTTCAATTTGCACGTGCAGATCGCTGTCCCAGAAGCAGAAGGTGTGACAATAGGTTGCTACGCAATAGACCTACAGCTGGAGTGCAGAATGTCGCATGAAGCTGAAAAAAAACACAGAATACTTTAGTCAAAATTGTTTGTGGAACGAGTAGAGGTGTAGGTGTTATCATTCAAAAAGGAATTACTCTCTCGGGTTATAATCGATGATCTAGAAGTTGGAAGCGGAATTCGTCATATACCGGTACGTTGATATGAGTAATACGATCGATTGGTAGCGCAGCATATTAGTTCAGCAAATACTTAGTCTAGGCGCACTATAGTGTGGAGTAGCACCTATAACTACCTACCTAGCAGATGCGGATAGGGGCGAAGCAGCCAGCCACAAAACTTTACCAGCCTCCCTGAATTATTTTACTGGATGGTATCAATTCCGCCAATATAGTTAGTGATATGTATTACGGAACAATGCATATGGTCCACGAATAATACACATATTATGTCTAGTAGTTCCAACTCTACCGACCCTACGCACTTGAGTTGCCATGCAACATAGTCAGAAAGATTCCAGGGGGTCTTCCTTCAAGATTCCATCCTCAAAATCCGTTTAAGACTTTGAGTGGTCGCTGCAGAGCGTCATTATTATCTTATTTTCTGTTCCATACATCAAACCGCCCCCAAAGATCTTCAGCAGCATCTACTGTACCAAACGACATTGAAATAGGTCCGTAAAAATGACCAAATACCTTTTCAACTTGGTCGTAAGAAAATATCTGCGAATTTACTAGCGTGACGCATCGTTGACATGTGCAGGCGATGTATGCAGAGACGGCCGAGGAGTATCTTCAGCCTGACGAAGTTGTCCACGAGATTAGAGGCCAATCATCCGATCTTAATTCTGGATTTGGTGGCAAGTAAGTAAACTCGACACCAGCGTGTTCCTGCTTTCGCTATTCCCTTAGTCAACAAGAAGGCTAATCAAGAGACGAAAAATAGATACGTGTGGCTTCACCCAGAATGGACTGCTGTCCCAGAAGAAGCCGTCTCTGACCTATCATTCGAACGGTCGAGTACCCCAGTCAGGAACTACAACAACCTTGCTATGGGCGCAGGAGGCGACTTCCGGTATATCCAGTCTTCCCGAGGCGGAAGTGAAGTCATCACCAAAATTGGCCTCTTTCGCGCAAGACAGAATCTCTCGCCCGAAGAGATCCAGTCGCGGATTGAGCAAAGCGGATTTACGCACTACTCTAAGGATATTAACCAAGGCCGTGGAGGAGACTATCTTTATCTAATTTGGGCATACTGATCGGAATGTAGTCATACGTTTCTTTCTTACTGCTCTTTTATTGAGCATGAGATATGTTAAGTACTTGTGGTTAAGAGTTTATGGTAGAAATCGCGCAGGAACCATTGTTTCATCTTTTTCAGTCGCTCGTAGAACGGAACGGCTTTAATATTGCGACTGGTTGACTGGCATGGTGACTATTACATTGATATAGGAGTGTAGCAATGAGTTTGACTTTGGTGAATATCATAGCAACCGTTCAGTATTACCGCTTCGTGACCCTTCAGTTAGTAAGAGTGAAGACGAGTACACATGTCACAGAATTGTAGGTATATTGAGGATAATGAGTCAAAGAGAAAGTAGGTTAGAGACTAAAGGGAGAAGAGGTGCATGAGATATGTACGAGAGAATATAGGGTACTTAACCCTCATACTTTAAAAGTGTGACGGAGGAAAAACGATGCTATTAACCCCAGAGTAGTTAACGGTATATATATAGCACCTCACGAAAAGATTCCTTGCCGACCTGAGAAGTTTTTTTGCTAGGCTAGAAAAGGCCAATCATTATAGAAGATCGGGGCATCTTCTGGAAAAAAACATGTAATAGGTGCGAAGCTACGAGAGCCGCGATTGCCTTAGATTTGTCCGGTGCGCCGCGTCTCATCTTGGCCATTGGTTAAAGCCACGAGCATATATCGAGGACATCACAGGCACTGAGGAATGAGAATCCAATTCCTGATCGGTTTATTCCCAGCCCCATGGAAGTAGCATGATTGGCCTGTCCATCAGATTCCACACCCAGATATCACAGCAATTCACAAGACTCATAATCGTCGTATTGGCACCAGGGGTATCAACGAAAGCGCCTTGTATGCTCATTCGGTAGCATAAACGGGTAGAACTCTAATGGGAATATGAAACAGCACGACAAACTACAACATAGATTCGAATGGAGATTTAGTGATAGACTTAATTTGATACAATAACAAATTAGTGCTGTACGGCAATAACTCCTGTCTAACCATTCGGAAGCCTTCTGGACTGACCTTCGGCTGTATAATTCGTCGGTGTCCCTAACTTCCCGAGTCCGCCGTTATGCCCGAAACACGCGAGGGCTGAATAGTCTTATACGATATATGGCTGATATCACCGAGACTCGTTCGTGTCTAGCGAGCTTTAGCTCACATGGCGCGCGTGTATGTAAAACCTCTATTCAAAATATGCCAGTTTAATACGGAGTAGTTGCTCAATAGATCAGCTGACACGTATCAGTCATAAGTTTTAGTTTCATAGTCAAAATAACTTACGACTTGTATGCCTATCACAAGTAGCTGATGTGCATTTTGTGGCTTTAGCTGTATAGTTTGCGACCCTTTTTGCTTCGCGCATTATTGATAGAATAGCAGTAATTTGCACATACCTATAGATGTTTCTATTTAGAGTTGTTCTTTCAGGCCAAAATGCAACCGGTGCTAATCTATCAGACAGAAACCGTACAACCTAGCCTAGAACGATCAGATAGCCATGAGTTAATCGTTTTATAGTATCACGGCCTTGTTCGGACGTATTGCCTTCATCTACAAACATGATTGCTAAGAATGCTTGACTGCTGAATTCTCTACACCTGGTGCTGCGAGTACCATTGCTTGCGCAATCATCCTACCTCTATCAATAACGAAGCTATGACTAGCTAAACATTAAAGTTTTTTTTTGAATACCTAACTTAAGTTTGGCTACAACAATACAACCAAGCGGATATGCAGCTGTTAGAGAGTGGTTATAGCCAGCCTCTCCAATCTATCAGATACTGGATTACTCGTTTACCTGCTCTTCTTGGCGCTCCCCGTTGCTGGCTTCCTAGGAGATTGAGATTGGATCTACCCTTGCGTATCAGCATGTAGCACGGAATAGGAACGCCTAAACATACATATAGCTCCACTCCAACTGCGTGAGAGACAATAGCAAGCCAAGCACTCATACCATAAGCCAGGTTGAACGCAGCAGCGAATGGCACCTTGTTCGGAGCAAACACATCGGCGTCGACGATGACCCTGCGTAGGGGGTCGTCTGAGCACTCGGGATACCAGCGTAATGTCTCTTCGCGAGATTTTAGGATGGAATTGACCTTATCGCACGGCATCGCTAGATAATACCCACCGATGAGGGAGATGGATAGAGCGGCCAGCGCCATTATTAGTCGCATAGTTATGACACTTCCCGCCTGCGCATATGTCAGTTGAATATCAATGTATAATTATCATGCTTGTACTGCTAGTTAAAAACATGGACGTGAAGGAAAAAGGGGAGGAGGAAGGGAGAGCAGACAAAAGGGGACAGACATAGAACCAAGACCTCAACATCCACTGTCTATGGTGAATGATATCGCGGCGCCTGATACAGACATAGCCAGCTATTTGGGCTACCACGAAAATCAACAGGAGCAGCGTAGTAGCAACCTGCGACGGCAGATCACCACCGAACGCATACCGGATAGTCGGGAGAGCCGCGACGGAGCCGACCAAGCCCAAAGCGATGGACAAGTAGCCTGAAACGCGATGGATGCGCGTGAGCGGAGGTCTGCGGACGGCGGGGACGAACTGGATCGCCGCCAGGATGCCTGCTGGCAGCACACACCACAAGTGCGTCTTTATGCCGAGTCGAGCCGCGCTGGAGTGGATGAAATAGAAGCATTCCCCCGGAAGTGCGCCAGTGCGGTCGGAGCCAGTACGGCAGAACACTGAGTCGAAGTCTAAGAACCGCAGGCTGATGGCTGAGAAGATGGCGAGAGTGCCGCTTGCGAGAAGCCATCTCCATAGTTGGGCTTGCCGGGTAAACCCGAGCGTGGTCGGGAGGAGGATCGACATGAAGGCCTAATTATCGAATTGGAAACTCCAGGACTGTTCAGTTTCCCTCTGGAAATCGGTATTTCTTTCGGGGCGACGACGCGTGTATAAACTACGGCTTCCTTCAGGGCGGCCGGCAAGCAGAACTTCACGATTTACCTGACAAGTAATGAACCTTGGATGACATTTGCGTACCGGACTACCGAGATTAGCATCAGCTTTTCTAAGAATGTCATAGTGCGCTAGTGTCAGAATCCTCCCTAGTGTAATCCTAGTTTACATGACAAGCAGGGGCTAAGACGATGGACATGGGTACACGGTCACGTCCGTGACTGAAGCGCGGTCTAGACTTCTGCAAACATCTGCTAGGCGTCGTCGGTTGGGTTCTCAAATTAGTATGTACGGATTGCAGAAATATAAGTACTTCAAACATGAAGCTATAGTCACATAACAGCGCATAGGATAACCTGTCTTGGCTCACTAAATTACCGTACCTACCGTGAAGGGCTAGCTGACTAACATGGAATAGAGATGGGGCGGTGTGCGGTCATAATGCAGTTAGATGTCCCATAGTGCAATCCTTCCTCAACAATATCCGGAAGGGCCTTCGATGCGACGTGGGGTCTGAGCGGAGAACTGTAGCCGGGGCGGAATATCGGGGGCTCGATCAGTGCCGGAATTTTACCAGAATTATCATATTCTCCAATTCGGCATTCATTACTCCGGAGACTCTCGACTTCCACGTGGAAGGCCGGGGCCATGAAGGTCGGGGCAGAAAAAATGCTTCGTGCTCGTATATAAAAGCGCACCAGCAGCGTTCCCTTATTGTTGTTGCACACCTCACGAGAAACGGTAAGAGATACACCACAGCCAAAATGAGAGCGTCTCTAGCTTTGACTATTGTATTATCAGTAGCGAGGGGTGTCGCGCAGTCGAGAGGTCCTCTCAGGGGCAACGTTCAGTTGTATCCTGCCGACGGCCAGCGAAACGTCAACCCTGACGCACAGCTGAAGCTCACATTCTCATCTCCACCATCGATAGGCTCGTCAGGTAAAATCAACGTCTACGACTCAGAAGACAATAAACTCGTCGATACGTTAGACTTGTCAATCCCGTTCTCTCCGAGTCCCTATGGTAACGGGTCTACCAAAGCTAATTATACTGATACGACTAAGTATCAGACTAATATTATCGGGGGGCTAGATTTCTATTTTTATCCCATCATCGTCCGGAACAATACTGCTACTATTTACCTCCATAACAATCAGCTTACCTACGGACGTACGTACTTCGTCGAGATTGAGCCCAGTGTACTGAAACCGGCGAATGGTTCGTTCAGAGGATTCACCTTAGACCAACCATGGACATTCTCGACAAAGGCGCATGGTCCGAGAGATGGTACGACGGAGGTTGTGGTGGCGGCAGATGGCTCGGGCGACTTCAACACGGTGCAAGGGGCCATCGACTGGGCGCCAGCCAACCCAGCCCAGCGCATAAGCATCTATATCAAAGCCGGAAACTATGAAGAGCTCGTGTTCTGGCAGTACAAGTCGAACCTGACTATCCGCGGTCAAAATCGAGAAAAGACGATCGTGGGATACCCCAACAACAGCGCCTTCAACCCCCCGAATCGCCAGGGACCGTCTCGCAGACCCGCGTTCTCTTTCCGTGGGATCTCTGACTTGCAGCTTAGCAGCTTCACTATCATCAATTACTACACAGGCCAGGCCGAGGCCCTGCTCGTGGATGGTGTACGAGTTGTCCTGGATCACATGTCACTCAGCGGCGCTGGAGACGCCTTGACGACATACGGCACGATTTACGTCGTCGATAGCCAGTTGACGGGCATGGGAGACACAGTGTTAGGATACGGGAGCGTGTATTGGCTGCGCAGTAGAATTGAATCGCTCAGCGCTGTGACGTGGACGCGAACAGTGCAAGGAATTCATGGCAACATCTTTGTGGATAGTACCATCATCGGAGATGGCAACTCGACATTTGCACGTCTGCCCGACAACTCGGGCGGTGTGATGGATAATTGGCCGTATGCTGAGATGGTGCTCATCAACACGAGGACGGATGGGATTGCCGCCGTGGGTTGGGGTCCAGTGCAAGGACCCCCTTTTGATAGTAGTCATGTCAAGTTTTGGGAGTTCAACACCATGGACCTACAAGGTCGGCCAGTCGATGCGTCTCAAAGGCTGAATATCTCTAGGCAACTGATATTCGCAGAGGA
The DNA here is from genome assembly GCA_022385695.1 of Xylaria arbuscula. Classification (NCBI taxonomy): domain Eukaryota; kingdom Fungi; phylum Ascomycota; class Sordariomycetes; order Xylariales; family Xylariaceae; genus Xylaria; species Xylaria arbuscula. The sequence goes on along the minus strand of MU279353.1, from coordinate 909,497 downwards.
CCGGCAGATCATTGAAGAATACAGGAACCCTGTCAATATTCTGGGAGGATGGCAACCCGTTGTACTCAAGAGCTGAGGCAATGATGGCGTGACCCTAACAAGTTCTCCGCCATGGTAGGGGGGAAGTCCATGTACCGGGGGCACGGCCACCAGCTACGCACAAACTACCGTAATGCAATGCACCCTCAATATAAAAAAGAGCTATCCAGGTACTTTCTTCAATGCCCATAGTGCGTTAACAACAGTGCGAAGCATACATTTCCCCTAGAGTCGATGCTTTTTCTTAGTACGTTTCTAAATGCATATGACGACGACCCATTCTGTGTGAATGTGCATTATTCGAGTTTTACGACCTAGCTGTAATATTTAGTTAGTTTCTGAGACGGGGCGTCCTAGTCTGTTACGCGTCATGCTTAGTACGGCGTTGGTGATGGGTCAGACGAATTCGAAAAGGCACATAGATTGTAAACACAGCCGAAAGAGGTGGAGGGATCGCCAAGCCTTTCTAGACCGATCTATTATTTGTGCACCACCACTGAACCGAAACTTGGGTATCCGATGGTTGGGAAACCGGTCTTCCGAATTGAGGGGCAGTGCTCTTCCGGGTTTATAACCGGCATAAGCCGCCGTCCAATGCCAATTCGTTGCTCTGGCCACATACCAATACCTAATTGAAACCCGCTTGAGCACTCTATAAATATCACAATAGAGAAGAATTGAAACGGAGCTATTAGCTTGATGATATGATTGTTGAAATACTTAATAGTTTTTTTGTTCTTAGTTTACCTTCTAAAGTTAACTGTTTATAGTTATATCTTTGCTCAGAATGGTCAGAGCAGAGCTCGCGTTCGAGTGCCGAAGCGGAAAATGTACATGGGCTTCTTCTCCCAACGCACTAGGTAGGCGTGTATGCCGAAGCGGCCGAGACAAGGGTCTCAAACATACGATTGACAGCTGTCCAAAATAATACCGTCATTGACAAGAGCAACAACTCCACCGAGGATTACGACCTCAAATTGAGAAGAGAAATGCATTGGGGATGCTGGCGTATGTCTTCATAATAATAATTTAAGACTTTAGAATCGCACTTAGCCTCAAAGACGTCATTTTCGCAGTACATAGATAACTACTTATTCACGACCTAATTTTGTTCAGTTTCACTTGTTACCACATAATTGATGGCACAAACATGTAGGGATGTCTCCAAAACAGTATCCCTTTGTCATAGTGGCATCTAATTCGATCTACAGGGGCCTAATGCATCTAAGCTCCGCCCAGAAAGCTTGTTTTCCAATTGCAGGGGTGGGTGCGAAGGTGGTAGCGTGGGGAGACAACAGTCAATGAGTTGGCTAATCTAGCACGTCGCTATGTCGTCATACAATCGCGTCCACTCCGTACAAAGCAAACGATTCCTTAGGTATGGAGAGGTATTTATATTCTATTTGCCCTCAATTTTCGACGATTCAGTTATTTACTAGTAGTTTAAGCAGCAAGTTATCCAAGTAACGCTCTCTTTGTCATACTAATCACGATGTCGTTGTCTCGCCATGTATGTACCTGTCTGATGTTTTCGACTGCGTACTTAAGTAGTTTTTGCTGACTAGTTAATAGGTTGACCCAGAAGAGCTCGTAGAGCGTCTTCACGATTCTCACATTACTGGGGGCGGCAAACAAGTCCGCAAGCTCATGACCACTTCGCATCTCACTCCGTACGGGACTCGATACGCAAGTGAGATCGAAGTGCCCAAGTACCGCATTCCGAAAGAAGGTGCACCGGCCGATTCAGTCTATCAACTTATCCGAGATGAACTGGATCTGGATGGTAAACCGAATCTAAACCTGGCCAGGTATGTGGTTACTCAGCTGCCATTGTTAGACCTTGATGGCATCTCTAATGACTTTTAGCTTCGTCGGCACTTACATGGAGCCCAATGCAACCCAGCTTATGGTAGAGAACTGTAGGTAACTATACCATGACAGCCACATCCCCTTTTCTTAACTTTTTCAAATAATGGATTGCTAATCCTCGATTGTAAAAGTATCCAAAAATCTTGCGGATAACGATGAGTACCCAGCAATGATGGCCATCCACGAGCGCTGCATCAGCATCCTCGCTCATCTCTGGGGCGTCAACCAAGGCGAGAAAGCAATAGGAACCGCCACGACAGGGTCTTCAGAAGCCATCCACCTAGGCGGTCTGGCAATGAAGCGTCGCTGGCAGGAGCACCGTCGAGCAAAAGGTCTCGACACCTCCAAGCCCAACATTTTAATGGGCGCGAACGCGCAGGTAGCCCTGGAGAAATTCGCCCGCTACTTCGAGGTGGAGGCACGGATACTCCCCGTGTCGAGAGAGAGCAATTACCGATTGGATCCTAAGCTTGTGGAGGAGAACATTGATGAGAACACCATTGGTGTCTTTGTCATTCTGGGAAGCACGTATACCGGCCACTACGAGCCTGTCGAAGAGGTCTCTAAGATCCTTGACAGGTTCCAGGAGCGGACGGGTATTGATATCCCTATCCATGTTGATGCTGCGTCTGGAGGATTCGTTGCCCCTTTCACGGAAGCTAAGACGGGAGGAACCAAATGGTAAGAGTATTTTCGTGAATGGTATTGATCACTTTGAATACTAATGAGATGCCCAGGAATTTCGAGCTACCACGCGTAAAATCCATCAATGTCTCTGGCCACAAGTACGGTCTCGTATACGCCGGAGTAGGCTGGATCATCTGGCGTGATGAGTCGTATCTGCCCGAGTACCTGATCTTCGAACTGCACTACCTCGGCGGCACAGAAAGGTCATTCGGGCTCAACTTCTCCCGTCCTGGTGCACAGGTGATCGCGCAATACTACAACCTGATCCACCTGGGCTTCCAAGGCTACCGCGAAACGATGGAGAACTGCCTCGCTAACGCCCGTCTGCTGTCTAAGTCTCTGGAAGCCACTATGTGGTACGAGTGCGTCTCCGAAATTCACAAGCCGCGCTCAGGCACCGCAGACGTCATCAGCGGCGTAAAGGAAGCCGTAGTCGGTACCGAGGGCGAGACCTCGGCGGATTACATCGCGGGTCTACCGGTAGTCTCGTTCCGACTATCAGATAAATTCCAGGAGGAATACCCGTCAGTCAAACAGGAGTCTATCTCGCTTCTCATGCGCGCGCGCCAGTGGATCATCCCCAACTACGCGCTACCGCCCAACGAGAATCAGACCGAGATCCTGCGCGTCGTCGTGCGCGAGAGCATGAGTCTGGATCTCCTAGACCGGCTGATCTCGGACTTGGTCTCTGTCACGCAGACTCTGATGGAGAAGCAGGGTTCGGATGTCTCTTCTCTCAAGCATAAGGATGCTGGAAGTGCTGGACAGAACGGTGAGACTAAATATTCGCGGCAGCCGACGTCGGATGGGGGTGTTGTTAAGCGATTGGAGGATGGTATTCATAGAACTGTTTGTTAATCGATTCCTTGTTTGCTCTAAGTTAGGCCTTCTAGCTTTAATTATTAATATTTATCAGTATTGCTAGCTATTTGATTACGTATACCGTAGTTCAGTATTAAGGATTCCTAGGGCTTTATCTATGCCAATTGTTTCTTTTCGAACCGTAGCACTTGGCACATAATGATGATCATCTCCGCATCCGGGATGTTTCGTTCTCGGAGTTTCCTCCGGTAAATATCACAACAAATAGGCAGATTGAACAAAAAACTGTCATACCAGCACTGGTTTGCTTGGAGTATTGGATCCAACGTCGTTACCGCCCAGGGGTCCACCCTGTAGCGAGCCGTATTGAACAGACAGAATTGGAGCTTCGACAGTTTGCTGAATTAAACGGGTATGGGATCATGAAATCGGAATGTTGTATTACCTCCAAGCCTAACAACCACACTGGATAAAATGAGTAAACCAAAGAGCTATATCGGCCCCTATTTAATAAATTTCTTATAATTATGCCACGCGCAAGGTATTCATTGCGTCTCGTCGCTCGTAGCTATAAACCTATAAGCCCTGGTTTATCAGCTTTGATCTCATAGCAAACCGAACAGTACAAAATATGAAGGTAAGATAACTCTTTTTCCCTCGAGTTATATCGTTTGGTATCTATATCCGGTTATCCCTGACTACAATCTCTAATACCTACTGCTCTAACACACTCCCAGCTCTCTGTTGCGATCTCTCTCTTCGCAGCCTCCCTGGTGCACTCTGTGTCCATATCAACATTCACCATTACCACCAATACCACCGACACTGTGTCTACTTCATTCACAACCACACTAGTCACCACGACCTCATCGTCTTTGCCAACACTAACACCCACACCAACACCGACAAGATACGTCATGAATTGCGGGGGAGGCATGGACAATCTCTGCAATGACGTCTGCTTCTGCGCCAGCCCTGACATGAATTGCCACGCGGACCCGTCGGGGAGGTGTTACCAGATGTGCAGCTGCATCGCCGAAAGCGCGTAGCGATACCTACATGCTACCAGAGAGGAAAGCGCCGCGGAGTACGGGCGGGTTCTAAATCGGCTGCCTTAGGAGGTAGATACTTAGATTAAGGGGATTATGTGGAATAGTGTCGATCAGCCTATGAGGAGGGGCACATGCGAAGACACCTTGATGTGTGGCTAGAATTTGCCAGATAGTCTGTCCTCGGTTTTTCTCTCTCCTTTTTTTCGCTTCATTTTATCATAATTGAGAATGAGAAGTTTCGACTTGGATTTTACGATGAGTGTCAAGGTCTTACTGTTCTCTAGCTGCTGACTAGCATAACTCGCTGGCCGCGCTGAAACTGGAGTTGAACCAGATGTTAACGTCTTCTTTGGCTATCTCTCGCTAATACATATATCAAATTTGTACATGAAAGCCTGTCGAAGCACTACTCCAGCTTAACAACTAGATTGTTTTAAGGTGGATCGCCTTTTCAAAGGGTAGGCTCATGATAGTACAGAAATGCAGAATATATGGACATAGAACAAGGTGACTCGCTTCAAGTAGCGCCTTGCAGAGACACGTAAACCAGAATCCCTTGGAAATATATACCTATCTAGCTATATTCAAGTTCAAGCCCGTACCTTATCTCACGACTTCTTTTTCAACGACGGGCTACTCCCCCAGGTCCCAGCCGACTTCCGCAGTCGATTCCCCAGACTGATCCTCGCAGCCGACAACGGAGGCTGCGAACGCCCATAGTCATGCGCAAGGGGCTTTCCCTGCCCATCAGCGAGAGGTAAGCTAGCTCCACTAGCGATGGTCTCCCACTCATTCTTATCCTTATCCACGATCTCTTTCCTATAGAGAGGCCCCTTTTCCTCTTTGATGTCCTCTGACGGTTTCCGCACCTTTCCTTGTCGCAAGGCGCCCATCATGGCCGCGATTGTCTCAATTTGCCCGTGGCTCGCTTCTCTACAGCAATCACACTCATCGCCCGCTGGACACTCTATCTGGTCGGCCGCATGCCATTCGGCGAGACATGCGTCGTGGATAGCGCAGCCGCAGGCTAGGCAGGGAGGGTAAAGAGCATCTATGGGCTCTCTGCAGAACACGCAGAAGAGCTGTGTTTGGGTCGATTTGCAGCGCTCGCAGGTGCCAACGCCGCCACCGACCATGGCGTGGTCTTGGGTTGACCGTATGGGATCTAGATGGATCTCATGCACGCGGCAAATACCACGAATGTCAATGCCGCGACCAGATACGATCAAAGCCTGCAATTGCTCTTTCTTACCCACTGCTATGGGAGAGAGCGAGGTTGGGTGAGTGTGAGAGACGCTACTCAGATTATCCGTATTGTGGTAAGAACTGTAGAAGCCTTCTGTACCAGCACTCTTGAACAAGGCAGAGTGGGCTGTCGACGGGCTGTCTTTGAGGACATTGAATTTCATAACCTCTAGGCGAGCTAAAGGCTGTCCCCACATTTGTAACATCTCGGCATAAGTGTATCGATAGCCTGCATAGATCGCATTACGAGATGGTTCTAAGAATGGGATGGCCAACCATCCGTCGTCATCGAAGATCGCTTGGTTTTCCATTTCCGTGGATATGTCATAGCATACTAAATACTGGTGCTCATCTCTTCGGTGATCATCGTCAGACAATGAATTACGAGCTGTCATAGATGGCTCTGATGTCGGTGCCATTGTGGTTGAGCCACCCCATGTAATGTTGGACGGGGTGAAATTGGTGAGGAAGCTCTCCCCTGGGCTGACTCGCTTACGAGGCGGGGATGTAGAAGCAACACTGGTAAATGGTCTTTGGATGCTGGCTAAGCTAGATGTTAGAGCCGTAGCTCGGCGTAACAATCGGTTATCGGGCGAGGTTGACAAGCTGTGCGTTGGGTCTCCTTCCGAAAGGTGATCTTTTGGTGTTCTACTCGGGGGTGTTTCGCCACAAGAGTAGGATGTAGACTGTGGATCTCCGGTCCAGAGCTCGTCAGATTCGTAAGAGCCCACAATATGTGGTGTATGCAAGGTCTTGGGCGTTGATACTGCTGAGTTGGCCTGACTTTTGTACGTGTTAGACGCATACCATAGTGAAACGTCTGGAGGGAAGTAATCCAAAGAAAATGCCGGTGCCTTCATAGGGAGCGGTGTTTCTGGCTGGGGGAGCTGCGATCCTGCATAAGCCACGCTATCTTCAGCGGTAGATTCACTAAATATACACGAGAGCATAGCTAGCATCTGCACATCGACAAGTTGCTCATAATACTCAAAGAGATCGTTTATCAAGTGTTTGGCCAAAGGATGGTGGCCCCATTTAACTCTCCCTGTGAGTGTATGGACACTAGAATCATCTGAAAGCCGCTTATCGCCGAAACGTCCAACTGCATCTTTGGCGATGACGAGAATTGTGTCCTGTTGCTTGTCCTGTGTCAGAAGCTCAAGCGGGATGTCTCGTCGGAGTAGCAGTGCGGCATACCGCCACACATTTACGAGATCAAGTCGGCCGTATTTCTGAGCCACGAGAGCATTGTGTTCACATACATCGGCCCCATCCCCAAAGATGAGATATTCGCGGGCCAACTCTCGTTTTGAGGGTAAGTCTCCAGCAAAGTCATGTATAGACACGATGTTTTTGGGTTTTCCAATCCGCCGCCTACTAGCAGCTGTGCCAGTCCCAGTGCCAATACCCGTCCCTCCACCGCTCGAGTGCATTGAGTATGTGCCACTGAGGGCCTTCCTGAATCGGCGGCCAGGCAAATACATCGCATTGATGTTATGTGAATAAGTGGTTTCGGAGTCGCTTGAGCTCGAAGAATCGTCGGATCCTTCCGAGTCAGATTGGTCTTCAGCGACCGAAGTTTCATCATTGAAGTTTCTATGACGTGGGGGAGTTGAATCTTGTTGTAGGCGACCAAAACTTGCAAATGTCGGTTCATCCTTTCGGCGTTCTCTGAATCCATCAGTCGGAGCGAATAAAACGCGAGCCTTTTCATCCTTGGTAGGGAAAAAGCAGACAAGTCGTCCATCGTTCGAAAATCGACCACCACATGTCCTGGGAATTGGGGGTATAGTCTGCCGATTAATCGGTGCCAAGGTAGCATCGAGCTCAGTGCTAGCACTAAGTTCTTGAGACATGGTCACGGAACCGCCGGCTGGGATGTCATTGTCCTCCTCCTCGCTTGAACTTTCATCATCTATACCACCAAAGTCATCATCCAGATCTCTAACGTTTTTAAAGAAAGTATCACTGTTAGAAAGATCAATTTCCCCCAGCAAGTAACTGAACGCCACATCGAGACAGTTTTGTCGTTTCTTTGAGGATTGGTTCGCTAGTTGATTCACGTCATGGTCAAGCTTCTTGTAGGTCTGATCGGCCATCAATGCAGACTTCTCAATAATGAATCGTGGGGCCCTAGCTTTAGGGTATCTGGCTGGAACCTGAACTTTGACCTTGATATAGATAGTGTTACCATCGTCACCCCAAGGTCCTTTCAGAGAAGCTTTCAAGGTAAGCGATTCCATGTCAACGTTGTCCCATTGAACATTAGGTAGTTGCTGATTAACGCGGAGGATCTCTTCCTGTAGCGTCTCTGGTTCATCCCAATTTTCGTGATGGAAACTCGGACCAGACATGGTGGAATCCTTAGAGTCTTTCCTCTGTGGCGTCGTGATGATAGAGGCTTTCCTCTTGTTCATTGTAATTCCCTTCATCCAGCCCAGTTGATCGAAATGGTGATCAGTACCCTTTGCTGCGGTGGGTCGTGCCTTCATAGACTGGCCTTTCCATGAAGAACCTTTGCCTGGCTTCGATATCTGGGCTGACATAGTTCGCATCCCTAGGGTCAGTGCACTGCGCCTATAATTGCTCCCTCTGCTGCTCGGACGAGGGTCGCTCATACTTGCTGTTCTTCTCTCTCTAAGAGAATGGTCATCAATTGCGCGATATGTTTTGTACTGTGCTCCCTTTCGAGTGATGGGAATCCTGCGAGCCTCGTCGCCCTTTACATAGCCTACCGACTGAAGGATATGCGAATTTGCCTTGTGTAGCCGGAGTTCATTATCCTCCCCCCACGACACGAGTTGAAAATCTCGATTGTCAATACCATCAGAAACAGTCCCACGCGTCCTCCATAGGAATTCCTTCACCTTGTGGTTCCCATGGCCGGGAAAAACTGTAACAGGAGCCACGACATTGTCGAGCGGTTCGTCTTCGTTGCGACGTACGTCGTAGAGGTACAGGTTCCCGGGATCATTCTGAGGCATGGCAAGTAGCCCCCATCCAAATGGCGTATGGCGTGCGCGCCAGGTCGGGAATTCTGTCCTGACAATCCTTTCCGGCTCATCTGACGTAGCGTAGTCCCAAAGCTTGATACTCTTGTCCAATGAACAGGTCGCTATCTTGCTTGCCTCAGTTCGATTCCAGTCTAGGCCATATATTTTGGACGTATGCGCGCTTATAGTCTTGAGGGGGGCTGAGGGGTTTCTTTCGTCCCAAATATGTAACAACCGGTCATGAGAGGAGGCCAGAATGAATGGATCTTGGCGGTTGTACTTGACCTGAGTCGCGCCAGCGAACCAATCACAAAAAGTCAAAACAGGTTGTTTGGGTCTCCGTAGGTCCCAAGAATGAACGTAGCCATCAACAGCACATGTGGCAAGGATATCGGGGTGATGCGCGGAGAAATTGACATCCGTAATAGCTCTGCTGTGGCCCTGGAGAGAATGCTCGATAGCACTATCGTCCGCCAGACTCAAATTCCAGACCAGGCAGCGATGGTTTGCAGTAGAAGCCACCCAATAGTCCCGTGCAGCAAAAGGTGACCACTGGACGTCTACGACTAGCCAAGGCAGCCCATGGGTGCTCAGTCTTCGAGGCGGGCTGAAAGGCGAGTCTAAGTCAATAATGGCAAGCCCCTCGGGTCTACGTCGGGATGTCAGCGAGTAGTCCCTTACTTTTATATGGCCGTCAGACTTACGAGGCCAGTGCGACATCGCGACCGCATGGTGATATCGTGGCCGATCCTACCAGTCCATCGACATGGATGGTCACGTCTGCATCAAAGGTCTCACTATCGTAGGCAGACTTGATGATTTTGGAAGGCATGATTCCGCAGATGATTTAATTAATGGAAGAGTTGAGCCTCTTCGCTCGCAAGATGAATCAGCCACGAACAGAACGCATGGCGCCTCATCCAGCCCTGCTGAGCTCATGAATAGCTGTAGGAATTGTTATTCATCACGCGTCTCGATCGGATTTGACAGTGAAGCCCATGCAATGGTGATGTGGTTGTTTTTCGTGGGTCGCGAGATGTGAGATTCGCTGTTTTATATCGAACTAGGTATGTAAATGCGATTATGGACAGGTTCGATGAAAAGTCACCCGTGATGTGTATGTGAGCTGATTGACGGGTTGAAGCTTTGATGAGAGCTTCCAGATAAAGGGGTACGTACATTTAGAAGCTATCTCCAAGGCTATACCTAGAGTGGCATAGTATCATGTAATCCCTCTCCACTCACATGTGGATGGCATACCGGTACCACATGTGGCTATCTCTGTGGCTAGGTGCGGTATCGAAGTCCCCTGTCAGACAAGTCTTGGCCCCCACCGATCGCATCAACGAAGGAGGGGCAGTGTTGCACTTGCTCCAAGGGGTCTCCTGTTCAGGCATGTCACCCCTGTCATCACCCGCTATTACTAAACGAACCGCAGCAAAGCAAGCTTCAGTATCAGTGTTTTACTTACATATGTAGTTTGATAAGGCACGTAAGGTACTAGGTTTCCCCGTCTGGCCAAAAGCTCTTTTCTTCACAAAACAGACACATAGCATCATATTTCCCTCTTTAACTCTTTCGCTTTCATATCGTTCGTAAGACGCAGTAGAACGACCTGTATTGCTACTAAGTAGTAGACAAAGACGGCAACTGTAAGTATTGTACCCCTCCTTCGTCTAGCATCCATACATTTCTTGGCGCGATATCTCTCTCAGCCTTATTTCCCTCCAGTTTATATTTCGGTGATAACACACCTGCAGATAACACACCCTCTGACACGATCTGGTATAGGTTCTACCTGCAGCACCCGTCGACAGAGTGGGTATTTCCAGAGCTACAGAGCTACATCACACCAGCACACAGCGGCTTGTTCGAGGAAAAGGGATCGATCGCCAAGATGGCCCTGCCAAAGCGCATTGTGAAGGAGACGGAGCGTCTCATGACGGAACCGTATGAGGCCACCCACCCACCCAGTCACCGCTTGCGCAACGTCGCTAATCCCAGTTATCTCGCCCGTAGCGTTCCCGGTATCAGTGCAGTGCCTCATGAAGACAACCTTCGCTATTTCGATGTCGAGATCTACGGCCCGTCCGGGTCGCCATACGAAGGTGAGCCGTGGTCCCATCTTCTCCTATAGACACCGCTAGCCTGTCTACTCGCCGGGTACTATCGAACGGCCCGTCGCTGACAGACGACCCGGCAACATTACAGGTGGTGTCTTCAAGCTCGAACTATTCCTCACAGACGACTACCCGATGGTTCCGCCTAAGATCCGCTTCCTGACAAAGATATACCACCCCAACGTCGACAAGCTCGGCCGAATCTGCCTGGATGTGCTCAAGAGTAAGTATTATCTCCACACCATTAGAAACTCTCGTCATCTAATGATGTTCGTCCCAGACAACTGGTCCCCCGCTCTACAGATCCGCACGATCCTGCTATCCATCCAAGCACTCCTGGGCGCACCCAACCCCGATGACCCTCTGGCGGCCGACGTAGCAAAGAGCTGGAAGGAAGACGAGAACAAGGCCATCGCCACAGCGAGAGATTGGACCAAGAATTACGCCTCTCCGGCGGTCAACTAGGCGAGGAGAACGGAGGAACGTATTCGTTGGTTTCGGAGCGAGGGCAACTGAATCCCGTTAACCTGGGTATTTACGAGAATGGCTGTGGTAGTTCATCCTGTTCCCATGCGGCTCAGCTTCTATCCTTGCTGGAGAAGACACGAGTATATGATATGAGCGGTGGATATGGATTTACTTTAAGTCGGAGAAGGCGAGAAATGCGCTTGAACGATATTCTCAACTTGGGAGCGGAAAGACGAGGATGGAGTCATCAAGCGAATTCGGGGAATTGCATGAATGGAGGATTCAGGTGTTAGAGGTCTTGATATTTTTCCTTCCGTTACTTGTTTTTGTTTTTATTCCCTCCCTGGGGCTATCGATGGCTAGTTTAGACGACTCAATGGTGTACAGGAGACTATGACAGACAATCCAGTGCTCTTTTTCGCACGAAATGACGAAAGTTGTAAAACGCCCCGTTATATATAGTTTCCATATCACCAGATGTCAATACCGGTCCCCTCAGCATACACAAGACTCGCTCCTCAAGTCTCGCTAAACACAAAAACCCCCTTTCCCTTCCTAAACCCCTCCAAAGTCCCCTGCACAGCGCTCCTAAGCTCATTCTCCTCCGTCTCCCACTTCCAAGGGACCTCAACAACAGGCGTATCCCTAAACTTGCCCTCCCTCACAAGATCTAAAATCTCAGTTACCGTCTGCGCCTTAGCAGCGCGATCCCCATCCGCCCAGCGACTCAACCAAAACCCGACAAATCGTATATCCTTGAAAATAAGTAAACCAGTAGGCAGTGCCACCGGCTGCCGCGCCATACCGCCGTAGGTAACCATTGTCCCGCCACTCCCGAGCGACTTCGCAATAGTCTGCGCGGACTTCCCGCCTACACAATTCAATCCCAGCCGTACACCCCCTCCGCTACCGCGCGTCCATTCAGCAACGCGGTCTTTGAATTCGCGCGCCTCGAACTCTTCTTCGGTAACGACGTGATCAGCGCCCAGCGCGGTCAACTCATCCTTCAGAGTCTGCGTAGCAGTCTCGTCCTCGCGCGCCCGCACGACGTTGATGGAGCGATACCCCCAGAGCCTAGCAAGCTGAATCGCGGCCCGTCCCACACCGCTGTTCGCGCCGTTCTGTATGAACCAGTCGCCTTCGCGGAGGGGCGGGGAGGCGTAATCTCGTAGCATGCGGTAGGCTGAGCACGGGTTGACGGCTACGGTGCCGGCTTGCAGGGGATTCAGGCCTTCTTTTTCTACTTTTATGACACCGTCGATAGGGGCTACGGCGTGCGTGCGCCAGGTGCCGAAGCCTGTGCGGGCGGGGATCACCCAGTCGCCTTTCTTCAGATCGGATGATGATGGTGGTGTGGACGCGACCTCGAAGACGCCTTCGTTACCCGGTAGAGCTGACGGCTCGGCCGTGCCGATTGAGGCGTTGAAGGGGGGTTTCACGCCGTATGTGCCTTGGATCGTGTTCACGTCTGCTGGGTTTATGGGTGCGGCTAGGGTGCGCAATAGGACTGTGGACGAGGGGAGAGAGGGGGATATGGAGTGGGTGTGTAATCTACATCCGTCAGTCAGTCAGCCACTTGCAGCAAAACATACGACTCGGCATGGAGAAAATCTAGGCGGGGTGGATGGACTAATTGACGGGCTCACTTTAAGACATCCTTAGGCTCGCCGTACTGGCTGAAAACGAGCGCCTTCGTCTGCGTGTATCCGTACGGCCCCGATTTCCAGCGCACCCCTCCGACCCGTCCGCTACCTCCTCGCAAACCTGAACCTGAACCTAAACCCCAATTCCGCGCCGAGGAAGGACGGAGTGGCGCACGGAGACGGAGGAGGATCGGCTCGGCGGCTCTGATAGCAGGCGCCATGGCCTCAGGGTGTCCTTAGACAGGACAAATGGCAGGGTAGAAGAAACCGAGTTGCCAGAAACGGCAATTTAGGGGTTCGAATAGTCGTCTCTGTCTTCGAATTTCAGCGTCTATTCTGATGTAGACGTAGATAGAAGTGACGCGCCAAATTGCTTCCAGTAAGAATACCTACCGTAAATTATATATAAGCCAGGGAATGCGCGGCACTTACCTAAAGATATTGAAACGATGACGTGAGTAGCTTTTACCCGTCCTGCCCCACCAGATAGGTAGCTTGGAGCTCTCTGATAGCGGGACAGCATTAGGAATTGGGGTGTGCGATTGGTTACGATTCGCTGATCCAAGTCGTCAAATACCTTACCTATCATCCCATACTACCGGGCATCTAAACCATAGCCGAGGCAATTCTGATATAAGCTATACACATAAGCCCATACCATGATCATCACAAAGAGTATTTGATCAATCTGACACAATGCCAGCTCAGGTAGAATTTAATATATCAACTAGAGGCTAGGGCAGTATGGTGTTCAGAATAAACCAGAAAAAGCATGGTATAAATAGTTAACAAATCGCTTATATTCTCTCTTGAAGGCATTGGTTCCATCTCTTACACGTCTATCTACTGGCTTACAATCGTAGTCCGGTTATCATTCAGGCGTTTACTTCATTTAGTCTATGAGCCTGGTTAGTTAGTTATGAAGCCCCACGAGACCCCGAAGGTTTCAATATCGTCCGGAAGCGCCTGAGAATCGATTTACTCTCCGAGTTGCTGCTTCGTAAGGAGGAGGTGTCAGGCGAGAATAACCACTCCGAATCCACATCCATCTCCCAACACTGAGGCACAGGTGTCGTGCTCCGGATGTTCTACATCACGGTGCACTCTCCTTCCTGCTGTTTCCCCCCGATCTTACTGCGCGTGATGCGCTCCCGTTGCCGTGGCGCGTTCCGACCGGACCGCTTCAGATCCTCGAGCCGCTCTCTGGCTTTGGGGAAGTCTTGTGCTGTTGTCACTTGTTAGCTGTGGTGTATGAAAGTTGTTGATCACTACATTGGTCACCTACCAGCTGCCCGCCAGTACCACCGCTTTGCATCTTCTAGGTTGGCTGGAACGCCAATGCCAACTTCAGTGAAGTAGCCCATTGCATATTCCGCCTTTGCTAAGCCGGCTTGTGCAGCTTTGCGAGCCCATAGATATGCCTCTGTGTCGCTCTGCTGTAAGACGCCGTCACTACCTGTCAGATACCAGCCACTGAGAGCTAGTTCGGATTGATGTTCCTCTTGTGTCGCAGCACGACTGTACCACATGATCGACTGCCTCGGGTCGATATCGCAACCTATGGAGCCGTACTCGTAGACGCATCCCAGTCGGAATTGGCTAAACTTGTAACCGAGGTGAGCAGCTTGCTCAAATAACTGCAAGGCGTATACCTCGTCTCGGATAATCACATCGTTGGGTTGAGCCGACTCATATAAAAGACCCAGTTCGTGCAGAGCGTGAGGATTCTCAGCATCGGCCCTCTCAGCAGCTCGTTTTAGCCAGCCGATCGCTTCGCGGGGATTTCTCTGCTGGCCTAATAGACCTTTCAGAAGAATCATACCGACTTTATACATGGCCGGGGTGTCGCCCAAAGTAGCTGCGCGCTTATACCACTGGATGGCCTTCAATGGATCCTTGCGTGTGCCCCCTCCATCATCGTTACCAAGCTCACAGCAGACAGCAGTACGGTAAGCAGCAGCAGCATGGCCTAATTTAGCTGCCGATTGATAGAGTGTGAACGCCTCCTTCGCGTCAGGTTCATGACCAAGAGTACCTCTACCCATGCAGTCGGCTAAAAAGAACATAGCGTCGAGATTTTGCGCGGCGACCAATTTCTTCAGGATCTTGTGCGAATCCATGATATAGCGCTCGCGCGATCTTGCTCTCGACTTCGGGTCAGGGAGTCGAGGTACGAGGACATCTGCTGCTTCTATTAATTTCTTAGCCAAGGTGAGCGCGGATTGCTGGTCATTTGGGTCGTTCTTAATAGTAGCCCGCAAACGTTCCAGGTCCTCGACAGTGACTGGAGCTTGTTCGGTAACGGATAGAGGTCTTGTATCTTGAGGTATATTTTGAGGGGTAGTCTGGGGAGCTGGTGAAGGACGCCCCAAAGCTCCAGCGGCTGCAGCCGGTGCGCCATTGTAGTTTCGGACAGGCGGTGGTTTATCATTCATGTTCACCATAGAATTTGGCATTAGACCGGGGCGGATGGGTGCTGGTGGTGCCGTTGCTGCGTGTCCAGGCTCAGGTCGAGTTGCTGGTGGACCAATCTGCTGAGCCGACCTTGAGGCCGCAGGATTGCTGGGTAAACCAGGCTTGTACGCCTGAAATCCGCCAGTAGGCATGGGTGGATGATCATTTGCCATCTCGAATACTGCGGATTGGGGCTCCCGCAGATTGGGCTGTGACTTGGTTCGTGACATCTCTGGATAACGGGCGGGTCCGGGTTGAGGTACACCAGCTTGAGGCGGAGGGCCTCGCACCTGTTGACCATATGGCGACCCGTGACTTTGATCTGGAGGAGGAGCAGACTCAAAATCCGGCATGTGGTCTTGTGGCTGCTGGGGTGGATATGATTCATTACTTGCCCTCTGGTCATAGTAAGAATCATAGAGATCTCCTATTGACCCCCGATCAGGCTCGTCATTCCATCCCGGTGGCTGTAGCGCAGCGTTATTTGAAGGTAGAGGGGGCGCTTCATCTGGATATGTCCTGTGAGGAGTAGGTCGACTACTCTGTGCTGTTGCTGGTCGTAGCGGAGGCATTTGCTGTCCAGCTTGTCCATTATAGTTAGCGCTGTCCATCCGGGGAGGAGGCATGGCATTGCGTATTGGGTATTCGTTATTCGTAGGCATGGTCATAGCTCGGGGTGGTGGTCCAAATTCATTTCGTCCGGGCGACATGGAAGGGCCATAGCCATCATCATAAAAATTATTGTAGCCTTGATCCTGAGGGGGTGGTCCTCTTCCGGGATCAGGGTAGCCCTGTGCTGGATACCCCCGTCCACCACTTCGTTGACTGTCCATTGACGGGCGTCCATAGTCATCCATGGAAGAATGCTGTCTGGGACCCGGCCCTGAGCCTCTATTAGGAGGTGGCCTGCCACTGATATCCACTCCAGCCATACGGTCTAGAATCTGGTTTTCTTGATCACGATCCGTCTGCCGATTATGCCCAGGGAATACGGGGAAAGGGCTGCCAAAATCTTGTTCATTGGGACTCATCTGGGAAGGACCTGGTCGGTTGCCTGTATGCCATTAGCACAGTGGAAAAGCATCCCATCCTCTGATCGGCTTACCATTCATATCCAAGCTACCACTTCGGTCAGGAGGACCCATCGGACGACCCCCGCGGCCTTGAGGTGGATAACCCCTACCAGGTCCCGGGGGTGGTCCTCCCCCTCGAGGCATAGGTCCACCACGCATCGGCCCACCTCTTCCTCTTGATGGTGGAGGACGGCTGCCTCTTGCCGGACCCGGGGGTCCTCGATACATGTTCATATCCTGTTGCCGGTATCCCTGACCTGGTGGTGGAGCACCTCTTCCGTAATTCATGTCTTGCGGCGGGGGGCCATAGTCCTGACCGTATCCATCATCGTACTGCTCATATCCCCCATAGCCATAATCTTCCTGATACTGATCGTACTGTCTCTGTGGCGGCGGCGGATACGCGCCACCGGGGCCTCCACGAGGAGCTCGTGCAGCCGGACCAGCGTAGGGTCGGTCTGCGTACCTATCACCATAGGCCATCGTGCCGGGTCGTCAATGGTGTACAGGTGCGAGGTAGTTGCGCAGACGTGGGACGGCGATCAACGACGTCCTAGAGCAGATGCGACTTAGGAATCTCCCGCGGGCTGTGGCATATACTTCGTCTTCGTATTCTTCTTCAGCGCAAGCTCGGGTTCGCTAGTGGCTTGGGCAAGCCATGAGGTCGCACACCCGAGCAATAAGTGGTGTGCCGCAGTCGACACTATATTATTCCAAACGCTGTAGTGACAAGATAGGATGCTCAGCAACGCTCTTTGCGAGAGCTTCGAGTAGGGTATGGTATTAGTTGGCGATGGTAAGTGCGAGTTGGACGCTACTATTGTTGGTACACGGGAGTTCCGGCGCAAGTGTGGTCGCTAGATGGACGAGCCGTCGGAAAGAAGCGCGGCGGGTGGGTTCAGGTCAGGTTGCAGGCGGCTCGGAGCGCGCTTGGACTGGGGCTTATTAGTAACCTAAGTGGCAGGTCGCTTCGCTCCACGAAAGGAATAAATAAAATAGCGATATTACGCAGCAAGTTTGCCTAATGAGAGAGACTAGTGAGCCCAGGGTCGATTTCAGATTGTGCTTTGTGGAAGCTGATGTGCCGGCACAGGCTACATACCGACGCTGTCGCAAAATACCAACATCAAAGGAACGTATGGTAGCCGTGAATTCCAAGTACCACACTTTGCTGAGGTGGGGTGCGATACCGTAGGTCAGGCGGCTATGCTCAGAATGAAGCACGACGTGGAATGTCCCGAAAAGAGAAGTAACAAAGCGTTGGAGGATTGCAAAGGGAGCGGAATGTATTGTACCCGTGAATGACAGCAGGATGTGTTG
The DNA here is from genome assembly GCA_022385695.1 of Xylaria arbuscula. NCBI lineage: Eukaryota > Fungi > Ascomycota > Sordariomycetes > Xylariales > Xylariaceae > Xylaria > Xylaria arbuscula. The sequence goes on along the minus strand of MU279353.1, from coordinate 891,712 downwards.
AGGCTACGAATGCAATGCTTGAAGTGCTTTGGAACGTCTCAGGGTACCTTTAATTGATTAGACGGGGCAGGGTGAGCCTGGGTGTTGTGCATGCAGGGTTGTGGAGGGGAGACGTGGACGGGGGGAGCTCGAGAAATTGCAGGTGTAATAAAACAACAGTTAACAATACCAATTGTTTGTGGGAATCGAATGAATGCAAGGGATTTTAGAGTGGGAATAGGTCAAAGGAAGGCAAAGGAGTAAAATAAAACGACTGGGTGTAAATCAATATGTGTCGTCACCCAAAGAAAGAGAATTGGAAAAAATATGGATGGGCGGCTAGGGCAAGCAAATGTTGAGGGACAAGAAGAAGGGTAAAAAATGGCCGAGGATACATGTACATCATCAACTTACCCACCTAATCAAATACAGGTACCTTGGGCATCTGCATTCGTGCGACATGAAGTCCTACAGGAGGCTACAGGTACATGGCTGCTGATACTCCAGGTACTTGTAGTGGGCATATTTCCGACACCTACAGGGCAGATGTCAACACCGGCCCTTGTCAAACCCCTTTACACCCCTAAGATTGATCTTCGCTTATATGCCTCTAAACTAATATGTAGGACGATGGGTTCTGGATGGGTTCTGGATGGGTACCTGGGGTTGAACTGGTACTTCAATAAAAAACAAAGAAGCGACAACGGCACGCTCGGCTGAATATAGCCAGCGTTGGCCGGCGGCAAAATGATACCGGAGCAGGAAGTAGTGATAGCTGCAACTCTTTCTATCTTTGTTTAGTCCTACAACGGGTACGAATGGTTTGACCCGAACTTCCACTCCCCGCACCGATGGTCAGTTTGTGGCTTCGTCCTATCATAGTACGCATACATCTATTCTTAGCTATCCGTGTGACCTTCGACTACTTACACGATTCACTTTTACATACATTAGGTAGTTAGAAACCAACAAGTTCACTCTGTTGGATCACCAAAATTGTTGTAAGAGCTAATACACGTGTCCGATACACAACAGCAATAAATGAACAGCTTATGGAGCTTGCGGCATAAGTATGACAGTGAACTGGAAACACAGAGTCTGACCTTGTACCCAGCATTGTGTCAAGAATGGCAAGGGACTGAAGCTAGCTTGTCCCTCATTGGCGTCGCGCTCTACGCTACCCCGGCACCTGCAGTTACACGTCTCTTGATCCTCAATAACAAGAACTACAGTCTATATGCAGATATTACTTGGACATATACGTTGCACATCTCTACTTCAGATATTTCTATCATCAGATCATGACAGATATGGCGCACGGTCATAATGAAGTGTCATGGCCCCCAAACTCTAGGTATCACTAGGTACGCACAAGGACCCTCGCCATGGGAACGGGAGGGAGATACACACTACCTAGCGTAGTGTGTCCTGTTCGTTTACCTCAGTTGGCCATGAACTCAAATTATATATGCAGTAGAATTCGGATAGCGAATTATCGGCTCAGCTCCAATATCAGCTACTATACCTATGATAGGAACAAGTTACTTCGCAGAATAATCAGTAATAGCCCGCAACTTGAACTGAAGTGAGTTCGCTGACCGGTATGAAACTGCCAAGGCAAAGGCCTAGGGAGGTAACCCTCAAGGTTGACTGCATTACCTAATGCGGGTGCGAAAGACCGGTGGGGTTTCCCTAAGAGGGGAAAGGCACTCCGGACACACTGTACTATGTAGGTACTGCCTGTAGCAGTTCATTGACTAATCCGGCTACACCACCTATTGGTCGGCGCTAGACCAAAACGCGTCAAAGACAGACACGTCTACGTCCGTCTCATCACTGTAATGTATGTAATACAGTACCTGATCGATCTGGCAATCAACCGACTGCGCAACACGACACAACAGCGACCCAACAATACAGATATGCCAAGCATCCAGTTCATTCAATCCGTGTGAATAGTGAAAGCACCGGTTTATCTATAGCTACCTATCCAGTAGAACACTTCATTTGATCTCAAAGTCGACACTTTGGCTTCGCATAATTGCGCCTGATTTTAAGCCGCATAAGCATCTCATCGGACTTACCCCCTGTAATCCTTGGAGAGACCGCAACCTTTCTCAAGCCACACACTCGAATGTAAAGAGCAGCAGAGATTTGGTGTGTCCGTCGCTTATCGCAAAATGGCGTCGCGGAAGAATGGAGATATTAGAGGTTTCTTCAAATCTGGGCCCGGCCCATCGAGCTCTCAGCCGCCAGCCTCGCCGCCATCCCTGACGCCAGACCTGCTCTCTTCCCCGCGAACCCCGAAGACAGCCCCGCGGGTCTTCAGGCGCGATGAGGTGATCAAAGGCTCTGACGAGTCGGGCGATGATGATGATTCAGATGATTCACTTGGTTCGATCACAAATGCGCTCGGTTACAGGACTCGCCCCGCCGCTCACCAGCGCGATCCCAGTGTGCTATCGACGCCCCAGGCGAAGAGGATAGCCTCAGGCAACATCCATCGCTCGCCTCTAACACTACAGCCGAAGAAGCACAAGTTTGACTTGAAAGCTCTCCTCAGCCATTCCCGCGAGATAGAACGGACTGAGGAGAGCGTCAGGAGGGCTGACGCCTTGCTTGCCGAAGCGGAACAGAATAGCGGCAATTCGGATAATTCGGATACCGACAACGATGCAAAGCGAGCAGAAGAAGTCGCTTCTCATATTCTCGTCGGCTCTGATGATGAGGGTGGCAAGGGGGATAAGGTCCGCAGGGCTTTCAAGCGCTCCAAGGATAGTGAAGCGTCGTCACGGAAACATTGCTATTTCTTCACTCAAGAAGAGCCTTCTTCTAACTCCAGCAAAAATGCTTTCCCACGCAAGGCTACCAAGGGTCTCTGGAAATGTCTCTCCAAAGCAGCCACGCGGCGTCAGGCATTCTTGATGGGCTTGCCGTATACGTTGCTTGCTAAGGGTGAAGAGCTTCCAGATGAGCTCTTCCAGTGGATCCTCGACGAGATCTGCACGGAACAGAACCCCGAGCTACGGAGACAATACATCAACCTAGCCGAGCTTTGTGTGGACCATACACATCGTCTCATCGATGATATGCGGTTATACGCTCTGCTCGAAGCCGTCGGGGGCCCAAAATATGCCCGAGAACACAGCAAGTTCAGAAGCACGACGGAGGTCCGACAAGAGTATCTTGAGCGAGATTGGTCTCCTGTGACCGTTTTCCTGCAATTACTAGAGCGAATTGCCCCCAGTCTGCAGATTGCGGCGGCTATTAGTGCCGTGCAGCTTTTACTGCGTATGAGTTTGGATCCAGTGGTTGCGGCTGTAGTGCGCGAATGCCATGTGCAGGCAATGACGATTCTAGTCTCGAGCCTGGCTAAATCTCGATCACAATGGAATACGGCAGTACGTATACCTACCATGTTTCTAAACCCCTTTTATAGAGGAACAAGGCTGATCTGAGAACCAGTGTGACGCAATATGTTCCTACATATACGAGAACATATCCGATCTCGAGCTGAAGCTCACAGCACTCTCATCAATACCCAGCTCAAGTCTCCATCTAGTTGATCTGCGACGCCGCATAGCAGCCGAGTCTCTATTTGACAAGCCAGGGTTAGGCCGCAGGCCAATTGACCCATATCTGAGTTTCGAGAGGATTCGTGACCGTCTGGATGCCGACGACTTCAAACCTACTAACAAACCCGACTTCGACTTTGAGCGGCTAAGGGCTCTCACGACGCTCATGGACATTGTCATCGATAGCGCAGATTTCATGCGCCAGCCCGGCACAACAAACGGGACCAGTACTAATCCCAATGGCACCACCTCCACAACAACACCAGCTACCAAACCCAGGATAACTACTCCCGACAAGAAAGAACAAGAAAAGGACACAGCAGCAGCAGAGCAAAAATTCAACGCGGAGATAGACATCCTAGCAACCCGAGTCAAAGTAATCCACGACAAGATTCGCGACAAGGCGTCTCGGAAAAACGTCAAGCTGAGCCTCCTGGGGCTCGAAAAGCGGCTCAAATACGCCGTCAGGACACAGCCTCCACCCAGGCGGGATATCTTCGCGCTGGACTCTAACTCTAACTCTATCACAACACAACAATCCGACGAGAACGTGCCAAAACAGCGGGATTTCATGCGTCAGTGGGCACAGAAAAAGAAGGAAGAAAAGGAAGAGAAGGAGGAAGAAAGGAAGAAAGAAGAAGGAGTAGGGAGAAAAGAAGAGGTAGACGAAGGGAAAGGGGAGACACGGAGAGGGAATCGCGAAAATAGTGTGGACGGTGGCCGTCGGCGTCGTCGTCGTAGTCGTGGTCGGCCACGGCGCGCTGCGAATAATGTACAAGTTGCTGTGGGATAGGGCAGTACTTAATTAAGGGGCGTAGAGAGCATACAGGCGGGAACTCTTTGGAGCGGATTCTATGTATACGAGTGTAATAATGTGTATGAATAATGATGATTCAATTATGACAAGACAACCTCGCCTGCAATGAAGAGCTCAGGGCTGGTTTCCCTTTATAATACAACTGGAATTGTCTAACGAATACAAGCAACAACAAAAAATTAAGACAGAACGAGTTCAGTAAGTGTTTGCTCTGCCACTCCAAGTCTCGAGCCGGTCTGCGTGCAGGGATCAGCCGAACCCAACCCCTGTATCCCTAGAAGGGCATACGAGTTGTTTGACGATTTCATCAAGTTGTGTTTCTCTGACGCCATCCTTGTTTCCATTACCGAGCTCACCAACCTTCCATATAAATCTAGCAAGCCAGTACTTTCTTTCACGTATTTGACGCGCGTAGTGAGATGGCCAGCAATCAGCCAGTAAATAGCCCAGGGTGTTGAGTCGTAACCGCGAATTGCTTCATAGGTAGAGAGCCAGTTCATCAGTCAAAGAACTTGCGGTTGGGGTTCGGGCCGAACAGCGCCTTTCGCACGGCGGGGAGGGCGCTAGATTGCAGCAGCCGTAGGCGTTCCTCCAAGGTATTGTTGATCTCGATCTTGCCGTTTCCACCTACGATGAAAATACCACCCGAACTATAAGGCAGGGTTAGTATATAAATACTCTTCGAAAACAGGTGTAAAAGTAGAGCAGGACGAAATCGAAGGTTTGGTGTCTTCCCTTGGCCGAGAAGTACCCAATAGAGGGCTTCTAGAGTGGAGAAAAAGAGAGAAAAAGAGATCACTCACGTTCCATCAGGCAGTGGATTCGCCTCATCAAGCTTGACCTTAGAAGCCTTACCCGTCTCCTTCTTATACTCCTCCTCAGCACTCTTAGCAGCATCCTTGACAACCTCAAAATCCGCCTTCCGCGCACGAACAGCGACCTCATCTTCACTCAACGCATACAAGCCCTCAAGCAACAAACCCTTGAGCACACCCTTGTACTTATTCTTATCCTTAACGGCAGCAGAGAGTTTCTTAGAAGCCTGCTCGAAGATATCATCTAACAACTCCTGGCGTGCGCCCAGCACGCGCAGCCGCGTCTTGTTGGCCACCGTGGACCGCGTGATCTGCTGCGTCATGGAGGCCTGCTTGAATTTCTTGGCGTAGGAGGCATCGATGGCGTCTGTCTCTTCGCGCACGAGCTTGGATTTCTCGATGCTGAATTCTTCGTTTGCTTTGATTTCGATCTCGCGGGCCTTCTCGATTGCTTCTTGCTTGATGAAGGCTGTCATCTTCCGCAGCTCTTGCCCGACCTGTGTTGAAGCATGGTGTTAGTACATGCTTATTTTCCGGTGAGTAGGTTGCTATGTTTTGCCCGTAATTCGGGGGTATGTTGAGAGTTGGTTGGCGAGAGAGAGGGGAGGGAGAGCTTGCTCACCTGGTCGTCGGACAGAGCGTGAACTTGCGACATCTTGGAGGTGTGTTGATGATGCCGGGGAAGATGTAGGTTGTAATAGGAAGCTCCAAGGGTGCTTCCTGTAACTAGACCTTCGTCTGGTTTGAATGAGCTGGGCGTATCTGGTCGAGATGATGGTAGGTAATGGCCTGTAGTACCTAAGTAGTGATGATGGTGGAGTTCCAATGGCAGTGTTACCTAGCAGGACAGCTCCGAGCTCTTGCTAGGGGTGACGCACTGCGCAAGCCACAGCACCCTAAAGATCGAGGCCTGTCTGTGGCTTGACTATGTACTTGGGTACATACCTTCCCAGCTCCTGGTCCCCCCTGCTCAGCTGCATGCTGCAAGCAGACGGGTGGCCCCCTGCGGGATGGATGTCTTGGTGCCGGTGCTTCGGTGTTGGTCACTTGCATCAATCTACGAGATTTACAGGGCACTTGAACAATTCCAAGGTTGGTCACACCAAAGCCGAGTGTTTACACCATCATGTTGTACCGATCAGCTGTTGCTAGTGCATGTCCATGATTGTCAGCAACAAGTATTCAAATGCCAACTCACGCATGATCTTTCATATATGTACTCTTTTATGATCTGTTCAGGGGCAGTCATCCATATAATGCCATTCAGTACCTACAGGCAGTGGTTTGAGCTCGTATTACATCCATAGATCTTTCTAACTTTGAAGGTGGGTTAGCTGCATCCATCTATCTCCCTGGACCCGAGTACGGCGCTGCTGGGGCCTGTACCTAGCGCAGACAGAGAGTTAGCAGGTACTTGATACTTTTCTTAGCACATTGATTCACTATAGGTCTCACCTATAGCACGCTGCACCCAGGTATGAACTACCTACTCTGTACATTGTATCCCCATTCCCCAGTGTCTTAACCTCCACGCCACATTTTAAGACGCTGATGCGTCCCTGGCAGACCCGTCTTCCTTCGTTCCATGATGTCGATATCACCGCTTGCTGTCTAGCCTTACAACTACATATCCGTCTCTTAGCTACTTCTTAACACTACTTACTGCCTGCACAACAAATCGCTGATAGCACGTCCAACATTCACACTTTGCTATTACTTCAAATTAGAGTTGTGCTTTCCAGGTTCATCGCATCTATCCTACCGTATCCAGACACCAACCTCGAACCTCATTCCATCAATCGGTCAATCCTTGCTTCCGCATTTCGATCACTCTATTCCATCGAACTGCCTGCCACCTTAATAAGACATCGCACCCGCTCAGCGTCGTTCATGTGTTGTTGTCGATCCTCTTCTTTGTCCATCATCTCTACCAGATGATCATTGCTCCGGATCTCCCATTATGGGGCTATTTAGCGGTGTGTCGCCTGCGGGCACACTTGCTGTACGTCTCCCCCTAAAGCATCATAGATGCATGTAGTGTATATCACCTAACTCTGTTGTGCATGGTAGATCGGGATAGTAGTTGGTTTGATTTCCACGAGTGTCCAGTCCCTCGGCCTCACCCTGCAACGCAAGTCGCACATGCTCGAAGATGAGAAACGACCCCACGAACTACAAAGACCCCCGTACCGGAGGCGGAGGTGGCAGTTGGGGATGGGCATGTTTGTCATTTCAAACGTCCTTGGAAGCTCGATACAGATCTCTACCTTACCCCTGCCGGTCTTATCAACCTTGCAAGCCGCTGGCCTGGTCTTTAACTCTATATGCGCCACCCTGATCCTCGACGAACCTTTCACGAGGTGGTCATTCTGGGGCACAGCGCTTGTTGCAGTGGGAGCTGGTCTTATAGCCATCTTTGGCGCCATACCCTCTCCAGCCCACAGTCTGCCCGAGCTGCTGACGTTATTAGGAAGGTGGCAATTCATTGTTTGGATGTCACTTCAAGCTGTGGTTGTCCTAACCATTGCCTTGTCCATCGAGTTCATGAACCACTTCAGGAACATTGCGCAGAACCCAAAGTTCCGCCTAGCGAGAGGTCTTGCCTATGGGTGCATCAGCGGCATCCTCTCCGCCCATTCCCTTCTCTTTGCCAAATCGGCTGTCGAACTCATTCTGAGGACAATCGCCGATAGCGACAACCAGTTTGTACACTGGCAGTCATGGATACTAGTCCTGGGGCTTGTCGCCCTTGCTTTGAGCCAGTTATATTATCTCCACCGTGGCTTGAAGCTTGTTTCAACATCAGTATTATACCCTTTAGTGTTTTGCATTTACAACATCATCGCTATTTTAGACGGCCTCATCTACTTCCGCCAGACGGACCTAATTACACCTTTGCATGGCGGGCTCATCACCCTCGGCACCATCATTCTACTATCCGGCGTTCTAGCCTTGTCTTGGCGCCTCAGCGACGAGCAACATCCTCCCGCCGTTGGCCAGTCCTCATTAACACCAGGATTGGGACTTGTAGAGGATACGGAGGGCGAGGACGAATCAGCCGTAGATTCCGACCTTCTCAGTGAAGACGGCGAACCAATTCCACCTGCCTATGATACATTCGCTCCCGATCAAGAAACGACACCCTTTTTGCCAGGCCGCAAACCAAGCCAGCGTTGGAACAACGAAATTTGGGACGAATTGGAAGATCAACACGCTTCTAGGCCTACTAGACAGCGGTCTAGCACCATGCCGGCGGGTCCCACACTGGATGAAGGCACCCCCTTACTCCCCGGGCGACGAATACCACCAGGGGGACCAGCCGCTGCGCCCACAAGCGGTGGAGAGGGTCGTCACAGCGGGGAGAGTCCACGTAGAATTTTCCGCCGCCGACGGAAATCCACTGGCTTCCCTGGCTTTACGGCACGCAAGCACGATCGCCGGAAAAGCTCAACCCACAGCGGTAGCGTCCAGGACGCGCTGGGCGGGATCTTGAAGTTGAAGTGGTGGCGGCAGCAGGAGCAGACTGGAAACAGTACCAATAATAACAGTTATACGGATATCGCGGTCGCGAGTCCGACGGGTAGCAGTAGTGGTTGGATACCCGGAAGTCCAAGGAGGCAACACCGACGTCATCGTGATGAGCAACAACAGCAGAGGAGCCACGATGATGATATAGAGAGAGGCGGCGGTGATACACGATCAAGAGGCGATGATGCGGTTTAAGACAGAGACATTAAATGCAAGGATTAATGAATTATTAATAAACTGTCTTTTTCCACTGGGATTTAAATATTTGTATCAGAAAGTAGTAAGACGAATAGGATTATTTTATTTACTTCCTTTGCATCTGCGTTTGAAACCTTTGCTTTCATACTACGTAGATGCAGATGTATGCATCGTGATGCAACTAGCATTGATGACAGTTAGCATATATACTAGGTAAGTACCTACCTTCTAGCTTGCACAACACCATAATTGATTTCTTGATTTATCCTCTATTAGCATAGTTTTGGGGCGTAATCGTATTTTTATGGCTTGTCTCCTTCTTCCCTTCTCTCTCTCTCTCTCTCTCTCTGTGCGTGTGTGTCTGTGTGTCTCTCTTCCCCCTTTGCCCATCTAAACCGCGCAGGCAGATACTATGTTGTTTAGAAACGAAGTAGGTCAAGTAGGTTGTCTGTCAGTGGTTGTTGTCTCGGCTGCTTGCCGATATGCCTCTATCTCGTTAGTGCATTCTTTACTGCAACTTCTCCGGATGGAGAACTACATAGACAAACAGGATAGGGCGTGATGTATATTTACTTAAGGGGAACTACCTTGGGTCTCAAATCCTTTAGAATACTCATCATAACGTTTTCATAGGTGACGGTTTATAAGAGAGCATGACTTAAAGCACAGTGGCTTGTGGCCGATAGGCATACCTCTCATGCTCTGCCAGAGTATGTATACAATTATGTAAACGGAACGAACACATCATTAAACTCCCAAAGGGCTGTGTTTCTGATACAAGTTTATTGATCGTTACTAACGAGCTGTAAGAGCTGATCCTCCCTGTGCTCGTAGCTCGAAATGGATAAACGAATCTGGTGCTTCGGATAACGACAACCTTCAACGGACATAGACTTCATGAGTCATCTTCAATCTGCAAGTCGAGCCGAGCCATAACCCTGCTAAAGGTGAAAAGAAAGGCCATTTTCCGTCTGATGGTTGGAGATTATACTTTTACAGAGACGTTCCGAGCAACAACCATACTTTTAGACGAATCCACTCTTCCCTAATACCCTACCTGGCCGATTACGTTACACGAAAACTGAAACTCAGAAAAGGTCATTGCGAAAAATTCAGCAACAAATCGGCTCGTGATTTACGATGCCATGTAGGTGCTAGCGTCAATGCCATCCTTGGGGAATTCACTATTCCGAAGTTAGTCATCCATGTGGGTCACAATCAACATAGATACTTACGGTAGGGCCACTTCGAAACGCTTCTCAATCGCCTTGAGAACTTCCTGGTCTTGGTCGGTGCTGACGAACGAAATCGCCAGACCCTTGGTACCGAAACGACCAGCACGACCAACACGGTGGAGATAAGAATCAGCATCCGCAGGCAGATCGTAATTAATCGCTAGGTTGATACGTTCGATATCAATACCACGTCCAAAAACATCAGTGGCGACGCAAATTCGCTTGTTGAATTCTTTGAATTCTTTGTAGCGTTTGATACTACAAGGTGTTAGTGTAGCACTATTTAGCTGCAGATATATAGACTTACCGTTCCTCTTGGCTCACGCCAGAGTGTACCGCGATAGAGGGGAAGTTACACTCTCTAAGCAACTTGTCAAGTTCGGTGGCACGGACGGTGCTCTTGACGAAGATGATAACTTGGTTGAACTGTAAGTCATCGAGGAGCTCATTAAGTTTGCGGTTCTTCTCCTTTTCCTCAAGCTTGATGTAGTATTGTTGAAGGCCGTGTAGCGTTAACTTTGTGTCTTCATCGACATAATGCTCTGTAGGGTTCTGCATGAATTTGCGGCAGATTGGCTTGATCTCATCAGAGAGCGTAGCACTGAACATCATGACTTGCTTCTGGGTAGGGGTCGATCGGAAGATCTCTTGCACGTCGCGACGCATGTCTAATTGGGTCAGTCTAGGCCGAAACAACTTCATCAGGTAGCTTACCGATAGCGTCAAGCATCTTATCACACTCATCTAGGACAAAGATTCGGACGCTTCCGAGACGGAGGAACTTGTCACGGATGAGAGCATTGAGACGGCCCGGAGTGCCCACAATAATGTGTGGGTGGGTTTCCTTATTCTTCAGGATCTCGGCATCCTTTTGCATGGGTGTACCACCATAGAACACGCCTGTTTTGATATCGGGCATATACTTGCTGAAGCGGTTATACTCATTGCGAATCTGGAAGGCCAGTTCTCGAGTATGGCACATGACCAATACAGAACACTCGCCAGCAACGGGCTCGACTTGCTGTAGAGTTGTCAAGACGAAGACAGCGGTCTTTCCGAGACCTGATTTTGCTTGGCAGATGATGTCACCACCAAGCAGAGCCTGGGGAATACAGGTCTGTTGGACTGTAGGTATCGATCGATGTTAGACAAGGCTCCCAAGACGGATGTGAAAACGTAACGTAAAGGAGGTAGGGGTTCGGTAAAGGGGATCGATAAAGTCCGTCAGTCCGTCCGTCCGTCATCATCGAGTCGCTCACTAGGGTTGTCGAAATCCATCTCGAACCACCATCTTCCCACAGAGCGGGATCGTCGACATGCGTGTCCGTAGATGGCAAGCCACTACGTAGAAACCACGATCCAACTCCCGACATATCAAGGACTCAACGCCAAAGATGGTCAGTTGGTCGTCGACAAATGCCTATGAGTGTTGAAGGTTTGCGCGAATACGTCATTTGCCTTACTCCGGTGCGACATGGCTTAATGAAAAGCCACGCACACCGTGGCCGTAGACATCCAAGTCTTTTAGTTGGGGCATATCTCCCCTGTCTCTTCTCCTTTGGAACAAAACGTCCATACTAGATGACCCGGTTGGGATCACAGCCGAAGAATGACCCCCGTGTTGCTGGCTTCGACTGCCTCTGATGGCGGTGATATGCGTCGACCCTTGACTTGCGAATGGACTTGTTTGACAGACGACGACGGGACGGACGCTTGAAGGAGGGATAGGTGATGCTTGCTTGCTTTGGGACGTGTAAGATGTAAGACTAACCCTCCGAAGGATGTTCGAAACCGCAATCGGCAATGGCACGAAGAAGCTCGGGCTTCAGAAGGAAATCGCGAAATCCTGTAGAGTGGATGCCGACATAGGAGCCCTTCTTGTCTACATTGTTTCCAGCCGGGGCAGCATCTGTCTTCTTGCCGTTGGTGGGCGCGGTGTCGTTAGTCGCTAGTTCCTCGTCCGAGTAGTCGATCAGATCCTCCTCGGCAGACATGTTGGCGAAGGTGCTGAGATGCGCGAGGCCTCAGAGCCTTGTGGCGATGCGTTGAAGTAGCTGGTATAGAAGGTGCCGCGCGATCAAATAATTGATGGCCGGTAATTATATTTGAAAAGAGAAGATGACAGCGTGTCGAAGAAGGGTGACGCGATGGTTCTGGAGGGAGAAAGATAAGATTGGAAGAACAGCAGCGGACTGTGTTGTTGATGGAGAAAGGCTAGAAGAGATGGAGGACATCAGCCAGAAAGCTAGAGGAAGAAGAACCTTAACCATTGATGGGCAATGCCGTTGCCTTAACATTCTAGGCCCAATGTGGCTTAGGCTTGAGTCAGAAGGCTGTGCAAAACAATGGGTGTGATCCACAAATACTTGGCACGGGCTGCTGGGGCGGCTCTCAACAGCTGGCAGGAAAGGAAGGGAGCTCTTACCAGGTGTCCACTAGCGCGAATATGCTCCTACGCATATGCAAGTACCTTAGGTACCTACCTCCAGAGTCTGTGTATGCACCCGGCGGGCATATGTAAGTACCTTAGGTAGTACTTTCCAAAGCTCCGGCCCGTTCCAGCTCAATTTTAATGTTGTGCTACCAGTTTTCTCGCATCAAAGTTGAGCATCTATCTCTTACGCTGCCTCTCAAGCCTTCGTATCTATTATTGATATTCAGAAGTCGCGCCCATTATTTACAATCCAAGAGACGGACCAACATGGCAAAAACAAAACAAAGCGGGTCTATACCGAATAAGCACCTATATTCACGCCTATCATACTTACACCAAGCAGCAGCCGTTCTTGGGTCACAGGTTGGGGATACGTCCCCTTCAAAGACCCAGTCTGTTGCACCGAGGGCTCTCGGAGATCAAAAGGCGGCCCCAAGTACGCATGAGCGCCCTGCTGCTGATCAGCTAAGACTGAACTTTGCACGGCATCTCTTGACCGATCTTCGAGCAACATCTCTGAAAAGTCAGATACGCCTATCCCCAGCAATAAAGCACACCATCTGCAAGTTCTGCGACACACTTCTCATCGAAGGTGAAACAAGCACCAGCGTCGTTGAGAACAAGAGCAAACATGGCAAGAAGCCGTGGGCAGATGTTCTAGTGGTCAGATGCAACACATGTCGAGGTGTGAAGCGATTTCCAGTCAACAGCCCGCGCCAGAAGCGCCGGCCAAACCGAGGGCAAATTCCTAAGGACATGCCAGAAAACGCAATCAAACATCAAAAACCAGGAAGTGAGATGCTGGACGTTATCAAAAGATAGTTGAATGGCACTCATCGCAATCGCGAAGCTTGTCTGGGCACAATTAATCATTGCCGCCACGCCTTTGGTACCACCCAGGTTCTCAAGCTTATGTCGTTTCGAACGGACTGTTGCAGCAAAGATACTCAGAAGCTTGCGCATTACATTGACATTTACATCAATCCTATGGGTTGTGCCATCTCACAGTAAGTTGTTGGGACCGTGCAGATTTTGGTTGTTTAACGCTAATGCGACTATTAGAAGAGAAAGCGTGAGGCTGTAGATCGTGACGAAGACTGAATTCACTATTCACCACTCAGTTAACTCCAACGGTAATCAATCTATAACAAAATCGCATCCAAAGGGATAGGGTCCGGATTTTAGCAGATTCCGGGTCTACGAAGACCTTATTCTTTTAAGAGTCCTTCCTCCCATCGCATGACCACGTCTCAATTAGGAAATAGCCTTTGTCATATGTGGCTTGTTACATGGAACGAAAGATTAGTGATACATGTCCCGTATTACACCACATTCCGACGGGAGGGGACGACCACTCTCCGTATCCCCCCAAAGTGTCTGTACCCTCCCCCCAAACCCTGCCATTTATCGTGGCATGGTCGCCTATTGTTGCTCAAAATAAGCGGATTTCTTGGGATGGTATTGCGCTTCAATGTCTCTTTGGATACGAATTCCTCCTCGGCCATGCTCCGCTGCTTGTGTGTCATTGAATGTGCACTCAGAAACCACTTTCCCCTCGACAGTTGGAGTCAATTTGATGGAGTCGTCTCTACTAACGATATGGTCCGCACTATCGTTGAGCTCACTATATTTTCGAGACCGTTTATTCGTACCCGAACTACCAAACGTCTTGAGATAGTGGTTGCTTGGGTTTGGCTTGGTCGCGACATTGGTAAGGCCCAGCTTCGTAAAGAGGGGTTTCAAATAGGCGTTGAACAACGGCCCCAATGTTGGTATACACACGGCAATCACCCCCAGCCATAACTCGAGGGCGGCGATTTTCCCCACGTCACACAAAGATTTAGTCCAATCAGGAGAGCTCCTTGTTCGCTCAGTCACGACAAGTCGCCAAATGACGAGAGCGATAGTTCTATAGGAATAATGAGATTGCGATCTAGACGGAGAAGAATACAGAGGCAGACTCACACAAATCCGAAGCCAAACAGGGCCGTTACTGTGATCTTGTCCCTAATTGACATCCTCAACCTCCAAAGCACCGGCAAAGGAAGAGCAAGGACAATCAAGTCAAGCACCAAGTTCGCAGCGAGGGTAGCATTGTCACCTTGGACCGTATCTCGACACCATCCAGTCGGTTTCGGATCCCAGTACTGAGAGAGGGGTATACAGTTGGTCAAGAAAAGTGGAATAAATGAAACTACAGCATTGAGAGTCAACAATCCAAGCGTGGTCAGATGTGTTTTGGGGGCTTGGCAGACTCCTAGACGGTTCCAGTCTATGTAGGAGCCTCGCGATTAGACGAAAATCATTCGGCGGGTTTCACTTACTAAAGTAGCCGGCCACCAAAAACATCGCGACGTAATTCACACGCCTGAAGGTTGGCGTGGTGTATATTCTATGGTAGAGGCAGAGCATCGACATCTTGACGCCTGCCGTGCCCAGAAGGTAACCGAATTCGCTAATAATCAAGTCCTGCAGAAGCGAGTCGATTAGGCACATATAGCGGACGCCTCATGAAGGATATACACACCTTAACCAGGATAACGATCTGAGGCGGCTGGAGGTCCGTGATGACCTTTCCTAGTCCATTGAAAGCACCCCAGAATGACGCAGCTACCAAGGCGACCGTACCCAACTACCGATACGTTAGCAAGGCAACTTGCAAGAATCCTATCTGCAATCGTGTTCGACTTACAAATCCCAAGATCACGAAAAGATCATCTAGGGCCAGTTTACGTCCTGAATAGGCTGCAGACCAGAAACGTAGGCCTAGGAAGATGAGACATAAGATAACAAAGACGTAATCAAGTATCAAAAACTCGTGACCACACGAGCTGATCTGATCGTAGGTGAAGTACGGCATCACGAGCTTGTTGGTTCGGAAACTCGTCGCACGCACACCAAAGGATTATCGTGATTGCAAGGGTCAGATTTCGTACCAACGCAACCTGTATCTCTTGACAGACGAGATCGGGTTTAAAGCCAGCAGCGAGGCAAAAAATGCATGAGTGGATGGTAAGCCCATTTTCAACTTGTATGCTCTTTGTTTGGCTTTCTCTTTCAATATCAACTTCCTTTCAATCGTTCAAGCAAAGCCATCATTGAGCTTCAGGGTCCACTGGAGTGGCAAGCAACAAAATCTCAATTGAGGGTGTGATGAGTACACCGTCAAGCATTCCGGTCTTGCTGGCTCATTAGCTACGTTTTGGTCTAAGGAAATGTGTCCAAAGCTACCGCGTGCGCAATAGTCCCTTTATACCCAGAAAGGCAATTTCATCATCGACTCATGATTGTTGTTGTCCCAGACTAAATGAAGCTCGTTAGATCTAGGTCCTTGCTCTGGTCGCTGCCCATCTTAACACTACCGTTATTTATTGGTTCACGGCGCGGATCTTGACGTAGCCATTGAATCTCGTTTCTTTGAATCACTACTATACCACCCGAGTGGGATATCTCATCTATTACCAACGTCTTCTACGAATACGTAAGAGAATATAGGTGCCCGGCATATAGCACACAGTCCAAATGCAATAATATCCAGCAACAGAACAAGTCGTCGAGACTGAACTTCATCGCGCATGAAATTCTTCGACTGGGAAATTATATATGCTATTTCAGGACGCATGCGTGGGTATCTCTTTGTTGATTGGCCTGAATATATGAAGTCTTCATTGTTGCTAGCAGCAAGCAAAACCAGACGAACCTCGGGATAAACCCCAAAAGGTCGAGGTTCAATTAGCTTATTTCCGTGATAAAACAGCTAGGCTCGGACACTCCGCAACCCTTTTCTTTCTGAGAATCGTTGACAGCCAATCCGCTCCTGGTAGTGAGGCAAGGTTTAATAATAAGCTGTGCGTTTCGACAGTGATTTGTCTGGCTATTCGTAACAAATTCCCAACAACAAAAGGTTCACGGCAGATCTTAGTCGAACTGTTATTAGTCCCAGTCATGTCTTGTCGAGGAATGCTGGCACACCCTTTGTCAGACGTTAGCATCCAACCTAAATTTCAGCCAGTCAAGGATATAGGAGACGCAGGCTCACCATTAGGGGAGGTGATCCTTACCGGTATGAGTCGGACCTGCAAAGACATGAGCGCACGCAGTGCTTCCTGGATCGTCGCCGCGTGTAATCGAGTAGTCTGCCTACACAGCATAGCAATAGTCACAAGGATCTACCCCGCTAATACCATATTCGCCTCATTAGGCCTTCTTCACGCGTTCAGTCCCCCCTAGAGCCCGACGCCTCTGAGC
Source organism: Xylaria arbuscula (assembly GCA_022385695.1). NCBI lineage: Eukaryota > Fungi > Ascomycota > Sordariomycetes > Xylariales > Xylariaceae > Xylaria > Xylaria arbuscula. Next base: position 874,883 of record MU279353.1, on the reverse strand, counting down.
AAACATATACGTGTATAGGAAATAACTCGCTAGAGTCTATCAGCTCCTATACCTCGCAACCTCGCATTCCATGAGATGAGGTGTGGAGTGTCTTGCTTACCTGGTATATACGCCAACAACCCCACGAACAGATACCCCCTGTAAAAGGCCCCGATGCCGCTACCCTTGACAAGAGCTAGGTAGACGAGCGATGCTTCGCTCAGGAAGCCTACGGGGTAGAGGACTATGAAGGCGGTGTATCTATTTATTATATCTTGATTAGTCCAGTCCAGTCCAGCGCGAAATTCACGCCGAGAATAAGGTAAGTTCGAAAGATATAACTCTGGGGAAGAAGGGGAACGTGTTGACGTAGAAAGGGTAAAAAGTAAATGCGTAAATGACCAAGAGAGAAAAAGAGAGAAGGGAGGAGAGAGAAAGCACAAACCTCAGCCACCGCAACCACCCCGGCGCACTCCCGAAAACCGCAACGGAAGCAAAAAGCGCATACCGTAGGATATCCGAGCATCCCCACGCGAGCAGACACGTCCTCAGCGCGAGTGGTCCGAATCCAATCCCAGTTCCAGTGGACAGCTCAGGGAACCGGCGCACAACGGTCCAAACAACAAGGTTCCGCCCGCCAACCTGCACCGCCGCGGCGCCGGGCGAGGAGCGCACGAGACCGAGCGCCGCGTGCAGTATCTCAAGGACTGCGGCGCTTTGCACAGCTGTCACGAGGGGCACTGCATCCTCGCTGTTTGTTGTTGATGCTGGTGTCGATGTCGATGTTAATTTTGGGGTGGTGTAGGGGAATAGCACTCGGACCGTCAGGTACATCCAAGCGAGGAGGGAGAGGATGTTGTAGAGAAGGATATAGTAGCGCGGCATTGCGTAGCTAGCTGGATAGCTAACCGACTTGAGCGCTTCTTTTCCGATGATTTGTTACCAAACCTACGCGTAACTGGACACTGAAATAAGGCAAGTAACTAACATGAGTAGAATTTCTCAAGTTGATGGTAAAGTTAATTAATACAAGGTGAAAAAATGTATTGCTTAATACGGGTGCCGAGGTAAGTGATCGACGAAGCTTAGGGTAGTTTGCCTAACAAGGAAACCCCTCATCGCCTAGATTGGTAGATAGATACCGAGTGGATGGAACTACCCGATAAATAGACCCGCAACTTACAATACACGACAGAGGCATTATGTTATGGAACGACCTAACAAACTCAAAGATACAAGCCCGAGAAAATAAAAACCAGGAGATAAAACGACAATGAATACATTACGTTCACCAGGTCTTTAGTACCGATCAGTTCCAGAGCTCAATATAATGTGGTTGAAATAAGTCAATGCATCAGGTCTATGAAAAAAAAAAATGAAAAAAAGAGGGAGCTCTGTCTAAGATATTTTAAGATCAAAACATGTTTACTATACGAGATATAATATACATGTACGCGAAATCTGAAAAGGAGCTTTTCCTAAAACAACATATATGAAAGTCTAATAATTGATTATGTATTAGGATAGTTTATCCGTTTCAATCTCTTTACTCCTAATTGTGTATTATGATTTCTATATCAAAGGTATCTGGGCCAAGACCAAAAAAAGGACGATAATTTTTCTAATGTGACTGCAGCATTAGCTGATAGTAGTGTTGTATACCCCATCCATTAAAAAGGAGGGTAATTTAACCCCTAATCGAAAGCCTGGGAAAATGGTGAAAGAAGAACCTCTCATGCCTTGAGCACCTTTGGATTCGTCTCACTGCTAAGCTGGTGCGTGTCTGGCTCTTCTGTGCTGACAACAACTTTCGGCAGTTCACGTTCTTTCTCCTTGACCACATCCAAAACCTCCACCTTATCACTATGCTTAGTCTTCATAGACACCCATCGGGTAGCTAAGGCACCAATGGAAGACACGACACTGAGAGCCAGCGAAATGTACAACGTGGAGATAAGGGATTTGCTGTAGCTTTGTCTTGTCAATGCTTGATCTTCAGGCGGGAATGATGAGAGAAAGCCGCCCGCTCCAGCACCAAGAGCGGAAGAAACATCGATACCTGGCGCGATGGAGGCCAGTTGCCGGCGGAGCTCGCTCTGGAATATGGTCTGACCGATAGCCACAAAAATTGATGCTCCCAAATTTTGCAATAGCGTGATGAATGTCACGCCGATGGGGACATCGGATGCGCTCAGAACCGTCTGGACGACATAGGAGGGCTGACCGAATCCGAAACCGACGCCAAAGCCATACAAGAGTTCATAACCGACCAGACGGCCTGTTGAAGACTCTAGATTGATCGTGGTGAGAAGCGCTGACCCAGCTATCGCCAGCGCCGTGCCAAGCAACATTCCGGGATTGTAGTAACCAACTGCGCTCGTCAACCCGCCCGAAAGCACAGAGCATACGACATATCCCGCAATGAGAGGAATGAGCAGGGTGCCTGATGAGAGCGCTGAGTCCCCGTGTAAAGCCTGGAACCACACGGGAAGGTACAAGACGGCGACGTAAACGCCTCCAGTGATGCAGATAGCGTAACTCCCCGCAAACCAAATATCACGGTTTCTGGCCATCGCTGGCGGTATGGTACGAGCGCTGCCCGTGATTGACGTTGTTTGCGTAATGACAAAGATTATCGCAAGGACGCCAGCTACGACTAGTAAAGCGATAATCCGTCTGTCGCTCCACGGATATGTCGACCCAGCCCACTGAAGCGCAATCAAGAGTGAGATCAAGAAGCCGATCATGGATACCGTACCCGGGAAATCAAGCTCAGCGAGCTTTTCTAAGAGAGTGGAATCTTTTTGATTTGGTTCCCGAGGTATGTGGACTAGAAAGGCGCAGACAACTATCGTTATCACCCCTAATGGTAGGTTAATACCGAAGCACCACCTCCATGTGGCTCGATCCGTCAAGGCGCCGCCGATGAACGGTCCGATTATAGCAGCTAGACCGAAGGCGCCAGACATGATGCCTAAGTAAGTTGCGCGCTTGGATAAAGGGATGATCTTGGTTGTGATCAATATGCCCCCGGAGAAGATTCCAGCAGCGCCGAGCCCAGCGATGGCGCGACCGAGGATCAGGGCCAATGAGTTCGGTGCCGTGGTACATATCAAAGAGCCGATTTCGAAGAGAATGATAGCTGCCAAGTACACGATCTTGATGGGAAGCATGGAGTAAAGCTTGCCATAGAAGAGTTGGAGACTACTAAGCGTCAAGAGGTAGACATTTGACCACCATCCGATATCTCCCAAGGCATGAAAATCATCGCTAATAACTGGCGTAGCAGTAGCTAAAATAGTTTGATCCTATGCCATTATTAGTTCCTAGATCATCGAACCCTTGTAGATGATTTGACAGGATGTTGAGAGCTGCTTGGTGTTTATGGCATCGTTGGTAAGCGGGTGTATTAAGATGCGCGTACCATTCCAGTCAGGAACACCGCAAGACACAATCCTATCATGATGAGTACCAGCCGACGTTTGTCAGGGTACCTGGCAGGCACATGGACATGCCCATCATCACCATCTTCTGTGGTGGCCACCGGTTGTTGAGTGTCGCCCATTTGGCTGACAGTGGTGTCTGAAGTCATCGGCAAGCAGACTTTTAGAGATTATAAGACTAGCTACTCGTTGTGTCGCAAATTGACAGTGCTTCGATAGCACTAAAGAGGATGCTTATCACATTGGTCGCCAAAGTTGCCTTTGTCTTGTCTAAAGACAATGCCAAGGACAGTGAGTGAGCAGTAGCACTTGAGAAGCCCAACGGGTGAACAGCAAATCCAGTACGCAATGCACCAAAATTGTCTGAATTTTCGCGATATACCTATAGGCTCGTAACATTAGCTTCGTCTGCCGATCTAAAGCTGAACATTGCCGCCGAGTTGTTAGATGTTTTGAAAGGGTGAATACGAGTAGCCCCCACCCTTCTTTCAGGTCTGATCGGATGTCTTCAATTGAGAGCGGCCAAGGCGGCGCAGGCACATAAGTTGCCGAACCGACCCGATTCGACTGGTCTCGCTTGGACTGGACAGTGCAATGAGGCGCCGCCGAATTGATGGCGATCAGGCCATGCAGCTGATGAGGGGTATGGACACTGCTGGCATTGGAAGGTAGCATTATGATTGGGCTTTGACATCGAAATGAATAAAAATGAATATCAGGCACGTATGTCACTCCTGACAAGTCGTTTGCAGCCTGCTGCGCCCTGCATATCAGCATATCCGTTGCTACACAATTATACGCCCAACATGTAACACGCTCACAGTACGGCCAGGTTACCACGACAAAGAACTCATGTCCACAAAGGCACTTTAGGGGCCCAGCCCAGCGGGAGAATGCCGTGTAGGGACTTTCCGGCGCGGCAGATTCGGATAGATTCGTTTCCCCGTGTTCCCTAAATACTCCCTTACAAATAGTGCAGACAATGGACGTTGACAATGCCATGTTGGTAGAAAAAGCATCATTCTTTCGCACCAGCAACTAAGTGAAAACTCACTCGAAAAAACACTGGCATTTGCATTGAACCTCTCGTCATTTTATTCTATTCACCTTGTTACGATAGCTTCTTCATCGACCATGTCTTTCATCGATGTTGCCGTGATTGGAGGCGGACCGGCTGGTCTTACTGCGGCCGCAACGCTGGCCCGTCAACTTCACACGGCCGTCGTGTTCGACTCTAAATCGTACCGGAACGCCAATGCTACGAACATGCACATGGTTCCCGGATGGGAGAATAAGAATCCCGCTGACTTCCGCTCAACTACGAGGACCGACGTTGAGTCGAACTACTCAACTATTGAGTTCGCCGATGTGGCCGTCAACAAGATCGAGAAGGTATCTGACGCGCACTTCAAGCTCTGGGATGCCAATGACAAGGAGTACAACTTCCGAAAGATCCTCCTCGCCGTAGGGTCATCCGACACCTACCCAGACATCGCCGGGTACGAGGCGCTCTGGACCAAGCGCATGTCAGTGAGATGTTCAACCCCGCTAGCCTAGGCCCATTTCATTGTCGCACAAGACCACATTTCTGACTCAATCGTTCAGTTTCCATTGCTTGTTCTGCAAGGGTTACGAAGATAGGGGCGCTCCCTCATCCGGGGTGCTCGCCGTCTTCCCCATTGTGATCGCACCGCTGGTGGTCCACATGGCCGAGAACGCCGCTCAGTTGAGCGACACCGTCACACTCTATACACACGGGAACGAAGAACTGACAACTCAACTGGCTACCGTGGCCAACGAGAAGTTCAAGGTTGATAATCGCAAAATCAAGCGTCTCATTGACAGCGATGGATCAGTCACCGTCGAGTTCGAAGACGGATCGACTAAGGGGGAGAAGTTCCTCGTCCACAATCCCTTGAATGCCGTAAAGGGTCCTTTCGTGGAGCAACTGGGCATTCAGCTCACACCCATGGGCGACATCCAGGCCGATGCGCCAGCACACCAGACCAGTGTTCGTGGTGTGTTTGCCGCGGGTGATTGTATCACTCCCTACAAGGTGATTCCTGGTGCGATTTCTAGTGGATGTAATGCTGCTGTGGCGGCTAGTGCCCAGCTTCAAGCTGAAAAGTATGGACAGCCCCCTATGTTCTAAGCTATGGACTTGGGCCAAAAGTGTTTACTCAGGGTTGACGGATAAAAGGCATCATGGTGATGTTCATGGCATATGACCTCTACATTCCGGACTTCATAGTATCAGCCTAGATAAAAATACGCAAGATGCCTAAAACTACACCTCCATAAGGTATTCGCTACATATGCTAAAGTACTTCTTTGTCCATTAATGTATTGTATAACACAGTTTTTGCGGTAATTGCAGGGCAAATCTTCCCACTTCTTATTTAACCTATAAAAGCAAGAAAACTAAAGAACTCAAAATGACAGAGTCCTCAAGGTGATTTTGCATGTTAAGTCTCAGGTCCGATCTCGCATACTCAAAACATCGGCTAGCGAGTATTCGCGAGCGCGACCTTCATGCGTACGCACATCGAACCCGGGATGATGATTCCTAATGCCGAGACTCTTCTCTTCTAAAATGCAGGGGACTTCTATCGTACACGCGCAGGAAAGGGGATCTCGTCGGTGTTGCGACATCTCACCGATATTGCAACGCTGCATCCACTTTTGTTGACACCTAAGAAGTCCTTGTATACAGCGTAACCTGCAGCCTACTGTTACACACGGCGCTTCGTGGGATTGCTCCAGTCCATCTTCACTTCAAGCAAACTCCGTATGTCTTTGTTTCTTTTTCTTCTTAATTCCAAATAAACGCTCTACGTACGAATCATTAGACCAGCAAGAGTCGCATTATGCGTCTCTGTGGCGCTACTATTGTCGGTGTCTCCAATCACAGATGCGAAGATCAAGTAGCGGACTTCACGTCGATGTGATGCGTCTTCGCTTACAATCCAGCATTATCAGGACTCCTTCCTAAATGAGATGCTCTGTCAAGCGATGCATGTTTCGTGCCAACAGTGTCCGTGAAGGCGGACTGGCGAGATCGTCTTAAAGACATGAAGCAGCAGGCGCGTAATCTTCAGACAAGTGAAGGCAATCTTTATACGATCAAGGGAAGTCCCTGTGACTCCTTCGTACTAGTTTATAAATAGTTTCTCTTCGCTCCTGAAATTTCCGAGTGGCTTCTATTAAACCACAAACTAAACACCAGAAACATCACAAAGAAATTCATTAAGTCGTGTTCAATACACCGTCTAGGTATGTACCTTAAGCGACCGTGGAAATTGCCACTAATAAACGGATAGACAAAATGCGCTTCGTCATTGCTACAATCACCCTCCTCGCGGCAGCCGTCATGGCAGCTCCAAACCCTGTGCCGGCGGCCATGCCCGACCCAGCCCCTGAAGCCAACGACATTATCGAGCCCAAGGCTTGCTGCCTTTAATCTCACAAACCAACTCAAGCAACTGAGGACTTTGAGAGTCGGATGGAAGTTTTGGAGGGAGTCAAGTGGAGGCGGTTGTTTCACACAGATCTCAGGAGCATTGCTATTGTGGTAGACTAGCTCATTATCAAGATTGATCGTTCTTGATGGCATTTCGAAGTTGTTGATACCCAATCCAAAGATCGTTCCTGTTGAGCATACACCATAAGAAATTGCATAACATCTATCAATCTGTTGAAATTGTGATGAGTTATTATGGATGAGTATTTCCATCGTATTGGGTTTGCACTTGTGACTTATTTCATTTCAAATTTTTTTTTCAAAAGTCAAAATACACACCACTTTTCAGATAGGGGAGTCCGGCTCTATGAGATCCGACTCCTTCCACTCGTCCTCGTAAAATATCACACTCGGCTGTCTACCTCACTACACATGTTGTCACTTAAGTTTATTCGAAGTTGCCATCAAAGTGCCTGTTGAGTTTCCTAGGGTTGGTATCTTAAATCGCGTGGAAGAGGTGTACCATAGCAGCCGTAGATACTACCTGTGGTATGAATGGCGGGGCAGTTAAAATGGCGGAGATGTAGGAGCAGATGATCTATCATAAGGAGCATCTAGAAGCAAACCGACGTTACATTGTATCAAGTGATGCTTTTTCGCTAAAGTCTACGTGTAGTATAGATGGAGGGGTGCAGCGGCGGAATCTGTGATGGATATCCGAGCCTGTGAGCGGAGGAAAGTTATAGGGATTTACTTAACGGAGTACTTACAAGCGAAATGCAACTTAAAGTTACCAGATGAATCTGCACAGCAGCATTGGCATCTGCATGTCGTCGCATTGTGGTTCCACCCCATGGGGCTTTGCGCCTTACACTTTTTATTTCTCCTCAGTGTCTAATGTAGTTGGTACACTTGAGAAACTCTTGGCACCCACTCACTAAGTACCGTACTTTAGGTCCTCAATATACTGGTAGTTACTACTAAATATGTTATAACTATAGAGCATTCAGTGTAAGTTATCTCCCGAGATTAGCAATCTTTCAAAGCTGATACTATTCATCATGTGAACTGCTATATATACCTACTTGCCTCCTTAAGTAGCAACTACTTAGGCAAGCCTGTGTAAGCAAGTCCGTTAACTAAGACCAACCTCTTTGGTTACTTACGTTTATGTAACAGCTGGTATGAATAAGTGGTGGTAATCTTGTGAACCCGCCAAAGCTGTTGTTAAGAGCTGGAATCTATAATACGTGTGCTATAACGATGGGTGCTTAGGACCACTTGCACGCTGTAAGTTAGCGTATCTAGTGATGGCGACCGCTCTATTTCCAGGGTACTCATGCTAGAATGAATTGGCGGAAAAGCGCTAATCGCCAACGGTTTCAACGGCACATGCCGAAGGTCGATTGATTTGGAATTCACCTGTAGCTACCGATGGTGGCGGCGGCGGCGTGGACGATGCATCATGGTATAACCAATGGCAATAATGTTAGCATGCGGCTCTTAGCCAGAAAGCCAACAGCACAGAAGCCACGGCTTTTCATGTCGGCAGATGGCTAGTTAGTTGACTGATGCTGCGCATAGCGAGAAGTCAGACATTGATCCTTCTGACTCAAGTAGAACTTGAAGCAGGAATCCCCAGCTTATTTCCGTGCTGCACCTTGCTTGAGCTGGAGCACTCATCTGTATTTTTAAATGTTGTACGAGGGCGGAAGCTTCCCGCGTCGTGCTACGTTTCCTAGAATTTTGATGTAACTCTAGGATCCATGTATGCACAAAACAAACAGGCGGCAAAGTCAGGCAAATTCTTATTCAACTGTGTTACAATATTGAAGCTGGACTGGTAACTAATGTATTGTAACTGTAGGATTACGGTCACTGGACAGAAAAAGAAACACCATCAGTATGAGACAATCTGGTATCCGTATCGTATGGTAACTCCAATTCCTCAAAGCTTCCACATCCGTGGCTTGCCAAGCCACGGCAGGATCGTCTTCCCTTCCACGTATTTACCCCCCTTTGGCCTCCACATGATGCTGATTGGGTGTGATTGCATGTCGTGAACAAGATCGAGCCACTCTGCGCTTGGCTCCTCTGAATGGAATGTCAGGGTCGGATACTTGATGACAACGAAGCCGTACTTCAGATACAGCGCTGCCGCCAGCGAAGACGCCTCGAGATACGCTTCTACGCCAAGACTGTCGACGGCAGTCATACAAAATTCCATGAGTGCTTCGGCTGCCCCCTGCTGTCGATACTCTGGCAACACCCATATCCCCTGTCCGTCTGTCGTACAGCAAGTTTGTCAGCTTGAAGCACATTGAAGAGAGTACGACCCATGACTAGGATCTGGCTTGGAGTCGGGTGGTTGAGGACGGTCCAGCCTGTCGCTCAAACATCCGATCAACCAGACTGCAATTGGACAATCCATGCCGGCATCAAAATTCTGAGGAGCTAGCATCACCACAAAATCAAGGAAATATGAGAAATATCTTACAAGAGTGCGCTGTCGCCATCATTTTAGGGCGCCAACTCCACATCTGCGTATACAATTCTCGACGCAGCTTGTATCGCTCGGTTCCGGCTTCAAAGTCGGGTCCCGGCAGCTTTATTTCGTCCCCTGCATCGGCGGGCTTGGCGATCTGAGGCTGGCGGCCACGCGCTGCTCGAAACGGGTTGTCCCGATGCATGGTGAACACACCGCCAGCCACGATTTGATGGGCGAGCCCTTGGTTCTTTCGTTCAGGGTCCTCGGCCTTGACCCATGTCTGGTCTGGATTGGCCTTCGCATTGGCGAGATATTCGGCTTTGGTTATGGAGAATGCTTCAGCCTCGATTCGTCCACCTTGACCGATCCCCACAAACGTCAGTTGCCCGGTGGCTTGCAAGGGTTTCTTCCACGAGTCCCAGTAAGCCGCGAACAGTCCGTCCCAATCTTTGTCGAGATCGGCGACTGAGATGATGTAGTTTGGTTTTTGAGACATGTTGCAGTACTACAATTCAGTACTTCAGTAACTAGGGAGTAGAGTTTGTATGGAAGCTAAGCCTGTCGAACAGCTGATACTGGTGACTGGACTATTTTTTTTTTTTATTAACTTGTGAACTAGTGGTAGTATTTATACATGATGGGCTGATGATTAACGACCCATTCGTAGAATTTCTCAAATTAGAAGCTCGAATCCCATGCCACCGATAACTTGACCCCCATTCTTCCCTAGACACTGGCCAAATCATCCCTAACAAAAAGCAACGCCTGTAGGCTGAATTCTGAGTGCTTGATATGTGCTTGACAATTCTTGCTTATCAGTAACTGTTTGTTGGCGAGATGTGGTTGCTGTCAGATGTAGTATCAATTCTTTTCTCGATATCGGTATTTGATAGGTCACTCTTTTGGGAGCGCCACCGACTCGATAGGCTTGTCATACTTCCTAGACTGTAGAAGAACGACCTCACACCCTCAACCTTGGCTAAAGTACTCATTGAGGGGAGGCAAGCTGCCATCGCAGCTAGAGAGACCTCGAGTAGACTCCACCACAGGAGAAGTGTGGCCGCTTCTGAACAAGGTCATCAGTATTTGCCCTCATATCTTTGAACGAAGGCGGCTTACGATCTATATCATATCCTGCTCCATAGCCAGCATATAGAAAAGTCAAATAGACAGCAGCGCGTGCCCCTGAGGCGGCCAATGATGCCAATCCAACAAGGAATACGCCGCTCACTGCCAGTCTTCGCTTTACTGACATGTTCAGCGCCCATATCTAGTCGTAACACACAAAGTTAGCAGACTGTAGCGACCGACATGCTATTGGGGAGGAGTTATCATACCGCAGGAAGTGGAAGAACAATGATTATTACGTCCAAAACAATGTCAGATATTACTACAGCCACCTCAGGCGTGCTGAGGTCACAGCCAGATGCCGCGAGCTTCAAAGGAGCCCAGTGAACAGCGACATCCTTACCACAGCCAACAACCAGTGCTAAGAGGAAGCTAAGAGACCACAAGAAGATGATTACGAGGGTTATCCTCGAAGCCCAATCGAAGAAGCTGCCACGATTCGCGATGAAGATACGTCGACAAAACAGCACAATACTGGTTTTGACGAACCCATATGCGAAGTCCAACAAGAGTTGAATTGCAAATTGGAGCTTGTAGACCGTTAGCTTTAGGCGACCATATGCATTTCGAAACAGGGGATTCTAAGCTTACCTTAGCTTCCTGCGTATATGCATCAATGTATAGGCCGAAGGCCTCGGTGGCCACTGTTCCGCTGGGGACGGGAGTTGGATAGCCCATGATACCCATACGTTCTCCAACGATGAAAGTAACGCCCATTCCCGTGATGAAAATCACCCCAAGCAGAATGCACCAATAGTCAAGGCCAATCTTGTTTCCTTGCGTGACTCTCAGATAGAAGCGGGTAGCCACCATGCCCAAGCACACTATGGGCAGCACGATCCCAGCAGAAAGGACTTCAGCAGGGCCGACAAAAGCAAAGGGGAGTTCTACCCATTGAGTGGCCTCCATGGTGCTGACTATCTAGAGCTGCTAGAGTTAAGACTGACGCCTTAGAGGCTATGATGAGTGTTAGGTCTGTCAATCGTAACCTTGTGATGAGTGCGATGATTACACAAGTTTGAACAATCGAGTTGTGATTTACAGTCTTAATAAGACGGCTTGTTCCCCTTATACAGAGTCTAGACCTCGTTTGCATTCTGTCTCAAGCAGCACGATAGGATTTAGTGCCCCCGGTGGGCGGGATGCGCGTGCCCTGAGGGGGGGGGAGGATTAATACGGTAGCCGAAAGGGCGACCAAAGTAATACTGTGCGATGCTCGGCTGCATCTCCACGGCGGCGGTTCCCACCCTTTGGCCACCATGGCCCATACATTGTCTTGGTCATTCTAAAAAAAGACCACATTGGTTGCATAGGAATACTACTGAGTAAGACAGGTAGCGATATCTCATGATTGCAGACGGTGATGCAAGTAAGCTAGCCTAGGGTCTCACGGCCCACCCCATCGCGGACCACCTAAAATTGGAAAAACCTAAAATTTTACACCCTTGTTATAAAAGTGGATAAAATAGCTAAAAAAGGCTAGTTTAAATTTTTTAGCTTAGTTTTATTAAATTTATTTATTAAATATAAAAATAAATTATAGCTATTTTTTTAAATTAATAATTAATATTTAAAATGAAATATTTTATTTTTTTAAAAATTAAAGTTAAAAAGTAAATATAAAAGTGGAAAAAAAAGCTAAAAATAAACTAAATTAAAATTTAAATAAGTTTTTATTAAAATTTTAAATAACAAAATTTAAAATATATATATATATATATTTTAATTTTTTTATTTAATAATAAAAATTTTAAATTTTAAAAAATAATTTTGCATTAACATTTTTATATATAAATTACTAACAAATTTGTTAACTGTGTAAAAAAAAAAGCAACATATTACTTTTTTAATAAATTTTTAAAATATAATAAAAGTGGGGTATAATATTATAGCAATTATTTTTATATAATATTGTATATAATAAATCTTTATATAAAATAATTATATTTTTATTATTTTTATTAAATTTAATATTAATTTTTTAAATTAAATTTTATTACCTTTTTTTTACCTTTTTTGTTAGCATTTTTCCATACAAAAAATAATTTTTAAAACGTAAAAAAAACCACTTTAAAATTAAATATTAAATTTAATAAAAATAATAAAAATATAATTATTTTATATAAAGATTTATTATATACAATATTATATAAAAATAATTGCTATAATATTATACCCCACTTTTATTATATTTTAAAAATTTATTAAAAAAGTAATATGTTGCTTTTTTTTTTACACAGTTAACAAATTTGTTAGTAATTTATATATAAAAATGTTAATGCAAAATTATTTTTTAAAATTTAAAATTTTTATTATTAAATAAAAAAATTAAAATATATATATATATATATTTTAAATTTTGTTATTTAAAATTTTAATAAAAACTTATTTAAATTTTAATTTAGTTTATTTTTAGCTTTTTTTTCCACTTTTATATTTACTTTTTAACTTTAATTTTTAAAAAAATAAAATATTTCATTTTAAATATTAATTATTAATTTAAAAAAATAGCTATAATTTATTTTTATATTTAATAAATAAATTTAATAAAACTAAGCTAAAAAATTTAAACTAGCCTTTTTTAGCTATTTTATCCACTTTTATAACAAGGGTGTAAAATTTTAGGTTTTTCCAATTTTAGGTGGTCCGCGATGGGGTGGGCCGTGAGACCCTAGGCTAGCTTACCAGGCAGGTGGATAGAAGAAGAAACGTACCTAGACGCCACGTCGCCCCTCCTCTATAACAACCACTAGGATGCGATGTTTCATTGATGATACGGAGTAGGTAGGCCGGCTGAGTCCTTGAAGTATAATCACGAGATTACTTGTCTTCAGGAGTTGCTCCCCGCGGTCAGCGTCCGATCAACCATGTTTCCTCCCGATTGAAGCCATATCTTTTTCCCCTCTTTTCTTCTTTCGTTGTGTCACCAAACGCCTCAGTTACCGTTGATTATCGTTTTCGTTATGGCCCAAGATCACCCTCGGACTTCACAACAATATCGCCTTCTGGACTCTGATGATGATGACACGACGAAGTCCACGGTGCCTCGCTTCTATGAGGACCGCGGATGGTTACGACGCTTAGGAGGCGTCCTTCGGACCTCGTTCATCGCGACTATAGCAGTGCTGTTTGGAATAGGTGGATTTGTGATAGGCTCTATATATGGGAAACATACTGTTGTCTCCCCAGTGTCCCCTTACAGTAAGTGGTGAGAGCATGTGACTTTACCGTTACAAGACCAGTTAAATAACAGTCAACTAGTCAAACTCTCCTTCGACTCGCCGGAGATTCTTTGGTGGAACACTGAATTCAGCAACGAGAGCGTGACTGATTCTGAGCTTAACCGGCTCTGGGACGTCACGATCCCTTGGGAAAGCGGTATCATAGCCCTCGAGAACGAGGAGGCGAGAAAGTTGAAGCTTCCGGAATCCCAACCATTTCCTTGGGATGCATCCAGGAAAAGCCTATACATAAACAACGCTCACCATGTTCTACACTGTGTGGTAAGACTCCCTCATTTCTCGTAGGCGGATCACAGCTAATATCTTTATTTAGCGAAATCTGTACATATCGATCCAGCAGTACCGCACAAACAAGACGCAGACCATAAACTATCCCCACATTCTTCACTGCCTTGATACTTTGCGCGTCGAGACCATGTGCGCGGCCGACGATACGTTGCGATACGTGCCTCTGAACTCGGCGCACAATGGCTTTCGGCCTGGGGACGGGCAGCAGCGCACTTGTCGCAACTGGGACCGCGTCCAGGAGTTTGTCGAGAGGCACGATCCATGCTATCGCTATCTGAAGCCCGGGGATACGGAGATATCGAATCTGGAGAGATTCAAGTTCTGTCCGGAGAGTACGGGCTACCTGCCTAAAATTCGCAAATATTTCGGATATGAGCACGATTGGGTTCCGGAACCCCAGGAGGGACCGAGAGAGCTTGATTGGTAGTTTACTGCTGAAATAGCATCTTGATTGAGTATTACATCACTTCACCAGGGGGGCACGTTTGGAGTCACTTAGGGTTCAAAGCATAACCGTAATGCTTGATGTTTCTACTAAGCAGCGTACCGTGTTTATGTCCAGTTAAAAGATATCCTAAGCATCTACCATTGATATAAATAAGATGACATGAATTATACGAAAACACCTCGTCGCATCATTGTTGTACTTATTAAGGGCCATGCCGTATCGGAATGTGCAGACTTGGCAGCTAGCAAGCATCGTATAATAATCATAGAACCGACAGAGGCATTCATCTCATACTTAACGTAGCAAAATGCTTCCGTATCTACAACGATATCAGCATCACAAGAATTAGACCCTGAATAGAGGTGCTTTCAATAGATCAAAGCGTGGTGAAACCTAATCCCTTATATTGCGAAGCGTGTCCCAAATAAAAGCATGCGAGTTTCTGTCACATGGTGCGGCAAGTGTAGCTTGGGAGACTTGAGATGGAACTCGTATGTATCCATTTTATTTTTTAAACTAGGCATTAAAATGTTGTCCTGCTCGCGCCATTCACCTCAAGTGAGTAATCAGCCATATAGGCTCACTGCGCATCGCAGTCTTATTAATCCATACCTTCCAGATATACCGTCAAAGGACCCAGAGTAACTCTCAACCTGAAAAGTTGTCATTTTGCGTCCCGTTATATGTAGCACACCGATCTACCCAATGACTGTACTATTATTGTATAACAAAAAAGCTTCGATGACCCTGACTGATTGCCCATAGTAAAGCACCTAGACGGCATTGTCTTTTGCTCAATCAGACCTCGCCAGGAGCCTCCAAAATCGATTGAGGATGGGGTTTAAATTCAAAAGGCTATTATAATCGTCTCCATGGCCAAGAAAAGAGTCAAGTAATCGTCGCGCCTGCTTGATCACATGGAGAGTTACCATGGGGACATCCTCTCATCTACTTGCTTTATGTCTACACTAAATCAGGTTGTCGCTCCTTGTCGCACGCCTTAAATCATAACCGTCTAGTTATGCGGCCGCTGCAAATTGTAGTGTCGCCAAACCGTGAGATCTACTTTAACGTATCCAATCTCTCGACCCAACCATGTTCCCTGGGCGTAATTATCATTATTCATCAATTATCTCCTCTTCCCTTGAACACCCGGCCATTTATCATCATAGCCGGACCCTCCCAGCCTTAAGCGCAACTAAGTCTTCCTGGGCGAAAGGCACATATGCGTGACTTCCAGGGGGGAGCCAATACAACTGGTCATCACTCGACGCCTTCCTAATGGCCGCGACATCGATACCCTCGGAGCGAAGCTTCTGCTTCTGCATCTTGTGTGTGCCGGTATAATCCAGATTCCTAGTAACTCTCAAGAAGAGAGGGACCGCATAACGCGGAAGACTCGCGAGACAGTGTGCGGCGAGCGCGGCGAAGTCAATCTCTTTTCCGTTCAGAAATTCCTCGGTCGGCACGACGGCGGCGCACCCGGCGCGTCCGTCCGCGTTCGGCACCGACACGCCGTAGACGTTCGTCTCGGCGACCTGGGGGAATTTACCCACGACGTCGCTCACTTCGTTCGTGGACACGTTCTCCGAGTGCCACCGGAACGTGTCTCCCAGCCGGTCGACGAAGAATAGGCGCCCTTGGCTGTCTAGTCTCATCAGATCGCCCGATCGGAACCAGAGGTCGCCTTTCTGGAAAACGTCTGTTATCCGCCTCTTCACTGTGGCGGATTTGTTATTGAAGTATTGAGGTGTGCCTGCGTCAGGGCTGTCAGGATTCACTAAGATGGTTTAGAGTTAGTCTTTGATCCGTCCATTCGCGTGGTCACGTTAAATAGGATGCTCACTTCGGTTAATCAGCTCGCCGGCTTCGCCTTGTTTTGCCTCAATTGCCCAGCCATCTTTACCCCGGATCACCTCCAGTGTATCGGGGTCGACAAGAATGCGCTTCTCGTCACGGTTTATGAAATGCCAGAGTGGACCGCGTACAGCGATCGCGTTCCGCGAGAAATCCCCCCTGTTCGGATTCGTAACTGTCATCATACCATCACTAGCGCCGTACAGCTCGTTGATGCATTCGATGCCGAAGCGCTCCCGGAAGCGCTCCCACACGTCGGGTCGCATGCCGTTACCCCATGCCATGCGCACGTTGTGGCCACGGTCCAGCGGACTCGGCGGTGCGTTGACAAGATACCGGCACAGCTCACCGACGTACTGGATATGTGTGGCCTTGGACTGATGAACCTCGGGCCAAAACTGGGAGTGGCTAAATTTTCTGCCCAAGACTACTGTGGCGCCGGTGAAGAAGCACGGAAAAGTGCACAGCCCCAGTCCCGAGGCGTGGTAGAGCGGTAGGCACGTATACATGCGGACTCCTGGCTTGAGACCTAGATGCCCCCCAATGCCGCGGCCTAACATCAAAGGTCGGTATCGATGGAGAATGACGCCTTTAGGCAGACCAGTCGTGCCGGAAGTATACAACAGATACGCCACGCCCGCGGGATCATGGCCTACGCGGCGTTCCTCGGGTAGCGGCTCTGTATCCTTGAGCGCCTCTATAAAAGTCGGACAGTAATAGACCATCTCGATCCCGGCATCCTTTAATTCGGTCTCAACCGGGGAAACCAAGTCCTGGACCTGCTGATCCGCAATGATGTACCGCGACGCGGAGAGCTTGACGCTGTGCGCGAGCGCATTCCCGGTGAGATTGCAGTTGAGCAGCGCAGACGAGGCCCCGACAGCCTCCACAGCGAGCATAAGCATGAGGTATTCAGGGGTATTGCCACCATCCAGCGCCACGACCTCGTTCTTTTTTATGCCCAGGTCTTTGAGAAGCCAGTTCGCAATTGGCTGTATAGCGTTATAGAATTCCGTGTAGGTCCATTGACGGTCCTCGAAGATGAGGCACACGTTGTCGCCCTCGGGGGTCCCCGCCCGGTCCTCGAAGACGTTGTACGTGAGTAGCTTGTTCTCGCGCGCCGCCTGGGCGACAGATCGCATGCCGAGTAGCACGTTGAGCTTCCTGCTCCCCTGCCGGAGGTCGTTCCGGATTAGAAACCGGGCATCCAGGTACATGCCGGCTGCGAGTGCGCCGGCGGCTGCACTCGCGAGGCTTGCGACTTTGGGGTTATGTCAGCTTGTCTCCCGTTCTCGATGACGGGTAACTTACGCGACATGACTAGCAATAGAAATGTCTACAGATACAATACGATGTGGCTATTATACTACGCACACGCTGGGTTTGCCACATGGCAGGATGATCCGAGGTTGATTTACTTGTAAGTTGTATGTGAGGATCTACTAGCTAAAGAATCTATTGTGACGACGCAGAGCTGAAAGGAGTTAGGGGCCTTGCCGAAAATACCGAGGCATCAACCAACAATGAATCGAATCATGCAGGGAGCTGGCTAGCTTTGTATTTACCCCACATCGGGGGTGGCTTTCGAATGCCTGACGCGAACTCCGTATATGAAACAGTATGGTTTGAACAAAGCGCGGAGAGTGACTGGGGTATACATTTTCAGGGTCCAGGATGTCGCTGGCGTGAATGTATCATGCTACACCACATATTTAATATTACATCATCATGTTATACCTCGGCTCTTACCAGGATCTCTTACCGGTATGATTACTCAGTATATATTTGGTTTACTTGTGCGAGATATGCAGCGGCGATGCGAAATCGTCTGTTTGTCACGCCTTCATGACCCCATTATTGATTCATTCGGCGTGCCAAAACATACCAGCACGAAATTGCACTGGCTCGCGGGCCATCCCGCATATTACACCACCTAGGTACAGTAGTGTATGCGCCTAGATAGGTAATGAAAACTTTGTATCCACTCGAAATCCATATGGCTCGGGAGAGGGGGTTCAAGTACTGGTCGTCTCCCCCTAAGAATCAAAACCATAAACAGAATGTGTAAATATATAGACGACATTGATGATGCTATAGGATGCGCAATTATCGAAGTTTAGAACCTTCCGTCTTTGTAGCACTTTGGCTACCTATCAGAGTCCTTTACCCGCTATTAGCGAGACAGTATGGGTGAATATGAGCGCCAAGCACAGAGTACCGGTATTAGCTTCGATGATTACTTACTGCATGTCTTTACGCCACATACACAAGTAGGTAACACCAATGGCCCGAGATAAATCTTTTATTAATAGGTTTACCTAGATAGAAACGTACTTTTTTTATGCATAGAGGAGACTAAGAGCTGCTATAATGAAGTCGCTTTTTGACAAATAGTATTTCACAAGCGTTTGGGTTTTCTGAGAACTGATACATAGGTAGCTCTTGGAGTTAATTATTACTTCATCTAGGCCGACCGACGAGAGTAACGTGCAATTCACGGGATGGAATGCCGTAATGATGGGCGTACATACCCTCAACGCGACGTTTAAGTCTTCATCTACATGTTTAGAACTCCGATGGGGAAGAAGCTGTAAATGGTAACGGTGACTGAAGTTTGGCGAGGCAGTAACGGACAGAGGACCTCTCAACGATGGAACCTACCAGGAGCTGAAACGATAAGGCATACCACATTTACCTTTGGATAGATAACTTAGAGTCGTGAGATCTTCATCGACCAGCTTAGTGCTAAGATTGATGGAGGACGATAATAGGTACCTGAATATGCGGAAGACAATAACTAAAGAATGTGTAAGCCGCCAGGATAGATATCATTAAAAGTAGTCAGCACTTGGGGCTAGGAACCTGACGAGATCAGTAACATATTCTCTGCACTCTCCCTCGTCCTATGTTCATGCAGAGGCACGGAAGATATGTACAGCGGGTTACTCTGAATCTTAAACAGGCTCCTTACGCTAGAGGAAACCTGAACAAGGATATCCGTAAATGACGTCTACAAAATGTCGCTTGCCTTTTTCAAGAGACTTTCTGAGTGCACAGGTGTCTCGTGGACCAAACTCTCTGTCAGCGGGAGATCGAAAGTGAACAGAATTAAACTTTTTTAGTAGAGCAAAGAATCACCTGGAGAAAAGGGATAGAGGTCTGAAGCAAAAGAGAGAGTTTTATGACAGAGAATTGAAGGAAAAGTAAGAGCCAATACCCAAATACATCATCGCGATATCTTTGCCGGTATGGGCAGATTGAGATATTGAGAGAGAAATGCACAGAATCGACACAGGGGCTGACATGACTGGAGAGGATACCGACATGACTCCCGTGCAGTATGCACGACTATTCTTCGGTGTTGCGAAGCGCCTCGTCGGACACCTAGTATCATTACCCAGCCCTGCTTTGATCTAACGACTGATAACTTGTCGATGAGCTACATAACTAAAGTCATAAGCACCTGCTAGTCCCGGTAAGTCAAAGGGAGTACAGCCAAAGTCTTCTGCGTCCGCATTAACTACGGGTGTCCTGTCATCACTCCGCTCGCCATGATATTCAAGGCTCTCACGATTGTAAAGGCAATTCTCTTTGCAATACAGACGGCAGGGGCGACACAGAAGATAGGATAACCCTGAGCGAAAGACTCGGGTTGATATAGATAGGGGTAAGACTTACAACTTGGTGATTTTTGGTAGCAGGCAGCCCAAATATTCATAAGAGCTGGCACAGTGCATACGGCACGTAGAAGAAGGGGTTTTCAGCGGGAGTAAACCTGTCGGATAAGCCAGAGCAGACGGGTTTGCAATAGAAGCGAGAGCTAATGGAAGGCATAGTATGAGTACCTAAGGCCGCTGTGTGGGCGTATTTACGACTGATAGGCTACAGGATCTCAGAGCCAAGAGTGCAGTTGAATATTAACAGTGGTTGATGAAAAGTAAATGCCGCGAAACCATTACCTACTCTAAAGGCGGCAGAAATCATTCTAAGACTCTCCGCATATCCGCCTACGCTAGATGTACATATCATACATCCAAATCATTCTGCCTAGCGTGGGTTCTGTAGACTGTCCAGCCATTTCTCAAGCTCAGATAATTTTCAGCGAGAAGAATCCACACCATGTGTCCTACGCTTCCCAGTACGAACCAATCATCCAAATTTACCAATAATCAAAAAGGCACCCCTACGACGCTCGGGAAGTCGCCGGGCATGGAAGTAACCTGTGAGAGCAGGCCTTGCATGCGCCTCTGAGCAGGAAAATACTCGAATGCCGGGTGCGTTGCAGCCAATATGGCAACCAAGACAGTAAGCAGAGCGATGACTATATAAGCAACATGCCGTTCGCCATTCGCCATGACCCCATTCTTTACTGCGAACTTCCCAACCATCTTCTTGATGGGTTCGACGGAGAGCTCCTTGCCCGCCTTCAGCCCCCTTTTCATGCCCGGAAGCCCATCCATGCTCCAGGCATTTTTAAGGGCCCAGTAACGGTCCATGCTCTCCTTCTCATTCCCTCTCTCGTATTTCTTGACCTTGGTTTTGAAGTAGTCTTCGAGCACTCGGCGGTAGTCCACAAACGAGAAGAACGGGACCTGGTACCCGCAAGAGGTTCCGACTTGGTGGATGTCGACGACGATTACGGACCGCGTACCCGGCATGGTGGTGATGTTATGGCGCGCCACCATCTCATCGAAATCAGACGAGCCGTATTCTAACACCCTGCCTTTGCCCCAGAGCCGTAGAATGCGGGGCGGACCCTCGAATGCATTGAAAACTACGATACAGACGCATCAAGGCACGATTAGTAAACGCCAGTGGCGCTAAGCCAAGGGGGAGCCATCCTACTGGTGGCTTTAGCCCCGCAAGGAGTGCCACTCACGAACGGTAATGCGGCCATTGCCAGGTTCTAACAGGTGAGATATTGTCTCATTCCCTGATCCAGTCCTGAGCAATCGCAACTCAGTGTCTCAGTTCAGCGCAAACGAATTGGGATGGGAATGTCGACATCCGAAGGCTTCAACTCACATATCCATGTACCAGAAGGTCTTTCGATTCGGAACACCGAAGCAGTCTCCGCCTTTCGGAGACACGTTTACATGGCCACTGGTCAGTGTTAGTCGCTGATTTAATTATGTTGTACAACCAAGCTGTCGGGTCCGGGGAAGCGTGTGGCTGGCTGGGCCGATTGTAGTAGGCAAACAGACGGAGACGAGATGTGATGAATGTCGGTACCCGGCACAGCCAAATGACTGACTTGACTTACTGTCGAGAAAGTGGCGCAGTGGAAACCCAGAAGACCTTCTGCTTCACGATCCAGTCCATCACATTTTCGGGGATTTCCTCGTAGAATGCGCCCATGGTGAATTGCGAATTGTCATGCAACAGCGCTAAATGATGAAGATTGATCCAATCTAGATTTACTCAAGATGAATTTGGAGTTTATCGAGTTCGTGACGCAAGCCCGTAAACCGGAGACGAATTAAGCCTCTACATGGCAAGATAGGTGGGGACAAGCGGTTGTTACTGTACGCATTGCGCTACCATCTGCGGGGAATATCGGGCCACGGCAAGTTGAGTGGCAAAAACGAAGAACAAAGATAGGTTTTCTACACAGGTATCACTGTAGGTTGTAGTACTATCTTGCTAGCAGCTCTGGATTTGTTGCGTAGACCACACAGGCGTGCTATCGAAAATCACGTCGTAAACCTCTCGTTATTTAGGTAAACTATTTGACACAACCTCACTCACTCAGTTGATTCTTGGCCGGTTCTCACCCGCTGCAGACGCCGCATTCGATTCTCTTCTCTTAAGTGAGTGGATGTGACCGAATCTCAGGCATAAGATCATACGGATCTTACTGGTCCTATGAATCCAACGTCAATTCAACAAAAACTGTATTATTGGGCAGCATCGGCATTACTAAGGAGTGGCTTTCTGAGACATAGAAGGACCAATCTCACAAGAGAGCAATTTTGCTCACAGGTGGAGATTAGCGGCTAGTTTTACTACAATGGCCGACGAAGGACGAGATACAGATTCTAGTTCATATTTTCCTTCAGCTCTGCTGACAAGACGCCGGTTAAAAGGCGCTACACTAGCCCTTGGCGAGCCCCAAATGAGCTGACCAGTGAAACCCGATAGCGCTGTGAGCCAAACTTACTAGATAACTCGCAGTAGGCCCCCATGGGTTAGGATGTAATTAATCGGCTAGGCTGCTGTGCAATCAATAAACAAGTCCAATTCTTCGATCTCCAGTTGCATAGGTTCACACATGCCAGATGCCGTCAAAGTTATGCAATGTCGGATAACAGCCATGTAGCGCATGGTAAACATTCATCAGGGCCACTCGTGGCGCCGTTCGGACTCCATTGCAGCGTAGGCGACATGGAAACCTGCCTAGCCGATCTTCCAGTCTCGGTACTAGCTCGGAACGAGACGATTCGACCTACGGAAGATATGTCCTCCTTCCTTCGATTGGATCTAGAGACGTCGATGATTGATCGCATCTACGAATATCTTTGGTTTGCTCGGGGTGGGTCACCGCATGCTCGGTCGCTTCATCGGTACGGCGTATCCCGCCGACAAATCGTCATCACGGAAATTCCAAGTGAGCACCTAGTCACGGATTACTCAGTGATATTCATCAAGCCTCTTCCTAGCTACCTCTTGTTGCACGAGTTCTGGGCGGACCATCTCTCACATCCGGCTTTGCACTCACCTGCTTGCGGCTTTCTCTTTTCCTACACGTGGCTAATTCAATATCGCTCTGACTTTGACATTGCCAAAGAATACCGCCTTCTCCCAGAAACGGTAACTTGGAACGCTTGGAAGTGTTTTGCTACCAGCTTTCTCGACGCGTCAAATACTCATACAATCAGCAAGAGATACCGTTACGGAGAGCTTCGAATGGGTCGCCTGAACTACCTTTACAAGCTCATCCCGTCTCTCTGGCTTGATGGAAACCCATTCAGGGGTTTCATGCCGACGTCTATGTGGAATGGGTCATTTGTGGAACGGAACACCGCTCGACTATTGGGCTTATTTGTCTTTTTCTCCCTTATTCTCTCGGCCATGCAGGTTGGCCTTGCCACCAGTCATCTGCAAGATGATGTGAATTTCGTTAGGGCTGCATATGGATTTGCGATTGCCTCTTTGTTCGTGGTACTTCTAAGCGCGGGCATCAGCCTTATACTTCTTATTTGGAACGTCCGATACAGAATTGTTTTGCCTTGGAGGCTAGGCTGGCAGGAGATGAGAACGGTATATTAGATAAATTGAAAGGTAATTTTTTCAGGGACTATGACTACATATAGAGCCCTAGGGAACCGGTCAAACCTATCAGACACAGCCTTAGAAAGGATTATCGAGCTCTTAAAAGATGCAGATACCTAGCCCGCCACCGTCAGAGCCATTGGTAGCAGCCCAGTATTGATCGATAGGATCCTAGGTGCGTATGGGATAGTACAAGAACCTAAGACATTAAAATACTCTCAATCCAGTCGCAATCTCAAACTACTAAAGTATCTTTATGGGAGTTTGCTATGCCGGGCGTTTGTCGAATACTTTTTCTTTCATAGCGATAACAACTATGGCGACTCTGCTATCCGCTAGACAAACGTTATCTGAGTTGCAATGCAGAAGCTTAAGGAGAGGCTTCTGTCGCAGAGGCGTCTGTCACCACATTCTCGAGAGCGAATCCGGCAGCTTTGGAACCCAAACCAACGAAAATTGTGGTAGCAGGAAATGACATATCATCAATGCATATATAATACAACCATCGATTATTTCTATACACAAAGGCCCACATATTTTCCGGCACCATGTATGCAAAACAAGCAGAGTAAATCTATATTGTGAGGTAATGATCTGATTTAGTTTCCCGTACAAAATAATACGAATCACTTTTGCGTAAGGTGAAGCTGTTCTTTAGGGGAAGTTACAAGGGATATTGTCGTTCTGCGTTCCAGAGACTATCTGGAAAGCTTAGCCTCATGCTGTATTGCAGGGGCTCGTCTACCTTGTGCGATCGTGTGAAATGTCGCGCTATAAAGTACTCTTAGTAGGTAGGGTGTATAAAATGGCGGCATTACCCCTTACGCATATATGGACCCAAGCCCCTGAGCCTACAATATGTAATGGCGAGGGAGAACATATCTACGGAAATAGGTGGGAGGAACACTGTTAATGTATGAATAATTTAGTTTTAGTTATTCAAAGCCTTATTACGTTTAAATGGCTTGTAGACTCCATTATAACGGTCTATTCCTTTTGTGATTGCTTTACGCCTTTTCCTAAAGGGTCATGCACCCGATGTCGCGATATCGTTACGATGTGGGAAGAACGTGAGCTGGAACATGTAATCCCAGCAGTATAGTGAAACTGGAATGGTAATGCGTACAAGGAACGCCCATGCCCTACTCTGAAACTTTTGCTAAGACTTGTCAACCAGCTTTTCTGGCGTATGTTCCCTCATCAGCCATTGGTCTCCTTCAAGCCCTTCCCCTTCAGCTTGGTGCAGTACCGCATTTGTAGAGCCCCGAGGCTAGCACATCAGTGGTACCACACTGTACTGGTGTACGTATCGCATATCAATTGTTCAGCCTGCCATTCCTGTCGTTTAAGTTTCGGAAATGGGCTGCATTCGAAGTGACGAACGACAAGGATCCTAAGATATGCGAGGCGGGCCCTCTGTCTTTTATCGATGCAGATCAGAACATCAATCTGGACAATGTTCCGTGGCCACCAGACTTCAACTTTGGTGGGAAAACGGTAGGGACTTACACTGGTTGCGCCTATATTGAGAAGGCGGATGGCCCAGGGGTAATGACATGCGACGACATAGCCGAATTTTCGTGCGAAGAGGACGGGCAGTCGCAGGACGAGTTCCAATGCTCTCAGTATGCATCTCTCGTAAATGTTATAAATGTAGCGAGGATCAACT
Organism: Xylaria arbuscula; assembly: GCA_022385695.1. NCBI lineage: Eukaryota > Fungi > Ascomycota > Sordariomycetes > Xylariales > Xylariaceae > Xylaria > Xylaria arbuscula. Next base: position 849,609 of record MU279353.1, on the reverse strand, counting down.
GTTGGATAATAGCGTAAAAGGTTAATAGATTAGATCATGTGACTATACTTAAGGTTGTTCTGTTTCGTTCAAGTTATGCAAAGCAAGGGAGGGGGTCTACTTTATGTGTTAGAGACTATGGCGTATTGTTTTAAGCGCCGAAAATACATTATCACTGTTGTTTCAAGCATGGGGATGACTTTGTCGCTATTTGCGTCACTTTGCAATTTTCATATTTTAGCTCAGTTCGTTTTGAGAAGTGAGCCTTAGATGGGACTGGGCGCAAAACTTGGCAATATTGTGGAAAACTTGCTTTGGAGTCTGGGTGTTTATGTTAAGGGCTGTCATGGGTGTATTTTTCTTCGACCGAAGGCAAAAGCAGATCGAGATATTCAAAGAGGCTGGGGCAACGGAGAAAGGAGCCCGTGAAAAGGCAGAGGGCTACTATGAGCCAATCAGGAGATTCACGGGGCGATTTATGATAACCGAAGGAGAGACAGTGCGACCAACAACGATGCAATATTTGGTTCTGCTGCGGCAGTACGGAATGAAGCTCTATAACGCAGGGGTGAGCGAAGGGCACGTCTCATGGGAGAAGGATACGTCGTTGTTCAAAGGGAGTCGATTCCAGGTGGCTGATGTACAGAATCTGATACTATTAGCGACTCAGAACTGCCGGGATCTATTAATGCGGGCACTACTTTTCTTTTCTAGCGACGAGGAAGCTGCGTTACTATTGCCAAAGATCCCGTGGGACACACTAACTAACAACCCAACGGAAACGAGCAAGGGCTACTGTCACAAAGTGGCCCACTTACTCGGGCATCTCCATGAGGTAATACGATACGCTCCCTGGAGCATGATACTGGAGTTTAGATGTGTATATATACCAGCGTTATTCGCCGGTCTATTCGGTAGTTAGTTGGAATTTCATCCCGTTATTATTCTATCTTGATGAGCGTCTTCAGCACTTCCATAAGCTTCCACGATCACCTCTCTCACCTCCGTGGGAGCTGCTCATTCGCCAGTCAACTACATCGCTCGACAGAAGACGGCCGGAATTGGATTGTAAGACGTATCTGGTAAGGCGATGCAGAGCTTCGAGCTCGATTTATTAGATTTCTTTTTTCATTTTATTTTCTTTTTGAAGCTAATCAAACCCAAAGGGATAGAACTGTATCACACCCATTGTTAGAATTGTATAAAACCAACTGTATTTGAGAGGTGGGCCGGATGCGCGAGCATTGCAAACGCATTTCGAATGAGGAATAAAACAAAAATAAACCCAAAGGGATAGCTTCAACCCAAAAGACGGCCAAACATTCATCCCAAATAAGCAGAGTCCCTAATGCTTTGGCACAAAACTCTAAAAAATGATTGAATAAAAACATTACCTGCCGACCTTAGTCCTCTCCGTCTTTTCCTTTTCCTCTCTACAAACCCGTCCTTGCAGTCTGAAACAAATGTTGCACGTTATTCTGCAGCCGACTAGAAAGGCTTGTACAAATATATCATCAATGCTATTAGAAGATCAATCCCTCTAGACACAACCTATCTTCATAGACCGCGCCTATGTGATTTTCGGCCTCAATATAAGCTATGACGCTTTTTCACTCGTTGACAAGGCGGACAACTCGTGCAGAGCAAGGATGCGAACGGTTCGGGATCGAATCATTCGTGACGGTTTAGAGATAATGCTCTTGGCATAACAAGAGCAAAGTGGAGATTTGAAGCAAGAGGGGAAACGTTACAGGGACAAGATACAAGCTATCGCTACGACCTCGTGAGAGGGAGAATATATATAGGAGAGCATGCCAATCATTGCCACATGAAGCAAGCCCTCTGCCAGAAGACATGATAAGCCAACGTAGTAGCCATAGAAGACTTCAACCAAGAGTCTCGAGACAATTCCACGATGCAGAATTACTGCCAGTTTTTTTGGTGGATACAGCCAGCCATGGAACGTGGAACTAATTGGGTAATGTATAGATTGTGGCAGCGAAAGGGGACATTCATGTTAAAAAACAATGTGTATGGTGACATGGAGTTTTATAAGACGACACGAGATATGACAGCGACTCCATTAATGATTGTATTTTGCACAATCATAGGCGAGATAATTAAATAGAAAATGACTAAGTTATGAATGCTAGTAGTGAAAAGATGGCACGTACGTTACTTGGTTGATGAGGTAGCCCCGACCTTCGGGGCTTAATGAGGCAACAACTAGTGTTAAGAACACTAGGATGGGCCGCTCAGGCTGGATCCGGGTTTGGTTTATGTCCCAAATTAACGCCGCGTGGGCGACGTTGTTATTTTGTGCCATGTTGTTACAAGTCAAGCCCAGTATTATGTTCTGGACTACTGCCGGAATGCTCTTATTGACTCTGACGTTTTGAATTTAAGTCTGTGTAATGGGAATCAAAACGCTTGGCGATGAATCCATTTAGGACAATAGAAATTTCTATATAATTCGGCATGGCTTCACTCCACGCTTGGCTGGCTAACTGGAACAGTATCGGCTTCTTACCTCACTCTGATAGAAAACTGCTTTTTTTAGATCACAAAAGCATATTCGCGTAGGCCATGTCATTCTCCATAGCAACAAATCTTTCTACTAGTTTTTCGGAAGAGCTACAGAAATATTTTGGCTCTATAATCCAGGTATCTATGCATAACTCAGAAGTTTTAAACGATATTACAACGTGCATCGTTGGGACACTTCATAAAAAAATAAAATGTGAGAATTTAAAAGTTGGAGATTTTCAACTAGTAGAGAAAATTGCATAAGCATTAGATTGCGGTGCCGATAGCATATAAGTAAGTTGTTTACTTAAATAGCATTTTTATATACTAATACAATAATTTAGGTTTTTTCAAGTAAATTTTTAAGTAAAGCAAGTTTGTAAGCAATTTTATATTAGGTGAACCCAGGCGAAGCCCTTAAGGGTATTTCTAGCCCTTTAGGCTTGCAAACAAATAAATTAAATTAAATTAAGGGTTGGATTTAATTTGATTTAATTTGGACTAATTTTGATATTATTTGAATATTTGGATAATACTACCTTTTTCCCAAGATGAAATATATTGGGCAGCCTTTATTAAATCTGCTTTGAGGAGTTTTTTCTGAGGTGTAACTATTTGGCCTGTAAGGCTAAGTATCTGCTCCGGCTCGGAAGATATGGCTGGAATTGAGAAAAGATTAATTGCCATCTTTGACAAACGTGGATACTGGCGTTTTCGAAGAAGCTAATACTGAATTGGATTTTTAACGAGATAATTGCCTGGGTTATTGGTGGCTACTTACTCTGCGTACTTGTTGCGTTTTACGGACAGAGTAGGCGGCGGTTTTGCATTGAGCTTTCTAATCAATATTATAAAGTTGTTTAGTTTTGTTATCTTTATAGGAACATTTAGCTGTTTGGGTATTGTATTATATTTGATATTAAGGCTTTGATACTTTTCCCAAAGCTTTTTTATAGCGTTTCTGCCTTTTGCTAACTAATCGACATGGTTAGCTTATTGCGACTCGACGGTTGTTTAACGAAATGCGGGATAGAGGACAAGGGCAGCAAGGTATGCAGGGCTGTCTCCTGTCAGCGTGTAGTATTGGTTTAGTTTTATTTAGCCAAACTTGCAACCGATTTGTAAGTACGGTTTTTTATTCCTGTCATGCTGCAGTTTTGCTTTTTCCAGGTGTTGTAGAAGCTAATACTCCATAGTTAGCAGAATTTTCTAAACCGCGCCGAATTTGCCTTTTTCAGGATGTCCTTCCAGGCGTTTAGTAGCAATTTTAAACGGTTTGAAAATTGCCAGGTACTCTGTAATTACTAACTAATCTTTAGTAAACATTTTGTCGTTTACAATTAAAAGTTTTTTACGGCTTTTTTCCGGCATTAACTTAGTTTTGTTTTGTGTTTTCTTAGTTATGTACTGGCTTTATTTGGTTATTTTAGCTTGGATAAATAAATCAAGGGCGTTTTAAAGCTAATAACCTTGCTTTATTATAGCTTTAAATAAGTTTTAACGAGTGGCGCTGTCCGAGGTTACATTATACGTTAATTAATCCTTTAGGCCTAAGGCAATGTTTTTAACAAACTAAAGCTAGTGGAGCTTTTCAATGCGTTGGCCAGACTTTATATCTGGTAAACGATATTGTGTAGCTTTTTTATTGGACTTTTTAACTTTTAGAGCTTTACTTTGTTTTGGATTTTTTTGTTGACTTAGCAGTTTTTTTTACAAGCGTTGGCATTTATATTAAAAAAAATAAAACAAGCAACTAAATTAATAATATAACCGCAGCAACAAAGCCGACAATATATTTTGTTAAACTTTATATTAGTGGCTAAATTTTCAAGGTACGAGTTGTTGTTTTTTACGTTATTTATAACGAAATAACCGATGTAACCTTGGATTTTGTACTCGTATATTATATCGCTAAGGCTATCGGCGAAGTTTTTTTCGCTATATCAACCTTTGATTTGTGGCAATCTTAGAAAAAACGTGCAAAACTTCTTTTTGTTATCAAGGAAGTGTATAGTAAGGCCCGGCAGTGAAATGAACTTGCGAGAGGACCAAGCGTCAAAGGAAATGTTAATGCGGCTGAGCGAGCAAGCGAGTAGTTTTGTTATGACGCCTTTGTGACGGTCAGAAGATCGGAGAATCTATTTACGAGCAGTGCTGTAAGTAGGAAGACTGCCCGATTTTATGATAGCACTATTTGCGTATTTTATAAGATCGCGAAAATATAGGCTTTTCAGCTTATGGAACGGGATGTTGTCGTATGCTACCTAACGTATAAGTAAATGCTAAAAGTGGATAGGGTCAAATGAGGCTAAAAATGAGTTTATGAGGGCTTGGTCTTTTGGCAAATAAGAGTCCAACCCGACTGCATCGAAGAGAGTGCTTTGTTTTTTCTTCTGTGGCGGCATTGGGCCATTTCTGCCGATGCGGTGAACTTCTTCCATATAGGCATTTGCTTGGCTGGTAGACGCTATATTGTACAAATGTGTAATAGTGGCTTTTTTAAGGTGACATGTCTTGCAAAGCCAGAATTGGTAGCTACAGCCTTGTTGTTTGATGTTAAAGCCATGCTTTTATACCCAACCTGTCCTTGGCTTTTGTTGGTAATGTCGTATAGAGAATCCTAGGAGTAGTTTTCATTTAATACCCTTGTAGCCGACGTAATCAATCGAAACCAATTCTCTTTTTTCTGCGTTTTTTACGGATACTAATAAACTAACATCGGCAGAGCTCTTGAAATTGCTTGGAGCTGTTTTAGATAGTGTGGAAGCTGCCAGGTCGGCTTTAAAACCTAAAGTTATGGTTAAAGGTCGACAAGGGTTAACTAAGCTCGCGGGCTGTTGAGCATTGTAATACACCCAGGTTTAGGTTGCTAAAGCATAGTTAGATAAGTTAACTTGCTTGTAATCTATTTTAAAGCGTTTGCAAGTCGAAAACATGATTTTTTTAAGGACGCGTCCAAAAAAACAAAGTTAATTACTATATCAAGCGTATGCAACTAGGGTCATAGGGTCGAAACCACATATATAATTGGACAAATCTATATAATGTGGTTTACCACTAAGTAGCGCGTATCACTTAGTGGCGCACGTTTATTTTTGTTACGAACCAACAGCAGGGTGACCTGTTGGTAGACCAAGGTGACCAAACGGCCCAATGAGGGGTACTTGGCTGGACCAGGAGACAAGCCACAGCCAGGAATGGAGGTCACGTGACCCTGGTCTCTGTGGAGACAACAGAGGGCAAGGAGACGTCTCTGGTCTCTAAGCAAAAACAAGAGACAAGTTTCTGGTGTCTCTTAGGGGACATAAAAAACACCACGGAATTAAAAAGGGAGAAAAGGTTTATATAATAACAAGACGTTTTTTTTGTAATTAGTATAGCTTTTATTTTACAATTTAATTTAAGCATATAGCGATTTTTTAAAATAGCTGTGTGAGAGTAATCTTTTAACAACTATTTAGTTATAACCCGACTATATACGTTTGCACTTTAAGCACAATTTAATATATAAAGCTTTAAGTATTAACGCTTTTATAAACTAATAGTTTGTTATATTTTAAATTGTTAAATTTATTTAGTGTTTAGAAAATAATTGTGTATAATTACAATGTTTTCGCAGCAGCTTAAATTAACACCCGCAATAATGCAAAGCTTTTTAACGCATTTATAAAACAAAATCAAATAGTTAAAATAGCAAAATTAACAGCTAAAAGCATAGGTTATAAACTTATTTAAACTTAAGCCTTTTAAGCTAATTAAGCTAACTAAGTTTAATGGCAACTAAAGATAACTAAAAGGATTTTTAACCTAAGCAAAGGCTTATTTACGATATTACGACAACAATTTTTTATTAAATGGAGATAAAGTAATAACGGCTGTAAAATTTCTCATTGGCAACGCATTAAAATGGTTTCAACTTATAATAAATGATTATATGAAAAACGATAATATTAACAACACTATAAAAGAAACCAAGGCAGCATTTAAATTTTATAACGGGTTTAAAACAGCGTTAACCGATATATATAAAAATTTAAAAAAAGAAAAACAAGCAGAAAAAAAGCTGCTTTTAATGTTTTAAATAAAAGCCGCATATAAGTATGTAGTAGAATTTTAAAAAATAACAGCTAAAACAACGTGGATTAATAGTAACGCTTTAATAACGGCTTTTTATTAGGGGTTAAAAAACGAGGTAAAAAATAAATTATATAAAAACAAACAATTAAACGATCTCGAAACCTATATTGCTAACGCAATAAAAATCAACAACCGGTTATACAAATAACGTTTACAAAAATAACAACAAACTTAACAAATACCCAACTTAGAAAAAAAACAAACCATAAAGTTAACGGCATTAAGTACCCATGCAAAACCTATAAAACTTAATGCAACAAAGAAAAAGCGAGACCTAAGCAAGGTTAAGTGTTACAATTGCAATTAAAAAAAATACTACGCCTGGGCTTGCGACAAGCCTAAAAAAAAACAACAGCTTGGAAAAACAAGGCAGGCTTTATTTATAACAATTGCAATGTTAAAAATTAGCAACTAGTAAAGTTAACTATAATAGCAACACGTAAAAGGAGTGCTATATTACAACATGTGTAAAAAAAAAAAACAAGTATGTTTAAAGCACCCTTTTATAAAACAATTAAAACAAATAAAACAAAACGGATATACTTGCGATTTTATTAATTGCTAAATACACAACATAAACATTAATAATAAAACTAAGCAAAATATAGCTACTTAAAAAAATCTTATTTAAATTAACAACAATAAAAATAATTGAGAAAATATTAAACTAAAAAAAGATTCCGCATAGGATAAAATTAAAAACCTAATATATAAATATTAAAAATAGCTTAAAAAAAAATCTTGTTTAAAAAAACATGCATGCAGCTATACCAAGTGCAACCACTAATTTAAATAAAAATAGTTGGAAAACTTTGTAGCAAAATCTATTTAACGAAAAAAATGCTTAAGCAAAACATCAAACGCACAAAAATTTTAAATAAAAAAAGCCAAAACAGCAACAGTTTATACGCTAAAGGCTAAAAACAACATAAAAATATGGCCATTTTTAAACAATATACAACAGTACAACCTAGCACTTATAATAAAAGCCAAAACAAACACCAGCAAGCAACCTAGCTTAGCTACCAAGCTTATTGTTAAAGAACACTATCATAGCAAAGTTATAATAAGTTAAGAACCGACAAAAATAATACCAAAAAACAAAGGATATAAACAGATCCTATGGATGTGCTGTGTAACACATCGATGTATTCACTATCTGCAAAAAAAGCTACAACATATATAGTTCCCAAGACGACTAAACGGGAAACCCATAACATAACCCCTATATAAAGCAGATAAAAAAAAGGTAACACCAGTGTACTAAAACCCACGAGGATTTGCAGTATTTAACAAAGACCTATAGTGGCCAATGAAATGCCTACAACAAATCCTACGACCAAAAAACTGCACCAACAATAGATGCAAAATCCATGCTTAATAAAAAGCAATAAAATTGCGCAAAACAATAAAACAAACGCAACAAATCAGTTAAAACCAACTAACGTTCAAAGAAAAAAAGCTTAAAAAAATAATAAATAAACCAACCGCAGTGGCAATAAAACGAACAAACTTTAGCAAAAAATCTTTTAAAAATACAACAAACCTTTATAAACATATAAAACCTAACATAATTTAAAATGCAAAAAATAAAAAGATAAAATACTATTTAAACAAAAATATAATAGTACGCTTTAAAGAGTTTTAAGCAGCTATTAACATAACTAAATAACTCGACGACATGCTAACACAAGCAACAACTAGCTAAAATTAGTTAAAAAACAACAACGGGCGGTTATAACAAATTAACAACTATCCCTAGGAAAACCTAAAAAGCTTTGTGCCACAACAGCTAAAAAAGGCAAACATATTAAAATCGATCTAATATATCAAAGATATAAGCTACAAACGCTTATAAATACAGGAGCTTAAGCGAGCTTTATTTCTCCACAAGTTATTAAGCAATTAAATATACTAACGAAGCTTAAAAACGACCTTTACCTATTTTTAACCGTTAATAAAAGTTTTATTGCGTATAAAAATAAAGTAGTTTTAAAAAAAACTGCAGAACTTTTTTTTAACATCCTCGGACACAAAAAACAACTAATGCTTAATATCATAAAAATATTTAAACATAATATTATTTTGAAAATACCTTAGTTGCAAAAAAGCAATTTTAAAGTAAACTAAAAAACTAGCTAATTTTAGTAAAATATACCAAAAAGAAAATTAGCTAATAAAAAACCTAAAACACAGGTATTAAGCAATTTTATTAAACCACTATTGCAAATTTGCATAATAATCAAAAAGTCCAAGCTTATACTTAACAACAAAATACCAATAAAATATCAAAACTACGGCGACATGTTTAGCAAAACACACAATAAGTTACCAGAGCATGGTTTTTAAAACCACAGAATTCCGCTTAAGGAAAGAGCCAAATTATGATTATTTCTATTATATCATATAAATAAAGAACAACTGGAAAAATTACGAGAATTTCTCAAGAAAAATCTAAAAAAAGGATTTATCCGATCTTTAAAATTACTAGCAAAATTACCGGTACTATAGGTACCACGCAAAACCGGTAAAAACAAAAAGCAACGTTAAAGATTAGTAGTAAACTACCGAAACGTAAACTTTAAAATAATTAAATTTGTAAAACCAATACCCAAAATTAACAATTTACAAAATAAATTAGTGCACGTAAAATGGTTTACGGTATTTGATCTACCAAACGCATACAATCAAACAAAAATAGCATTAAGTAATAAGTGGAAAACGGCATTTCGCACACGTTATAGATTATACAAATCCTTAGTTATGCCTTTTAAACTTACCAATGCTTTAGCAACATTTTAAGCACAAATAACACATGCTTTACATAAATTTATTAATATATTTGTGATAATATATCTTAACAACATTTTAATATACTTAAAAAACCTTAAAAAACACTAAAAGCATATTAAAAAAATGCTAAACGTGCTATAAATCGCTAAGTTAAAAGTAAACCCTAAAAAAAGCAAATTTTATACACAAAAGGTTGATTTTTTTAGTTTTACAATAACTTTAAAAAAAATAAAAATTTAAAAGTTTAAAATTTTAGCAATAAAAAATTAGCCGGTGCTTAAATCGGTAAGCAACGTAAGGGCGTTTGTGAAATTTACAAACTATGTTTAAAGCTTTATTAAATAGTTTAATAAACACGCCAGACCTTTTTTAAACCTAATAAGAAAAAATAATCCCTTTAAGTAAAAAAAGGAAAAACAAAAATCTTTTGAAAAAATAAAGGCACTTATATTGAAAAAGCTTGTTTAAAAGCTTCCTAACTTAAACAAAAAATTCGAAGTAATAGTTAACGCTAGCAAAAAAGCAATAGGCAAACAACTAGGTTAACGAAATGAAAATGGAAAATTGCATCCAGTAGTATATTTCTCGAAAAAATTCTTAAGACTAGCAAAACAATACATGCTACCAAACAAAAAGCTTATGGCTATTGTTTAAGCATTTAAAAAATGAGAACATTATCTTTATAAACCTAAAATACTAATTAAAGTTTACACCAATTATAAAAACTTAACTACGTTTATAACGACTAAAGTATTAAACAAATAACAAATTAAATAAGCAAAATTTTTATCCTAGTTTAACTTTATCATTTTTCACATTAAAAGAAAAGAAAATATAACAGCAAACATTTTAAGTCAACAAAGCAACCATAAAAAATTAAAAACAAAAAGCCAAGTATTGTTGAAAAAAACCCAACAAGAAATTACATTTGCAGCTATAACGTTATTTAATTATAATAAATAAATTAAACAATTGTAAAAAAGCTATGGAATAATTTTATAAGCACCTCCATTATTAACGGATATACCACTAACTTTTAAGCAAAGCAAAGATAAAAATAAAAGGGTATATTTAAATTTTAAACGACAATTTATAATTAAAAAACTAGTAAAAGCAATGCACGAGCACCCATTAGCAAAACATCAAAGAGTGTACAAAACACTATCCCAGATACAAAAAAATTACAAATGCAAAGGACTTAAAAGCATAGTAAAAAAAGTAGTTTAAAAATGTGTCTTGTGCAAAAAAAGCAAAGCACCACGGCACAAACCATATGGATTGCTACAACTAAAGCAAATACCAAACAAAGCTTAAAAGTTTATTGCATTCGACTTTATTGTTAAATTACCTAAGTTAAAAAAACTAATAACCGGAATATTATACGATTTAATACTAATCATTGTGAAAAAACTCACGAAGTATAGGTATTTCATACCATATATAAAATCAAGTACAGCAAAAGATTTAGCCTATATAATAATCAAACATGTTCTCAGCAAACATAGGATTTTAAAAAAAGCAGTCACGGATAAAAAAACGGTTATAGCTTTTAAGTTTTATTAATCATTAATAAAAGCATTAGGCATTAAACATTAATTATTTACAGCTTATTATTTACAAACGGATAAACAAACAAAAAAACTTAATTAAACTTTAAAGCAGTATTTATGCTGCTACCTCAACAAACAACAAGATAATTGGGTTAAGCTTTTGCCTATGGCAGAGTATGCTTACAATAGTTTTAATAATAAGTTAATAGGAATGTTTCCATTTAAAGCAAACTATGGATTCGACCCGGAAAAAAACCGAACTGCAATTAACGGCATTACGGCGCTTAAAGCAAAGATACAGGCAAAGGAAATCATAGGTCTACAACAAAAACTACAAAATAAGCTAGTATTTTTACAAAACCATATAAAAGCTTATAGCAATAAGCACAGGTTGTTAAAGCTAACCTTGGAAAAAAAAAATAAAGTGTATTTTTTAAAGCGTAACATTAAAACTAAACAACCAAGCAATAAGCTTAACTTTAAACTAATTAAACCATTTAAAATAAAGGAAATTATTTTAAAAACCAATTATCAACTTAAGCTACTTAAAAAAGCTAAAATATAGCTAAAATTCCATATCTCTTTTTTTAAACCAGCACTAAAAAACGCTAAACTTTAAACACAACTAAAAGTTAAACTAGATAAAAATTTATATAAGGTCGAAAAAATATTAAATTTATGTTAAAATAACAAAACTTATGAATATTTAATTAAGTGGAAAAAATACTTATATGCAAAAACTATATAAAAACCTAAAAAAAACTTAAAAAATACAAAGTAAATAGTTAACCAGTTTTACTTATAACATTTTAATTAACCAATGCCCAAAGGAAAAGGTTAACCTTAAAGAAAAAATCCAGCGCGTTTTAATTTACACTAAAAAGTGACGGTAAAAGGGACTTAGCGGCAAAGCGCCTTTGTTTCTCCTTTAAACGCTCTTGCTTCTCTAATTTATCTAAGTTTTAAAAACCACGTTAAATAAATTTTACACCTTTTTCATGCAGAAATTTAGACTGACAATTTAAACAACTTATGCGGGCAAACAATTCTTAAAGTTGTTTAATTACCTTTTAAAAGCGCTACAATGCTTCCTGTTTTTCCTTGTTTATTTGAGTTTTTTTGGCATAGATCTAGTGAAAAAAGTAAAAGAAAACATGATTACTATCGCAAGTTTAAAGATTTGCGTTGTTATAATTTTTGCATTAACTGCAATTCTTTAACATTTTGTAAATAAAACCCTTGTTAAAACAACAAGAGCAGGGCATAACTTTAAAACCAAACTGATTTATAAAGTTAAAAAGTTTGCAACAACTTTTAATAAACGACTTTTTGCGTAATTTAAAAATGCAACCGGCTATATTTTAAAAAACGAGTGGATTAAAAAAAAAAAACAACATTACTCACCAGAGGGAAAAAACGCACTAGTATTTATTGCGGACAATAAACCTGGGAAAAGGGGGATAATATTACAAACCAATAGCAGGATAACCTGTTGGTAAACCAAGGTGACCAAACGGCCCAATAAAAGGTACTTAGCTAAACCAAAAAACAAGCCACAGCCAGGAATGGAAGTCACATAACCCTGGTCTCTATAAAAACAACAAAAGGCAAGAAAACGTTTTTGGTCTCTAAGCAAAAACAAGAGACAAGTCTTTAGTATTTCTTAAAAAACATAAAAGACACCACAAAATTAAAAAAAAAAAGAAGGTTTATATAATGATAAGACGTTCCCTTTATAATTAATATAGCTCTTACTTTACAATTTAATCTAAGCATACAGCGACTTCTTGGAATAGCTGTGTGAGAGTAATCTCTTAACGACCACTTAGTTACGACCTAACCGTACACGTTTGCACCCTAAGCACGATTTAATACGTGGAGCTTCGAGTACTAACGCCTTTACAAACTAACGGTTTATTATAATTTTAAATCTTTTTTTTTAAATTTTAACACGTAATAACTTTTCAACTATAATAACTATTAAATTTAAAAAAAATTAAATTTTTTTAGCAATTTAAGCAATGCGTAACAAATTAAATAAAATTAGCTAACAAGCTGCTGCAAAGCTTTATAATGTTTTTAAAACGATTTTACGCTATTAAATTAACGGCCGAACTTTAATACGCGAAATTAAACTTAATCGACATAAATTAAATAAAATTAAAGAAAAAGTGCTTTAAAAGCATATAATCGACTTAAATACCCGAAAAATGCCTTTTAAAATTGCTAGTGTAAAAAATATAACTAATATCCTTTTAAAATTGCGTAATAGCAAGCCTGTTAGCAAGCACTAGGTTAAGCGATTTATTAACCGCAACCTAAACCTTAAAACTAAAATAAATTGAAAATATAATTACTAAAGGGCATTTTATGAAAACCTAGGCGTTATTTCTGGTGAATTTAAGCTAATTGCAAATATTAAAGCTAAATATAGTATTTTAAACAAAAACATATATAATTTTAATAAAACCGGCTTTATAATAGGAATAATTGCGTTAATATTTGTTATAATATATGTTAATAAGCGTAAAAAAGCAAAATTAATTTAACTTAGCAATTAAAAATAATTAATAGCAATTAAAAGCATTAATTTATAAAGCTAATATATTTTACTGTTTTTTATTATTTTAAATGCATGTTATTTTTTAAATTAATTTATTAAATATAATTTATTAAATAATTAAGTAATTAAATTAATAATAAAATAAATATAAATTAAATTAAATATTTTAATAAATATATTAAAATATAAATAAAAAGTTTATATTGTTTTTTAATTTTAAATTATTATAAAAGTTATATTTTAGCAAAGTTTAAATTATATTATAAAAATAATAATATTATTATGTTTAATATGCCGTTTTATTTATTTTACTTGCTTTAACTATTAAATATAACATTTTATTTACTTTTAAAACGCGTTTATTTAAAAAAATCAAGTTGTTTATTAAAGCTTTAATAAATTATATTATAAAGCTAAAGTTTTTTATTGTTTTTAAAGCCGTATATTTTATTATTTTTATAAAAATTAATATTAAATTTAAATTTAGCGCATTTAATTTAATACTTTATTATTTAAATATAATAATTAATAAATTAAATATACGTTTTTAAATATTTACATTTAATTTATTACGTTTAAAAATAGCTAATATTTATAATTTTTAAACGTTATTTAATTTTTAACAAATAAATAAATACTTTTTTTTTATTAAAACTAAAGTTTTAACTTATAAAAAAAGCTTTTTAACATTAATTTTAAATATAATAAATTAAATAGCAAAAGGTATAAATATAATAACGTATAAAATAACTTTTAAAAAAAATTAAATATATATATTATAAAAGGTTAATTTAGCTTTTTTTAAGCGCTAAAAAGTTGAAAAATTGCGTATATAATTTAAAAAACTTTTTATTATTAAAAAATCTCAAAAGCTATAAAACAATAAAACAAAAAATAAACGCTTAACAATTAATAAAAATAAAAATAAAAGTTTGTTAAAACAAAGGAAAATAAATAGCAAATGTTATAATAGCTATAATAAAACAGGTTATAATTTAAAAACTTGTGAAATTATTATAAAATTAAGTAGCAAATTAAATAGCAATTAATTTAAATTAATTAAAAGTGTTTTAATTGAAATATTTTATTATAAAGTAATAAAAAGTAGTAAAAATGCGCTATTAAATAATACGCGCTATTTAGTGGTAAACCACGTTATATATAACTTATTTAAATAAATCCAAGCTTTAAATTTAATTTAATTTAAATAAATTCAATTTAAATTTATTTGTTTGCAAGCCTAGGACCACAAGTTGTTAGATTTAACGATATGCACACTAGATAAACTCCTATAGGTGTCAGATATAACGATTACCTTTATAGTTACGCTATTACAACGTACCATGGTAGTACGATAAGACCTACCACCTACGGGTTAAAAAAAGGAGCCAGAAAACAGAGGTTCTCGACAGACAGAAAAAAATACACAGAAAATCATGACCTCAACGGGTTATTAGCTTAAATCTAAAAATTAAAAGTTTTATCGCCAATCCCTTTAAGTAAAAAAAAACAAGAATATTATTGAAAAGAATACCTTATTATACAAATCATTTTAAAATGCTTGTATTGTTTACTTTCCGCGAGTTTAACAGGGCCAACTTCACTGCGGCTTTAAGCAAGGCAAAAAACTGGCCTAACTAGGACCAAAAACTCCAAATAAAGGCAATTGCATTAAGTTTTCAAAAATATATCAAAAGAAATATATTACTTATGCTTCTTTTTAAAATACTAATAATTGCTTTTAAAAAATATAAAAAAAAACAAAACACCATTAAAAAAGCTTAAAATAAAACTATTAAAACATTTAGCAATAATAATAAACAAAACAATAGTAAAACTATTTAAATTAAGCAAAATTAAAGAATATAAATGATATTTAACCTTACCACTGCTAGCAAAACAACTTATAATGCTAATAACACATATTATAATTAAATGCAAAAAATATACAAAAAAAATGCACAGTTATTAGAAAAACTAAAGAATTATATTATTAAAACTATAGCAAGCTATTATAAAACTATATGCTGCTTTTTAAAAGGCACTATTTAGGAATGGTACGAGAACCTCAAGGCTTATTGCGGCAAAGCAACAGCCGACAAAAAAAAGGATGCTTAAAAAGCCTACAAAATTGCACTTTTATTTTTGAAAAATACAAAAAATGCAGCTAGATGGCTTGTAAACTGGGAAATTACTATTAGCAAGGCCAAGCAAAAAGGTGTACCCGAAGCTTAAATAGTGAGCTTGTAGGCTAACAACTTCTTTGATGCCATTACTAAGGCATTTCCTGTATGGTTTACAAAAGCAAACAATATTAAAAATAATACGTTAAAATATTGTGATTTAATTAATAACTTTTAAATTGTTGTTATTTAAACTATAACCAAATACCGAGCGATAAAAAAAGCCTTTAAAGCCTAATATAATAAAGAAAAATCCAAAGAAAATAATATTTTTTAAAAAAATAAGAAAAATAAGACAAAGCATAAGCAAAAAGCATATGGTATGTTATAAAAGGAAAATATTAAAAGATGTCCTGCCTATGGCCAATTATACCTTTTACCTAAGTGCTATTATGTATTTCCAGAGAAGGCATATAAAGGTTTTAAGCCTTAAGAGCATTTTATTAAAAAGGTTAATAAAGCAATGGAAAATCCTTAATTGTAAGCTAAGATCTGCGTTTTAAAACGCAGGAAATTTAAGACCAAAACTTTTTAACCTAAAGAAAAACCGGTTAAAGAAATCTAAAACTAACTTTATGAAAAAACAATAGGCGAAATACCTAGCGCTTTTGCTATAATTAATTTATTAAAGTATTTGTTAGCTAACTTAATGATTTTTAATAATAAAAGCATTATTATAATTATAAACCAAGCTAATAAGATTTAAAACTGGAGACCTGTTTTTTTAGGAGATTATGTATGGTTGGGTGACCGATTATTACCGATATAAGCCTACGGAATAATAAGAGTTTTAATAGGAAATACTACTATAACTTTCCTTAATACGGCATATTATCCTTTATTACTCATTACACTAATATTTTTAAAAAAACTACAACAAAAAAAATACTGGTGAAATAATTAAAAAAAGTAAATATGCTTATAAAAAAAAAACAATATAATTATTGGAAAAATCAAAGATATATATAAACAATATATAATTAAATATTATAAGTTATATATTAATAAAAAAATCTTTTATATAATTTAACTTTGCAAAAAGCATATATATACTTTATAAATAAAAAGGGCTTTATTAATTAGCAATGCCTAAAAATGGCACTAGTGTAACAAACCGTTAGTCTGTAGGGGCGTTAGTACTCGAAGCTCCACGTATTAGATCGTGCCTAGGGTGCGAACGTTGTACGGTTGGGTCGTAACTAAGTGGTCGTCAAGAGATTAATCTCACACAGCTTATTCCAAGAAGTCGCTGTATGCTTAGATTAAATTGTGAAGTAAGAACTACAACTAAATATATAAAAAACGTTGGTTTATTATATAAATAGTCCTTTTTTTACTTATTCCGTTTGCTTTTGCTATTTTTTAAAAGATATTAAAAACTTATCTTTTGTTTTTGTTTAAAAACTAAAGACACTTTTATAATTTTCTGTTGTTTTTACAGAGATTATTGGTCACGTGACCTTTTTTTGGGCTGTGGCTTGTTTTTTAGTCCAGCCCGGTACCTCTCATTGGGTCGTTAGGTCACCTTGGTTTTTCAACAGGCTGTTTTGCTGTTAGTTTGTAATATTATTCCCTTTTTCCCAGGTTTATTGTTTGCAATAAATATTAGTGCGTTTTTTCCTTTTGATAAATAATATTATTTTTTTTTTTTTAATTATTTGTCTTTTGAAATATAGCCGGTTGCATTTTTAAGTTGCGCAAAAAGTTGTTTACTAAAAATTATCGCAAACTTTTTAACTTTATTAATTAGTTTAGTTTTGAAGTTATGCTTTGCTTTTGTTGTTTTAATAAAGGTTTTACTTGCAAAATGTTAAAAGATTGCAGTTAATACAAAAATTATAACAATGCAAACTTTTAAATTTGTAATAGTAATTACGTTTTTTTTTATTTCTTTTGTTAAATCTGCGCTAAAAAAACTTAGGTAAACAAGAAAAAACGGGAAGCGTTGCAGCGCCTTTAAAAGATAACTAAACAATTTTAAAAGTTGTCTGCTTATATAAATTGTTTAAACCGTTAGTTTAAATTTCTTTATAAAAAAAGTGTAAAATTTATTTAATGTGGCTTTTAAAATCTAAATAAATTAGAAAAGCAGGAGCGTTTAAAAGAAAAACGCAGGCGTTTTGCCGCTAAATCTTTTTTATTGTTTTTTTTTAAGATAGATTAGAACGCCCTGGAACTTTTTTTTAGGGTTAACCCTTTTTTCTAAGCTTTGGTTGGTTAAAATATTGCTGGTAAAACTGGTTAAGCATTTACTTTATATTCTTTAGGTTTTTTATAAGTTTTTAAGTGGTTTTTGCATATAAATACCCTTTTTACTTAACTAAATATTTGTAGGTACTTTTATTTTAACGTAAATTTAATATTTTTTTAACTTTGTATAGATTTTTGTTTGGTTTAACTTTTAATTGTGTTTAAAGTTTAGCGTTTTTTAATGCTAATTTAAAAAAAAAATATAAAATTCTAGCTATATTTTTGCTTTTTTAGGTAGCTTAAATTAATAATTTGTTTTTAAAATAATTTTTTTAATTTTAAATAGTTTAATTTGTTTAAAGTTAAGTTTATTGCTTAGTTATTTTGTTTTAATGTTGCGCTTTAAAAAATATACTTTGTTTCTTTTTTTTAAAGTTGGCTTTAATAACTTATGCTTATTGCTATAAGCTTTTATATAGTTTTGTAAAAATACTAGCTTATTTTGTAGTTTTTGCTATAAACCTATGATTTCCTTTGCTTATATTTCTGCTTTAAACGCTGTTATGCCGTTAATTGCAATTTAATTTATTTTTAGGTTAAATTTATAATTTGCTGCAAATAGTAACATTTTTATTAACTTATTGTTAAAACTATTATAAGCATACTTTGCTATAAACAAAAGCTTAACCTAATTGTTTTATTGTTTGTTAAGGTAGCAACGCAAATACTGCTTTAAAGTTTGATTAAATCTTTTTATTTGTTTATTTATTTATAAATAATAAGCTGTAAACAATTAATGCTTAATGCTTAATGCTTTTATTAACAATTAATAAAACTTAAAAGCTATAGTTGTTTCTTTATTTATAACTGCTTTTTTTAAAACCTTATATTTATTAAAAACATGTTTGATTATTATATAAGCCAAATTTTCTGCTGTGCTTAATTTTAGGTATAGTATGAAATATTTATACTTTATGAGTTTTTTTACAATAATTAATATTAAATTATATAATACTCCGGTTATTAGTTTTTTTAATTTAAATAGCTTGATAATAAAGTTAAACGCAATAAACTTTCAAGCCCTGTTTGGTATTTGCTTTGGTTATAGCAATTCATATAGTTTATGTTGTGGTGCCTTGCTTTTTTTGCATAAGACACATTTTTGAACTACTTTTTTTACTATGCTTTTAAGTTCTCTGCATTTGTAGTTTTTTTATATCTGGGATAATGTTTTATATACTCCTTAATGTCCTGCTAATAGATGTTTATACATTGCTTTTATTAGTTTTTTAATCGTAAATTATTATTTAAGATTTAAATATACCTTTTTATCTTTGTTTTTGCTTTGCTTAAAGATTGATAATATATTAGTTAATTATAATAATGCCTATAAAACTATTTTATGGTTTTTTTATAATTGTTTAATTTATTTATTATAATTAAATAAAGTTATAGCTGCAAGTGTAATTTCTTGTTAGGTTTTTTTTAACAATACTTGGCTTTTTATTTTTAATTTTTTATGATTGCTTTGTCGACTTAAAATATCTGCTATCACATTTTCTTTTTTTTTAATGTAAAAAATAATAAAGTTAAACTAGGATAAAAACTTTGCTTATTTAATTTGTTATTTGTTTAATACTTTTGTTGTTATAAACGTAATTAAGTTTTTGTGGTTTGTGTACACTTTAACTGGTTTTTTAAGTTTATAAAAGTAATGTTTTCATTTCTTAAATGCTTAGACAATAGCTATAAGCTTTTTGTTTAGTAGCGTGTATTGTTTTGCTGGTTTTAAAAATCTTTTTAAAAAATATATCACTAAATGCAATTTTTCATTTTTATTTTGTTGACTTAATTGTCCGCTTATTGCTTTTTTGCTAGCATTAATTATTACTTTAAATTCCTTGTTTAAGTTAAAAAGCTTTTAAACAGGCTTTTTTAATATAAGTGCTTTAACTTTTTTAAAAAATTTGCGTTTTTTTTTTTTTTACTTAAAGGGATTATTTTTTCTTATTAGGTTTAAAAAAGGTTTGGCGTGTTTATTAAACCATTTAATAAAGCTTTAAACATAGTTTATAAATCCTATAAATGCCCTTATATCATTTACCGATTTAAGTACCAGCTAATCTCTTACTGCTAAAATCTTGGACTTTTAAATTTTTATTTTTTTAAAGTGTTACGAACCAACACACGAGGAGGCCAACGAGTTGGCCTAGGTGACCTAAAGGGCCCAATGAGGGGTACGGACTGGACCAGGAGACAAGCCACAGTTCCGGACATGGTCACGTGACACGCAGCTCTGTGGAGCTACGAGAGCGACTGCTCTAGGAGATTTGTAGAGCAGATGGAGCGCGACTGCTCTAGGAGATCTGTAGAGCAAATGGAGCGCGACTGCTCTAGGAGATCTGTAGAGCAGATAGAGCAAACGGGAATTGGGAAAAAAAAAACGGTTTATATAATAACAAAACGTTCCTTTTGTAATTAGTATAGTTCTTACTTCACAATTCAATTTAAGCATATAGCAACTTCTTGGAATAGCTGTGTGAGAGTAATCTCTTGACGACTACTTAGTTACGATCCGACCGTACATGTTCGCACCCTAAGCACAATCCAATACGTAGAGCTTCGAGTATTAACGCCTTTACAGATTAACAGTTTGTTACATTTTAAATTGTTGGACTTATTTAGTGTTTAGAAAACAACTGTATACGGTTACAATGTTTTCGCAGCAGCCTAAATTAACACCCGCAATAGTGCAAAGCTTTTTAACGCATTTATAAAACAAAATCAAACAGTTAAAACAGCAAAATTAACAGCTAAAAGCATAGGTTATAAACTTATTTAAACTTAAGCCTTTTAAGCTAGTTAAGCTAACTAAGTTTAATGGCAACTAAAAACAATTAAAGGGATTTTTAACCCAAGCAAAGGCTTATTTACAACATTATAACAATAGTTTCTCATTAAACGGAAACAAGATAATAATAGTTGCAGGATTTCTCACTAGTAACACATTGAAATGGTTTTAACCTATAATAAACGATTACATAAAAAACAATAATATTAATAACACTAAAAAAAAAACCAAAGTAGCATTTAAATTTTATAACGGATTTAAAACAGCGTTAACCGATATATATAAAAATTTAAAGAAAGAAAAACAAGCAAAGAGAAAGCTACTTTTGATGTTTTAAACAAAAGCCGCATATAAGTATGCAGTAAAATTCCAAAAAACAGCAGCTAAAACAACGTGAATTAATAGTGACGCCTTAATAACGGCTTTTTACCAAGGGTTAAAAAACGAGGTGAAAAATAAGTTATATAAAGACGAGCGACTAGTCGATCTTAAAACTTATATTGTTAACGTAATAAAAATTAACAACCGGTTGTACAAATAACATTTATAAAAACAACAATAAACTCGACAAATATTTAACTTAGGAAAAAAACGAACTATAAAGTTAATAGCATTAAGTACCCATATAAAACCTATGAAACTCGATGCAACAAAAAAAAAGCAAAACTTAAGCAAAGTTAAATGTTATAATTATAATTAAAAAGGACACTATGCCCGGGCTTACAATAAGCCTAAGAAAAAACAATAGCTTAAAAAAGCGAGGCAGGTTTTATTTATAATAATTGCAATGTTAAAAATTAACGACTAGTAAAGTCGACTATAATAACAACACGTAAAAAAAATGCCACATTGCAACATATATAAAAAAAAAAAACAAGTGTGTTTAAAACACCGTTTTATAAAACAATTAAAACAAGCAAAATAAAATAAATATACTTGCGATTTTATTAATTGCTAATTATACAACATAAACATTAATAATAAAACTAAGCAAAATATAGCTATTTGGGAAAATTTTACTCAAACCAATAATAATAAAAATAATTGGGAAAATATTAAACTAAAAAAAAATTCCGCATGGGATAAAGTTAAAAACCCAATATATAAATATTAAAAATGGCTTAAAGGAAAATCTTGCCCAAAAGGACATACGTACAGCTATACCGAGTGCGACCACTAATTTAAATAAAAATGGTTGGAAAACTCTATAGCAAAATCTATTTAACGAAAAGAATGCTTAAGCAAAACATCAAACGCACAAAAATCTCAAATAAAAAAAGCCAAAACAGCAACAGTTTACACGCTAAAAGCCAAAAACAACATGAGGATATAGCCATTTTTAAACGATATACAGCAGTACAACCCAGCACTCATAATAGAAGCCAAAACGGATACCAGCAAACAACCTAGCTTAGCTACCGAGCTTATTGTCAAAAAACACTATCATAGCAAAGTTATAATAAGTTAAAAACCAACAAAAATAATACCAGAAAATAAAGGACACAAACAAATCCTATGGTTGTACTGTGTGACATATTTTTGTATTCACTATTTGCAAGAAAAGCTATAACATATGTGGTTTTTAAAACGACTAAACGGGAAACCCATAATGCAACCCTTATATAAAGCAGATAAAAAGAAGGTAACACTAGTGTACCGAAACCTACGAGGATTTGCAGTATTTAACGAAAACCTATAGTGGCCAATAAAATGCCTACAATAAATCTTACGACCAAAAGACTGCATTAACAACAGATGTAAAATCCATGCTTAATAAAAGGCGATAAAATTGCGCGAAACAATAAAACAAACGCAATAAATTAATTAAAACTAATTAACGTTTAAAGAAAAAAAGCTTAAAAAAGCAACAAATAAACCAACCGCAGTAGCGATAAAATAAACAAACTTTAGCAAAAAATCCTTTAAAAACACAACAAACCTTTATAAACATGAGAAACCTAACATGATTTAAAATGCAGGAAATAAAAAAATAAGATATTATTTAAACAAAGATATAATAATATGCTTTAAAAAGTTTTGAGCAGCTATTAATGCAACTAAACAACTTAACGACATGTTAACACAAGCAATAACTAGCTAAAATTAGTTAAAAAACAACAACGGGCAATTATAACAAATTAACAACTGTTCTTGGGAAAACCTAAAAGGCTTTATGCCACAACAGCTAAAAAAAGCAAACATATTAAAATTAATTTAATATATTAAAAACATAAGCTATAAACGCTTATAAATACAAAAGCTTAAGCAAGCTTTATTTTTTTACAAATTATTAAGCAATTAAATATACCAACGAAGCTTAAAAACAACCTCTACCTATTTTTAACCGTTGATAAAAGTTTTATTGCGTATAAAAACAAAGTAATCTTAAAAAAAACTGCAAAACTTTTTTTTAACATCCTCGGACACGAAAAACAACTAGTGCTCGATATTACAAAAACATTTAAACATAATATTATATTAAGGATACCTTGGTTATAAGAGAGCAATCCCAAAGTGAACTAAAAAACTAGCTAACTTTAGTAAAATATACCAAAAAAAAAATTAGCCAATGAGAAACCTAAGACATAGGTATTAAGCAATTTTATTAGACCACCATTGCAAATTTGCATAATAATCAAAGAGTCCAAGCTTATACTCGATAACGAAATACTAATAAAATACCGAGACTACGGCGATGTGTTTAGCAAAACACACAATAAGTTACCAAAGCATGGTTTTTAAAACCACAAAATTCCGCTTAAGGAAAAAGCCAAATTATAATCATTTCCATTATATCACATAAATAAAGAACAACTGGAAAAGTTATAAGAATTTCTCAAAAAAAATTTAAAAAAGGGATTTATCCGATCTTTAAAATCACTAGCAGGATTACCGGTATTATAAGTACCACGCAAAACCAGAAAAAACAAAAAGCAACGTTGGAAATTAGTAGTAAACTACCAAGACGTAAACTTTAAAATAATTAAATTCGTGAAACTAATACCTAAAATCAACAATTTACAAAACAAATTAGTATACGCAAAATAATTTATGGCATTTAACCTACCAAACGCATACAATTAAACGAGAGTAGCATTAAGTGATAAGTGGAAAACGGCATTTCGCACACGTTATAAATTATACAAATCTTTGGTCATGCCTTTTGGACTTACCAATGCTTTAGCAACATTTCAAGCGCAAATAACGCATGCCTTACGCAAATTTATCAACATATTTGTGATAATATATTTCGACAACATTTTAATATACTTAAAAAACCTTAAAAAGCACCGAAAGCACGTTAAAAAAGTATTAAATACGCTACAAATTGCTAAGTTAAAGGTAAACCCTAAGAAAAGCAAATTTCATACACCAAAGGTTGATTTTCTTGGTTTTACGATAACTCCAAAGGAAATAAAAATCCAAAAGTCCAAAATTTCAGCAGTAAAAAATTGGCCGGTGCCTAAATTGGTGAGCGACGTGAAGGCGTTCGTGGGATTTACGAACTACGTTTAAAGCCTTATCAAATGGTTTAATAGACACGCTAGACCTTTTTTAAACCTAATGAGAAAAAACAATTCTTTTAAATGGAAAAAGGAAAAACATAAATCTTTTGAGAAAATTAAGGCCTTTATATTAAAAAAGCCTGTTTAAAAACTTCCTAATCCGGATAAAGAATTTAAAGTAACAGTCGACACTAGCGAAAAAGCTATAGGCGGACAACTAGGTTAACGAGATGAAAATAAAAAATTGCATCCAGTGGCATATTTCTCGAAAAAATTCTCAGAACCAGCAAAACAATACACGCTACCGGACAAAAAGCTTATGGCTATTGTTTAAGCATTTAAGAAATAAAAGCATTATCTTTATAGACCTAAAACACCAGTCAAGGTTTACACCGATTACAAAAACTTAACTACGTTTATAACAATTAAAGTATTAAACAAACAACAAATCGGATGGGCAAAATTCCTATCCTAGTTTAACTTTATTATTTTTTACATTAAAGGAAAAAAAAATGTGACAGCAAACATTTTAAGTCGACGAAGCAACTATAAAAAATTGGAAACAAAAAGCCAAATATTGTTGAAAAAAACCCAACAAGAAATTACACTTGCAGCTATAACTTTATTTAATCACGATAAATAAATTAAACAATTGTAAAAAAACCATAAAATAGTTTTATAAGCACTACCATTATCAACGGATACACCACTAACTTTCGAGCAAAGCAAAAACAAAGATAAAAAGGTATATTTAAATCCTAAACAACAATCTACGATCAAAGAACTAGTAAAGGCAATGCACGAGCATCCACTAGCAAAACATTAGGGAGTGTACAAAACACTGTCCCGGATACGAAAAAACTATAAATGTAAAGGACTTAAAGGCATAGTAAAAGAAGTAGTTTAAAAATGTGTCCTATGCAGAAAAAGCAAGGCACCACAGCACAAACCATATAAATTGCTACAACTAAAGCAAATACCAAATAAAGCTTGAAAGTTTATTGCATTTAACTTTATCGTTAAATTACCCAAGTTAAAAAAACCAATAACCGGAGTATTATACAATTTAATACTAGTTATTGTAAAAAAACTCATAAAGTATAAGTATTTCATACCATACATGAAATTAAGTACGGCAGAAAATTTAGCTTATATAATAATTAAACATGTTTTTAGCAAACATGGGATTTTAAAAAAAGCAGTCACGGATAAAAAAACGGTTATAGCTTTTAAGTTTTATTAATTGTTAATAAAAACATTAGGCGTTAAGCATTAATTGTTTACGGCTTATCATTTACAAACGGATAAACAAACAAAAAAACTTAATTAAACTTTAAAGCAGTATTTGCGCTACTACTTTAACAAACAACAAAACAATTAAGTTGAGCTTTTGCCTATAGCAGAGTATGCTTATAATAATTTTAATAATAAGTTAATAAAAATGTTTCCATTTAAGGCAAACTATGGATTTAACCTAAAAGGAAACCAAACTGCAATTAATAGCATTACAGCGCCTAAAGCAAAAATACAGGCGAAAAAAATCATAGGTTTACAACAAAAACTACAAAACGAGCTAGTATTTTTACAAAACCGTATAAAAGCTTATAGCGATAAACACAGGTTGTTAAAGCTAACCTTAGAAAAGGAAAACAAAGTGTATTTTTTAAGGCGCAACATTAAAACCAAACAACCAAGCAATAAGCTTAACTTTAAACTAATTAAACCATTTAAAATAAAAAAAGTTATTTTAAAAACCAATTATTAACTTAAGCTACCTAGAGGAGCTAAGTTATAGCTAAAATTCCATATCTTTTTTTTTAAACCAGCACCAAAAAACGCCGAACTTTAAACACGACTAAAAGTTAAACCAAATAAAAATTTATATAAGGTCGAAAAAATACTGGATTTACGTTAAAATAAAGGTACCTATAAATATTTAGTTAAGTAAAAAGGATACTCACATGCAAAAACCACATGAAAACTTAAAAAAAACTTAAAAAATGTAATAAGGATAGTTAATTAGTTTTACCGCCAGCATTTTAACCGGCTAAAGCCAAAAAGGCAAGGTTAACCGAAAAAAAAGAGTTAAGGGCACCCCAATCCACTTTGGAAAAAGCGATGGAAAAAGCCAACCGGGCTTGCTCTTTTTTTAACCAACGTTGCTTTTTCTTTAACTGCTTTTACGCTTTTAATTTATCCATGTTTTAAAAGCCACGTTAAGCCATTTTTACACCCTTTTTACGAAGAAATTTAATTTAACAGTTAAGCTAAAAAAAACGGGCTAGCAACTTTTAAGCATAACAATTTGTTTTTTAAAGCTTATCGGAGATTTCTCGTTTATATATTTGTAAGCGTTAATGCTTAAAAATAATATAATAAAGAGAATCTATGGGAATATGGTTTTTATCACAAGAAAAAAAATTAGCGTCATTATAAGATTTGCAACGATTAACACTATCCAACATTTTACAAAGAAAACCCTTATTAAAACACCGAGAATAAGGCATGACTTTATAGCTAAAAACTTTAATCGCAGATGAAATAGCACAACAACGTTCGGTAAAGGTAAGCGGGGTTAGTTTTATAATATAACCTGCTATAATAAGGAAAAGCAACCTTAAAAGGAGAAAAAAAAACCTATACAAAACCACTAAGGCAAAAAAAACACGCTAGTATTTATTAAGGACGATAAACCTAGGGGAAGGGGAATAATGTTACAAACCAACACATAAGGAGGCTAACGAGTTGGCCTAAGTGACCTAAAAGGCCCAATGAGGGGTATGGACTAGACCAGAAAACAAGCCACAGTTCTGGATATGGTCACGTGACACGCAGCTCTGTAAAGCTACGAAAGCGACTGCTCTAGGAGATTTATAAAGCAGATAAAACGCAACTGCTTTAAAAGATCTGTAAAGCAGATAAAGCGCAACTGCTCTAAAAAATCTATAAAGCAAATAAAGCAAACGGAAATTAAAAAAAAAGAAATGGTTTATATAATAACAAAACGTTCTTTTTGTAATTAGTATAGTTTTTACTTCACAATTTAATCTAAGCATACAGCAACTTCTTGGAATAGCTGTGTGAGAGTAATCTCTTAACAACCACTTAGTTACGACCCGACCGTACACGTTTGCACCTTAAGCACAATCTAATACATGGAGCTTCGAGTACTAACGCCTTTATAAACTAACGGTTTATTACATAAAGTTATTGTAAAACTAAGAAAATTAACCTTTTATATATAAAATTCGCTTTTTTTAGGGTTTACTTTTAACTTGGCAATTTATAGCGCGTTTAATATTTTTTTAATATATTTTTAATGTTTTTTAAGGTTTTTTAAGTATATTAAAATATTGTTAAAATATATTATTATAAATATGTTAATAAATTTGCGTAAGGCGTGCGTTATTTACGCCTAAAATATTGCTAAGGCATTAGTAAGTCCAAAAGGCATAACCAAAGATTTGTATAATTTATAACGTATGTAAAATGCCGTTTTCCACTTATTACTTAATGTTATTTTTGTTTAATTGTATGCGTTTAGTAGGTTAAATGCCGTAAACTATTTTGCGTGCACTAATTTATTTTATAAGTTGTTAATTTTAGGTATTGGTTTTATAAATTTAATAGTTTTAAAGTTTACGTCTTAGTAGTTTACTACTAATTTTTAATGTTGCTTTTTTTTTTTTCTAGTTTTGCGTAGTATTTAAAGTACCGGTGATCCTGCTGGTGATTTTAAAAATCAAATAAATTTTTTCTTTAAATTCTTTTTAAGAAATTCTCATAATTTTTCCAGTTGTTTTTTATTTATGTAATATAATAAAAATAATTATAATTTAGCTTTTTCCTTAAGCGGAATCTTATGGTTTTATAAACTATGCTTTGGTAATTTATCGTGTGTTTCACTAAACACATCGCTATAATCTTGATATTTTATTAGTACTTTGTTGTTAAGTATAAGCTTGGACTCTTTAATCATTATATAAATTTACAATAGTGGTTTAATAAAATTGCTTAATACCTATGTTTTAGGTTTTTTATTAGCTAATTTTTTTTTTAATATGTTTTACTAAAATTGGCTAATTTTTTAGTTTATTTTGGGATTGTTCTCTTGTAACTAAGGTATTTCCAAAATAATATTATGTTTGGATGTTTTTGTGATGTTAAGCACTAGTTGTTCTTTATATCCAAGGATGTTAAAAGAGAGTTTTATAGTTTCTCTTAAGACTACTTTATTTTTATATGCAATAAAACTTTTATTAACGGTTAAAAGTGGGTAGAGGTTGTTTTTAAGCTTTGTTAATATGTTTAATTGCTTAATAACTTGTAAAAAGATAAAGCTTGCTTAAGCTTTTGTATTTATAAGCGCTTATAGCTTATGTTTTTAATATATTAAATTAATTTTAATATGTTTGCTTTTTTTAACTGTTATAGCATAAAGTTTTTTAAGTTTTTTTAAAAATAGTTGTTGATTTGTTATAACTGCTTATTGTTATTTTTTAATTAATTTTGGCTAATTGTTGCTTATATTAGCATATTATTAAATTATTTAGTTATATTAATTGCTGCTTAAAACTTTTTAAAGCATACTATTATATTTTTGTTTAAATAATATTTTATTTTTTTATTTTTTGCATTTTAAATTATGTTAGGTTTTTTATGTTTATAAAAGTTTATTATATTTTTAAAGGATTTTTTGCTAAAGTTTGTTTGTTTTATTGCTATTACGGTTAGTTTTTTTGTTATTTTTTTAAGCTTTTTTTCTTTAAGCATTAGTTGGTTTTAATTAATTTATTGCGTTTGCTTTATTGTTTTATGCAATTTTATTGCTTTTTACTAAGCATGGATTTTATATTTATTATTAGTGCAGTTTTTTAATCGTAGGATTTGCTGCATATATTTTATTAGCTACTGTAGGTTTTCGTTAAATACTGCAAATTTTTATAAGTTTTGGTATACCGGTGTTATTTTCTTTTTATTTGCTTTGTATAAGGGTTGCGTTATGGGTTTTTTGTTTAGTTGTTTTAAAAACCACATGTGTTATAGTTTTTTTTTGCAGATAATGAATATATTAATATGTTATACAGCATATCTAAAAGATTTATTTGTGTTTTTTGTTTTTTGGTATTATTTCTGCCGGTTTTTAACTTATTATAACCTTGCTATAATAATGTCCTTTAACAATAAGCTCGGTAGCTAGGCTAAGTTAATTACTGGTATTTGTTTTGGCTTTTATTATAAGTGTGGGGTTATATTGCTATACATTGTTTAAAAATAGCCATATTTTTATGTTGTTTTTAGCCTTTAGCATATAAACTATTGCTGTTTTAGCTTTTTTTATTTAAGATTTTTATACATTTAATGTTTTACCTAAGCATTTTTCTCGTTAAATAAATTTTGCTACAAAGCTTTTTAATTATTTCCATTTAAATTAATGGTTACATTTGTTGTAGCTGCATATATGTTTTTTTAAATAAGATTTTTTTTCAAGCTATTTTTAATATTTATATATTAGGTTTTTAACTTTATTTTATGCAAAATCTCTTTTTAGTTTAATATTTTTTTAATTATTTTTATTGTTATTAGTTTAAATAAAATTTTTTTAAATAATTATATTTTGCTTGGTTTTATTATTAATATTTATATTATGTTTTTAGCAATTAATAAAGTTGTAAATATATTTGTTTTATTTTGTTTATTTTAATTATTTTATAAAAAGGTGTTTTAAACACACTTGTTTTTTTTTTTTGCATATGTTGCAATTTAGCACTTTTTTAATATATCGTTATTATAGTTAACTTTATTAGTGTAATAAACCGTTAGTTTGTAAAAGCGTTAATACTCGAAGCTTCACGTATTAGATCGTGCCTAGGGTGCGAACGTTGTACGGTCGGGTCGTAACTAAGTGGTCGTCAAGAGATTACTCTCACACAGCTATTCCAAGAAGTCGCTGTATGCTTAGATTGAATTGTGAAGCAAGAACTACAACTAAATACAGAGGAAACGTTGGTCTCTTATATAGACAGTCCTTTCTTCACCAATTCCCTAGTGCTCTGTTTGCTCTATAGATCACATAGAGCGCCTGCTCTATCTGCTCTACAGATCTCCTAGAGCATCTGCTCTATCTGCTCTACAGATCTCCTAGAGCATCTGCTCTATCTGTCCCACAGAGCTGCGTGTCACGTGACCTCTTCTGGACTGTGGCTTGTCTCCTGGTCCAGCCCAGTACCCCTCATTGGGTCGTTTGGTCACCTTTGGTCTCCCAACAGGTCGTCCTGCTGTTGGTTCGTAACAATTAGTTGCTAATTTTTAACATTGCGATTGTTATGGATAAAGCCTGCCTTGCTTTTTCTAGTTATTGTTCTTTTTTAGGCTTGTTATAAGCCCGGGCGTAGTGTTTTTTTTAATTGCAATTGTAACACTTAACCTTACTTAGGTCTCGCCTTTTTTTTATTGCATTAAGTTCTATTGGTTTTGCATGGGTACCTGATGCCGTTGACTTTATGGTTCGTTTTTTTTTTAAGTTGGGTATTTGTTAGGTTTGTTGTTATTTCTGTAAACGTTGCTTGTACAACCGGTTATTAATCTTTATTGCGTTAGCGATATAAGTCTTAAGATTGTTTGGTTGTTTGTTTTTATACAACTTATTTTTTACCTTATTTTTCAACCCTTGATAAAAGGCTGTTATTAAGGCATTTTTATTAAACTACGTTGTTTTAGCTGCTGTTTTTTAGAATTTTACTGCATATTTATATGCGGCTCTTGTTTAAAACATCGAAAGCAGCTTTTTTTCTGTTTTTTTTTTTTTTTTTAAATTTTTATACATATTAGTTAACGCTGTTTTAAATTCATTAAAAGATTTAAATACTGTTTTTATTTCTTTTTTAATATTATTAATATTATTATTTGTTATATAATTGTTTATTATAAGTTAAAACTATTTTAATGTGTTGCTAGTAAGAAATTTTGCAGCTATTATTACTTTGTTTCCGTTTAATGAGAAACTATTGTTATAATGTCGTAAGTAAGCTTTTGCTTGGGTTAAAAATCCTTTTAGTTGTTTTTAATCGCTGTTAAACTTAGTTGGCTTAACTAGCTTAAAAAGCTTAAGTTTTGGTAAGTTTATGACCTGCGTTTTTAGCTGTTAATTTTGTTGTTTTAACTGCTTAATTTTGTCCTATAAATGCATTAAGAAACTTTGCACTATTGCGGGTATTAGTTTAAGCTGCTGCAAAAACATTGTGATTATACACAGTTGTTTCCTAAACACTAAATAAGTTTAACAATTTAAAATATAACAAACCGTTAGTTTGTAAAGGCGTTAGTACTTAAAGCTCCACGTATTAAATCGTGCCTAAAGTGCAAACGTTGTACAGTTAGGTTGTAACTAAGTAATCGTTAAAAGATTACTCTTATATAGCTTATTTTAAAAAGTCGCTATATGCTTAAATTAAATTGTAAAGTAAAAACTATAACTAAATATATAAAAAACGTTGGTTTATTATATAAACAGTTTTTTTTTTACTTATTTTGTTTGCTTTTGCTGTTTTTTAAAAAACATTAAAAACTTATCTTTTATCTTTGTTTAAAGACCAGAGATATTTTTATAGTTTTTTGTTGTCTTTACAAAAACCATTGGTCACGTGACCTTTTCCTGGGCTGTGGCTTGTCTCCTAGTTTAACCCGGTACCTTTTATTGGGTCGTTAGGTCACCTTGGTTTTTTAACAGGCCGTCCTGCTGTTGGTTCGTAATAACTAGTAACTTAAACACCTAAAATTTAAAGCATTTAAACATTTTGTGCATTTATTTTAAAAAGTGGTTATTAAAAAACCAACCGGAGTTAAATGTAATGCATGCAAAATGGCTAAAATAAAACAAAAGATTAAAAAAGCACTAAAAGCTAATTATAAAAACTTTAAAAAAAAAATTGCAATTAACTTTTACAACTATAAAACCTTACTTAATAATAAGTTTTTATATGTTATTTTTATATGCCGAGCAACTAATGTATTATAAAATTATGCATTATTAAACCAAAAAATTAATATTTTTATAAAGGTTATTAGCGTTTATATAATATAGCTTAAATAATAATATAAGATTAAAGTTAAAGTAATTAAAGCAAATAATAAAATTATAATTAATAAGCCAAAAGTGGGCAAATGGCTAAAAGCACGCGCAATTAAAATTAAGCTTTTAGCACTAAATACCCAAGCTTAAAACGGCAGGGCTAAATGCTCAAAGGGTGTATTAAAAGCAAAGGCGCGTGTAATGCAAATTGGCTTAAAATTACCGATTTTCTTATAGCCAGAGATATTTAAGGCTGCCATATATTTATATAATTAAACGCTATAACAAAAAAATAGGTGAAAAACCTTGTTTAATGTCTTTTTTAAAGCAGTGTTATAAAAAACAAAGAGACCAATAGCTCCGGACAAGCGACCAAACCAGTTACACTTAAGAGTATATAAATGTAAAGCGTTTATAATCATAACAGATATAAAGCTACATTGCAAACAATTAAATCGACTTGGCTTAAAAGCCTAAATTGGTTACTTAATCGGATATTAATCATTTAACATTTATAAAGTTTAGGTGCCACACCTTAATAAGGTAATAAGCACTTAAAATGTAAGTTTTAACAAAAAAAAAGTATTTGATAAAAGTGAGCAAAACTTTTAAAACAACTTGAAAATAGCCATGGTTAAAGAAATACAAGCCATGGTTAATAAGTGCGCTTTAACAAAATCTAACAACATGTTAAAAAACCTAAAGCTAAAAAAAAAAACAAAAAAAATAATGGCCTTAATAAAAACACAAATTTAAAAGGACAAAAAAAAACTAAATGCTGGCATTAAAAACAACTATTTATATATAACACTTAAATTTGCACTATTCCCTATATTACCACCTAGTTTACCATTAGCACTGCTGTGCTATATAATACAAAACGGAAATAAAGCAGTTTATAAACCTTATAACAAAAATAAAGCAATTTATAATCCTTACAATGATTATAATAAAAATAAAGCACTTTATAAACCTTACAACGGAAATAAAGCAATTTATAATTTTTACAATAATTATGATAAAAATAAGGCAATCTAAAAACCTTTTAATAACCTAGGCATAAAAAGCCTTAACCCTTAAAAAGCAATATTTTTAGCAGAATTAAAAGCTTCGCCGATAAAGCGATTAAAACTGCGTACCTTAAATTGAGCTAGTGTTAAGCAAGCTTTAAGAAAAGGAACAAAACTACACAAAAAGTTTTTAAAAAATGCTTTTAAGCGGCGTAAAAAACTTGCCAACCATTTAATAGGGCATCTTTTCGAACAAGCTGAAAAAAATCACCTAAAAAGCCACCATAAAATGCATTTGTAAACAGAGATTAATAGAAAAAACCCTTTAATACAAAGGCATTAAATCTTAAACTATATATAAGTATACGTTTATAAGTTTAATAAACATAGGAGATTTATTAAGTGCAAAGCATAACTAGTTATAAAAAAAATCAGCAGAAAAAACTGCTGTTTAAATAAATATATGTAGCCACTTTAGCAGAAAAATTATTTCAAATATTAATAGCCATAGCAGCCAAGTTTAACCTCGAAATAATATAATATAACGTTGTAAATGCCTTTATACATGCCTTTATTAAAAACAAAATATTTATGCATATGCCATATGGCTATTGTAAAAAAGGTATAATTCTCTAGTTTAACAAAGCGTTGTACGGACTTAAGGTTTTACCACTACTATGGCAAAAGAAGTTTTTAAAAACTTTTATAAGCCTAGGGTACAAACCAGTCCCTTATAAGCCATGCTATTATACACAGAAAAAAGTTATGGTTTTTTTTTACGTTAATAATATGATTATTGCATATAAAAGGCATTTATAACCAATGGTTAATTAATTTGCTTAACAGCTTAAAAAAAAGTATAAAATTACTAAAGGCAAAAAAATACAATAGTTCCTAGGGATGGAAATTATCTAGGACCGGCTCCAGCAAAAGATTTAGCTTTTTTAAACCTTTTATATTGAGAAAATTTCCAAGCTAATATTTTTTACAAACAGGCTCCCTTACACTCCAATGGGTATAAAAAAATTATTACCCCGGCAAAACTATGCCGCTTAACATAAAATCTAAAAATACCAACAAAAAATTGGTTTTTTTTTTTTGCCTTAGTATTAACAAGATTAAATATTGCATTTATAATATTAAGACTTGCTTGGTTTTTTATAAACTTAAGTTAAAAACACTAAAATGCTGCCGACTAAATATTTAAATACCTATATTAAACCAAATATTTTGCTTTTTAATTTAAAAGCAAAAATAATTTAGTTGTTGCAAATAATGCTTTTTTTGCTAATAATATTATAAATTATTAAAGCTTATAAGCATTTGCTATAACTTTATTTAAAGGATTAATTAATTAAAAAGCAAATAAACAAAATATAATTATTATATTAACTATAAAAGCTAAATTACTTGCTTTAGCATAAGCTATTAAAAAAATAATATATATTAATTAACTTATTATAAAACTAAAAGTATAACTAAACTAAAAGAAAATTAAGGTGAAATATAATAATATTTAAACTATTAAGCTAATAACAGCAGAGATTGCTTTGCTAAAAACTAAGTTATGCTATGTAAACATATATAATCACTAGCTACAACAAAAAGTTAAACGAGGAGCTATTACAGTAAAATATACGCCTTTAGCAAAAATAAAAGCTAATAGGCTAACAAAAGCTTTGCCTGCTTAAAAATGGCCTGGATTTTTAAATCAATTAGGATTAATAAACGTACAGAAAAAATTAAAGAACAAAAAGTTGGAAATAGATGGGATTAAAGCCCAAAAAAAGATTTTAAGTTAAAAACCCGAAACTTTATATTTATAAAAGTGATCCAGTCAGCCTACAATAGTTGCCAGACTGAGGAGGTGTGTTAGATTTAACGATATGCACACTAGACAGACTCCTATAGGTGTCGGATATAACGATTACCTCTATAGTCACGCTATCACAACGTACCATGGTGGTACGATGAGACCTACCACCTACGGGTTAAAAGAGGGAGCCAGAAGACAGAGGTTCTCGACAGACGGAAAAAAATACACAGAAAATCATGACCTCAACGGGTTATTGGCTTAAATCTGACACAAGTCATGTTCTCCAACATATGCAAACACGCCAAATCCTCGTTCTGTCGGGTAAAAGGTTGCCGAGCGCCCTACCGCGATCCTACTCACTGGTGTGAGCGGCCTACTAGGACACCACTTACTAAAGTACCTATTAGAAAAGACGTCAGTTACCAAAATCATCTGCATAGCGGTGCAAAGGCTGGCCAAAAGACTCAAATCCGGTCAACTTCCTCCGCCTAGCGCCCGAATCACATATTACGAGGGAAATCTCGGTCTACCGGCGTTCAGATTGGCAGAGCCGGGGGGGGGGGGGGGGGTATTAATAATAATACTCATACTGTAAGAAGGATATTTGGCAAAATCAACACTGTGATTTACAGCAGCTCGAACACTTCGCACTTGAAGTCTTACGACGCCATACGGACCGTCAACGTCGAGTCTACGCGACAGCTGGTGCGACTGTGCCTGCCGCGTCGCATTCCGATCCACTACGTCTCGTCGTCGGCGGGGGTGGCCCCGGTGGCGCAGAGAGACCCGTTCACGGAAGTCTCGGCGATGGACGACCCGGCGGTGGCGGCGCTGCTGGAGACGTTCGACGAACCAGATGCAAAGCCATGTCCGGCCCTGGTGAAGGGTCGTGCGTAGTCATATGACTGTCGTTTTAGCAGGTAGACCAGAAAGCTGAGTCAGAGTAAGGGGGGAAACTAGGTAGACAGATAAGTACCTACCTATGCAAGCATATATATTCGCTACTGAACGGGACGAGCCGGATCACTCCAGAGAAAAGGGAATCTTGAATACCTTATATATCTGTCCGGGACTACTTGTATCTGATCAACGGATGAGCTATACAGTAGGTACTAATGAGCCGAGCTAATTACAACGTCCACCGCCTACAACGGTCCACCTCTCGCAATCTTTCAAGACTCCTGGAATTCCTCTCAAGATCCGCCATTCTGAATGTCCCAAAGCCTGCTTCTGCATCAACGTCAACAAGGTTCTCCTTGCTCTGATTCTCGCTCGGATGCACCGCCGAGCATGTTCTTCAGAATTCCGGCTGCCTCGGCTGCATACTTGCACTTGCTACGGATGCGCTCGCCGTACCAGTAGAACAGGAGAGGCCCCGGCATGCAAAGCACAGACAAGAAGGCCGGGATGGAGCTGGCCCAGTGCACGTTCAGCCCGCTATAGATGGCGGGGGCGATGACGGGGAACACGGCGCCGAAGATGGAACGCAAGACCGAGTTGGCTGCCAGCGCCGAGGCCGCGTACACGACGTACGAGTCGACGAGGTAGTTGATGAGGCCCAAGAAGACGAACACGAGGCCGGCGCCGAAGAAGCCGGTCCCGACGAGGGGCACGATCCAGTGCATCTCGGGACCGTTGGTCCATGCGAACCAAAAGAGCCCGACGGGGAGGAGCACGGAGCCGATGATGGCCGGTGGCAGGCGGGCCTCTGGGGGAGCGAAACCGCCGTTCGCCTCGACTACTCGGAGGTATCGTTTCTGTTCGACGAAGATATAGTAGAAGACGGTGACCAGCATGCCCACAGCGATGGCCGCGAAGGCTAGGCCGGTCATGCTGAGCTTCCAGCCCCGGAGCTCGGTAAAGATGACGGGGTACGCGGCAAAGAGCAGATACAGCGTCCCGTAGACGATGGCGATATAGATACTCGTGAGCAGCACGATGGGCTCCCAAAATAGCAGGATCCAAGGTCGGAGGAAAGCCGTCTTGAACTGCTCCGCTATAGTTTTGGGCTTCGATTGATTAATGCTATCTGTTTTTGACTGGTAGACCTTCCCCGTGAGATGGGACAGCTTTGCGGCTCTAGTGCGGAGGAGGTACGGTGTGTAGGTTTCTGGAACCCCTACCGACCCGACGAGGAATATGATGCCAGTGAAGATGGCCATGAGTCCCTGGTTCCACTTCCATCCAGCGGCCTCGACTAGGAAACCAGAGGCAATCGGGCCTGGTAGTGTGTGACGAAGAGTGGCGTTAGCATTTATGTTCATGGTATGCACTAATAAACTAGGTACCAATCGGATCAATCTGATTAGGGGTATGAAGGGTTGGGTAAGTGTATCATGTATACCTAGGTAGGTAGGTAGGCAATATAAAGGTGCCTACCTCTTACTTACCTAACGATGGACCTAGGAACGCAGCCCCTACAAAGATGGCAAGCGCCAATGCGCGCTCGTTCGCATCGAACATATCTGCTACAACTCCCGCCGCGTTGGTTAGGGGCGACGACCCGAATGATCCCGCCAGAAATCGAAGCACCAGCAGAGTCTGAATGTTCTTGGAACCGATCGCCCCCGCATTTAGGGCGGCAAGGGGCAGATAGGTGACGGCGTAGATGATCTGTCTCCCATAAAACTCTGTGGGCAGGGAGGAGGGGTTCTTCTAGTCAGGTAATCATCGTTCAAATTGATTATACTTATTCGCCTCATCATATCCGTTGCCCCGGGGGAAGCAGGAACTCACCACTCAAAGGCGCCCAAAAGACCGGCCCGATCGCGAATCCCAGTACGAACAACGAGACGCCCAGAATAGCGACGTCGGTAGAGGCCCGGAACTCCTCCATGACCTCTCCCGTGGCGCTCGAGAAGGCAGAGCTCGAGAACGAGACGGCTAGCGTCGCAGCCGCCATGATCATAGCGTATACCCATCGTTTCGCCTTGGAGAACTCCATGGGGTTGTATGGATCCCCGGGTACGAACTCGACTATGAACGGGGACAACGGAGTGCCTTGGCCCATGTAGCGGTGGGCTAGCACTTGATCGGTGACGCCAGCCTGATCGAAGAGATGTTTGAAATGGCTAATTTTGAGTCGTGGTGGTGGTGATGGAACCTGCATGGCTGCCGCCGTGCTGCTTCTGTCGAGCTTGGCCTCCATTGTAGGATGCTAAGGAAGTAGTGAGGTCTTTTCTCCGATGGAAAAGTCTCGCGTTTGGTCTTGAGTAAACAGTGTAACAGGTAGTTTATAAGGCGTCCAGCCAAGTCGATGAATCTAAGTATCCATATAAGCGTAATTGGAGACAAATTCACAATACAGAAGGGCTCCAACAAAATAAAATCACTTTCAGATACTTTGACAATAACAACAAGGGGGCTTACGGCTGGGCATGAAGTTAGGATAATATACCAAAGGAGCCGGTGCTCACTCGCTCGGTAGGATCAGTCGGTTGGATGAACTTCAGTGACGCAGTGCCATATGACAACCTTAGGTACCTACCTACCTACCTACTTTAGCTCAAGGCGAGACAAAGCTGAAATGCGCCTGGGCCAGACGTGTATGGTACAGACAACGCATGACCGAGGCAACCTTGAACCTCGGCA
The DNA here is from genome assembly GCA_022385695.1 of Xylaria arbuscula. Taxonomy (NCBI): domain Eukaryota; kingdom Fungi; phylum Ascomycota; class Sordariomycetes; order Xylariales; family Xylariaceae; genus Xylaria; species Xylaria arbuscula. The sequence goes on along the minus strand of MU279353.1, from coordinate 810,843 downwards.
ACTCCAATCGGCCTAATCATAAAATGTCACTTATAAGCCACTTTTGAAACACCGAATCAATACAGCCATCGCCACAACCATTGCCTTTCCTTACTGCGGCCATCGTTATCACTATCGTCAGATCATGCAATTACCTCACCGTGAGGTTAGTGGCCAGAGTCAAGGTAGGGTCCGGGTCGGTAGTTGTAAATAAGTACCTAAGGTTAGGGGTAGGGGTTGGGTTTAGCGTTGAGGGGGTGGCTTCACCGGGAGCGGGCTAGGGCTTGAAATTCGACACCTCCAATTCTTGCCCATATTCATGTCCGGCACTGACTGTGCATTAGGTCTAAGCCTAGGTAGGCTGCCGTACCATGTCAGCCTATTATAAGTAACACATCCCTGTAAATACTCCGTACCGGTCAACCAACAACTTTGATACTGTGTAATGGCACACGACGACATATAACTAAGCCGGGGTAATTAAAGAGTTATAACGGGCCTTGTCTTCTGCCTACTGCTCACCATCTCGGTTTACTAGATCAATTCCAGTATTAGATTAGAGAGCAATAGCGATTGGCAGACTGCGAGAACAACCAATCGTAGTTCCGCCAGCCCGGTACTGAAAGGATAGACAGTAGGGGTCAGGCAAGGGTGCATATGCACGCGCTTCACCTAGCTGCTGAAGCGGCAAGTATCTAGTCTCACATCAGCTCCATGCGGTGTATACTCCGCATTTGTTTGTGCCATATCAAATCTTGCTGGATTTGACGGGACGAGGATCCGTAACCATGATGCACCTGCATGTGAGATCAGGCCTCTGCGGCGCGATCTTGTGTACTGTCACTCAAGATGGAGGGTAAAAGTTATCATACTCGGCAAGTATTGATAAGGTAGCTCTCCCCAAGCCCCCTCAGGGGAGCTTGGATCTGTTTCCAGATCTCGTCCACGTGTCGGCGTCTTAGTTTGAAAACTTGATCTGATTAACAGGACACCGACAATATGGCACTCTCGGGGTATACCGTAATAACAGCCGCGTTGGCCTACCTCCTGTATAGTGTCGTGATTGTTATTTACCGCCTGTTCTTCCACACGCTAGCGAGATTTCCCGGTCCGAAGATAGCAGCTGCGACAGCATGGTACGAAACCTATCACGACCTCAAGCCACCTGGCGGTCAGTTCATGAAGAGGATCAATGAGCTGCACAATATCTATGGTGAGATCTCATAGAAACCGAGAAGAACAGAACCATAGCTCATGTATATCTTTAGGTCCTATCGTGAGAATAAGCCCTGAGGAGGTGCACATACGCGACTCCAAATTCGTCGAAGTCTTATTTGCTGGACCAGGCCAGGTAAGCGTCTTTCGCTCAACTTCAAACACATACACATCGGACTGACTCTCTCACGTCAGGGAAAACGTGACAAGCACGTCGCCGGTGCTCACGCAGCCGGTACGCCACAAGGAGGTATGTGTCACGGGCAAAACAGGTTCGTCTCAGAATGAGGCGAGTACGTAGCTGACGATGAAATGAACAAGTCTTCGGAACCCAAGCCCACGATGTCCACCGTCGACGACGAGCCGCTCTCAACCCGCTCTTCTCCAAGACGGGCGCGGCGGCGGCGGAAAGCATGATATATGACAAGGCCGATCTCCTACTCCGCCGGGTCGACGAGCAGATCATCCGCGACGGGTTCTCGGACCTGCGCAAGGTGTTTGCGGCGCTCGCCGTCGACGTTGTGTCCGAGTACATCTCCGGACGATCGGCCGGTTTGCTCGAAGACGAGGCCAAGACGACCCAGTGGCACGACTCCATCAGGACTCTGGCTTACGCGATCCCTGTGGTCAGACAGTTCAACTGGCTCATGCCGTTGTCGATGGCTATTCCCCGGGGGCTAATGGATCGACTTGCGCCCAAAATGGCGTTGGCCAACGGGGTACACAATGTAAGTATCGTGCTATCTTTGTACCCTAGAGGATTCTTCTGCTCATAACTGTCAAAGGAAAGGGAGGCCGAAGCCCGTATAGCCATTCAATTGCAAGCGCAGGACCAGTTGACGCAGAAATCATCTGATTACCGAGCTGCCCCGCTGCAGCATCTTGCCGTATACCGCACACTACTGTCGAACGACGTTTTGCCCCCCTCGGAGAAAGAATACAACCGGATGTCACATGAAGCCGTCACCATCTTAGCAGCGGGCGGAGAGACGACGACGAGCGCCTTGACGGCCGCGGTGTACTTTGTCTACAGTGACAAGGGGACGATTTTGCCCAAGTTGCTAGTGGAACTAGGGTCTCTAATAAACGACGAGAACCCGAGGCCTCCTATTTCGAAGCTTGAGAAGCTTCCGTATTTGGTATGTTTCATGTTGATGTCAGTTATGCTTGCGCTCGTCGTGTTGACTTCAGTAATATCAGACTGCTGTGATCAAGGAGACGTTGCGCATTACGACTCTTACGGGACGATTGACTCGAGTCGCCCCGGAGAATACCCTCACGTATGGGAAATGGTCAATACCAGCAGGAGTGAGTCCACATCATAACTCTGTGATGACGGAAGACAATGAACACTTATTTCTGACAATGTGTAGACTGCAATCGGCATGAATCTCCGCGACGTCTCCCTAGACCCGGAGATCTTCCCCGAGCCCACTAAATTTGATCCCGAGAGGTGGCTCCCCGGAAACCCTAACCTTGATCTGTGCAATCGGTACTACATGCCGTTCAGCAGAGGGACTCGGGCGTGTGTAGGATTAAAGTGAGTCAATCATCCCACAGGATATCATATACATACACAAATGTCAGACTGTTAGTTTGAACGGGAGAGTATCGACTAACAACCGACCAACAGCGTCGCATATGCTGAACTGTACATTGTACTGGCCACAATTTTCCGCGCCGTGGATTTCGACTTACATGACACCGTGAGGGAGAGGGATGTGGATTTCGTTCGGGACTTCTTTATCGGGGAGACGTCTGCTGATGCAAGGGGTGTGCGGGTAAAGTACGGCTCTTCGCGAACTATATGAAGAAGAATAATTACCTAAGGAAGGACTGAGTCAAAGAGCTGACGTTGGGTTGGGGATCTTGTCTGCTCTCTGGAATGGTCATGCCACATATGACATGAGTAGACTGACACCTTCCCTCACGCCAAGGGATATTTAACAAATTAGAAACTCTGAGTCAATACCTTATATATATACTGCACTGGACTGTCTGGGGTATCGATGCCTCTCTCTGAGAGCAATTCTGGGAGGTCTTACTCCTCCTCATTCGGAGTGAAATCGGGCTGCGTCGCACTGCAAGAAAAGTATTATTTGTCCAAGCCCTGCCTTGAGGTAATTACTAGAGGGTTAAACCTTTGGAGGTTCCCACCAAAGGTTTAACCCTCTACTACTCCGTACGGTCACTCTGGATCACTGTAATTCTAGTGCGGGTAAGCTTGAACCCTGTTCAAAAAGTTGTCCAGGAAAGGCAGCCAAGACTGCCAAGGCCTGTTTTCATTGGATGCATAGACCTTGTTCATTAGCTGGCTATTATAAGTACACACATGGAGCCCTTCGGGCTGAGGCGCGGTACATAAACTAAGGTTACGTCCATAGATGCTCTTCTAATATTTATAGCATTTTCCTCTTCGTATAAATTGCCGTCGTGTTTTTCTTCTTCTTCTCCCATCACACCTATTTCGCGACAAGTCGGTTTGCACCATCTTTTAGGTTCAGCGTGCGTCTCGGGGAGACTCACATTGCCAACAACAATGCCGAATCCAAAGGTCCAAGTCCCCTTGGGGGTTCTCGACCATTTTCTTCCTCCTCATTACCTGCCCATGAGCTGGTATCTCCCCTTGAAGGAAGATGTATCGGCCGAAGAAGCCTTCGCTGCTCTAGAGGCTGGCCTGCGTCAAACATTCAAACAAGTACCCTGGCTGAGCGGCAAAATCTACAAGCAACCCCCAACGACTCAGGGATGGCGTCCCGGCCAGCTGGAGATCAGGTACGATCAGGCAATCCTCGCGGATGATGACGCACCAGTGCCGCATTTCAAGGCCAAGATATTACCGCTTACCGATGACTCGATGAGTTACGAAGACATCCGGGAGAGCGGTTACCCTATGGACGCCATCGCCGATGAGGACATCTTCTGGGGCGAGTTCCTCACGGTGCCCGAAGAGGACGAAGGAGCCGAGTGCTTCCGAGCCCAGGCCAACTTCATTCCCGGAGCGGTTATACTGTGCGGCGCATGTCACCACAATGCCTGCGACGGCATAGCCGCGTTTGACGTTTGGAGGTTATGGGCAGCTAATTGTGACGCCCTTCAGTCTAACACCGCTCCCGGGGTGCCCGATCCGTTGAGTTCGGATCGCAGTCTAATCGAGCGCATCTGGGCCGAGGAGAGCAACGGCTCAATGGTGAACAAGAGTGATGCGAACTTGACTACATACAGCTTGCTAGACATGAAGCCCCCCAACGCACCCGAAGCGGCCCCGAGTGCTCCGGCTAGGCCATCGCAGCCGTTCCCGAAAGAGCCCATGCAGTCGGCCGTCTTCTACATCTCATCCGAGAACTTCAGCGCGCTGCACAAGCGTTGCGTGGACGAGGCAGGCGCCGCAACGCACATTTCGGGAAATGACAGCATGACGGCGCTCATTTGGCGTAGTGCGCTCAAGGCGAGACATGCGGCCGCTATCGCTGCTGGTCGCACAAGCGAGTCCGAGGACGCCGAGGCGCATCTTCAATTAACGCTGGACGGGCGACCGGACATCTCGGCCAAGGGCACCATGCCGTTCGTCTACATGGGCAACCTGGTCTTCTGGAACCGGTGCGCAATGCCATTATCCAAACTCACGGCGCCCGAAACCAGCACCGCGAAGGTGGCACTGTTCATTCGGACAGTAGCCGAAGCGGCCACGGCACAGACCATGCTGGACGCCTACGGACTGGCGCGTCGCCTGGAGAATCTCGGGAGACTGCAACTCACAATCCCATCGCCTCTGGACTACGACATGATTCTTTCTTCTCTGATTACGTTACGCACCGACGATATCAAATGGGGCGGGCGCGTCTTCGCCAAAGGCGGCAAGCCTGACGCGCTTCAGCCCCTCTTTGATGCCATCAACACAGCCGGACGCCTATGCTTCCCGATGCCGCGCAAGGCCGGTGGGGGCGTCGAGATTGTGCTGAACCTGTACCAGGATGAATTGGATCTGTTACTTGAGGATGAGGAGTTTGGCGAGTACGCAGTGTATATGTGAAGACACGCACGCACATGTACTTCTACCTACAGCACAAGTTCTATAATAGCGCACTGCTTCGGAACGACGAATGGTTATCCCAGATGTTTCTTCTCGTGGCTTTTGTTGTTCATCACAATCCGTCAAGAGATTTCAAACGATCATTTATTTGCCCACATACTAATAAGTACTTCCCTTACCTTTACATGGTGCTCTGAAGACGGACGCGACTTCCCTGGCCTACGTTAGAGGGATCTGTTGCAATCAACGATTTCCACATGCAGCGTACTTAGTATTCAATAGGATGACTATGATCTGTGTAATCTGTGTGTTCCTCCGTACATTATCGCCATTGGACAATTTTGAAACAAAATGTGTGCCAAGTCTCTCCAACACCCCAAAATCCGTGCCAAATGCCTCCGAGGCTTGATTTCTGCGATCCCCGCAATCTCCGCCATCTCCGAGGACACCCTTGATGCCTGAATTACAACATGATCTCGGCAGCACCCGCACGGCCCCGCGCAGACCCAAAGCTGACTAACGCTATAAGGCCTTGAATGCCCCGAGGTGCCCATCTTAACCCCGGCAACCTGGTATATCCGAGCGTCTTTGGAGGACCAACTATGATCTAGACCTAATCGCTGGACTCTGCCCCTAACGGCCTAGACAGGTATTTTGCATCGACGTGAAGCCCAAGGAAGTTGAGCGCAGGGTACGTCAACTTGTACTTCAATCTCCGCAGACCAGGATTTCGACTCTCACCGGCTTCATAATCGAAGCAATCACACTTGGCAGCATGTCACCCAGAACAGAACTAAGTCCATGCATTTAATTTTCAAAATGTAAGAAAGCTGGTTTCTGTGTTTATCCTAGATGTAAAGTGTACTTAAGACTCTGATGTGTCTATACCCACTGCTTGTCACCGTTGTGTGAGACGAACGTGCCAGCAGAGCCATTCTCGATGCTGGCCTTTTCCCAGGTTGCCCGAACACTCTTAACAGACTCCTCGGGAGAGATGGGTCCCTTGAAGTGAGGTGCGTAAGCGACGAGCTTCTGAACGAAGCCGCCCAAGCCTTTCATCTGCTCGGGTGTGACTACGGGCGAGGTGTCAGTAGGGCTCTGTCGAAAGAGAGAAAGGCGATGGGGGAGACATACCATTCTTATAACGGCCGACCTCGACCAGTCCAGGGCTGATGCTGATGAACAGAATACCCTCGGGCTTATATTGGGCGCTGAACTTGGCGACGACGAGGTTCATCTGGGCCTTGGAGGCGGCATACAGTGCGCCTCCAGTGTTGTCGATCAGGTTGGTGAAGTCGACGTCACCGACAGCAGTGGATATGGTGATGACCTTCTTGGCCTTGCCCTTCTTGACTAGATGGATGAGAAGGTTGAAGAGATGGATGTTGCCAAGGACATTGATCTTCAGGAGCTCAAGGGCACCAGCTTCCAGCACCTCAGGCTTGTCGGCCCTGTCAAACACGGTTCGTCAATAGATGAGTAAAGCAAATCACAAAGGAACTAGAACCTACAGGGCACCAATGGGTCCAAAGGCGTCGAACTCGGAAACAAGACCTCCGTTAGCAACGATATAGTCGATGCCACGGTCGCCGACGATAGACTCGACTTCGGCAGCGGCTTGCTTCAGCGACGCGTAGCTGGCGAGGTCTCCCTCGACGATGTGGATGTTGGAGCGATCGCTAAGCTCGGCCTTGACTCTGTCCACGGTCGCAGGCTTGTTACGGACTATGCCAACGAACACGTCTGCGGGATTCTCCGAGAGCTGCTTCATGAACTCCCACTAGACACCATTCATTCAGTGGAATTGACCCCTGGCGCGGACCGGCGAAGGGCGCTAACTTACCCCGATACCCCGAGAGACTCCGGTGACAAGGTATACAGACATGGCTAGCTGGTAGGGGAGTATTTATCAAGCAAGGTAAGAGTACTGGGTGTTGATAGGTAGCGAGGTTGAGAAGACGGGTATTGGGGTAACAGGCTATGACAGGAAAAAGCTCAAAGCAGGCGTCAGTATTCCTCTCAGCGTGTTTAATAGTCAAGCCGTGCTTAATAATGCAACGAGGTTCCTGGTGTATTGGGATTGATTGTTAAGCATGATTTCCAGCTGCATCCAGCCGCATCCAAACGCCTGGGATACTATGGCACAAACAAAGAAGACATCTGCCTGGGTGCGGGGGATGTGAAGGGAGCCGAGGGAGCCCAGGAATGCTTCGTCTTCGTGGCGATCGGCATCCTTCCCCTCATTTTTTCGTGCCTTCAGCGAAATATTGCGACGAATCGAGTTGGAGACATGGGAGGCGAGGGAGGCATGGGAGGGGAGAGGTTGTGCGCGGCTCCTATGCGAAAGCGACAGGGGTGGTGAAAGTTGTCGTTTGAAGAAGACGAGCGTCGTACTGCATGAGACATGGTGCTATATGACGTAGCATTATAATAAAGATAGTGCAGACGTTTCAGCCTGCTGTTCAAAATAGGGTAGACTTGCATGAGAGTAAATCCGGATCCCTGCAATTGCTCTACTTAGTAAGCCCTTTGCGGCTACTTACTTAATTCGGACGGTGACTGGGTGCCCCGACTTCTGCTAATCATCTACGGAGACTAACCCCGATATGGTAAAGTCGAGCCAAATACCCCCCTAAAGGTATTTATAGCATCCCGACATACGGTAGTGTATTGATTTCTAGAAGCGCATCATATACGCCTTTTACGTACCTTTGGCGACGTTAATGGCGGTGAGGCAGTTGGCACAGGCGGTAGGTGGGCATACGAGTGCTTACCTTAGGTATTGGTGATTTGCAATTACTGTGTGAGATTTGTGCCTTCAGTACAGTCCGTCTCTCGGCCGCCAGGACCCAGGACCCAGGACCCAGGACCCCCCACCAACAGGCGTGTTTCTTGTCAGCCTCCCAGCCTAGAAGCGGGTCGTACGTACCACCTAGGTCTTCTATGGTGATGCGTGATGCGCTTGGGATTACTAAGTATGCGCCTAAGCACATAAGTCATAACTTGGGAAATCTCACTTCATTCGCCGCTGGTCCGCTGCATGCACGATCCAAGCGCTTCGTGTCAGTCTCACGCCCGGTCAAGGACTTTGAGCGCCGGCTCCGTTATCGTTGATCGTGTCCAACTTGCGACGGAAAGGTACAGCCAAGTCCGGCTGCTGACAATCGAAGGATTATTCGACAACAACTTTCAGCTATCGGCCCGCTCATCTCTCTCCCACTGCCTCGACAATGGCATTATCGTCAAGTTGCGCATATAGCATTAGTCGGCACGATGCAAACCACATACACCATACCGACCACACCTTGACCCGAGGTAGGCCTTAGGAATCTCTTCTTCCTCTCTGCGAAATTACGCCACTCCTCTCTGCCCATCTCGCCCAACATGGCTGTCGTCGATATGTACTTATTCCCAAGCCTGTACTACCCTACCCTAGGGGTCTTGGCCTCTCTGTCCGTCGCCTTTCTGGCTCTCTCCTGGCTCTTGAAGCCCTCTGACTTGAAGTGGTTGCCCGGGTCAAGAAGATGGTCGATGCCCCCGGGGCCATCTGGGTTGCCGGTCCTGGGAAATCTGCTGCAGATGATGAGAGCTCGCCGTGGAGGAGCCACTGCATTCACACAGTGGGTGAGTGTAGAAGAGGAAGAAGTCCAGTGCTATCAGATCACGACAGGTTTCTAATTTTGATCTATCTAGCTTGCATCTCTGATCCCATATGGTGACATGACGACGCTGCATATGGGGTCTAGGACTTGGGTAGTGCTCAACACTGACCGAGCCGTCAATGAAATCATTGCCAAACAAGGGAGAATCACGAACGAGAGGCCTCATATGCCCATCGCGAGTGATCTGGTGAGCAATGGAAAGCGCACCGGTAAGTTCTACCTTTGAAGTCATGTTCCCACCTTTCCCATCTTCTCGGAATACTCATTTTATTTCCCTCGAGTCGGAGTTACTGATTCCCCCCCGTGGTGTAGTGATCCGGCAAGAGAAAGAATGGCGTGAGGGGCGCCGCGTCATGCACCAGCTGCTCAGTGGCTCTAATCTAAAGGTCTACGCCGGCATGCAGGAGCTCGAAAGCGTAGACATGTTGCGTCTATACCTTCGGGAGCCCGGCTTGTGGTACGCCCACAACTTTCGGTATGCCACTTCCGTGCTTTACCGTATTGTCATGGGATACCCTTTGCGCAAGACGAAAGCACAGCTCGATGATTATCAGAAAGTAACAATCGAATTTGTTTCGAGTATTAACAAGAGCTACGTAGACTTTTTCCCTTTGTTTAGCAAGCTGCCTTATGCCTTGCAAATATGGCGAGAGGCCTGGGCTGAGGTTGGTGCGTTTCATCGCCGCGTTTTCCAGGACTGGTGGGATCCCATTCGCACTGCTGTGGTTCAAGGAGGAGCGCCGCCTTCATTTGTTCGCGATGTCCTCCTCCATCCGGACACACGTTACGGTGGAGACGACGAAGAAGCCATGTACCTAGCTACCTCCGTTATGGCAGCGGGTGGCGATAACACTCGCATGACTATCAATGTCTTTATCATGGCTATGATCGCGAACCCGGAAGCGCAGGTACGGGCACGGGAAGAAGTCGATCGCGTATGTACGAGCGCCGATGGTCAGTCTCTGAGGCTTCCCAAGATGTCTGATATGCCCGAGATGCCGTACGTAAACGCCATGATCAAGGAGGTCTTGCGGTGGCGGCCCACGGTGCCTATTGTTCCGCCTCATCAACTCACTGAAAATTTGGAGTTTGATGGTTACTTCATCCCTGCTGGCACATGCTTCCTCATCAACTCTATAGGGCTGTCGAGCGAGTTTCCCAATGCCGACAAGTTCCAGCCGGAGAGATGGATGCAGAGTTCAGCGCCGGAAGCCGACAAGATCCCCAACTTCTGGGGCTTCGGAGGCGGACGACGGATCTGTGTCGGTTGGAAGGTTGCAGAGCAAGCTCTGTTCATCGCGTTTTCTCGTTTGGTTTACTGTTTCGAGTTGAGCCCGGTGAGTCTACTTCTATGACATTTCACTTTGATGTCTACATTGCGGATCGCTAATACATGACACACACAGGACGGGCCCGTCGATAGCACTAATTTGAATCACCAGACACTTAATATGCCATTCTCGGTCAAGGCTAAAGTCCGAAGCCCCAGTCACGCAGCGCTCATTGAGGGTGAAGCTGTCAAGTATGAAGCTTCCTTCTCCGAGTTCGGAGCCAAATAAGTAAAAATGACATGACAAACTTTGCAGACATAGAATAAAACCAAGAAATTCAATAGAAGTCAAGATCAGTGCGTACTCGATGAAGTTGGTGTTTCCAATTCATACATACCTGTTCATCGTCTTGATCATCACCCCTGAAAGACGATCATAAAAATCAAGATAGTCGAGTTCAAATTCATTGCTACTGTAATATTTCTCTATAATCAATTATTGCGCCTTTCATTTTCGTGATGCACGAGAATGACTGCTTTGTACACTTTGACACAGAAGCTGGCATGTAACATGACAGCCAGAACAACACCAGATCAACCGACTTAATGTTTTGATGACTCAGTCACCATGCGACGTAACCGCATTTTCTCGGTCTGAAGAAACATTTGCCACTTGTGCTTTTGTAAATACACCATGGCATTGAGACAATCAGCTTCTTAGCTCTTTCATCTAATTGCATTGGTCGGTACTGGATAGTGAGGCTCGGAAATACAAATCAGTTCCCTAAGTTGCCATCTGATGTTCCCGTGATCTTACGCGCATTACGTCCACAATTGGTCTAAAGCAACAGACTTGCATGCATACTACGTAGTAACAACTAGGCTCGAATACAGGGCTGAAGTACTGGTACAAGCTATCACTAGATCTGGAGCATTTTCAGGATAATAATCCTTCTAGTTGCCGCGTGGTGCTCTTGGCATCTCATTTGTATAATAAGTCCCTGGCTGCGTTTCACCTTCCAACCTAGATGTACCGCGCCGCCCAGATGCATGCGTAGTCCAGTTTATTCATCCTTGCATTGCGGAGGCGAAGCCGTAAGGCATGCGTCCGGATCTCCTAAGAGCACACCGCCAAGCAGACCCTTAGATCTTACCTAATATCTTGCCAGTCCTATCCTGGGACGTGCATTGCTGCACTAACCCAGGGTCCAAGATAGCAATGATATAGTTGTGCCGGGTTGAGCATACCGATGCAGGGCCCCAGCCTTGCTGCTGTGAATGGCAACTCTGGACTGAGCATGATGACAGTCACTGATAAAGGGCATACGTAGAGCATCCTCATAAGAACGATAACATGCCGTCCTCAAATGCCGTCTTGAAATGCCGCTGTCCGAGTAAACAAGGGTACCCGACTAAGAGACGACACATCATCTGATTCATTCTCTCGCCGCGTTCAGTAATTAGTCTCTGATTGAGGGCCTTACGCTTGTTACGTCAAACATGTCTACCAAATCACGCACCTTCACCGATCTACTCCTTGCCGAGTCGCGGAGCCCCTCCTCCCCAGCTGCCTTGAAAACCCTGGGTGTTAGTGGGCACGACCTGACCATTGCTGATGTCGTGGCCGTGTCACGGCACCTGGCGCAAATAGATCTCACTCCCGAGTCTGTTGTTGCCATCGAGACATGCAGCAAGATCATCCCACAGAAGGTCGCCGAGGGGGAAGTCATCTACGGTGTAAATACTGGGTTTGGCGGTAGTGCCGATGCCAGATCCAACGATGTCGAAAGGGTTCAGCAGAGCCTGATCAGCCATCTGACTTGCGGCATCGTTTCCAACGGCAAGCAAAAGCCCGCCGCCGTCCACACGAATGGCGGATCAAACGGCTACACCAACGGCCACACCAATGGCAGCCATACCAACGGCAATACCAACGGCCACGCCAACGGTACTCATACCAACGGCAAGACAAATGGACACGGATCCTCTGCAGCAACATGGGAGAACTCGCTCCCTCTGAACGACATGCTCGCCGCTACCTGCATGCCCGAATCATGGGCGAGAGCGTCCATGCTCATCCGCCTGAACTCACTAGCCGGCGGTGCGTCAGGCATCAGGCTAGACATTGCAGAGTCTCTGGTTGACCTCCTGAACAAGGACGTCGTGCCCCGTATCCCCGTCCGTGGAAGCATTTCGGCGTCAGGTGATCTGAGCTCGCTCGCGTGGATCTGCGCTCTGATGCAGGGAAAGACGAGTGCCACGGCCTTTGCAGGCCACCGAGACGCCGGCGAGGCCAGACAAGTAGTCAGGGCCGATATCGCCCTTTCTGAAGCTGGCATTACGCCCATCACCCTACATGCCAAGGAGGGTCTTGCCATAGTCAACGGCACCGCCGTATCGTGCGCTGTCGGAGCGCTCGCAGCCCACGAGTCCCTCCGCCTTGCAGCGCTATCGCAGGTCCTCACGGCCATGAGTGTCGAGGCGCTACGGGGCAGCGACGAGAGCTTTGAGCCCTTCATCGCCAAGGTCCGACCGCATCCAGGGCAGGTCGACAGCGCAAAGAGCATCAAAGCCTTCCTTTCTGGATCGAAGCTGCTCAACCGCCATGATAGCCGCAACGTCGCGACGCTGCGCCAGGACCGCTACTCCCTCCGCACTGCCAGTCAGTGGATCGGACCTGTCCTAGAGGACTTGAGCCTGGCATACGACCAGCTTACAATCGAGCTCAACTCGGTTACGGACAACCCGCTGATCGACCCGGACACCCGCCGCGTCTACCACGGTGGAAACTTCCAGGCACGCGCAGTCACCTCGGCAGTCGAGAAGCTACGCCAAGGACTGCAGAGTCTCGGCCGTATGCTATTCACTCAATGCACCGAGATGATCAACCCGGCCTATAGCTGGGGTCTGCCACCTAACCTCTGTTCCGACGATCCCAACGACTCGTTCCTGTTCAAGGGCCTCGACGTTGTTATCTCCGCGCTTACGTCGGAGCTCGGCTTCCTCGCAAATCCAGTGGGGTCGCATGTCCAGACAGCTGAGATGGGCAACCAATCTCTCAACTCACTGGCACTCGTGTCCGCCCGGTATACACTCGAGGCCGTGGACGTCTTATCTCAAATAGCATCGGCTCACCTTTTGGCCCTATGCCAAGCGCTTGATCTACGCACAATAGAGATCGAGGGTCGCACAGGCGCCGCGCCCGACGCGACTCCTTACATCTCCCAGACGGCGAGACGCATGTACGAGTTTGTGCGTAAAGATCTCAATATTCCGTTCCTGGGCGAGGACCACCTCGCCTCTGCAGAAGCTGTCTCGCAAGATGGTACGACTCCCAGTATGGGACTGTACAACACGCGGGTCTACGAGTCGATCCGATCAGGACGCCTGTTTGACGTTGTGGTTGAGAACTTCAGAGCGATACAGGTTTGATCAGCTACGGACGGAATACGACATCTCTGTAGTCCCCTGCTGAGGGTGGAGAACGAATATGTAGGGATTTCTTTCGGCCTACTCATGTTTCATAAAAACACTATAGAAAGTCGTATATTATGTTCCATATAGACTATAGAAAGCCATAGAGGAATATACCATGTTAGGTGTAGTCAGCCATTTATCCTCCGCTTACCTCAGCGGGCAGAATCCTCAGTACCTATCATGTACCTACAAAGTAACCCGGGACCAGCGTGTCTGGCAAGTCAAACAATTTCGGTCTTGGCAAACAAGTTTCACCGCATAATACTAAATAAAAAAACAAATAAAATACTAACAATTAATTAAAATAGTTTCTGTAGAAAAAAAGAATTTATTTAACCTAGTAACAAATTCGAGATAATATTTTAGGTTGACTTTGTCGAAGTACATTGTTTGCCAAGCCTAAATTGTTTGACTTGCCAGACACGCTGCCCGGGCCGTGACTCGTTAGAGGACAAATATCTCGAGCGATCTTTTTACGCCGCAATCCTTTCGGCTTTACTACAGTAAGTATGTAAGTAAGACGCCACCACCACCACAGGGCAACTCTTGTCAAGGCGTCCTATCGTATATACGACGGCAGGATTTCCGAATTTCAGGACATGATAAGCCACGTGCACATCTTGTAGGCTCCACCGCCTTCCTTCACTTTGTATACAGTCATGCATTGCAGCAGCATTATACTCGACATCTCTAGAGATGTAACCCTGAACTGCCTACCTAGGTAAGCAGATGCAGAAACTCCACCCGATCGCCTAACCATCCCGGGCTGATCGCCTTTTGACATCTCATCAGACGTGACGACGCGTTCAAGTGGCGCATGGAAGGAAAACCCTCCCCCGCTCCGGTGGACTCTACCAGCTACTGTATGTAATATGGCCCACATGCCTTGTACGAAGAGATATTCTACAACGAGAACACTGCTACGTACTATTTGCCGAACTTCTATACTGGCCACCCTGCTTAGTGTGAATCTAGTGGCAATTGAAACGCAATAGAAACTGCCAACTGGCAGAGGAGTGCCAGATAGAGAGGATAGATATGATGCTGCTCCTTTCTTATAAGTTACTCAGCCTAATACGGCCAGTACTGTCTGATTATAGTCGTCTTGCAATCTCGTCATCAGTCGTCGATACACAGAAACCGCTACTTCCAATTGCCTCCTTTTTCCCTCTCTTACTCTTCCCGCCATGTCGAAAGTGGCCACCACAACGGAGGTGAAGGTTTCGATGGAATCCATCGGCTACAAGAGACCAAGCCATGGCATCTTTCGCGTATTACCTAACGCGTGGGTTCCGTACGCTGAACTCATGCGGCTCGATCGCCAGGCTGGCTTCTGGGCTTTCTACTGGCACTACCTAATCGGACTCGGGTTCGCCATCAACCTTCGTCCCTTCTCTCAAGACATCGGCGTCGAGACCCTCGCACTCCTCGCTGCGTACTTGTACGCGTGGACCACCATCTTCCGTGGTATCACCTGCACGTGGAACGACAACCTTGACCAAGACTTTGATCGCCAGGTTGCTCGTTGCCGGGTGAGACCTATCCCTCGCGGTGCAGTGTCCACAAACCAAGCCCATCTATTCACTGCTCTCCAAATAGCCGCCGGGTTCATCATCTTGCAGCCCGTTGGCAACACGACATGGATCCACGCCGGTGTTGACGGCGTTCTCCTGTTCATCTACCCACTTCTCAAGAGATGTACCAACTTTCCCCAAGTCGAGCTGGGATTCGGTCTTTCCTATGCCGTCTTCTTTGTTGCAGCGGTACTGGGCAAGGATCCTCTGGCACCTCTATTCGACTTGTCAGTGCCTCTGGAAGACCGGCTCTCCACTGTTGGAGACTCGTCACTTGCTTGGTCGGCTGGATATCTGTACTTCGCCGGCATTATCTGGACCATCATCTTCGACACTATCTACGCTCACCAGGACTACCTTGACGATCTCAACGCCGGTGTCATGGGCACTGCCGTGCTCCTGGGAAGGAAAGGCACAAAACCAGCCTGCTACATAGCCGGTGCTTTGCAGATGTATCTCATGGTCCTGGCTGGCCAGGCGGCTGGGTTCGGTCTGCCCTACTTTACCATTTCTTGTGGCCTCACAGCACTGTTGCAAGCCAGCATGATCTGGGTTGTCGACTTGGAAGATAGCGATAGCTGCGCGTGGTTCTTTGGCCGCGGTAGCGGCTACGTGGGCGCTGCCATCTGCGCTGGATTCTTTGCGGACTTCGCGTATACCAAGTTCCAAATCGGTGCAGTCTAAGCTTGCCTAAACTCAGCTCAATGACAAGTGAGCCTGCTCTGCCGGCGTGGAGCGGCTTGCCTGCCTTTTCGGTCTATAAGAACTTTCACAGCTCTATGAGAGGTTTCAAACGCTTGTAAGAATGTCTTCGGACTTTCTTTTCTTTATTTTAGCCGGCGAACTGATAGGAGAAGAAAAAAGGATGATGTTTTCAGTCTGTCCTAGTTATGGTTCCTCCTGGCGGAAATTTATCTATAGGATGGTTACAAAAGAGTATTTTTACCTATCTAAGTACCCATGTTCATGTCTATTTTGCGAATGGCGCAGACTTGTTTTCAAAACCATGCGGATGACAGGCCTATGGGGTAAAGGCGCCGATATGAAGAATATCTGACTATCATTGTTGGTTCCAAATCTATGTAAAATGGGCTTTAGACTCTATAGTAACTCTAGTCAGATTACACAAGATCTTGAGTATTCCACTTGATGCTGTCCTCCATACTTGTCCAACCATCCTTACCCAGCTCGCGCAACAAATCCTCAGCTCGCTCGCGAGGGACAATGTTGCTCAAGTCATCACCATCCTCGGGATCCCCAGGAAAGCTGCGTTCTGGATACAGCTTGCGGAGGATGGCAAGAATGCGGCGCCCGTTTACAGGCTCGGAAAAAGCAAAGATGCGCTCTGACCGCACATCGGGGTGAATGGCAGCAGCAACGTGCAGTAAGGCGGTATCCTGCACATCAACATAGTACTCTAGAGCCCTTGGTTAGCGACCGTTATCACCATTTTCTTCGTCTTCACACTCTCTTGAGCTCCCTTGAAACTTACGAGGCGGAATGAAGTTCAAAAACTGGGCGTTGCCATTGAAGATCTGTGCAATCAAGCCCGATGTGGTCGGATGACCTTGATTGGCAGTGTCGAGACTGATGCCGAAGTTGATATTGGGCAGAACAGCATTGAAGGTAAACCCAGGTTTCTTCTCCTCGACGAACTTCCAAGCTGCCTTTTCAGCCAAGGTCTTGCTGGCAGCGTAGACGACAGGACCATGCTCGGGCGGGTATGGAGGATCCCGATACGCCATCTCCACGGCCTTTTCGTTCCACGTGTCCGTGGTCACCTCCAAGATGGTGTTGGGCGCTGAAGTCAGAGCCGAAGTTGAAGAGGACGTGAGGACGAAGCGCTTGACGCTCGGTTCTCTGGTCGCTGCTTCTAGTGCATTGAGGGTGCCTGATACGGTCCCGGGGATCACGTTGTGGGGGTTGGGGTCCATGGTGAAGATGGAAGCGGTGTGGATGACGACCGAGACACCTCTCATAGCATCGGTGTAGGCATCTTGTGCTGCCATGTCCGGCACGGTGATGAATTCAAACTTGCCAGTGCCATATTTCGTGGTGAATAGGTTGCTGAGCCAAGCATTCTTCTCCGGATCACGCGTGGCACCGCGCACCTTGAACCCAAGGTTCAAGAGCTGGTCTGCGATGTGAGATCCAATGAAGCCATTGGCACCGGTAATGAGCACCGTCGAGCCTATAGAAACGGCGTACTGGTCGGCTGTGAGAGGCATATCTGCTGTAGCCTGTGTAGAAGTGATAGCGAATCCCAAAGAACAGGGGTGAGATACGGCGACCAACACGCTAGGTACTTCATAGGTTTACGAGAGTTATAGGGATATGAAATGTATTGCATACATGGAGGAAATGCGGGGATAGGGGCACAGCTCTGGCTATGCTAGGGCTGTAATACGCGATCCTTGTCAATAGATAACAACGTAGGAAAAGATAAACGGTGCTGGCTGTGCATGGAGTATTTCGTAACAGTCTAAATTTAGCTTTGACGGTCTATCGGGTTGCTCCTGACAGGAACACAACGTTGCAACAAGATCTCAAGCTAGTAAATAGGACTTAGGAAACTGCAGGAGCTGTCAGAGATGAACCCATATTTTATTCGTCTATATATCAAATACCCAATATCAAGTTCACTATACGCTTCTAGTATACTCGGGATACGATCTGCTATACCTGAAGTAGGACAAAAAAAGATCAGCTGACCGAACGTCACCGCTTCTTTGAGGTGAGGTGAGGTGTATTGCTTCGCGTACCCTAAGACATGCTCGGTATAGCCAGCAATGGCCTTGTGCGCCCAAAAGAGCAGCCAGGTTGGCATCCAATTGAGGAAAGGGGGGCATAGCAAGGAGGATGCTTCCTCAGTCATGAGAATGATCTGGAGTACCGAAGGCTGCATCCCCGCTTTGAGGCAATCGTTGACGTAGCCCGATAGATTGCGCAGGAAGTTCTCGTCAAGGATATGGTCCACCCCTGTGCAAGGGTCCAGCCAGACATCGAAGATGACGTTTTCAGGGGTTGATTCGTGGACCCAGAAGCGATGACTAGGATTGTGTGGCTTGTCTATCAGTCGGGGGACTTTGCCCGATTCGTCAGTTATCAAGCAACTTACCGCGTGCCGGCCGGGATGGTCAAGACCCCGTCGTCCTTTGTGATACGATGATTGACGCCATTCTTGACGACAGCCAATACGCCCTGCTTGACTTTGAAGAACTCATCTTGTAAGCGGTGAATGTGCCTGGCATGGTCAGTTCGGCTCTTGATGAGCGGGTTCACAGCAGCGATGACATGGCTTACAACGGAGGTCCAGATAGCCCAGCGCGCGCGAAGTGGTTTTCTATGTAGTGGTGCTCCCTTACGACGTAGCTGCCGTCGGGCTTAGGCAACGGCTCGTATACTGCTGCGCCGTGAAGATGATCCCAGTTCAACTCGGTATTGTTCTTGGTGCGTGACACGGGGCGCGGGGAGAGCCACTGTTGCCAGGCCCAAACCATTTCGAACGTTACCTAGGTAGTGAAAAGTAATGTGGCTTTAGAGGTAGTTTTACTCGGAATACTCTCAAGTGTCCAAGTAACAAGTTTTTATAAGCACAATTCGCGCTGTGTTCCGTACTCCTATGGGCCTAGCTATGTAATCGATTACCAATATTTATTGCTCAGGTTATTAATAAACCGTATAACTGCGACGTACGATAACTACAGTAATGCATATAGCAGTCCCCAATACACTGCAGAGATAGCCCGGGGTATTCTTTTTCGAAGCGACAGACATAGAATGGGCCAGAGCTCGAACACGGCTAGAAGACGATCGTGCAGATGCAGGGTGCAGATGGCGAGTCGGATGTGGGGTGTATATGCAAATCCTACTAGGTATGTACCTTATGCTGCACGATTACAGATGTTTTTGTCATCCGTGGAACGCTCGCCTTATCGTCCGTCGCAGCCTCGGCAGCCTCAATCGCATGTTCGGTGAAGGATGACAGAAGCCAAAGATACCTGCCGTGTAAGACTGAATCTATCTTACCTGCATAAGGCCCCTGACTTGTGGCGCACTACCGATCTCACCAACATATCTTTTTGTGTCAGTTAATTGGCTGGCTCTCGCTGCCAGCCGGCGGCGCGAAACGAATAAACGAATCCTGATACCTACCTGTTGTCTACTTGTGTTGTAGGATCTCACCTGCTGTGTTCCTGATCCAATCATTATCACATGGATAGGCTGTGGACACTGGTAAGATATCTGCCAAGCGACACTAGATGCTCGGGATAATATCGTACTAGCGTACAGGGGGATTAAACGGACCTAGTCGAGCTAGTCAGGTATAAACGGGCTGCGCAGGCCCCTATGGGTCAGGAGGGTGGTACCTATTTACTGCGAATCTAAGCCGCGCCAAGGAAGCTGTAGTTATAATGGGTACAGCAGACAAGGGCTGCCATCTCAGTAAGTAATAAGCGCTGTATTTATAGTGTGTAAAAGGTTAAGTACTGCAAAGTGAAATAGGTACTTTCTGCCCAGTAGGGCTCACTGCTAGCGCGCCAAGAATAGGTACCTTGCAAGGTTCCCGCGTTTTACCCAACAGGCACTAAGTATGACTCAACAGAACTTGACAGCGCGCCGTTAGAGATTTTCCTTGGCTATGGGTCTTGTAATGCTGTATATCCAATAAGATTACTGCTTTTTCATTTCTCTTGGGTCCGAGAATTGATTTCGCAATCATCCATTCCATAAAGAGTATTTTTTTCTAACGGCGCACTGTCAAGTTCTGTTGAGTCTCTATAAGTACGGACGGTACTTCCCATTCCAAAGCACTGGGATCAACCGCTAATCAGGCCAAGATCTGGGGTTCCAATCCCTCCCACCTTATCTCCATAAACCCCTTAGCGCATTGCTGAGCTAGCATCATTGGACCAATCAGATTACCCTGGACTTTGAAAGGAGCAGTAATTTGCTCCCAAGTCACTTTCAATCGAAGCCCTGAATGCTGATCGGCGGGGCACCCACGCGCCTGTAAGGGATCTCTACTGTTGGCACACTGCAACCCCGCATTCAGCCATTCAGCGCTAGGTATCTCCACAGCTATACGGATTATCCTCGGAGAGGGTGGGTTAGGTATGTACCATACCGGTACTATGATGAGTCCTGCCGTGCTCTATTGAAGCGGGTGCCCTAATCTCGCCTCCGGATATCGCTTTGCGGCTTACCTTCACTAGGCACATTGTTGGCTGCACGTGGCGGGGGCTTGCACATGTTAGGCTCATCTACGAAACATCTGCATAACCCATCACCAACAATCCAATCGCATCCCGGTGCCCTAACCTTGTACCAGGAAACGTACGGAGTATACGTAAGTGGTAGGCTACCGGTATTCGATACCTGTAGCCGGTGGGCCGAACGCTTCTCACAGGTAAGTAATCCACCTATTGATTGGCCAACTTACGGCCCCCAAATGGACACAGAGACAGCGGGTTACTCTGCTTAGTGGTCAGAGAAGTACCGTATTGAGAAGAAGCGTGCCAAGGCAGGAATTTTGAATAGGTAGGACGGCACAGCGTTGCCAAGACCGCTAGTTATGTAAGATGCGGATAACTACCTATCAACTTCTGGCAAGGTACAAATCCTCAGGCAACCTCCTATGGAACGTAGTAGCCGGGCCATTGCGATAGAAGAGGACACCTGCAGTGCTAACATTTGTTAGGACCTAAAATAGCAACTACCGGTACCTTCAAAACGCCGCAGCCTGGCAGCTGCCAAGGCCACGTTTTTCACCGCCCAACCAACCCGCTACAACAGGGAATTCATCATGAGTTAGTGCTTTGGAAACTCCCACGGTTGGTAGCTTCGTTAGTTGGTTGGTTAGTAAATAACTACAGTAACTAACTCGGTAAAAAGTTATATGGCCCGTAGCGGTCTTCGCGAATAAAACAATACCCTTCCGTGCATTCTTTGGTGACAAGAAAATAGATCAGACCATGGCAGGCGGAGGTTACCGAGGCAATCGGAAATGCCGTGGCCCGGGTCTCAAACTGTCTTGGCCACGTCCAGAGAACCGCCGGCGTGCCGTCGTGTCGGAGGCGCCTCAGCCGTCGTCGTCGGTGGCCGTGCCGGTCTCCCATGCACGATTCATCCACACGTCCTATTGGGACATTGAGCTGCATAACAGCTTGACAAGTGGCGTAGCGGTTCAGAACCTCTCCATGTTGCACTCGCCAATCTTGCCGAAGCTGCCTGCCTTGGGATCCCACGATCAGGATCTCCTCGAGTACTGTACGTCATGAAGCGACCGCTTGTGCATTATACGAATTGATCGCTTACCTCTGATCCTCGTGCTTCCTGTCTAGTTTACTACGTGGCTTCAGCTGCCCTACCGGCCTTTTGTCCCGATGTTGCGGCGCTCAAGGATACCCTCGTGCACATCGCTACGCAAGGTGAGATGGATTCGGCCGCCGCAGTGGTTTGGGGTCTGCGAGCTTTTGCTTCACTGCATCGGCACGGATTGCAGTCTCAGACTGTCGAGCTGAAAACGGCCGCCGTGGGATACCATTCAAAAGCGCTAGCCACGGCTAGCTCAGACGCGGAGGCTGTTGCTCAGCATATCGCTACGGGCATGCTCCTGTGCTCTTGTGAGGTCCTCCAGGCAAGTTTCCTCTTTCTTCACGTATTTGAGACTTCCAAGAATTGTCGTTTCCGAGAGATGAAGCTTCTACAGGGGGGAAGAAATAACTAACGTCGAGGCGGGTATTCGAGCAGCCTTCAAGCACGTTGGGCCAATGGACTTTCTACCTCGGCGGAGTCAAAAAGGTCTTGGATGTGGCCTCTCCGGAGACTTTGGCTTACCTGAGCTGTGCTATGCCGGTACGTCTATTGGAGTCGTCAATTTCCCTTTGGAGCAATCCTGGGGCTCCCGATGCAAACTCCCAAAATGTCTCGGGAGTCTGCAGGGATCACCCCCTTTAACCTTTAAGAGTATCAGATACTGACTCTCAAAATTGGATAGAGCCTGTTGGACTGGGTGCACTATTACACCGTCCTGGCTCGATTCTCACTACTGCACTGGGATATCGACAAGGGTCCCCAGGTGCGATGGAGCTCACCGGACTACTCTTCGTTGGATGTTTGTATCCCCTCAACGCTTTTGCGGAGATGACTTCGAGACACGTCACTCAACTCTGACGAAACTAACGGCGGATGTTCTAGATGACGCACTTACCACCGCCCGTCTGCCCCATGTTGAGCTTGTTGTCTCAGATCTGCGATGTAGTAGACCGAGTCCCAGAAGAGCTAGAGGGCGAAGACGGTCTCGAGAATCTCAAGAAGTACCTCCAGATTCTGGATTGGCGAGTCAGGACCCTCGCAGTCCCAAAAGTCAAAGACGAGAACAGCGATGCTGCCAATCGATTGGTGTTGCTGTTACAGCTCTTCCAGCTCGCGATGCTGCTGTTTCTGAACCGGAGCTTCGAAAACCTGACGGGCCAGTCCCTCAGGATGCAGCAGTACGTCTCGAGAGCTTTCGGCATAATCCCGGCTCTGCAGCACTGCAAGCAGCACTTCCCCATCTACGTCACGGGGTGCGAGGCGAGGACTGATGAGCAGCGAATCGCCGTCCTCAATCTCATTTCTCGGACGGAGAAAGTCGATTCGCCGAGGTCTTACGACGCTTTGAAGAAGATCCTCGCGGCCATGTGGGTGCAAGATGACCTTGCGGGCGAGAGCAGCACCAGCTATCGCGAGAAGCTGAGTACGATGATGAGCCACTGCGAATTTGTACTTAGTTTGATCTGAACGAAGCGAAAGGCGCGGGGAAAGGTACGACGGCCGATTAGATGATTCATGATTAAAGGGGTAGACGGTGGGAGAGAGCTGCGCGGCGAGTGGGGATAGATATCAGAAAAAACACTCATTTATAGTAACATGGAGAGATACTTGGAGAGACCTTGAACAATGAATTGTGGAGGGGAAATTTCAACATTGAGCTTTCCATTGCATCTATGTAGCTCTCTGCGCGTTCCTTTCTCTTAAATTGTGACCTTCCACTTGGGATACCTATCTCCAGAGTTCTACTTTGGGCTTACAAATCAGGAAAGATGGTGCGAGGATGGGACGCTCGTCAGGTCAGGTGCTTGCTTAAAAAAAACTCCAGATTAACGACCGACACGTTGACGTGCATGATGCATGGTGTATGTTCATGCACAGACTAGGACTGGGCTCTCGGGAAGTTTTGAAAGTTGCTTCTTGTCTCCCCTAGAGACCCCTGATGCATGCAGCCAGTCACAACTAGATGTAACAGTCCTAGCTTTTAAATTTAGGTGCAGTCTCGTAAGCCCAATCTAGATCGACAACTTCTAAGTACCCGGGAAGAGGGTCAGATGCTGGGGTGTGATGAGATAAGCGTGAAGGGACATAGCTGGCAAGCAGATCGGAGTCCACTCACGTGGACAAGGCGTCAAGTTCATATTGACCGTCTCAAGCAATACTAGGACAGTAGTGATGAGTTTGCTTGTTTAATGAAACCAAATTCGAGCACGCAAACTTGGGCTGAAATCAGACATCCCGGACATACAAATCAGTCGTTCCAACATTAATTCGAAAACATGACGTATTCCACTTCACAGCCCGCACTCTCGGTGCTGGTCGTCGGTTGCGGCCTTAGCGGACTGGCCTCGGCGTTGGCTCTCGGGCAAGCAGGTCATCGCGTGATAGTGTTTGAGCGAAGTGCGCAACTTCAAGAGGTAGACTTTCTATACTGTCATATATTCCCGATTCCTTTTTGTGCTCCGGACACATCCTCTCTGGAAAAAGAGAGTCGAGAACACTCGTCTAATGTCCATGTAACAAACAGATTGGCGCCGGAATACAGCTGTCCCCCAATGCCACACGCTTGCTTCGGCAATGGGGCGTCCTGGATGAGGTCTTGCGGCATGCCGATCGACCAGAGGCAGGCACGTTCCGCTCCCGCAAAGGTGTCGTGGTCTCGCAGTCGCCGCCAGTCGTCCATCCCAAGCTGGTCAGCGACGAGAGCCCATATCTCGTGGTTCACCGCGCCGATCTGCTAAAGGCGCTGCTTTCGGGAACGACCAAGCTCTCGATCGAGATCAAGCTGGGCAGCGAGGTCACTGACATCGACTTCAATACACCCTCAGTCACCCTCGCCTCGGGGGAAACGTACGAAGCAGACATAATCCTAGGTGCCGACGGAGAACGGTCCCGCTGCAGGGGTTGGCTCTTGGGCCGTCCAGACTCCCCGTTCAGTCTCGGCGATGTCGTCTACCGCGTCTCTGTCCCTACCAAAGGCATCACCAAGGGCAGCATAGCGTGGGATCTCGTTCGGCGGTCCACCGTCAACTTCTGGATGGGACGCGGCGGACACGTGGTTTCCTATCCCATCCAGCGCGATATGCTCAACATTGTGCTGATATACGCCGAAGGACACAGCGCCGAAGACGTCATGTACGGGCCGCAGCGAACAGACGTCGAAGAGTTCCGACGGAGGATAGCGGGCTGGGACCCGGTGCTTCACGAACTGATCAGCGTCAAAGGGTCTGTGTGCACCAAGTGGACCTTGTTCCAGATTCACGAGGCGACTCAATGGCGTCACGAGAGCGGACGGTTCGTGTTGATTGGAGATGCGGCTCATGCCATTCTGCCATGTCTGTAAGTGCACACCGGCCTATACTATTGCAATACATAATCACTACATTGGCTTTGGGCTGACCCGTTTTGAATCTCAAAGTGCGCAAGGCGCAGCACAGGCCTTCGAAGATGCAGGTGTACTCGGGGGCATATTCAGTCACGCTATAGGGCGCGACCAGATCCCAGAAGCTTTGAGGGTGTTTGAGGAAGTGCGCAGACCTCGGGCTTCATTCGTCAGGCATCGCACGTTGGAGCAGAAGGCCAAGTTTGCCCTGGCAGATGGGCCAGACCAGCAGGACCGCGATGCACGATTCCTCGAGGGTGAGGACTATGCCCTGTACGAGCGACTCTGGACCTACGATGCCGCCGAAAGAGGACGGCAGGCGTGGGACAACCTGTTGGAAAGGGGGTTCAATTGAGACGCGTGGCCATGTTGCGCTATCGCGATTGTTGATGTAGACAAGATCATATGGCACCTTGATAGATTCGAATCACGGATTCCATTCATTCATTCATCTTCTTGCTACTCTGACTAGTGACATTTCGCGTCTCAAACAATCATGTCACATTTTCTCCCCTCGTTATGACTAGCATTGTCTACCATCTAACAACAATTTCTCTATCCCTTTGAAGCCTGAACTGGCCTTTGCAAATAAGGGCAACATTACATCTACCTGTTGCAATTAAGCCACTTACTATAAATGGTAACTATATGGCGTATTACAGTATTACATTGGCTAGCAAGCATAGACTATGTGGATCTGATGTAGCGCCAAGTACCTAAGTTGTAAGCTTTAAAGTGACTTCGGCTACAGACTAAACTTAGTAGAAACTGATGTACCGGGTTACAAATCCACCATGATTGGCTACCAACCTCTACTTATAAGAGGGGCCTTAGCTGTATTAGAGTACTGTAAGTTCAGGCTTCACAGGGATACAGTACTAGAGAGTTCTTACAGCGGTGTAACATTGCCTACCCCCGCACGCCACGGTCCAGGACTCTGGTTCTGGGGGGTCCAGGTAGGTTAGGTCAGGCCAGCGAGGCCAGGTCTGGTCAGGGGGCTTTCTGTGGGTGAGCCGAGCAGGGTTGCAGGATTGTAGGATTGCAGCAGGGCTTACTCCATCCTCAGTTTGGCTGCAGATTCCATGCCCTACCGGTACCTGTCGTAAGGCGGGTGATCCTTCTGAAACTTGCCGCTCTTTACTTATCTGTGCTTACCAGCATACCCATACGCATACACTGCAGTACTTTATTATTTACATGTGAGCCTAGGAAGGAATTAATTGAAATGCTGGCGCGAAGGAATGCGGGTAAGTAGGCGAGGTAGGTGCTTTGTTTTTCCTCTATTCGGTACTTACATGTACTACGTAAGTCTTCCAAGCTCCAAATGCGGGATCGTCCCGAAGTGCTGTTCGCCCGAGTTGCCTTCGACGATGATCCCTGCCCTGCTACTAGGTAGTCTAAGTAGCAAGCAGTCAAGCTCACAGCGGGCAAGACGGTCCGAATGTGGAATGTCAGCGAGGCATAGAGCAATTGATTAAGTAAGATGGAAGAGATGCGTGCAAGAAACCGATACTTCACGCTTCTACAAAGCTCTTTGGCATGTTTGGCTCGTCATAACCTCCCTAAGTACCTACAGCCTGTAGCAGTCCATTGCGTATGGTGCCTATAGCTTGCAAACTTGTGTTGTGTTGTGTAGAACTGGCTGGCTCCTTCGGCTACCACTACTCTACGTGACCATGACGATTAACAACAACTCCCATGATCATCTGAACGGAACATCGTCTCGCAATGGCAATGTCGATAGCAATGGCGACACACACACAAATGGC
This sequence comes from Xylaria arbuscula, assembly GCA_022385695.1. Lineage (NCBI taxonomy): Eukaryota > Fungi > Ascomycota > Sordariomycetes > Xylariales > Xylariaceae > Xylaria > Xylaria arbuscula. The sequence goes on along the minus strand of MU279353.1, from coordinate 784,167 downwards.
TATAGGACTACCCGGCCATCACCTCCACCAGCACCGCCGATTGCTGTAGTCGGGATGGCCTGCCGGTTTGCCGGGGATGCCACGAGCCCCGAGAAGCTCTGGGAGCTCTGTGCCGGCGGGCGGGACGCGTGGTCCCCTATTCCAGACTCGCGCTTCGATTTCGCGTCGTTGTATGAGGCGGACTATCAGAGGCCAGGTAGAGTAAGTCTACGAGATATCGTCAGGACATGGCTTATCAAATCATCATGTATACCTCAGTGGACGGAAAATGATGCTAATGCGGCCCGGTTGAATAGCACCATGTCAAAGGGGGTTATTTCTTGAAGGAAGATGTCGCTCTGTTCGATGCCGGCTTCTTCAACTTCACGACTGATGTCGCCAATGTAGGTGTTTCGCCTCGCCCTCCCGCTCTATTGTCGGACTTCCTACTGATGAGTTTGTAAATGATTGATAGACAATGGACCCTCAGTTACGACAGCTTCTAGAGGTCACGTACGAAGCAACCGAAGATGGTATGTCACTCGCCCACTTGCACAACAAGAATAGCAAAAGCTTCTTCTTACGTTTCTTACGTCCTTACCTTCATCGTATTCCTTTTCTTGACGATTGCTGACACGGTGCCAAACAGCCGGTTTGCCCATAGGAGAACTCTCGGGGCCGGATTCAAACACGTCCGTCTTCGTCGGCTGTTTCACAAAGGACTATCATGACCTTCTGACGCGCGACCCGGAGACGATGCCGCCGTCTACGCTGACGGGCAACTACACGGCTATGTTCTCTAACCGCATCTCCCACTTCTATGACTTCCGCGGGCCGAGTATGTCAATCGACACAGGCTGCTCGGCTGCGCTCGTTGCTTTGCATCAGGGGTGCCAGGCCATCCGGTCGGGTGAATCGGGTGTTTCCATCATCGGAGCTTCCAATAATATCCTGAATCCAGATTTCTACATCGCGACGTCCACACTAGGGTATGTACTCGTCCAACCGTCTTTGCTAGCTCGTACTTAGACTGACCTCCCACTTTTACCAGCATGGTCGGCGCGGATGGACGATGCTACGCATGGGACTCACGAGCGCAGGGCTACGGTCGCGGCGAAGGCGTAGCGGTGCTCGTACTGAAGCCCCTCGACGCAGCATTGCGAGACGGCGACCGAGTACATGCCGTCATCCGCGACACGGGAGTCAACCAGGACGGGAAAACATCTACCATCACGTCTCCTTCTACGGAGGCGCAGATCCGGCTCATCAACCAATGTTACCAACGAGCCGGCCTCGATCTCGCCTCCACGGGGTACGTCGAGGCGCACATGACGGGCACCAAAGTGGGAGACGTATCCGAAGCCGAGTCGCTTGCCCGCACCTTTGGCGCAAGCCGCCCGGAAGAGGATCCGGTCTGGATCGGCTCCGTCAAGACCAACGTTGGGCACACCGAAGGTGTCAGCGGACTGGCGAGTATCATCAAAGCTGCGATGGCCATGAAATACAGATCCATACCGCCGAACCAGAACTACATTGAGGGCAACCCCGATATTCCCCTCCACCACTGGCATCTACAAGTCCCGACTGGTTTGGTGCCGTGGCCGCGTAACAAACCCCTGCGCGCTTCCGTCAACAACTTTGGGTACGGAGGGACAAATGCACACGTCATTCTCGAAGCTGCGCCTGAGAATTCTCTTCCAAATGGGCATAACAGCGATCGCGCGATAACGAATGGCCACACTCACGACGACAACGAGTCCCGGTTATACGTCCTCAGCGCCCAGGAAACAAACACTGCCAAAGTGTTAGCAGCAAACGTGGCTGCCCATGTCCGAAAGGACCTCGAGGGCACGCCCTCTCTATCAATGGCAGACCTGGCGTATACTCTTGGCCATAGGCGGTCTCGTCTCTCATATGTGACCACAGTGCGAGCCCGTAGTTTGACAGAGCTTGCAGAGAATCTGGAAAAGGCAACAGCTCTGAAGATAGCGCACGTACCCTCAAACAAGAAGTCGCCCCGGCTCGGATTCGTTTTCAACGGTCAAGGCGCGCAATGGCATGCCATGGGCCGAGAACTCCTCTCCGCCTACCCCGTGTTCGACGCTGCCGTCAATGAAGCCGACCGCGTCTTGCGAGAGCATGGCGCCGACTGGTCGCTGCGCGAGGAGCTGATGCGTGACGCCGAGTCGACCCGCGTCCACGAGATCCATCTCGGCCAGCCCATGACCGTGGCGCTCCAAATCTGTCTGGTAGTCTTGCTTCGCTCGTGGGGCATTCATCCGTCCGCCGTCACGAGTCATTCGAGCGGCGAGATAGCTGCGGCGTACGCTGCGGGTGCACTTTCGTTCGAACAAGCTCTCGGCGTGACATTCTGGCGTGGTGAGCTTGCTCGTACTCTGCTTGACCCCAAGCTTTCCGGTGTCGTCGGGGCAATGGCCGCAGGCGGTGTCGGGCCCGATGAAGCTGAGCGGTACGCAGCTGGCGCTACCTCTTCCAAGGACAGCCGCGTCGTGGTGGCGTGCATCAACAGTCCCGAGAGCGTCACCTTCTCGGGCGACGTAGACGCTCTAGACAGGGTCGTAAGCCTGCTAGACGCCGACGGTAAATTCGCGCGCAAGTTGAAGGTCGGCCTCGCTTATCATTCCCCCCATATGTTGCGCATGGCATCTGCTTATCTCCAGAAGCTGCGCGCCATTGTGCCATTAAAGTCGACTCGGGATGAGCAGATTTCGTATTCCTCTCCTGTTACCGGCGGTGTCATCACGCCAGCCGACACGCTGTCGGCAGGCCATTATGTCCGCAATCTGACGAGTCCAGTTCACTTCAGCGAAGCTTTGGAAGCAATGTGCTTTGGTGGTAGCAGCAGCGACACGCCCTCTACACAGGTCGATGCCATTATAGAGATAGGACCACATAGCGCTCTAGCAGGACCGATCCGACAGATCCTGCGAGGCCGCAAGATGGCTTACATGTCGGCCCTCGAACGAAAGAAGGATGCCGTAGAGACGATGCAGGACCTTGCCGGAGACCTTGTACGCCTCGGATACCCGGTGTGTTTAGATGCCGTCAACCATTGTCCAGAAGATGGGAATGTGTCCCCAAGACCCAAGTTCCTGCCTGATCTACCAACGTACCCGTGGAACCATGCCACACGCTACTGGACCGAATCCCGTGTCAGCAGGGACGTCAGGCACAAGAAGTTTCCACCCCACGAGCTTCTCGGTCTCCCCATGTTAGCCGCGAAAGCGCCATCATGGAGGAACTTCCTCCGTTTGAACGACATTCCGTGGCTTGGTGACCACCGCGTAGACGGTGCGGTGGTGCTTCCCGGCGCGGCTTATGTGTCGATGGCGATGGAGGCGGTCCGCCTTGTGACAGATCCATCCGAAAAAAGCATCCACGGTTATCGTGTCCGGGATGTCGAGTTCCTCGGCGCCTTGGCAATACCTGAATCCCAATCTTTTGGGGGTGTCGAAACGCAGCTCCGACTGGAGCCCTGCAGCGACGAGAGTAAGGCGGGCTGGTACGAGTTTGAGGTGCGGTCTTTGGGTCTCAACGATGTGTGGGTAGAAAACTGCCGGGGCTTCGTCTCAGCCGTGTTAGACGACGTGCAATCTATCGACATGCCAGACGCTGAGCCCCTTGTCGGGACTGGCAGCTTAGTTGAAAAGGAAGGCCGCAAAACACAAATCGTGTCTGGCGCGTCGGTACGCGATGATGTCGCTAGCATGGGCATCCAGTACGGACAGACATTCGAGGGCGTAGTACAAGCAGTCGCATCCAAGTCTCCCAATAAGGCCGCTGCTGACTTGCGCATCGTCGACCTCGAAGCTCTGTCGGAATCGACATCCAAGGCCTCTTCTTATGTCATACACCCGACTACCCTCGACTGTATTTTCCAGTCCACCTACACCAATTTGCCTCCAGACACTGGCAAGACGTCCATGGTCCTGCCAAGATCGCTGCAGCACCTGCTTGTGACTCACTCTCTGCATAAACAGCCAGGCCAGCACTTGACGGTGTTTAGCGAATTGTGCAAAGCGCAACGCAGAGGTTTCACTTCGAATATGTCCGTCGTGAACGGTCGTACTGACCATAGCGATGGCGAGACTCCTGCACTTGTAGTGCATCAGCTCTTCTGCCAGGCCATCCCCCGAGAGGCCGAAGACACCAGCCCAAGGTCTCAAGTTTACCATACTCACTGGGAGCCTCAAGTGAGCTACAGTGGATTTCCTACCCATGTCAAAGACTCGATGCGCATCACGCTTGCGGATGAAGAAGTGGATTATGAGAAGAAAGTAGTCCGCGCATGCTACTATCTAGCCTCTGATGCCCTATCTGCTCTCGAGACCCAGCCATCGGAGCGCTGGACAGCACGACATCCGGCTCTGATTTCGTGGATGGAGGACATTGTGTCCCGTGGTAAGAGCGGGCAGCTTATGCCTGGGAGCAAGATGTGGGGGCGAGCTAGCAAGGGAATCAAGCAACTGTTATACGACGAGCTCAAGTCGGCTGGCGGTCCTCACGGGAGCCTCATCGTACGCATCGGGAGAGATCTTGACAAGATTGTGCGTGGAGAGACCACGGTCTCCAGCCTGTCGGAGGAGAATGGTAGTGATCTGCAAAGACAATTCCTCAACGCACTGCCTGGTCTGCAGAGTCGCAGCCACAAGCAACTGGCCACCATCGTGCGTGGCATCATCGTTGAGCAGCCCGGAGCTAAGATTCTCGAGATCGGTGGAGGCTCGGGGGATGCAACGCTAGCGGTACTGAAGGCGCTGCAGTCCGGTGGCAATGGAGGCTTACTCGTCGACCAATACATACTCTCAGACGTTTCGGCGGAGTTGTTTGAGCCCGCCAAGAAGAAACTCGCCATCGGCTCCAATGTGCTCGAATTCCGACAACTCGACGTTGAAAACGAAGATCCATCCGCGTCGCCTAACGGCTTGGCCGCACACAGTCTGGACGTGGTAGTTACGTCCATGTCACTGCACGCCGCCAAACATCTCAAGACTACACTGCAGCGTTTGCGGACTCTGCTCAAGCCGAGCGGGAAGCTTCTCCTTATTGAGCCGACACAAGCTCGTCTTGACACGCAGCTCGTTCTCGGCACATTGACAGGATGGGAAGCGAACAGCGAGCATCCTAAAATTGCCATGTCCGTTGAAGCTTGGGACAGCAGTCTCCGCGACAGCGGATTCACAGGTGTAGAACTTGACATTGCGGATTGCGAGCAATCGCAGTATCGGAGATTGAGTGTTATGTTGACTGGCGTGGCCCCAACGCGAGAAGAGTCTGGATCACTCTCAACTTCGTCCAGCAACGGTCCCAGCGTGATTAAAATTGTGTGTGCAAAGTCAGCACTCACGGATTCGCAGCACAACTTGATAGAAAAGCTTGCTCAAGAAGTTTGTGCCAAGACAGGCGTTCAAGCGACTGTCGAGAGCTTCGAGGAAATGATACCAGAAGAGGACAAGGCAGTCATACTCGCCACCGATGTAATGGGTAGCGGAAGTCTCCTCGACGACATTGACGAAACGACATTCCATAAGTTTCGACGGCTGCTCCTAGAGAGCCACGGTGTTTTGTGGCTCACGAGCGGTTTAACAGACAACTCCATGCCGGCAGCATCGCAAGTAGGCGGTCTGTTGCGGACTCTCCGGCAGGAGAATGCCGACAAGGTGTACGCAACGCTAGACTTCACAGAAAACTGGGTTGAAGAAGATGCAGACACGATTGCAGCACGAGTCGTCCGCGTAGTGCAACAGACCGTCCTCAATAGTGAAGGTGTAGTTTCTGACGGCGATTGGGAGTTCGCAATCAGAGATTCGGCTCTCTATGTTCCCCGGATTTATCCGAACCTAAAAAATGAGAACGAAACCGAGACTCAAGTCATGCTGCCTTTCCACCGACCTGATTTGCCGCGGTTGGTGTGGGAAGCCTCACCTTCCGGTGAAGGCCGCTTCGTCGAGGATGATGACTGCGCAGCTAGTGATCTAAGAGATGGGATGATCGAGATCGAAACTCGAGCTTTCGGCATGGCTGTTAGTGGCGGAGCTGCTGGCAGCGACGAGGAGGATTCCACGCCTATCTATGAGGTCTCTGGCATTGTCGCGCGGCTTGGACCGGACACCCAAGCCAGCGGACTTCAAGTTGGCGACAAGGTCTGCGGTGTGGGCAGAGGGCCATATGCGAACAGGGTACAGGTGACCTGGACCAACCTCGCCAAGATTCCTGACACACTATCGGTCGAGAATGCAGTCTGCTTCCCCCTGGCATGTTCCGCAGCGTATTATGCCCTCGCTCATCTTACGAGAGTGCGAAAGGATGATAAAGTGCTGATCGTGCACGCTTCTGGCGAGGGGGACATGACGACGGCTCTTACTCTTGCAAAGCAAGTCGGTGCCGACGTGTGGTTTGCTGCTGTCGGACTTACGGAGGCCGAGATCCAGCTCCTTCAGGAGACTCATCAGGTTGCCTCTGATCGTATCCTTGATGCAAAGGGAATGGTGAATGTTATTGCCCAGCACACTAGCGGACGGGGTGTAGACGTGGTTCTTACTGGTCCGACATCTTCGCTACCTCCTCATCTGCTCCAGTCTGCGGTAAATAGCGTTGCGTCTTTCGGTCGCTTCGTCGAGATTGGTAGTAGCTTGAATAAGAGTTTCGATGTCGCACAGCTCTCTGCTCGATGTGTCACCTATGCACGACTAGATGTGATGCAATTGGCAGAGCGCAACGGCCTCCTGTTCAAGGAGATACTCGATGCGGGGCTTCGAACGGTGTCTGAAGAGTTATCGTCTTCGTCTCGGTCGCACCCAACCCTCTCTGCAATAAAGAAGTTCGTTCCTTCGGAGATGGACAGAGCCATTCAGCACCAACGACAGAAAGGCAGCTCGGGCAAGGTGGTCGTTGTTGCGAACAAGGACGACGGCTCAGTCAAGATTGGCTACCCTTCGCGACGCTTGCGTTTCAATGGCAAGGAGGGCACCTACCTGGTTATTGGCAATGTAGATGGCATCGGAGGTGCCATCGCATCCTGGCTGGTGTCCAAAGGAGCTGCAGATGTGGTCGTTGTTTCCCGCAATGCGAAGACAAATCCCCAAGCGGCGGCTCTTCAAGATAATGCCACCATGAGGGGTGGCCGTCTCCACGTCATGAACTGCGACGTATCAAGCGAGGAGAGTCTTGTGGCACTGCTGAGTGAAATGTCGAGTTCATTGCCCACTGTGCGAGGAGTCATCCACGCTGCCAATGTCGCTGCGGTAAGTACCCACGGGCGATCGAGTACAACCGCATTCACGAGCCATGCTTACTGACGCGATGAAACAGGATACGGTATTCGAAAACATGTCGTTCTCGCAATGGCAACAGACGGTACGTCCCAAGGTCGCCGGCACGAGACACCTACACAGGCACCTACCTCGTGATCTCGATTTCTTCGTCCTCCTATCATCCCTCATCGGCGTCGCGGGCAACGTCTCGCAAGCGAACTACGCCTCCGCCAACGCCTTCCAAGACGCCCTAGCGATGCACCGCGCGTCCCTCGGCCTCGTCGCTTCGAGTATCGCTCTGCCTGCCATCACAGGCATTGGCATGATCGCTTCGGACGAAGATGCCCATCGCCGCGTCGAGGCACTTGGCTCCGAGTCAATAGATATGGAAGAAATCCTCCGCCTTATTGAAGATGCCATTCAGCAGGACACACATACCCAGCGAAGAAACAAGCGGTCCTCCGCTGGGCTCGATCACTCACCGGCCAATGCACAGAAGATCGTCGGACTAAAACCTTGGGCCAATCTATCATCCGAGTCCGCGATCCGTCGCGACCGACGATTCGGCACACTCCGTCTGGTTGGAACGGCGTCATCATCAGCGGGAAGCTTGTTGACCGAAGGGAAAACACTGGACCCCTCGACACTCCTTGTGCGCGCTCTCGGCGATGCCAGCAGCAGCGGCTCGGGGGCGGAGGCGAAGGTGGAGGGGACAAGCAAGGTGGCCGAGGCGCTCGCGGCGCGGCTCGCGGCCATCTTCAACGTCGACACCGTCAGCGTGGATCTGGAGGCGCCCGTCTCAGCTCTCGGCGTCGACTCCCTGGTGGCTGTCGAAGTACGAACCTGGCTTGCTTCGAAGGGGCAGGCGAAGCTCTCGATGTTCGAGGTCTTGCAGAGTCCGTCTTTGAATCACATTGCCGAGGTCATCATTAGCAGGAGTAAGATAGTACATAAATGATCATCTAGTCATAGAGGATAGAACGCATACTTGATGCGCAATACGAATAGATCTTATCAGGTTTTCAGACATGGCAGCTCAAACTCGCGACACGTAGACGACCGCCTCTTCTAAGAAAGCATGACGTTGGGCACGGGCCACTCCTGTCACGCCCGTGTCTCTCTAAGTAAGTGACCATCTGTTTTCACGATAAGCGAGATAAGATAAGTCTAGGGACCTTATCAGAATCCTGGCGCCCGAATTGCTCTAGATCCGTCAAGGTTAGATAGAGACACGGGTGTGGCCCGTGTTCCTAGTGGCGGCAAGCGAGCAAGCTTCCATTCGTCGCACGCTCACGACGACGCTGTCCGTCGAACAATCCAGCGTCTTGTTGAATGCGCTTAGAAGGAGGCTGGACGATCTTTACAAGTTCCTTTTTGGTCTCGCTGACACTTTTCGTACAACACCGGTCTTGTTTTGAGTGTTCAACCCTCACCTAGTAATATGGGCGCCTGGTTGATAACGGCGATCTGTCTCAGGCCGTGCTCAGCTCCTCGTTCTAGAACGAAGGTGATGTACCTGAGAGTCACTACTGGCAGGCTTCAGCAGCATTTAATCTAGGGAACAATGAGTGCCTCTCATTCCGCCACAGTGTCTACTCGGACATCTATGCCAAAATCAAGTGCCTGTCCAAGTCAGCCATTCCTCTGTACTAATGAGTCTACTCTGACGCGCGTTGTCTGTTCCGCCATGAAACCATTCAAAAGTGTAACAACACTTATAGACTGAGGCCCGGAAAGAAGGAAGAGGCCCAATCGTAAAACATATGCCCCTAATTAGCAGGCGCCAGGGACAGTAAAGTGAGCATGTAGGGGACTATATGCACGAAGACTGTCAACCGACAAAGCAGGCAACTTTCATGTTTGAGCTGAATCCTTACTAAGTATTATTAGGGCTGATGCGACGTGGGGATATGACCCGCTGACTGATAATAATAGCCCAGATCCACTTACATAGACCCCTATTGATTGTCTCATAGCGAGTCAGAGGCCAGAGTCTCTAATAAGGTAAGGCCAAAGACTTTTTAGTCACCGCGGCCGTTGTTCCGCCCAACCTTTTAGCGCATCCCAGCTGCCTCGTGGCGCCCGCATGTTGGGAGGATCGCTGGATCGGAATCCTGCAGGACGCATATGCACAATCCCCATCGTCGGCTAGGTTTCTTTGGGCAACTTTGGGTCATGTCAAAATCCAATGATAGAGCATGATGGTACGGGTGAGAAAGTGTGACGCCGCATGTTTGCATTCTCCTCATTCTCATCTCATCTCCTACACAAAGCTGCGCGGATCCCAATTCCCATCCGATCCTACTAACCAAGCAATTGGCGAAGTGTATATGCACAGCCCTTATGATGATTAGAATCTGGGGCATGCAGCCTGCATGGTATGATGCTTCTTTACCACATGACACCTGCCGTCATTAACAGCATTGTCACCTGATCCTCAAGGCCTAGACCCATTATAAGTAGCCTTTTATACACAGTGGTCACTAATGCTAGTCTTTTATCACTTTTATATATTAAAACTAGAAAATATAATTGTTAATTAAAATTAAGGCATTTTTATTATAATTAATAGCTAATAATAAAATGTTTTTTATAAAATTAATAATATTTATATTATTTTAAATATTATTTAATTAAAATTAAAATAATTAATAATATAATTAATAATTTTAAAAAACACTTAATTTATTTTTATTATTTAATTTATAAAGCTTAAACTTATTATAAATAGCTTTTTATATATAATTGTCATTAATGCTAGTTTTTTATCACTTTTACATACTAAAACCCGAGAATACAACAGTTGGCCAAGACCAGGGCATCCTTGCTATAAGCATCTTCTTATATGATGTTTACGCATACCGCTATGGAAGGACTCTTATCTAGCTCAACACGCCATTGAATCGCAAATACCCTACCTTCAAGGATTCATTTGCAGCACTGGCGAGGCTGGCTAAAAGAAAGTGGTAGTAATTTCGCCGACTGGTGGTGGTGCGCAGATTACCCCCTTTTTGGCCCGTCTTGACGGGCTCGTGTACCATCTTTCTAACCTATAGTGGTAGGGGCAGTATTTCAGCTCGTTGTGACAGTGGTCATTTGTGTCTATGCTCGGTATCTATCTACTTCGAAAGACAGACCGAAATACGGGAAGGACTCGGTCAGAACCGAGAGCTAAAAATATTCACCACGAGACAAACCCATCGAAGCCTTGGCCCTGTCCGATTTGGAATCCAATGGGACGTCCCTGCGCCCCTCTACGGTACTGTACTTGCCCTGCTCTGCCTCTTTTTTCAACACGGCTAACCTAAAGAACCAACGAGACCACAACCGAGATGCCTCTAGACCCTTATAGCTGACCGACAATGCGTCGCAGCCGTCTTGGTCTCTGCTGAGGCTATGGACAAGAGCCAGTCCAATGCGGCGCTCTTTTCTCTGTCTTCTTTTCCCCGCCCCCTTTTGGTATTTAAGAGCTGCTAATTCCTTGGCAATGGAAGACGATTTAGTCAAGCCACATCCCATCTCAACAGACCCCTAACACCATCCGAAGTGTTTTGGCCAAGAAGAATCCTCCATCATGAAGACCACTGCATTTTCCTCCATAGCCTGGATTGGGATTGGGATTCTGTCCACCCTCGGCTCCGCGGCCACCATCCCACGATACTTCGAGAGAGAACTCACAACCCGTCGAGGCTTGTCGAGCGCAAGAGTCTCGGCGGAACTTGGTCCCCAGATCTCCCGCAACTCTTCGATATTTGGCCCGAGCAATAGTACTCTCTGGGACCAGGTGACTGCCAGATGGACTACTGCCTCCAAGCCCACCATTCAGCTCGTCGTCGAACCTGGTGAAGAGTCTGATGTGGCAACAATCGTATGTACTATACCCGTTGCATTATCGTCGTTGACAGGACTGTTTTGTCACATATGCTAAGACAATCCAAAGGTCAAATACTGCAATGAGAACGGTATCGAGTTTTTGGCCCTCAACGGTGGTCACGGAATAGCTGCAAGCTTGCACAGCTTCAACGGTGTCCAAATCAGCACGTGGAAGCTGAATCAGATCAACATCCACCCCGATGGCAAAACCGCCTGGTTTGGAGGCGGCGTCAACGTGGGCAACGTAACCGAGTACCTTTGGGAAAGGGGTTATGTCACCACTACGGGAGGATGCGACTGCGTCGGCATGATGGGCGCCGGCCTCGGTGGTGGCCACGGTCGTCATGAAGGTCTCTATGGCATGATTGTTGACAACCTTCTACAGCTGAACGTGGTCCTGGCCGACGGCCGTGCCATCATCGTCAACTCCACCAGCCACACGGACCTCCTGTGGGGTATGAAGGGCGCCGGCCATAACTTCGGCGTCGTCACGAGCTTCCAGATGAACATTTTTCCTGCTGGGCCCGCCACTTGGCACTGGCATAGATACCTCTGGACCGGTGACAAACTAGAAGCCGTGTTTACTGCCGTTAACAACTACCATAAGAATGGTACCACTCCAGTCAATGCGGCCTTCGAAGCTGGAGATTTCCTCGTCCATGAAGACGTCTCGACCACGGAGCCTGTTCTTCTCTGGTCCTTCACCTATCGAGGCCCCGCCGATGAAGCCGAAGCCTTGCTCACCGAGTTCAACGCCATCCCTGCCGTTACCTCCGAGATGGGCGATGTGCCATACAACCAGATCGCCCAGGCACAAGGCTCAAGCTGGAACAGCGCGGTCTGCGCTAAGAACCAGAACCACATCACCTCCACGGCCGGCCTCCAGGTCTACAACCTGACGGCCGAGCGACTCATCTTCGACGGCTTCGCGGCCATGATGGTGTCGAACCCCGAACTCGCGGCCGGCGTCACCATGATGCACGAGGGCTACTCGACCGCCCGTGTTAATGCTATCCCGTCTGACAGCACGGCCTACCCCTTCCGCGACGACCACCACCTGATGCTCGCCGACGTCCCCATTACGTCAAGCGATCAGAAGGCCGCAGCCCTTAAATGGGTTGCTGAGATCCGCGACCAATGGAACGCCGGCCAGCCTGGTCGGCTTCCTGACGCTTATACCAACTATGCCAGTGGCTTGGAGACCGTCCAGGAGTGGTATGGGCACGAGAGCTGGCGTATTCAGCGACTCCGGGCCCTCAAGGCGAAGTACGATCCTCATAACGCCTTCCGATTCTTCAACCCCATCGTGGGAGCTAAGCACAGCTGACGTGCGCGGCAACATTCCGGCGCGTCGAAGTAGAGGCTTGGCAAGTATGAGCAATCACCGATAGTCAAGCGCTGGAGCATGGGTTGGATTCCTACCAGTCTGAACAAAAGCTCGTCATGTATAGGTTTTCTTCTCATCGTTGGGTATCGATGCTGTGATTTATGTCCCACTTCTTGTATATAACTAGGGGCCGCTCTTTGCCCTCGAGCTGCTTAAATGGTTTTCATTTGTTCTTTTTACTTCTCGGAGTAACTACTGTATTTTAATTAGATAGAATTGCATATATATAACCAACCATATGAGGTTTGTGTGTCTGGACACGCTTATACCGTCCCTAACATAGTTTGATTAGATTTGACGTTTTGCAGTTCATCCATGAATCCACTGCTATAATAGAAGATTATCTGCCAAAATGGACGTAGGGCACCCAGTGGAGTGGTGCATCTTCGTATGGCACGATATCCCTTGGAACCTTGGTATTGCCTTGTATAGAACGGTAATCTTCCGTGAAAGTTTGACGGCTCATAGAAGACCTTTGATTACGCTAGATTGTTTGTCGTGCCAAATTCTCAGAAACCCATTGGCCGCGAAATTTCCCACAAGCGTGATAAAGCCCTTCGTTAACAGAACCGTCGCTCAAATAATGCTCTTGAATCCATTTGTAAACAAGTGTTGCTACATTTACGCATAATCTATCGTTTACTTTCCATAAAGTTTCGACAATATGCTGGAAACCGACGAGCTAGCACGCAAAAACCAAGTGAAAGCTCTCATCAATAGCACTATTTCTTTTTACTTGCCCTGTGTCATGAACCTCTAACTTTAGGGTAGGTAAAGACACTTGTTGTTGCACGAAGGTCTTAAAACCTTCGTGGGCAACTATTTAACTATATGCAAATGTCTCTTTGTACTCTGTGACACCCTGTTCCACAAGCTAAAATGTAGGCAAGAAATAGCTTTTTATTATAGAGGTTAAACTTAAAAAAGGTTCTACGAGGCGTCCGCCGGCGTGGCAGAGACTGATACTACCTGCGGCGGTATGCTCCGGCATATTCGCAGAGTTAAGATTCGAGATATAGAGTGGACGCATCGGAACACTGAAGGTTATTTGTTCTCCTGCCTTGGATTATAACATTACCTTTCAACTTATTGGTTATCGTTGTAATGTTTTCAGAAAATGGCTCCCGTCAGATATGGTCGAGGGCCTTGCCCCTGACCCAAGACAGGATTGATGGTATATTCCTTTTTTCTTCTTTTTTTTTTCTTCTTCTTTTTTTCTTTTTTTTCTTTTTTTTCTTTTTCTTCTTCTTATTTTTTTTCTTATTTTTTTGCTTTTTCTTCTGCTTCTTCTTCTACGGCGTATCGGTTGAGCTGATAACATTTGTTAGTTGACCTGCGATATTTGTGCCCCTCCCAAGGAGTGTCCGCATCTGCGATAGTGACAGACACGAGCCCTTTGGGCGGCAGAGATCCTTACGTGTTCACGGCATTTGTGGCCTCTGCAGCATATGCACAGAGAAATTGCGATGACCAACAAGGCCGAAACGTTGTGGTAGGCTTAAAAGTGCAGTGTAACGTCTAGAGTCAAGATCTAACTGGAGCACGTAGGACATGTGTTGTGTAAGCGATGCCTAGTGCATGAACGGAAGAGAACACGAAGGTGTCCATGCTGCCGCAACGATTGCTACAGGAAGAGCGTCTGTGGTGACAATTGCTGCCGCTCAGTTCGGTGTAAGGAGGATAGTTTCCTAAGTCATCCTAAGTCAGGCGGAATAGTCAAAGACGAGCGAAGTGGTGCGCATTTCAGGCATACAGTATATCTACATCTATATCGATAGAGAGCAGGAAATAACAATCGTGACACAGACATAGGAAAGCTACAGATGGGTAAAAGATATAAGCGATGACGTCAGATATGCTACTGCAAGCAGCAACTGGCCCCACATGCCCAATCGGGGGTGTTATGTCCTAGGCCATATATGGTTGGCAGGGTGACGGCGGCTGCCTGTATTTGGGTTTTTGGGTTATTGGGTTATCAGCGCGCGCGGATGACGATAACAACTAATACTCAACTCATTTCATCTCGTTTCACCCACGAACATATTTCCCACCGTGCTCTTGCGCCTACGATGGCCACATCCTCTGCAGACGAGGAACTTGACAGGCTGCGCGCCTTGCTTAGGCGAGAGCAAAGCTTACGTGAAGAAGAGCAACGCAGACGCGAAGAAGCAGAGCAAAGTCGAGAAGAGGAACAAAAGAAACGGAAAGAAGCAGAGCAAAAGCAGCAAGAGGAACAGAGGAGGCGTAAGAGTGCCGAGATACGTGCAAAGGGGTCGCGGCTACAGTCACTCGAGCAATACCTCGAGGGCTGCCACTCGCTACTAAGTCTCGCCATTCACGTCGAGACAGACCCATCCTCGACAACACAGGGCGACACGACAAATCCCACTGGCCGCGTCTTCCCCCGACGCATCATCCCCTGGGCTCACTTCCCGGCACAGCAAAAGAACATCTGGGGCCTGCTAGCCGACCAGCCCTTCTGCGACCGCGCCATATTCCCATCCCCACACCAGCTCGACTACGTCGTCACCACGATCAAGCCTATCGCGAGCGAGGCCGACCTGCGACACTTCGCCCGCGACACCGTTGAGATTGCCGTCCAGAAGCTGGTCGACGCAGCCTATGACGACGACCAGCTACGCGCCGCTCTCGATATCCAAGGATCCGTGACCTTTGAGAGCCACACAAACCTCGGGGGCGCCAGTAGCGTTGGTGCCATTACCAAATCTATCCAACATATCGACATCGCGTCAGAGGCCACTGGTGCTACCACGCTACCTCCGAAGCCATCCCGAACCAGGGCGCATCAAAAGACCAACAGAGGCAAAAGTGGCCCTGCCGACCAGTTCTGTGTGTACAGAAGATCCGACGGCCGAGACATCCCAGCGCTTGCGATCGAGTATAAGGCGCCGCACAAGCTGACTAGAAACGAGGTTGTCACTGGCTTACAGAAAGAGATTCAGCCGGAACGAGATATAATCAACAAAAATGGCGAAGGCTTTACCTTTGCTTCGAGACGGCTCGTCGCTGCCGTTATCACCCAGCTGTTTTCGTATATGGTCGACAAAGGCATCCAGTACGGCTACGTATGTACGGGCGAGACCTTCGTCTTTCTCTACATTTCCCAAGACCCCTCGGTTATTTATTATTCCATCGGCGTGCCTAACCTAGACGTCATGGAAGACGACGAGGACCGCCTCCATCGTACCGCCGTCGCCCAAGTATTTGCCTTTGTCCTCCAGGCTCTTCGCTCGCCACTGCTGCCGCAAGACTGGCATGATCGTGCCGAGCATCTGGGCATTTGGGACGCCGAGTTTGATAACATCTTACAAGACATTCCTGAGACGGATCGCAAGCCACCCAAGGATTCACCACTCTACAAGCCCCAGCGCTGAAAGGGCTTTGAACAATCTTCCCCAATCAAGACACGATCCCACTGTCGACCAGGGAGCAGCGATACTCGCCCTCGGGAGAAAAGTGAAAGTGACAGTGACGACTACAAAGACGATCCTTCGTCCCCGTCTGCCTCCCGGTCCCTACGCCCCTCATCGCGGAAACCACCACCAACAAACACTGCCACCAGGGGCACGCAGCGGGGCGGTCGTAGTCGAGGTCGAGTGGGCAAGCCAAGGGAACAAGAAGAAGAGGGAGAACAAATTAGCATTCAGCGTCGCCCTTTCTGCACCCAAAAGTGTTTGTTGGGGCTGGCAAGCGGCGGGGCTATGGACAACAAATGTCCCAATCTCAACGACCACCAATCGCGACACATCGAGCCATCCGTATTCCAACACCTGCTTCGTGACCAACTGGCCAAGGACCGTGGGGCAGACGCAGACGCCATGCCCCTTTACTTGAGCGGATCTGTTGGGGCCCTTTTTAAAGTCCGTCTGTCATCACATGGCTATACCGTCGTCGCTAAGGGAGTCGAGGAGAAGCACTTGACCCGCCTGCAACACGAATATCAAGTGTATGACCGGCTGAGTAGCATTCAGGGAAAACACGTCCCTGTATGCCTCGGTAAGGCAGACTTGGTTTTACCTTATTACTACGACGGCGGTGTTTTTACCCACTTCTTGTTCCTCGGCTGGGCTGGGAGGCCGCTGTTCGACATGGCTCGCGGGACTGCCAAGCACACGCTCATCGACGCGATCAGTGAGGCATTCCAGGCAATCCATCAGCTCAAGATTCTCCACCGCGATGCGGAGCCGCGTAATGTGCTGTATGATGCCCATAGTGACAATGTCATGATCGTGGACTTTGAGCGAGCTGAGCTAGTCGGTCGCGAGCCTCTTGGGGTCATTAGTCCAAATAGGAAGAGGAAACATGCCCATCTAGGGAAGCGAAACAGAGACGAGTTTGCAGAGGAGTTATCATCAATTGTATTAAGTGTCCAGCGGTGCATAAAATAGCCAGTACTACAATTGTACCGGCCCAACTCTACGTGCGAGCCTTTTCGTCTCTATCCCCTTTTCCGTAGTAAATAGATTCGTTGATGAGTAGTGGATCAGCTCCTCCGCTACCGAATTCAACTCTAACTCGTCGTGCTCCACGGGTCTATTTCTTGACCATGCGTTATAGAGTGAGCGGGTCTCAAGTGCTGTGACTAGCGCCACCGCCGAGATGTTCAGTGCGGCCGCATATATATACCGGATCGATGGTCGGAAAAGTGCGAACATGGGGATAAAGCCAGCAAGCAGCAAGGCTATGCCGCAACCCAAGATTGCCGAGTATGCTCCGACAGGGCCACTCCTCTTGCGATATCCATACACTCACAACCCGGTCATCCAGCTCGTTGCCAAAAAGAAGGCTATAGCGTTGAGCAAGAGCCCCGGAAGCGGCATTTGCATCGTAATCGAGTCGTAGATCACGAGAGAAAAGCCTGACAGCTCAAGCAATACCAACCAGGAGCATATTAGAAGTTTGGCAACAATTAACTTCCGAGGGTCGTTTGCCGCTTCTTGAGATAGCTTCGCCGTGATGCGAATACACCGAGCTGCCTTATTCTACGGTCAGTAGGTACAATAAACATGAAGTCGCTGTACCATACCATATTCAATGTCGCGAATAGATAATTCGCGACAAGAACGGCATCTTCGTCGATGATATCTCGAGTAAATAGTGCAGTATAATCAAAATGGGAATAAAGGTAGCGAGTGAAACAACATGTGGGGTTTGGCACATTCTCCTTATGCCAGAACCTAGGTGAAAGTAGCCAATAGTCAATAATATAGTAGAAATACCAAACAAGGCGGCATGGAGCCAAGTGAGTACAAGAAGTATAGACATGATGATTGGGACTGGCGGGACTTGCAGGATAGCTTGGATCTTTCTCGATGTATGGACGACCTTGATACTTTATACAAAAATGGAGGACCGCACCATTCGGTGTCTAGTATAATAGCCATGACGATAGCGCAGCCACCAGTGTCTGTTGGCCAAGGCGCACAACTCCAACGATTCCTCGTCCGTGTGGATTCTCAACTGCCTCCGTGGTTATTGAATCAGGGGCAAGGTGACCACCGGCGCCCTCTCCCATATGGTGCGGCCGCCTGTTATAGTCACATTCGAAAAGGCAGCAGTAGGAGAGAGCGCCCTGGCACCAGGCGTCTATATTCATGGCTCGATGATGGCGAATCCGTGCTGTGCCTGAATAGTTCGTCGCCAACAGAAGCATCTCCTATTTCACCGCAATTCAACCCACCCTCAGTTGCCACAAGGCCATAGACATATGCCAACATTAATCACTACCAGTTGCATACTCGCCCCCTTAACCGAGACAGTTACATGGCGCCGCCCCATAATATACGTAGAGCCATAAGTGAATCTAAGGAGGCTGGCGATATTGGTCCTTTATGCCCACCACTCCGTATCGACCCGCTTAGGGCCGTCCCTCAATTAGAGCCACGGCCGCCTGTTGAGTACAATGGCCTATGGAACCGAGCCCACTTCTTCAAAGTAGCGGCAGCAATGTGTGTATAAATATAGACATTATGCCCAACTATGCGAATCAGCGTGTCGAGACGTTTCTGCTACTCATTGGATTCGTCCTGCGGATAAAATCAGCAGCTACGCTGGCCTTTGTCAATATCATTCTCATAACAATGTCGAGGTATGATTGTTCTACATATCTACTTTCTTGGCTTACTAGGTTCAGTCCAATCCTTGGGTGTAACCCTAATACTCCCGACACAGATACAGAGGTGACGAACCAAATGTTGCGGGAGATTCCTGCAAAAATTGACGCCGCCGAAGAAAGCAGTCAGGCTGCCCCGGAATCTCTTATTACAGAAGAGGCGAGTACGGCGATCCGATGGGTTTGAAATTCGATCTAATACTTCATAGGCTGCCGACCAGCTACCGGAACACCAGGAGCAGACTGAGAGTCCGACTACAACCACAACAAATCCGAATACTCCAGAGAAATATAGGGATCTCCTTTTTAATCAAAATAAATCAAATGCATTAAACTTAACACCAAAAGCCAGTGCACATTGCATCTCAGAGCTAAAGCTTCGGCGACGAAAACTCAGGAGGACGAAAAAAGGTCAAAGCGTTGGAAAAAAACAGTTACAGTGGATTAAGAAACAAAACAAAACAAGGGAACAAACCAAGCGGGCCACTTAAAGTCCTTTGCAAGCGAATAGGATAGCTCTTTTAAAATCTAGCATGCTGTAGTTCCAACCGATAGTATGCGCCATTTTATGTATAATACACTTATTCGATATGTCTTAAGTCTTATCAAAACTAACGCAATAGACATAGATGCTAAGTAATTTTACGAACACCAATAGAAACTGCTTCTGTCTTGAACGAGGCAGATATGAGATCTATGATCACCTGCTTGGCTCCATAAAGGGGAATTACGAGTCTGCCTTGCTCTTTGGGTGTGCCGACAGAGAGCCTACGTACTCCGTCGTGGTGAATGTGGCAACTCCAAAGCGCCCTAGGCTAATAACCATCCATGTGTGTATTGCCGCCATACATCGACATCGATAGCTATTTTCAAAGGCGGACTCCTTTTAATAAGTACGACAATGAATCCGATGGCGACTAGGAGCAGCACATCTATAGCCAGTAACGTTGAAGCAATGTCGATAGCCATCGTAGTGTGCGAATATCGAAGAGTAACGACTTGGCGATAATCTAGCTGGTAAATATGGAGAGTAGGTAGCGGATGTGTGAGTATGAGCGAGATGAGGAATGAATTGTATGAAGAGACGATCGAAACACTCCTTGATGGGAAACCAGTCCTATTTTATAGCGTGACCCGGCACTAAGCAAACCCTTTCCTATAGCGATCGACGCCTCGTGTTACGACGGGGCAGAATCCGCCTCGGAGGTTTCTCGCTAGGTAATGGCTCGGGTGGCAAGGTCGATATAATGGGACGAGCCACCTGTGCCAGCGCTTCGTAATGCTTTGGTATCGAGTCACTGAGCGCGCTGGCCCGTACATCCTACCGTCATAGGCTGCCTCACTACATCTCCTCCCTCTATGAGAAGGGGATTTGACCAGGAGCAGGGATAACACCAGTCGGAGCCATGCTCCCACCCATATTGGCACACTGGTATGATTAAGGGGCTGCCACGCCGCGAGGATCAGCCATAACCGCGGAAGCTACAAGCTGTGGACCCGCCCAGGCAGAAAATGGCGAGTCTCTCATCTCTTCTCACGGCTGTCAGACGTCGTTCGCTGAGAACGCATTCCTCCTAGTCGCCTTCGTATTCGTCCGGCTACAAATTGGACAGAGTCCGCATTTAAACACGGTTCCCAACATCATTTCAGCGTTACTTGCTGTCATTACAATTCTCTTGGTCATTATTTTAATTAGGGTTAGATTTAATCTCGCACTTGTTAGGAAAAGTGCACCTTCGAAACAGGCACAGGCAGTAGCTGGGGACACGCCTATAGTCAATGTTTCGATTTCAGAGGATCTCGATACTTTGGGAGAGTCGGCATCTTTTATGGTTTGACTACTTGCCTGTGCGTCCATATATAACGATGCTGAGGAAGCACCTGGAAGGGTTATCAAGGCATATCATATGAACAGCCGCCGCGATTTCCTACGTGTATTCTATATGCACCAGGAAGATTGTAAAGATTTCCAGGCCGAAAATGCGCCGCTGGACTTTGTTCTTCTCGCGAATGAGATTATTGAAAAAGAATTGGATTATCTTCGAGAGACGTTAGACGATGACGTGACGGTACGAAAGGGGCTGGCGAATATAAAGGAGGCACTGCGCTGGAGCACCTGCTGATGTCCGTAGAGCTTTGTACGCGGCTTTAAGCTGCTCGCTCGCCACGACAGATTACTCTTTTTTATTCGTTCTTTTTATAACGAAAGGTGGTTTATAAGGACGTTGTATCCTATTTTTGTTCTATTTCTTGAACTAATGGCAGTGGCCACTTTAACAGCTTTTGTACCAGGGAGTATGGCATTCCGTAGTAATAGATTATTCAGAATGCATCATGATGTTAGAATGAAAAACTCATCTGTCGCAGTTCTTCCAGCAGACACTCTCGCACCGAGTGTTCGATATTGCAAGAACCACATATCGCTGAACATAGAGCCAAGTCCCAACTAAATCACCACTCCTCTTAAAACCTATCATCATCTGATAACATAAAACCTCTATGATCTGCATGACGGGTAGAAAATTAAGGAGAATCTAATCAGTTGTTTTCAGCCGAGGCTGTCATTACGTCGAGCTCCATTGCGCCTTGCGCACCGAGAAGCGTCACTAGGTGCAATTCAATCCGACCCATTCCATTATTCCTTTCGAAATTTTGGCCCTTCTCGGCTTCTAGCCACCGTAGTAGCGCTATAAAAATCACGTGGCGGAGCTGCTAAGTAGGTAGTCGAGCGAAAAGCCAATGTCTCTGAAATGAAATGATATATTCTGTTCTTTATTATACTCAGCTTCAAGCTTAGCTTTGCTAAAATTCTTTCTATCGAGACCCGTGCTTGTTTATTCATGTACCATCTACTCTACGAATTATTCCCATTCCACAAAAGTTGCCTAACCTAGCCGAAGTTGCTGGAATATCTATCATTGTAACGGTTCGACCGTTCACGGCCTATCTTCCCCTTGCTCTTTTTGGGAATGGGCCCGATGTTTCGCAAGATGGCATCAAAATCAGAGCTTGGCTCTTTGAGCATCATGGCATTTTCGTCTACGGGTATAAGACCTTCGGCATATGCAGGTAGACTTGGCCGCGCATAAGGAGGAGGGAAGGCGGTGTTTGGCGCGAAGTGCTGAACTTGCACAGCAGCGTCCTCTGAAACAGGTATAAGGCCCGAACTTGAAGGTTGGACTGGCGGTGTATGCGCAGATAAAACGCTAGCCTGGCCGTGGCGGTCGGAATATCTTCGAATTGTGCGCGTGCTTGAAGGACGATTACGGCTTAGCCCGCAGGGGCTCTTCGGAGGTTGCTCAGGCATATAATCGCCGTCGTCTACGCTTGCCATCAAGGGACTGGCTGGCAATTCGTATCGGACATCTGTGGGAGTAGAGCCTTCTAGCTCGCAAGGGGCACCACTTTCCTGGCCTGGAAACAGAACATTTGTATCGCTCTCGACGTCTATATCTGAATACTGATAAGTATATGGGTCAGCGAACATCCAGCTAGCTCGCGAAGAGGATTGAGACTCAGAACGGGCCATAACCGCAAGCTGAGAATCTATGCGATAGAAAGCAAGGCGAAAGGTATATCAGTGATGCAGGAAAGTATACCAAATGAGTAGAATACGCAGTTATTGATGAGAGAAGTTCACAGGATGCTATAATAGGGTATATATGTAGATTACGGCTTCTTAGTTCGAATTGTCTCTCGACCCGCTTTGTCATCACAGATCCATCGTAAAGCCCGACTCTAAGTCTTTGCCAATGCCAACATACTAATTCAAAGCTTTGACTACAATAATCCCATAACAAAGGGTAAACTTTGCTATTATAATAACCGCTCTAAAAGGCTTCATTATTCTGATGCCTCTCATGTTGTTAACAAGGTCAATAAGTTTTATAATCAGGAGCAAGGAGCTGAAAGAGAAGGTGACTCATTGCCTTTCTCCCACTTTTTCTTAGTCAGTATTAGCAGAAGTGACGCCTGATTATCGTAATCAAGACTCTTCAGTTTCTCGGCGGACTCTTTGAGTTCATGGCTAGTAGAATATGCGCTATCTACAGTCCTATTCCTATTACAATCACTACGATTCTAACCGATTTGACAGCTAAAATGATTTTCGTGTCTTTTCATTACTTGCTAATCTCGACTAGCTATCGCCCCAGAAGAAAGAGAAAAGGTGTACTAATGAAGCTATACTTCAATGTCCTCGGGAAATTTCAGATGTATTGACCCTTTTGGCTATTGCTTGTCGAGGCACCTATTATCGACAACATCTTCGTGATCTCTGTCCTATAATTAACATATATATTTCCCTATAAGACTGTGGTTCTTCCTTGAAAATTGTTTTTCCGCAAGAATATAAGATCTGAATCTGGCTCAAGCATTGATATGGCATTGGTGGTATAGCCCAAATGAGAATCAATAGTATATGTCTTGGAGGTCAAACTCATTGTATGCCAATTGACAAGTTATTTTTTTGTTGGCCTCCTCACCTTGTTGGCTCCCTTATAAGTCTTTGCGTAACTGAGAATTGTCTTAGTCTTCTCACAGCGTAGTGTCAATGCATATGTAGTTCGGCGCACGGCTTCTTCCGTGGTCATTGGTTGTTGCTCTTTGCCCCTTATAGACTTTCTGGTAATACTAAGAACCTCATTAATAAATCCCAGAACAGTATTGATTCGTTGTTCGTAACGTTGCGATATTGGCCGTAGACCCAAAGATGGTCTGCCGGGCGCGGCTTACCGAAACGCTAGGAAGTGCCTATGGAGCAAGAAGATAGGTTTAGATACGATTTGAGATGTAAACAAAAACCGTATAGACTTTCCCTAGTTCATATCTTGAACCTCAACTTACGCGTAGTATGCAACTATTCTGTGATAGTATCGCGTCTACCAGAAGCAAAAGCTGGGTAGATTACTAACATAAACGCAACCGAAGGATTGAATATAAACGGTCTAAGAAGGTGAATGCATAAACATATCTTTATTTACTATGATTGATTAACAGCGGAGGTGCCTACGACGTGTTGGTACTCCTAGCTATGGTATGCATTTTAATAACCACAGTTGATCCGGATCACCATTCAAGCACGATGCTGTCCCACATGAAGCCATGCCATGTCGTATTCCGAGTCAATTGAAATTTTACCTCGTTCTCTCCTTCTTTCAAAATGCTATCAGCATCAAATTCAAATTCGAAGTATCTCCATTCACCGGCAGTAGTCATCGAGCGATATAGGCATGGATCGTTGAGTAGTCCAAGAGTGTCGCTGGTTAAGTTCCCGATCTGGTGTCCATTCGCCCAGATGATCGAACTGACACCCGAAGAGTAACCTGCTAGAGACACGATCAAGGTCGCATTCTTCGCTGCGGTATATTTTGTCGTGGTTTCCAAATCAAACGATATTGTCCAATTGCCTAAATACGTCTGTCCAAAACACCATTCAGAGGCTTCAGACTGGCCCACTCGGTAGACTAGGTTTTCCGGGCAGTTCGCGACGAGTGCATGCTGATCCGGCGCACCGCCGTATTGAAAGCCATAGCTGGTACGATCGAAATCGCCGACCTGGAAGATTTTCGTCTTCGTTGAGACATCCCATTCCAAACGTCCCAGATCAGTTTTACGCGATTCCGTAACGGCGACGTCATTATGTAGAAAGCTAGTCGTAACATCTGCAATATTGCTCCCGTTAGACCAAGCCTGCAGGCCATATTGCGCAGTGCGCACGTTCTCGAATTCGAATCGTCCTTGGGCATCTGCATACGAAGTGTAATAATAGTCCGAGCCCATATCTAGTGCCGTCTTGTTTGGAGTGTTATCGCCCAGGAAGACGGCAGCGTTCGCAGCAGGTCGACCATCTGAGAGTACCAGTTGCCCCGCTACTGAGCCGCGAGACTTGTAAGCCTCATCTTCAAACCACGCGTATGGCCAGCCAGCAATCTCGTCGTTAGCTCTCTTCGCCGCGTCCTCCTTGGATCCGTCATTGAGGTACCACAGCCACGGACCCCACGTCTTTGCATCCGGGAAAACGTCTGAGGAAGAAACCATGAAATGAGTACCGTGGATCATGTTAAGCTGGACAGTATCTCCAGTGGAGGACTCTCGATGCACCTAAGTAAGTCGGGGTATAAGTTTCAGTACTAAAGGCCATGATGTATCTTGCTCCTGTCAAACTTACCATGAGTTCTTGTTTCAAGTGATTTCCGTTGTAGTAGTCTTTCCCTGGATTGATGTACCAGCTCCCGAAGCTGTCTCCGTAGACCCCATAATAGGTTTGCGTCCGAACCCAAGCTGAGAAGTCATATTTTGTGATATAACCTTTCCCATCGGGGCGTAACCAAGTCTCGTCTTGAACTTTGTTGGCAGGTATATAATCGCTGAGGTGCGGCAACTCTTCGTCTCTAAGGCTCGTCTTGCCGCGAGTGAACGTCGTATTATCCAGACGCCATAGCGTGCGAAATTCACCAAGCACCGGCAGTGCGTGGTTCACGAAATACTGATATGATCCTGCGAGTCCTGAGAATATGACCCAATGCATATCACCTTCGTCAGCCGTGAACACGATATCGATATAGTCCGCACCCTGGTACGAGCCTTGCTTAACAATAGAAGCTGAGTTCCAGCTTAGATTGTCCGCCGCCCCGTCTGCCTCCAACGTCAGCTTTCCAATCTTTTTGTCCTGTAACCTCTGTTAAGTAAGCTACGGAGAGTTTCACTCACTATAGCTCACATAATGACCCGCCGCATTGCCTACGCAATCGTGGTCATTGTAGAAAAGCTGGACTCCAAAATATGGACCCTGGGTTAGATTCCAAAGTTCATTTCCAAATATCCAGGTCTGATTGTCTACTTGGTTGAGGAAAGGACCAGACGTATGGGATATCGTAGGCACCGCACCAGCCAGGGTCGTTACTATAGACAGTAATATGGTCTTCATATTTGCAAGTACAATTCTACCGTGTCTCCAGCAGAGCCATTGGAAACGGTGCGAAACGAGGCAGGCTTGGCTGTGCTTTAAATACTGATTAATTCGCTGTAAAAGCTCGTTAGTTCCGCTCTAGCGAGTGGCAAGTGGTGGACCTTGCTCAATGTCTCCAAGGTGCAAAATGCAGGGCGGGTGTAAATCTGCCCCCAACCCGACCTTTATCGGTCGATCTCTTTCGCGAATAGCTGTTATACAGGTACTAACAGGGAAGGCCAATATAGGCAATCGATAATTATCTTTCCGGCAACTAACATGCTTGGGGTTGCGGGGCCCCACGATTTAGCGGGTGCTGTTTTAGGACAAATAACCGCCGAGTTTAGAATTCGGGATAAAGTGAACCGAGTTTGACGTGGGTTTACTAAACCCTGGAACTAAACTAGATGAACTAATTTATCTTTCCAAAAGAAAGTTTTATCAAAAACTATGGTCTCAGCAAAACACATACGGATATCAAACGAGAGAAGCCACTCGGCTATTACCTGAAGTATTAAAAATAGATTCGGGTATCGATGACTGCCCAGGAGAACGGGAAAGATACGGAGTCGCCGCTGTAGCTTACACATACGTCATCTACCAAATCTACAAATTAAATCCATCAATACAGCAAGAGTATCAGGAACCTCGTCCTTTAAGGTAGGTAAAAACACCTGTTGTTGCACGGAAGTCCTAAAACCGTCGCAACTATCTAACTATATACAAATGTCTCTTTGTACTCTGTCACAAAGAGGTTCGTCAGATTCCTAAGAGGATAATTGATAGACACGCGCTTGAGTCTTGTCTGTTGAAGTAGAAGGCTCCAGTGGTGATCCTAGGTTTTCTATTTAATGGTTACTTGTCTGGCGCTGCTCCACATAAGTAATAATTACCTGATCTAATGAATATGATTCTCACAATCACCTAAATGTTGACTCGATAGTGGATATAGATCATAGGAACTTTCGCTAGGGCTGTGTGATCGAGCTTTACCCTGCTCACCGATGTCACCCAGAGCAATATGCGGCTCTGAGTGGACCCGAGAGATGTTGCTTTGGCTACGGCGCAGGAAAGGCAGTTCTATGATGCTCCTCATACTGCGCATAATCTCCCCAATCTTCTGTTGAATGAAGACTACCCGCAATGCGGGCAAATTAAGTGCGACAAGTGCTATTCCGCATTCGAGGGTGGTATAGAAGACTGCCTGGGTGGTAGGACCTACAATGAGCATAGAGCTTTAGTATTCGGGACGATCAAAAGTCTATAGTTGAAGTGAACTCACGCTGGTTGTCAGCGTAAAGGTAAAAATCCGGGCCACCCAGCTCGATCTTGATGTATTGTACTATTCTGGCAATTGACGCTCCGAGACCGCTATAAGCTACTAGTCAGTAGGTTAAATGTGTATTTCTTGTTAATTGAACGTACACGAAGGTCAAAAGAAATATGCTGATAATTAACAGCTTTCTCTGTATGTTTGTGTTCAGGCGCGAAATCTAGATCAGGAGTTTGTCAGTAGTGCAGAGGTGATAAACGGATGCCAAGAAGTGACTGACGTTAGGTATTGGGAGGACTAGGAGCCATATATCTAAAATGAAGTCGGAAACCACAAGTCCGTATAGAAACGGGAACGATAAGACGCAGTATTCAGCATAAGAGCCGTCCCAGAGCGCGGAGAAATGTGTTCCGCATTGAAAGCCTGTGAGGAACTGGAAGACAAGTAACCACAGTACCACAACGATGACTGTGATCCAAGTAATCGTCCGAAAAATCGCCTGCTTCTCCCCAACGCAGAATATGCGCTGGTAAAAGAAGAGGGCACTTAGCTTTACGCTCGCGAGGGTATTGGTAGTGAAGAGGCCGGAAGTGACGACATACTGCATGCAGGTGTTAAGAGCGTTGATGTTTCCAGCTCTTGATACATCTAGGAAGGATTCAAGGACTCACCACCTCATAATTTCGAGCCTTGGCGGCTGTTTCCTCCGGGGTGAAGTCATGACTAGAATAACCAAGATTTTTGTCGTGTACCACTAGTCATTCCACAGGTCAGTCGCGATTCTTCGCTAGACTCGAGGTGTATACAATTCAATGTTGAATTCGACTTACGGACGAACAAGCAGATCGCATTCCCGATGTATGAGATCTTGACCAGTTAGACTACATCAGCAAGAGCATGGCAAGAGAGGCGACTTAGTCGATGAAAAGCTTACAAGAGCAATAGCAGCGAACCAGTCGTCTGCTAGGAGAGACAGCTTGTGCTGTTTTCGGATCCAGAACCGTAACCCGACCGCGATGATTGATAAGCCTATCAGCGAGCCTGTCAAGGCTAACAGCCTGTCCTTGGTAGAATCTGACATAGAAGAATGAAGCGATCGATCCCAGGTTTAGGCTGTAAGGAAGCGGGGACTCTGTCAACAGGTTGGCAGGGTGCACAAGGGTGCTGCCTATGAGTTTGGGATAATCAGGTGTTTCAGTCCCTAAGAAAGAAGGTATTTCATCTACTAGGTTGCATATAAACAGCCTATTTATTGGATATCGGAGTCTAAAAAGGATGATTGTCAAAGAGAGTGGAGACGCATACATATGTAGCAGAATGGTGGTTGTATTCAGGATGATTAGAAGGAAGAAACAGGTCAGAGACTATGGGGGAGAGATAGAGATACATATAGTTGTTGAGGTGGAGTGTACCTAACTCCCTTACTTCAACAATGATCACGTATTGTGTGATAGCCTGCCTGTAGTCAAGGAGGCAACCGTCATCCTAGTAGTCCTATATCATGTATACCGCCGCCAGACTCCGATCTACGACCAGATACATATAAGCAGGCTACGAGCCCCTCGACCATGGCCTACCTAGGCCCTCGGCTATCATTGGCCACGCGTAAAGACCTCTACTGCAAGGAGATCTAACAATAAAACACGTGCGAACCAACTGGCTTTTCGAGTGATTAGATAAGCTGAGAGTATTTAACCCCTGTTGACCTGAAAGATCTGTGCTTATTTAGGTAATTTTTTTAAAAGGTACTTTTTAAAAAACAGTAAGCTTCGTAAGCTTGAAAGCGAGTGGCAAATAAAAACTAATATTTATTGCTTTTTTTTGGAGTAAAAGCTGGCGCAAAGCGTATACCCTCTAAAAGTCAAACAATTTAAATTTTTTTTTTTAAATTGTAATACTCACAGCATAGCCGCTTAGCGCCAAAAGCGACTCTAAATATGCGTTAAAAATAAGTACCAAAATATAGGCTAAGTGGAAAAAAGCACGAATTTTTCAGCTTAACAAGGGTTAAATACTCTTAGCTTGTCTGTATACTTTTTCTCACCAACGTTATATCTTTCTTCGATCAAGCTAACGGCACCGAAGAAAATCCGCATGTTCCTGTTTCTCTAAGTACTTTCCCACGTCGTGAAAGTATCCCGCTCTTTCAAAGGGGATTTGAAAGGTTTAGAAGATGCCAATTGCCCATAGGAAAATTTTCCACGGCCGGGCCAAGTCAATGTCCAATTCCGGGTGGAAATCAAAAATTATATCCGGACTGCTAGCCATCCAGTGATGGAAGCTGAAATCTACGAATGGGTGGGAAGTGGAGGAGTTTCAATCAAAATTCATGGTGGTTTCCGTTTCTATTGTTTTCTCTTCTGATTTTAGCGTTCTCGGTGTTTCATGCTGAACCCGAGCCGATATTAAATCGCTATCAAACTCCATCTGTGGTACTGTGAGTATCGTGAATGCGAGTACCAAAATTTGAGGGCAGGTGGCCACGTACTTAATGCTGTTTGTGGTATCCTGTTCTCTGGCGTGTTTGGGATGAAGCCATCGTCCCAGGTTTTTGTAAAGGGTAGATTGCGACCACCCAAAGAGAGGAAGTTTTGTCACACTAGAGTGGATCCAGGAGCGGAACGGCTTAACCCCGTTAAATCTGCTATATAAGAAGAACTTTTCGTATATATATTATAAGTTAAAACTTAAACCAATAAAGCTTTATATTTTACTTGTAACAAATTGCTTATGCGCGCAAATAAGCATAAGCTTATTTAAGTGCAAAAGTTATAAGCTTGGTTTATTATAAATTATATATATATAAATTTTTAAAAAATTTTAATTAAAAAATTAAAAGCTTTTTTTTTATATAATATATTTTTTACAAGCTTTTATATTTATTATTAAATTATTTTTTTAATATTTTATTAAAGCATAATATTTTAATTTAATTTTAATAAATTTATAATTAAAAATATTAAGTTTTATAGCTAATAAAATTAGCTTTTTTAAATTAATTGCTTTAAATTTTATATAAGCTTAAAAAAATATAAAAAATAATTAATTTAAATAAAAAAAACTTTATATATTTATTTATAAAAATTATAAAAGCTTTAATTAAAAAAAATGCAAAATATATGCTTTAATTAGCAAATAATATAAAAGCTTAAATTATTATATAATAAAACAATATATTTTAAGCTTTTATTATTAAAAAAATTATTAAAATTAATAAAACAAAATATTATATAATAATATTATTAACTTAAAAATTATATTAATTATAATTATTAAGTTTATAATAATAAAAAAAATTAATTTATAAGCTTTAATATAAATTATTTATAATTATAATTTATTTATTTAATTAATTATAAAAAACATAATTTAAAAAAAATATTAAAAAATGTTTTAATAAGTTTATTTTAATAAAATTAAGCTAAAAATATAATATAAAAACTAATATATAGCTTATTTATAAGCAAAAGCTTTTAAAATTTTAAATATTTATAATATGCTTGCTATAAAACTTTTTTTAAATGTTATTTATATATATATAACGCTAAATTAAACTTGTTAATAATTTGCTTAATTAATTTTAAATAAATAATTAAATAAAACTTTTATAATTTTAAAGCAATATAATTATATATTTTATATTTTATTTAATAAAAAATTACATAAAGCAAATAAAAAAATAAAGCAAAAAATTATTTAGCTTTTTTATTATTTAAACAAAATAAAAAAAATAGCTAAAGCAAATTAAATTAAAATAGTTTTTAATATTTTTGCTTTATTAATTTTAAATAAAAATATTATTAATTATTTAAAAAATGCATATAATTATAAAAAGCAGTATTTAAATTAACTAATTATAAAATTAAATTAATATTTTATAAGCAAATTTAAAACATTAAAACTTATTATAAATTTAAAAACTAGCAAAGCTTATATAAAAAATTAATAAAAAAAAATAAAGCATATTTTTTTTTAACTTTAGCTTTAAAAAATTAAATAATAAATAATTTAATAAAAATATTATTGCTATTATAATTAATTTATTTTTAATTAAAAAAATGTTAATTAATTTAGTAATATATATAACGTTTAAAATATTAATTTATTTGTTTTATTATTTTATTATTTTTAATAATTATAATACCTTATATTTAATTAATAATTTAACTTTATTTAAACTAAGTTTATAACGCATTTTTTATTTTAACCGGACACTATAATAAGGCTAAGTGGTTGCTTATATAAATTTCGCGTTGTTTTTTATTTTTGTTATATATATATATTGCGTAGTTTTTATTGCTTTTACGTAGCTTTTCTCACTATTTATTTCACTTCGCAACTAAAAAATATAGCATTATTATTTAACTTATGCTATTAATTAGCCGTTTTATTACCATATTGTTTTAATTATTTAATGGTATTTGTTTTTTTTTTAAAAAAGTATAAGTTTAATTATTTTGTTGTTATTATTTTTTAGTTTTATTTCATTAGTATCCTTGGTAAAACTATAAAAAATAATCATTTATTGCTTTTTAAAGCATAACTTTAATTAAAAAACCAATACTTTAGCTAACTACGTAAAATAAAATTATTTATTTAAGTGAAAAATAAACGTCACACCGTATTTTCTTTTTATAACAACATTTATTTAAAATAAATATTTAGCTAATTATTTATTTATATTATTAACTAATATAAAGTTTAAACTTATTATAAAAAAATAAAAAAATAAACATATACTAAAAAAAAAATCAATTAATTAAAAAACCCGTTTTAAAAAATAAACTATTAAATATAACAACTAAAATTAATTAAAGCAAGCTAAATAAAAACTTAAAGAAATTTCTTTATTTTTTTTAAAGTGTTTAATTAAGCTTAATGTTTATAAACACTTTTAAATTTTTTTAACTTTAAAATAAATTAAAAAAATTATAAAAACCTTTATAAAAAGCAGTAATTTTAGGTTTTTAAAAACTTTAAAACTTAATTAAACTATATTTACTACTTTTAAAATTTTTATTAGTATTTTATTACTGCTAAAAACTTTTACTAATTATTTAAAACTAATAAATAATAAAAATTAAAAAACTTTTAAATTTTTTAAACTTGTTTTTAACGTTTTCCAATTAAGCAAAACACTTTGGCTATTTATACCTTAATATTAAAACAAGCAACAAAATCTTTTTTTTCATTAAAACTTAAACCTATTAATTAACAACTAATAATTATATATTAATTTGCAATAATTTCCCCATTATTAACTTTAGTTTTTTTATATATTATTAGTTTATTTATTTTTAACCTTGCATTAAAGCCTTAAAACTTGTTTAATAAAGCTAAAGTTTTAAAATAGCTTTAAAGATTAAAAAAACTATTTAAGTTATGTTAACTTTTATAATTTAAATAAATTAATTAGCTACTTAATTAAATTAAAACAAACATTAAAAAATAAATAATTAAGCATTTAATCGGAAAAAAAACTAATTAAAAAACCATTAAAGCTACGTTAAAAAATATAAAGCTATTAACTTTAAGCAAAACCTATTATAACAAAAACAATTAATAAAACTATTAAATTAATAATAAATAATTGCTTAAAATTATGCCTGCTTTTTTTTATAACATTTAACATTTATAGCTAAGCTTATAAAAAAAATTCCATTTATTACACAGCAATTTTATTTACAATATATTAACAAAAAATAACCTATAAAAAAGCTTTATAATAAAGCTATATGTTTACTTAAAAACTAAGCAAATATTAAATTATTTTTATAATTTTAATTGAAAACTTTAATTTTACTAGCTTATTTAAACCTAAGGTACTTAATATTTAATGCTTTTTTTTACCTTAATTAATTAATTGCCCAAGCTTTTTATAACTTAGCTTTATTTACTAATGCCACTATATTAATTTTAGTTTTAAAGCTTAAAACTTTAAAACTTAGCGCTATTTTTAATAGCTAATTAAAAATTTATTTATTAATTATATTATAATAACAAAAGCTATAGCAAAACTTCTGCAAGCTATAATAAATAAAACTTAATATTATACGCTTTTAAAACAGCTTTTTTAATAAAAGGTAAACTAGCAAAAAAATACTAGTGTTAATTAACTTTTAAAAGCTTATATATTGTAAGCTAATCGGCTTAATTAGTTTAAAAAGCAAAATAATTAAAGCAATAATTAAAGCAATAAAAGTTAAAAAGATTATTTTAGCTATAGCAAGCTTAATTATATAATAAAAAATTGTTTACTATAAATTAAAGCAAAATAAATAAATGCTTTTTATATTATTAACAAAAAAGCATTTTATATTAAATTTTAGTACGCTTTTTAGCATATTTGCTTTTTAATAGTAAACTTAAATAAAGTTAAAAAAAAAATTTAAAAAAAAATTAATTAATTTAGCATTAATATAAATTTATTAAAACAAGCTTAAAAATTATTTTTTACCTGCTAAGGCTATATATTGCCTGTTGCAAAAATATAATATAATTTTGCTTAACTTAAAATTTAAAAAAAAAATAGCGGCTGAACTTTAGCAAAGTTTAAATAATGCAAGGCTATTTATTAGCCTTTTTTAAATATTAACTACTATTTTTAAACATAAACCTAAGCTTAATTAGTAAAAAACCACTTTAATAAACTTTGCAGCAAATTTTATTATTATAAAAAATAAACCATAAAGCTTTTTAATTAATAATAATGATTTTAAATTTAAATATAACATTAAAACTAAATATTAAAACAAAAAAAAATACACCGTTTTAAAAGCTATGTTATAACGGCAATAAAAGCAGTATAAGTTGTGGTTAACTATACCTAATATTTTAATAAAATAAACTACTTAAAAAAAAAAAAGAAAAAAAAGTATTTGGTACGCGATTTACCAAGCCTTATATATATATTATGTAAGGTGTGCAGTAAGGCAACCATTAAACGCATAAACCACCTTAGGTACCACTGTTTTGGTATGTACCTCCATTGATAGCCTAACAGCCTACCTAGCCACTTAGGCTATCACAACCCCCCCGGTACAAAAAAACTCGACCCGAGTTTTGTAAATGGAAAAAAAAGGAAAAAAAAAAATTTTATGTATTATATAAACCAAATGGTTTAATTAACACTTTTAAGCAAAAAACAAATATTTTTGGTTAAACTTTACGTTTTAACAATTAAAGGTTATTATTTTTTAGCACCGTATTGTTAAGCTAACAGTTAATTATTATATGTTTGCTTTATTAATATAGTTTTTATTTAAACTTAGCACGCATTTTTTTTTTATAATATAGTTAATTTATTGTTGTTTTTATATAAAAAGTTAAATTTATTTTTTTTTGCAACAAAAACTTATTTGTTTAATCTTTTTAATAAATTGGCTTTTTTTAAATTTTAACGCAGCGTTTTTTAGATTTTTTGTAAAATATTATTTATTGTTATATTTTTAATTTTTCCAAACAACTTTATAAAACAGCTTATAATAACGTAATTAAAAAAACAAAATCTTTTTTACTTTTTATTTTTTATTATTAATTGCAAAATTAACTATTTTTTCTTTTAAACGTTTATAGTTTTATTTTAAAAGCAAATTATTTAAATATTTTTATAAGCAATTAATATAAAACTAATAATTATTTTTTTATAAATTAAAAAAATTAAGCTTAAATATATTTAAATTATATAGCTTATTTATAATTATTTAATATAGTTTTTAAATAAACAAATAATTAAGCTTATTATTAAATTAATTAATTTGTTTGCTTTTTTTGCAAAGTATATATATTTAATTGTTTATGCTAAAATTAAAATTTTGTTTTTGCTTATTTATTTGTGTAGCTATTTTATCTTAAAATTTCTTTATTAATTTTTTAGCTTTTAAAACAGCTTTTTAAATTTGCTAAGCAAACGTTTAAGCTTTTTTGCAGAAAAGCTTTTTTTTTAAATTTTTATTAAACAAACTTTTTAACTAAGCCTTTTAATTAAAGGTTATACGTATTAGTTTTTTTATTAAAACTTTTTATAAAAACATTTCTTTAAATAAATTGTAAAGTAGTAAAGCTTATACTATATTTATAGCTAATAAATATTAAAACTATTTATGCTAAAAATAATTAATAAATAGTTGCAATTTTTGGTTTAACTATTAATATATAATTTTAATTTGTTTAACTGTTTAATAATGTTTAATTAATAAAAAGTTTAGCTTAACTTTATATATTTTTAATAATTTATTTATAAAATCTAAAATAAACTAATATTTTTTATTACTAATAAATAACTTAAGCTAACTAAATATGCGGTAAAATTTTTAGTAATATATTTTTGCAGCTTATTAAGCAATTATTATATTTTTATATGCTATAGTTTATATAATTTTAATTAATTAATTTATTATATAAAATATTATATTATATTTATATTTATTAGTAAAAAAACTTTTAAAATTAATAATTAAGTATTACCACGCGCGGTTAAGCACTAATAATAGCGTTAATTTGCCGGAGGTTTTATTTTAAAGTATTTTAGCCGCTTAACAAAAACAATTAGCAATATAACAATTAACGTTTAGGTGTATGCCAGCTTATTAATATTTTTTAGTTATTAAGCGGCATGTTTTTCCTTTTTTTAAATGCGCAGTAAATAAGCGTTTGTAAATTTTTTTATTAATTAAATATATAAATAATTTACATTAAATATTATAAGTTTTTTTTTATAAAAAAGTAAATTCTTTAACATTGCAAAGTTAAAGTTTTTTTTAGCTTATGCTTTAATTTAATAACTATTTAAGCTAGTATTTTATTAATTAGCCTTTAATAATATATTTATTAAAACAATTTTAAAAAGCAATAGCAAAGGTATATTTTTTAATACGTAAATTAAAAAAGCTATATTTTTAGTAAGCATATTTAAACCGGCTAACATAAATAGTTTTAATAATATTATTATACGTTGCTTATTGCGTTTTTGCTTTTACGTTTTCATTTTTTTTACAAAATAAAATAAAATATTTGCAATTATATTTTTAAAGCTTAAACGGTACGTTATTACAAAGATATAATATAAAATTAATTTTATTTAATTAATTTGCTAAAAGTTTAGCACACGTTTTACGGTAAAGTACTTTAGCACTTTATAATTAATAATTATTATAAAAAACTTTAATTACTATAAGCTAATAAACTTAAATTGCTAAACTAGCAGTTTTTTAATAATAGTAAACATTTTTTTATTATAAATGTTATAATTTAATTTAGCTTTTTTTAATGTTTTAAAATAATATGCAATTAATTTTTAAAAGTTTTTAAATATATTTTTTTATAACAAAACTTTAAATGCTACACCGTTAAAAGCATTAATTTTTATTTTAATTTTATTATTAAATAAAAAATGTTATAACATTAAAAAAAAAGTTAAAATTACTTTTAATATATTAAATATTTTTTAATATTTTTTTGTTTATTTTAGCAATGTTTTAGCATTTATTAAAGCATTTAAAAGCTTTGCAATATAACTATATTTTTTTATAAACTATTAGTAAAAATTATAAAAGCTAAAAAAAAACCTAACTTTTAACAACTAAGCTTTATTTTTTTAAATGGGTAATTGTTAATTATAAACAATTTTAACTTTGTTAAAATTTATTTAAATATTATTTGTGCTAACAATAAAACTTAAAAATTTATATTTTTTAAAGTTAGCTTGTAATTTTGCTTTATGTAGCCATTTTAAAACCTTGTTAATATATTTTTTATGCTTTATTTTATTATTAAAATAAATAAAAATATTATTTAAATATATAATATAAAATATATTAAAATAGTTGTATAATATATTATTAATAAAGCGCTAAAAAGTAAATGGTTTATTAATTAAGCTAAAAAGTAAAACTTTATATTAATAAGCATTATATTTTGTTTAAAAAGCTATTAAAGGTTTATTTTTTTTAGCTATGCAAATTTAATAAAAAGCTTATTAAATATTAATTTTAATATATATTTTAGCTTTAAATAAACGCATTAAAATTTTATTTATTAAAAAAAAAAAATATTTATTTTTTTGTGTTAATGCATTTAGCTTATAATAGTTAACATATATATATAAATTGCCGTCCGCTTTTTAAGCAAACAATATTAATGCTGCTTAAAGCATATTTATTAATTTAATAAAATCTTTAGCCAGGTTTTTATATATATATTTACAGTATATTTCCGCTTTTTTAGCAATATTTTATATAATAAACTATACTTTAAAGATTTTAAGTTTTTATTAAATATTAATTAATAATTAACACTTAATTTGCAAAGTGCTAATTAGTCGGAAAATGCTTTACTAAACACATTAAAATAATTATAATGCTATTTTAATATAATTTGCTTTATAGCTTTTTTTAATTTTTTTTTATTGTTAAAATATATATTTAAGCCTTGTTTTAAATTTTCATTTTTAATATATTAATTTAACTTACATAGTGTTACAACGCTATAAGTTATATTATTTTATTTTACAATTAAATTAAAAGCATTAACACTAATCGCAGCAATTTTAAGTTTTTTTTTATACTAGTTTATTGTATTTTAGCGCAGTATATAAATTCTTTGCTTATTTTTTAACAAAGATTTTTTTTTTACATAGTTTGCCACTTTTACATATAAAAAACTGTTAGGTAAAAAATTATAGTTTTTTTTATCAAGGATTTTTTTCATTTATTTATATTTTTGCTAAGTACGGTTTTTTTTAAAGTTAAAGGTTTTACGTAAAAGTTGTAAAACTATAATTAAACTATTAGCGGTAAAAAGCAACAGTAGTAATAAAGTTTTGCTAATTATATTAAATGACAATTGTTTTAAAATAGCAATACGTTTTAATACTTAGTATAACTTTTTTTCCGCTTTTTTAAATAATGCTTTGTTAAATTAAGGTAACCTATTAAGTTTTTGTTTTTAATTAATAATATCCTTAGCAATTTTAGGTTTGTTTGCAACATTAAGCTTATTAATAGCTAAGTTTATTTAATTATAGCATTTTTAGCTTATATAACTGTTTTGCTAACGCTTGTTTTTTAAATTTATTATTTATTTTTATTATTTTACGTTTATTTAATATTTTAGTTTTTTTAACAATTTATTAGCTTTATTTATTAAAATGTTTTATAAACAATAATTGGTTTTTTAATTATTAAAAAAAAATAATTGCTTATAATAATTATTAATTAATATATCGTAGTAATTAAAAAACTTTTTTTTAATAATTATATTGTGCTTTATATTAGTAATTAAAAGTAGTATGTTTGGCATAATTTTTTTTAAATTTAAAAGTGTGCATATAATGTTATATTAATAGTTTATAATAACCTAGCTTTTTTTAATGCGTGGTTTATTATTATAAGTAAAAAAAATAAAGTTTAAATAATAAAAGGTAAAAAAACCTAAGACTTTTATTATTTAATAATATTTGTTATTTAATAATAAAACACGTTATATTAAAAAAGCTTAAAATAATTTTTTTATTTAAAAAATTATGCTTATTTTATAAAGCTAATTATAATATATATATAATTTTTTATATAAATAACTTTTTAATTTTTTTTAATAAAAAATATAAAGTTAAAGTTAAAAAAATTATTTAAAAAATTAAGTTTTATTATAATTTTAAAAAACAAAAAAAAATTAAATAATTTTTAAAAATTAAACTGTTAAAAAATAAAAAAACTTATAAAATAATGTTATTTTATAATTAATATATTAAAAAAATCGCATATAAATATAATTTAATTAATAATAATTAAATATTAATTATATTGCTTTTAATTATTAAAGCTTAAATAAAAGCTTTTTAAAAACGCATAAGCTTAATTTTTTATAAAGCAATTATATTAAAGCTTAATATAGCATTTATAATAGCTTTAATATTAAAATTCTTTATAAATTTAAATTTAAAATATATAATAATAATAAATTAAATTATATATTATTTATATTATATTAAATATTTAAAAATTATTTATAACTATTTTAATTAAAATATATAAACATTAATTATTATAAATAATGCTTTATTTATAAATAATAAAAAAATTAAACGCTTATTATATAAGTTTATTATATTTTTATTTAATAGCACAATTAATTAAAAAGCTATTTATTAAAACATAATATTTATATTTATTATTAAAGCTAAAATTAATATATTTAATATAACTAAAGTAAAAATTATAATTTTATATAAATTATTTAAAAATATTTAATTAAAGCTTAATTAAAAATAAAAAATTTATTTAATAATTAAAAAATAAAAAAATTAACATTTATTTATGCTATATTAATATATAAAATATATAAATTAAGCAAAAATATTGAAAAAATCTTTTAAAATAAAATATTTTATAATATATAATATATTAGTTAATAAGCTTATAAAAAATTTATAAAAAATATAATTTAAATATTTTAAAATGCTTTTAAATTTATAAAACGCAAATTATATAATAATAAATAAAATATATAATTAAATTTAAATATTTATTTAAGCTAAAAAACTTATTTAAAAAAATTAATTTTAAATATATTAGCTTTTTTAACTTAACGTTTTATAATTTTAAAAATTATAAAGCAAACTTTTTAAAAAAACAGCAAACGCTTTTAATTAAAATTATTAAAAATAGCAAGCAAATTAATGCGTATATATATAATAATAACAACATTAATAATAGCAATAATAATAATAGTAAATGCAAGCATAATAGCGGCAATAAACGCAAAAACAATAATAATAGCAAAAGTTAAAACTTTAAACTTTTTAAAGAAAATTTTTAGCAATATATATACTATAGCTTAAAAATAACGCATTTTTTAAACAATTATTAATTATTATATAAATTATATAAATAAAGCTAATATAATTTATTTATAAAATTAAGCAATGTTTTAACTATTTATATAATAATTAAAAGTTAAATATTTATTAAAATAATATATTATAGCTTAAAATAAAAAATTATATTAATATAAATTTATAAAAGTTAAATTTTAGCAAAAAATATTTATAATAACAAATAAATATATTTAAAAGCATATTTATAGCATTATATATTAATAATAACATTTTAGCAAATAAAATTTTAGCTATTAAATAAAGCAGCATATATATAAACTAAGCAAAGCATAATATATATAATATTAATAATAAAGCAAACATAAAAAATATATAGCAATAATAGCAATTGTTAAAGCTAAAACTATTGCTATTAAAAAATATTTAAAAAAGGATTAAATAAACTATTATTAAAATTAAAAGCAATAATAATAGCTATAATAATAATAATAATAGCTTTAATAATAACGTAAATATAAATATTATAATTATTAAATTAATTAATGCTTAGCTTAACTTATATTAATATAATTGCTAATTAAATTATAAGCTATTAATTTATAAATTAAATATAATAACAGTAAAAATAACAAAGTTAATAATAGTAATAAATTTAAATATGTTAATTTTATATTAGCTAAAGCTTAATATAATTTATTTTTATTTATATATATTATATAATTAAGCAAAAAATTAAAAATAACTTATTAAAAAAAAAACTTATAATTTAATATTTTTAAAAAGTTATATATTAGCTAAAATTTTTTTTAAAAATATAATAATAAAAGCTTTTAATTATTTATAACATTATATAAAAAGCAAAAAAAAAAAAAAAAAAAATTTTATATTATAAAGCAAATATATATAATTTATTTAAAACTTATTTAAAATAAAATATATAACTTTTAATTATTTAATTATTTATTATTAAAAGTATATATAAATATAATTATAATAAATGTTAACTTTTTTAATAATATAATTAAATATATATTATTGTTATTATTTATAATTAAAAGCTAATAAATATATATTTATATGTTTTTATTTATTTATTATAATAAATGTTTAAAGTGTATATATTTATTAAATATTATTGCTTAATTTTTAATTAAAAGTTTTTTTTTTTATTATTATTATAATAATTAACTTTACAATTATTATAAATTTAAAAGCAAAATAACTTAACTTTATTAAATTTGCTATATAAAAAAAACTTTTTACACATATATTATAAGTTAAAACTTAAATTAATAAAGCTTTACATTTTATTTGCAATAGATTGCTTATGTGCGCAGGTGGGCATGGGCCCACCTAAGTGCGAGAAGTTTTCATGTGCATTTGTTGCTCCAGCATCAGCGTAGGACGCTAGTGGAGAGCCCGCCTTCGAAATCAGTTGTGTCTCGTGCGTATGAGCTACAGATCTAATAGGAATCGGTGTGGCTGTTGTCGCAGCACCTGAATTATCTGTACTCTCATATGCCACCTGATTACTCGAACTTTCATGAAGAGTCCTCTCTGCAGAAGCTGCTTCGGCCACATTATCCT
This sequence comes from Xylaria arbuscula, assembly GCA_022385695.1. Lineage (NCBI taxonomy): Eukaryota > Fungi > Ascomycota > Sordariomycetes > Xylariales > Xylariaceae > Xylaria > Xylaria arbuscula. The sequence continues at coordinate 742,877 of MU279353.1, read as the reverse complement.
TGGTATGGCAGTCCATAAGAGATGGCCGTGTTTTTATCTGATTTTTCTTCTGCCTCTTCGACGAAGTGGCCGGATCATCTAGTGTGCGAGACATTGCTGGCTGTCCATACAGCTATTCGTGAAAGTCAGGAAGACTCCCGAGAGACTGAAGACAATATCCTACACCTATACAAATATATGGGGATACTCCTGATGAGTAAGCTGCTAGAGTGACCATTTTTGATCGTTAATATGTCAGTACTTCTTACTTGCGGTCTGCCTTGTCGGCCTCAACCGGTAAAAAAACCCCCAGAGTGAAAAATTGCAACAGCCTGTGTTTTTAAAAAAGACGACGGCTTCAAAAACAACAACTACGTATCGCGTCATATAAAGGCCAATCGAAAACGACAACAGGCGGAAGCAATTCTAGACTCGATCATCATACCTAGTAGAGAAAATGGAGAGCAAACGAAGAAAAGACGCAAGCGCACGTTAGAGTGCTGTGGTGCTGAAGGTGGGAACGGTCTGCAAGAGGCCCGTGATGTTAAGGTGGAAGCGCTAGGTGTAAAACCAAGGCAGGCGATCGGATGAGGTGTCATGGATTTGGAGTGTACTGTATCTGTCTTCTTCTCTCCCTGTTTGGAGCAACAGAAGTAGTGTAGTTTAGGGGATTAGTCATCGGCCGAGGTTTAACAGGACGCCGCTTTGTCACCTAGCAAAGTTAATCCAACTTAAAGTTTAGCACATCTTTTAATGACGTTTCCCGGGCATCCAACACAGACACATCTTCATCCCACTCCAAAATCCCGGCTATCACATGGCCAAGACCTGAACCAACAATCGAAGTCATATATATATGACCACAACCAACTGCACATAGCGATTGATCAGAAGGCCAGAGACTCCTGCAAGTAGAATAAAGAGATTGAACCAACAGATAGAGAAGTCCTAGACTGCGTGCAGCACGGTACGTTCTTGTCCGAGAATACTCTGTTCCGTGCCCTGGTCATACCTCCCTTTTTTTCGCTCTGTACCTCATCTACTCGACGGTCGGAAACAAATCACTGCAACATGATCGCTGTCGCAAACTTTTAGCAATGCTTTGAAACGAAGCCAATCGTGTGTTCCTTTCTCTAAAAACTTAGTACTTATAGGAGGTAAACCCTCTAAAACCTTTCAGCAAGCGTTTTTTGAATTGGGAAAAGGACGCAGGACGTACTGCTGAGGATTTTGTGAATTGATCACCTGAGGAAAGGGTGCAGCAAGGACGAGTGAGAAGACCTTTGAATCAGTTCTTGCTTTATCGGATGATATTCCAAAAGCTTGCGAAGCGCTACACTCTACAAAGCCAGACTGAATGGCCTGTTATATGTGGCCACTCTTGGCGGTCAGAGCCACAGCAAGTACGGGATAAATTTAAAGCATGGGCGAAGATCGAGAAAGAGAATCATGCTAAGGCCTACCCGCTCTATCGATACATGCCCAACAAGATGCGATCAACTAAAAAGGGTAGACGCTAGATAGGGCCATCTAGGCTGGCCGTGGTCAGTCGCTGCATTGACCGCGCACCCACTTAGCTGCAGAACTAGTAGCCGCCACACCAGTCTCTCGGTCCACTGACATGCGCATCCGTCCTCTCCAGGGACGGCACGACCTCCTCCAGAAACACGTCCCATCCGTTGGCGACACCCTATCCGACGTTGTCTCTTGACACCCCGAATGCGACCTGTTTCATCCTGCTCTCTGGGATCTGGTGCTAGGTTCCCCCTTTAACATGGAGACCCCAGAACCCCAGAACCCCATCACGATAATCTCAGTGCGAGTGAGAAACGAATAGAACCCTACTCGTCGGCGACACCTTACCCGATGTGGACTGTGGCCACCCAAGTGTCCAGGCCATACCACCAGACAACCTTTCCACGATCAGTCCCCGGGCCGGTTCCGTCGAAATAGCCTCAGTGCGAGTGAGGAGCGCATGGTCCCTGTTCCCTTCTTCGATTCGCTCGATCGGTCGTCGTACTGCACCACGGCCCACCTTTCCTCGGGCGCGACCCCGAGTTCCAGCTTCCCGTTGCCTACCGCCGTCTCCGGCCGGGTTGCCCGTCAGGGCTTTTGGTAGGCCGACCATATCTTGCTGCAGGGTCATCAATGATTACCACGCCGGCATAAATCATCGAAACACCTTGTGACTAACCTGCTTTGATTGCCCGACTCCTCGTTGCTACCCCGTCAAGGGTTGGAAATGTCACATGCAGAGCGTCGTGCATGAGCCAAAGGCTTAGCTTGGCACAGAAGCGTTACCCGCAATCCCAGAAGTCGTCAAAGCCGAGGGTGCTCTGTCGCCAAATCGAGTACTGAGTGGCGTCGAGTGGTTTTCGTATCCAGTTTCCCTCTAAGCGTAGTGTTCGTAGCTTCGATGTGCGTTGCCGGGCGCGGCGTGAAAAATTCACTTCTTGTCCTCGTAGCGCCGCACCTCAAAACACGAACAAACGCCAGATTGCGTCTCTACATTGGCTCTATTCAGTAAAGACGAGACTCTTCTCAATCGATGCGAATAGGTTCGTAGCCAGCACCGCGTACAGGTTGCAGAGGCCGTCTTCGCTAGCCATCCACTCGCTTATCAAGTACGTTATTCGTATATATATTAATCCGCTCCGGTGCCGGGTGTAACACGACCCCTTTTTCCTGACAGGCTTTGGTCTGTTGATAGATAAACACGAGCCGCAAACAGCGTTCGCCACGCGTCAAGTATTACCTTGATTGACTGACAAGTTAATTATCCGTTCAAGTTAAGTCAAAGGGTTCCTAAAATTACCGGCCATTAAGTCATAAGATTTGTTACTTGAATAATTACTTGTAATTAATTGCAGGTAAATTTTTTTTCTCTGGCTTTTTACAGGGTATTTTTAACAAAAAAATAAATAAATTTACAGCTTATTAATATAATCAATAACGCTAGCTTATTTAAGCTAGACCAGCTCGTTAACCGCGTTGGCTTAGTTGACCGCGTTAGCCTTGTTGACCTACCCATACAACTGACCTACCGCAATAACCTCACCTAGCCACACGAGACAAATTGACCTACTACAACTGCGACCGATATAGCCTGTATCAACCGATAAATTTAGCCCCGACCGACCTAACTTTGACCGACCAAACTACCAACCGAACCACCAACCGAAAAAAGATATCAAGATTATCTATCTTATCTGGTCAAGTTACTTGTTCAAGTCAGTCAACAAAGTTGCCCAGTCAAGTCAAATAAGCCAAAAACAGGCCTCATTCAAGTCAAAGCAAGTCAAAAGGTCGTTATTTGACTTGTTTTGACTGTGGTGAACGCTGGCCGCAAAACTGCAAGACTTTACAGATCTGTAAGCAGCTTACCACGTCAAATCCATTGTAATGCCTCCAAAAAAGAAGGCCGGAGCACTTCCTCGAGGAGGCGGACTGAAGACAACCAATACCAGCAACAATAAACGACGTTCGCAGGTAATAAACATTCATTATCCTAAGAAAGCCAATAGCTGATGTTTTGTGGGAAAACCAGCCGCCTCCAACCTCTGGCACACGTTGGAGTAAGAGAATACAAGACAAGCGGCGGCTGGGTGAAGCTCCTGAGCTATTAGCACAGACACAAGCCTCTCCGGAAAGTAGAGTTAACGGATGCGATAAGGAACGCGGCGCAGGTGTTCTACAGCCAAATCAAAATCAATACGACGAAAGACCCCAAATATACTCAGTATGTCATTTAAGCCGTTCTGAACATCTCGTAGTATCACTAATTCTTTCAAAGAAACTGGCTACTTGGCTTGACGACGTGAGGGCCGGGGCAGCGGAAGACCTAGCCGCATTCGATTTGGCGCTGAGCGAATCCAACGACAACGATATGGCAGCTCGAAGTGAATACTCCCTGGCTACTATAGGAACATCGGAGAACCCTTCTACAATTCCACCACGAAAACCACGGGCGAAGAAGCCAACCCTAGAGAGTTTTCGAACTCGTCGAGTGGAGGTCGAGGATCCTAGAGAAGATAAATGGACCCCTAAGTTCAGGACGTACTTGATTGAGAAACGACTCGAGATTCCATTCAAAAAAACTGAAACGTTACAGAAGAGCTTCAAGAAATTCGAGCGGAAAGCGGAAGAGGCCGGAGATGATGGGGATAGTTGGGATGCAATTGAAGAACTATGCAAGGAGATAAACGAGTGGAAGGCAACAATGCGGCTAGCGACTATAACTGAGCAGGATTTCAAGGACGACCTTTTACACTGCAAGTATCCGTCTAACGAGGCAGTTTTTCAACGAACAGTTATGATGTCGATCATTGATCGTAGTCATCTAAACACTGTATTTGACTTCAATTGTGAAGGGCAGTGGTCTCTTGATGAGACTCATCCATTGCCCTCGACAAATGGCAGAGGAGACCTTATCACCGGTCCTAAGCCAGATCTTGCCATATTCTTCAGATTTAGCTCCCTAGTTGGTACTGACCCTTTTGAAGTATCTAGGCCTATCCCTCCGGAGCTCAAGTCCTGTATGAACCCAGACGGTTACACAAAACGATGTTTCCCGTTCATCTTTATAGAAGCAAAGAATGGGTTCGCAGACATCCAGGCCGCAGCCCTCTCCAACATGCATAGTGCTAGCCAAGCTCTCTTCAACATTTATACATGGATGAACAGAGCAAACGACGATGAAATTTTCTTCAAGGATGTTCGTTTATTCTCGATCGCCATTAATGCAAAAGAAGTTATTGTACGGGTCCACCGGGCCAGGGCGATTGAGAAAGTCAATAATGTTGGGCTGGCGTTCTCATACGACGAACTCTACCACGAAGAGAAAGTTAGATACACAAGAGATGAAGTGTGTACGCTCCTCCACAACATACTTATCGAGTACGCGGAAAAGAAGCTTCTTGGAATACTCAAGAATACTGTCGACAAAGTTCTAAAGGCACATGAACAAGGACTCAAACGAAAAAACGATACTGATCTCATCGGTCGTCCTTCAAAAATGGTGGCCTCCGCACAACCAGGATCTTCGGCTATAGATCCATTAATTATGAATCCATCAACGTCCCTTGGGATGAGTCAAATTGAAATCCATGATGGCTAGTGTTGATATGCAATGGATATGGCAGAGGGGGCGAGAATCAGAGTGGTTCATCGGGCGGGCGGGCGAGACCTTTAGTTGCCCGACGGGCCCGGGTCCGGGTGGCGGGTGGGTAATTATCTGGTGAATCGGGCGGACGAAGATTTTATAGAAAAAAACACCGATAGCTTGCCCTTTATAAAGCCGAATTCGCAGTAAGCAAACTAAGCAAAAGCGGCAAGCAGTCATATAATCCCAAACGTCAAGATTGACGTGGCATAACATAATAGTGATGTTTCTCTTATTTCTATTCACGCTTTCTGCGACCCCACTCACAATTAATGGTCCTATCATCCTTCACATTCTGACAAGTCCAGGTATGGCCCCTCGCCTTTGATAATCAATGGCTCGTTGAAAACATGGACTGTCGTCCCCCAGCTGGCCAGGATAACAGCCCCGACGCTTGTCTATAATAGCGAATACGATACATCGCATGATATCGCTCAAGTCCCTTTTTTGAACTGATTCCGCGAGTACGCTGGATCACATTTCCGGGTTCTGGTCACATGTGCCATTTGGAAGATGGAGGACTGCGGGAGAGGGTTCTGAAGACCGTTGCGGAATTTCTCACACAAAATGCCATTTCCGAGGTGTGTTAAGCAACAAAAGCCAAGCTATAGTCACTTGTAAATAGCTTAATCTCGCTCTTAATGAAAACTAGGTAGTGGCTACTTGAAGATGAGACTTGAATGTGACTAATAGGAGTAAGCCCCAAGAAGGGCTTGACTTCAATAGCAGATGTTGAGTCACACCTCGAATGTGTAAGACGCCCATTATGGTTAGGAATATTAAGTGCTTTTAAGATATGTTAAAGTAGTGTATAGTTAGTTAGTAGAGTATCACAAGGAACGCAATGGACGCTTGGAGAGAGTCTCAATTTGACCGTAATCTAATATGGGCAACTAGGTCTTTCAAAATTCAGAAGGCTTCCTGACCCTCTTTCGGATAACTGTACATATCGTCGATGTTCCTAACCACAGACCTCAAACCTAATGTCTCAGATAAGCGAGGCCTGAATAGCCTAGGTGTGTTTCATAATTATATTGTTATCTACTTGATCGCCTCGTTCTTCAAGTAGTCTTTCAAAAGTACTCCTGAAAACGTAGACTACGGTTTATCTCCAGCAGGATAATTAACACGGGAAGTGTTAAGTTGACCCCATCCACTTCACAGCTAACCCCCAAATTGAATCAGGGTAAGAGCGATGAGTCTTACATTAATCAAAATCTTATTCTGCCTCCGTAGACCCGGTCCATTCTGCGACCACGAATCCGAGATTAGACCCAGGTGGTTGCGTCGCACCCTTAAACTCAAAACGAGGGTCGGCGTCTGTGAAGAGTCTAGCCCAGTCGTCCACCTCTCGTTCATATGAATTCTGTATCTCAGTCATAGTGAGGTCCATAGATCTAGGTGTTATGTTGTATTAGTCGAGGGTGACTCCGTTAATCTTAGGAAGACCGTCCAAGAATCTTGTCACTTACCTAAGACGATCCTCCTGCCATCGTGATAATACCCCAGGCTGCGGCAGAATGTTATCATTGATGACAATCTTAGCGCCCTTCTTAAGTGCTGGAATATGCTTTCTTAAGATATCGATAGAATATTTATCAGACCAGTTGTGAAATATCCAGCGGAAGAAGTAGACATCGGCTCCAATAACAGGCTGTTCCGTAAAGAAGTCGTGCGTCATAAATTTGACGCGGTCAGTCAAGTTCGTTGGTGCCTCTTTTTCGGCTGCTGAGATTACGGGCTCAAGGTCTTGAACCACACAGGACACTAACGGAAACTCGCGGGCAATTGCAAAAGACGCGAAGCCTTGAGATCCTCCAACCTTCCTCAACATTAGTTATGTTCACACATTTGAGCAGGAAATAATCGAATTGCTTACATCGACGATCGTCCCATTCTCCAGATCACCCCATGGGAAGTTGTTCACGATATGGCTCAACTCGAAACCAGTCCCTTCAGTAAAGGCTCTCATTGCATTGCCAAATCTACGGGCACGCTCTGGGTATTTAGAAAATTCCAGGTATATTGATTGATCTGTTTTGTTTGCCACAGCGAAACCCTACAGAGAGTAAGCCCGTATGTCACATACAGAACAGCTCTTTGAATCATTGATGCCTTAGTGTACTTACGGTTTCGTTTGGCTCTTGCGAAGCAGACCATTTGTCGATCGCGTTGCAAGTGTGAGCTGCAGCTTGCCACAAGTCATCTGTGCTGGCCCCGACCCAGTCATGAACAACCTTGTCCTCAGCAAGTAGTCTTGAGACTGCATTGTGAGTAACGACACCAGGGCGAGGTTCCGAAAAGATATCCTTGATAATGGCATGGCGGATGAATCGACGAACAAGACCTTGGGCAAGGCCTGTATTTGCCGCAATATCGGCAAAAGAGGCTTCCTGCCCAACAGGAAACGAATGAGAGAGCTTATAGCGCGTGATAGCTTGCTGGCTAATGAGTTCATCGTGCTGTATCATTTCTTGTCAACATACGTTGCTACAGTTAATATATGGTGCACTTGCAGTATAGCTCATAAGGTACTCTCGAGGACCGAGAACTAGACGTCGCAATTCTAGAGTGTCATCTATGACCGCCACCCTAGCCGACTCAATATCAGTTTCATGCTTCGGGATCAAGGTGTCAAGAGGCCCGTCCAAGTCAAATGTAGGAGTCGGTAGGTTGTGACGGAGAAGGTAATCATTGATCTTGGATGTATTGCTTGCAATTCTACTTGCTAAGTCAACAATACGAGATGAAGCCATTGTCCTAGAGGGGGTAGTGGACTGAGAAGTGGAAATTAGTCTGAATTGTTGCCAATCTGCTTGTTGCGATAATATCAGAGAAATGCAAGGCAAGATGGAGAATGTCAACGGATGCGATGCAGTTTCTAGTAACTTGTATACACGGTTAGTTGTGATCCTAGGTATTTTATAAACACAGTGTGCGATAATATATTATATTCGGAGGCGCAATGCACACACTTCATGATTGATCTGAACAAATCCCAGGTAGGCATTAATACTGACTACTAATGCACATGTGCTCTGGGCCACCAACAACCGTAATGAGTCCAATCAGCGTGGCTCGTCGGGATTTCACATTGCGAATTCAGAACAGGCACCAGAGTAGCATTTGAACCCCATGCATTCTATTGTCTATAGAGCCTGCCGAGCTGCCTACAAGTTGGTCAAGCCTCAAGCTAGACCTACATGAAAGTGGGGGTAATAAGTAGATCTGTTGGTAACTCTCATCTTCTTTCTGTTATTGTTCGGTGTCATTGGTGCAAACAAAGTACACATTTGGAATGAATATCCGATGCCAGTTACCCAGTAATGATACTGCCTTGGGACCACTTCTGAAGTGAATAAAGGGCGGGGACGCTTAGCCGCGTATTCCGGTGGACTATCCGCCTTATTGTTACAGTACATAGCTGTTTCGGCGCATATGCAGTGGTCCCAACGGTAAAAAAGGGTCGGCGATTATGTTTTAATGCGTCATCTCAGAAGACCTACAGGAATCACGACGAGGTTAGGTTGGGCGAACCAGAATATTCCAAAAGGAATTATTCGCTCAGTCAAATATTGTGTACATCAGATCAAACTCTTGATACGTGTCAATTAAGATACAATAGCGCACGGTGAAATGGAGACAAGCACAATTTTCAATTGATTTAGTTCGATTTGTATTGATGACAAACACTCGCGTGCATTTAATGAGATTCGTTGACAAGAGCATATCCCGTATAAGCCTTTACCGTTAACAACCAGCTTCCTTCGTTGAACACAAGACCCCCAGAGGTCTAAGCTCGTTGGTCATGTTCAGATTGTTGGAAGGATTTCTGCATAAAAATCCCAGATTGCCCCTTACTTTCAGTCGACGGTCTATAGATATTGTGCATACAAATGTTGAAGTGTTGGTATGGAAGCCTCTAAGACTGGAGGTTGTGGCATCCGAGACTAGAGTTCACATACTACCGCGTTTGCCCCTTAGGGCGGAGGCATCGATATCCAGTAGACCTTATCCAACGAATTGAATATATCTAAGATATGGCTGTCGCCATGCTGTCATTCGTATATATCCTACTACGAGGCAAGTAAGGCCACTTGCAATTCTTCACGCATTTGGACGTATGGGCATGTTGTCACCGGCGCCCCAGAATCTCAAAAGGGATGAAAGCTGCCCATCTGTCGGTGAAGGCTACCTCCACCATAGTCCATACAGCCGTATCCCCGAAAGCCGTGTTGGGACCAATGTCCAGCAGTGACCCTTCATGTCTGATTCTTGAAGCCTCCATCGCCATATATGTCAAGTGCCTTCTTGTACCACGTATCCCAATCAAATGTTTCCACCCCATGGGCGACTTTCCACCACCCACTAAAGAGACTCTCGAACTGTTCCCGTTCCCAAGGATCGGCCTCAATAACTTGCTCGACTCTAAAATGTAGCTTTTTCTCAACTAACGCAGAAAGTTCAAACGCTCCTTTCTCCTCTCGCAGGATTTTAGAAAGACGCTTTTCCTCTTCGCTTGGCGTTGAGAGACCTTCACGGTAGAGTTCGCCGAGATTGTACAGCAAGAGAGGCGATTGAAATGCCGAAGCCTTCGAAGTAGAAATGGCCAGTTCCCAGTCGATAATACCAGTAATGTTGTAGTCATTATCAACTAGGAAATTCGCGTCTCTTGAATCTACATGACGGAGAAAAAAGGGACCCGACTCATTTGGTGGAAGAGAGTTAAGGAGACTCATACAGACGAGGTATTGATCTAGAGGGGCGGAAGTTGCAACTTCCCTAGTTTTGGCAAGCTGCATTTTCTGTTGAATTAAGGCTTTATAGTATTCGTTAGAATGACTGAATGGGCCGAATCGGATTAACTTTCCATTCGAATCGTAGTCGAAAAAGGCTGGTCCGACTTCTGGTAGACCCGTGGACGAGAGCTGTAGACGTCCTAGCCTATCGAGAGGATGTTGTTCCAGGTTGGCATATATGTCTGCTAATTGACGAGAGAACTTGGCTTTCTGCACCTCGCTTGCTTGATGCCAATCTAATGGCTTCCCCACTAGCTTTTCAAGCAGAATATACCCAGCGCCAACAAGATTTATAGGATCCTCGTCATCGGCACAGTCGTACACCTCAGGAACCAAAATAGCAGTTTTAGCAAGAAAACGATATGTCGCAAACTCGCTGCGCCTATCGAAGTTCCTCTCTTCCAATGGAGGTTCATTATGATTCGGCAGGCGGAACCTTGCCAACCAAGTCTTTCCATCGTCGAACACGATCGAGCCATGGTAATTACACCCACCGTGAACCTCGGAGTTAAGGAATGCTTGATCGGGTGGTAGAAGATTAACAGTGCATTTAACCCCATTGCGTAAAGTCTCTGCACGCGCGCGAAGGGCATCGCAATTGATTGTTGCTAACAATCTGGAGATCACCTCTTTGCCCGTCTTTCGTCGGACTGAATTTAGGTCTTGGAGCTTAGCTTGGTCCTTAGACTCATATATCGTGATGATATCCTATAACCATGTTAGATATTCTGGCGTCGTTCGGGTATTATTTCGTCCATTCGAACCTCGTTTGTAGGACAAGTATGCAGTGCTGATTCCACATGTTCTGTGCAGAAATGTCGGTGACAAAGCTCGCACAGTCTCCCGAGCGGCCTCAAAGCCGGCTGAGCACATGACTGAACCGCACACGGCCACTTCATGTTGTTGGAGTGGGCTGATTGAGGACCGCTATTTTCTTGGAAAATAAAAGGGAATCAGCTTGACTATGTAAACATTACTTCTACGTTAATCATGTGTATTATCCCCCAGCACCTCGCCACCGACTTTCCCTGTTGGTTAGTGGCTCACTCGGACCCACTAGTTTTGACTAGGTAGGTTAGGTAGGCTTGCTACTAAGTAAGCGAGCCAATCGAGGAGCTATTCAATTACCTTAAATCGCAGCATCCCTAGTTTGTTCGATGCAAGAACATTACCAACATCGTACCAACTGCAGTCAAATCCCAACATTCTCAACTTGTTATATGCATGCATATTACCAGCGATTCTAGCATACACCAACATACCGATAAAATCTCGTGCTCGCTTCTGTCCCTTTAAGCGCCTTAAGATGTATATATTATTAGTATTGACATGAAGCATATAACGATAAGGAGAACCAACATGCCAAGGGTCTGATCAACGGCTTGGAAATAGTTTTACATTACACCAATCTACAATAACTGCCTAAGGTCCACGAAAATCCACTTGGGTTACCTCCAGGCTTACTCGAGTTTATATACAAGTATTGACAGAGTTCCTAACCTCCAAGGCGTAACAACCAACAAAAACAAACTGTTGGCCAGGAAAGGTCGAAACGGACTAAGCGAGATGAGAATTTTGTAGCTACGAAGCTCCAACACCAACCATATACTCATCTATTGGCGGCGCAGAACACAGAATAGTCTGAATGGAATAAAACTGGGTTAAACTGGTCATGAGGTTCTCCTGGGTGCCTAAAGGGATGACGAGCCTTCTATAACCTTATTATTAGTGGCAAATAGCGTATCGCTGGAGTGAAAACGGGTATGCCAACAACGAAATATAGCCACCGTGTAGGCGTAGTTGTTGGTCACGATCGTGTGTGGTTCAACTCCCACGGTAAAAGATAGGAAGCCGGCCAATTATTTGTTAACATCGTCAACATGTCGGACCTGTCAGGGAGTTTACGTGGAGTCTCTCTGAGTATATAATAGACATACAGTCTCGCTGTTTCCTCATAATTATCCGTTCTCATCATCAACCACATTCAAATTCAATTCTCACAAAGGCGAGCCTTGAATCTAGATTTTTTCAACATCTCTATTTCCAGACTCTTCGCACCCAATCCCTTCACATTCCAAAATGGCACAGACATGCAACTCCAAGGGCTGCAACAACTGGGCAGTTAGTGGCTCTATGTACTGTTCCCAGCGTATGTCACACATTCTTCCATTATCTTAATTTCCTGCTAAACTAGAGACCCAGACGGCGCGACTACAGCTGGCCGCCACGCTTTTTACTCCGAGGCGAATGCACCTCAGGTAAGCCGAAATATGGCCTCAATTGCATCCGTCGATTCTAATCTAGTAAATGATATAGTGGAACTTCCATAGGATGGGAACTATGTGCGGTCCAACTCCTTGCTCCGAGGACCCTGCGGAGGTCTAACCAGAGTCTGCCTTCGACACAAAGTCAGCAAAGTTGTCCATGAGAGCTGTTTATAAATTTGAGCAACGGGCAGGAGAGCAGTAAGGCACGCACGCAGGGAAGAGGAGTTTTAGGGAGGCGTTTCTATTCGCGTTCATAATCGTTAGCGGTTTCACACTCGTTTTTTCCCCATCACTCTAGCAACATAAAATGAGACTGATCAACTCGAAGTATGTTTCATAACTCAGACCATAGGTGTGACATTGTTAGGCCTACGCTACCTCAAGCTGTAGCATGCTGCCTTAGTGGTATTAAGCCATTATGCTTTTGCTCAACTCTTGGTAATTTATTGTTTACCTAATACTTTGACTTTTTCGCAATGTTAGATCCCTCTAGAAAAGAAATCAGCAATGTGAAGTTTTAACTGCAGTAAGGCATTGCATCGTTCAAATATCCATTATACCGGATACATATGATATGGTCCATGTCCTGCAACCATGGGTGAGAGGCTGGTCCTGCCGGGGCCATGGCACCGCCACGAACCGCATGATGAGTCAGCACAGACTTTCCTGCCGAGTTCCTGATATTGCAAATGAATTGCCTCGCATCGATTCACAAGTCCTATATCTGATGACTTACTACCTTCGAGGGATTCTAGATCCAAATCTGCTGTGCTGCGAGGCAGTCGGTCAAACGATTTGGATGCACTGGCCATTGAAAATTTGCTCGCGAGCTCGACTAAAATTGGCCCAAGGCGAGAGAAGAGCGGTTTCAATGTTGGCAAGCACGCGCTTATCACTGCAATGCTCGCCTCCAGTTCTGTCCAATAAAGCGTTGGGAAAAACAATCCGTATATCATGTAACATACTCTCCTAGCACTGAAGCTCGAAGAACTTGATAGACACGGGAAAAGAGAACACTGGCAGCAAATTTTCATCGATGTAGATAACAAGCAAGTAGATTAGTCAAAATAACAAGGGTGAGCTGACAATATACAGACAATCCACGACCTCTCCTAGAATGGACGGTGCCGTAACACTAGTATTATTAGACCTCTACGCTTTGCCCAATGACATTGCTACTACAAATTAAGAATTTTTTAGAGTTGGACTTGACGACAATCTTTAAAAGTTGGATCTATCAGGAAAACTTCTTCCATGAATGTGAGATTCAACAACTACGAATTCATCACCAATTTCAGTGTCAGGAGCATTGTACCCTAGGGTAGGTAAAGATATGGATTGTTACACGAAGGTCTAGAAACATTTGTGGGCAACTATCTAAATATATACAAGTGTTTTTGTGTGTATTTTGTGACATCGCCGCTCAAGAATCTATCCCAAATTGTTTGGCCGAAAACTTGAAACTCCTCCAGTGGCACATACAAACGACTTTGCGCAAAGCGATCCTATATGGTTACTACTTAAGACTTAATTGCTTTAAAATTCGGGAAAGAAACTGCGCTCACTTTGTAGCTGGTGGCCGTCAAATTATCCAGAAGCAGATAGTATATTGGGTAAGAAACTTCACCATAAGGGTTTGAGGGGTCTGGGATGCCCGTAGCGGTTGAATGGTGTTTTCCGAAGCCACCAAACACATTTAATATACCCAAACGAAGAGGGGGTGACTATCTTGCCGAATCAGATGCTTCAGCGAATCCCTTCCATCCCAATACAAGTGTACATATCTGCATTTGATGTTGATCGTGCTACAAAACGAATCTTGAAAGTATGAAAATGGAACACGATATCATAAGCCGTAGGCTCTTCAGACAATATCCAAATTTTATCTAAGAGAATGTAAAAATGCGGCTCGACCACTAGCGCATAGATTTCGTCAATGCCATATTTTTAGCATGCAATTTGGGCCATCCATCGACAGGCGTCAAGTCATAAACGTATTACAAATGCTCTATAGAAGACTTAATACGCTTTGGCTGTAAGTTGGAAAGCAGGAAGGCCGGTTTCCTGACGCTTAGTGCTAGTGTGGGTGAGATAGCTTGCTTCTTGATAATTGTGGCGATCTGTTCTATCAGGGTACCTCCGGCCTTGGTTCGTGCCTTCAGGTTGATATTAATGATCTTGTTTAAGAGTGCATTGTATTCCTGCCTTTAAGAGATTTGGAGTGTCTGTCGAGTGAACGTAAAGAAATTGAACGTATGTAGAGTATCCCATTGACTAAACCACGACTGTCTCGAAAATGTTACTTCTTCTCAATTGTATGAGATACTCTATTTCGGCAGAGGATACAGGAAAGTCGTGAACCGAAGAGCTATGCATCTCTCCTAAATCACCCTGCTTTCTGACATTTCAGCCCGTCGATCACGTCCCAAGGTATATTTCTCCCTCTTACCATATACCTGTTGTAAGCAGCTAATGCAACATTCGTAATCCTTCAAATTAAACGTTTGTTTGCAGTTTTTCGAAGTCCAGTTGATTAAATCGCTCTTACCATCAATGAGAGGCGTGCACTCCACTGCCATGACTTCAGTTGTTGTCGTAGTTTGTACTCTAAGCTGAGCTAAGACAATGAAGCGAGCTCTAGGCGCCGGGTGTAGCGGCAACATCGCATCAAATTTACTTTGACAGTCCCCACGATTAAAAGAAGATTCTCATAGCCATTTTCACGTCCCATGCCAAGTACTCAGACAAACATGAGGTGAGATACAAAACGGTGCTCGGGAATAAGCACTTTTCAACTGTAAGATGATTGATAGGCTATTTAACCTGCTTACCTATGAACAATCAATAGGAGGAATGCTGTGGCATTGCGACAGTTTGACCCATTCTTACTTGCCGATCTCCTTTTCTTCTTTTATGTGTTGTAGCTAATCGCTCAGTCTCGTGCCTCAGTTTTCTTAGCGCACCGTAATAACGACAATGAAACTGTCAAAGTTCACTTGCTCCCCCTTTCACTTTGCCTTTCTTTAAACGACCTAGGCTCGTTGGACCGTGCGTTGTTTAGTTAGGCTGTTGAAAACTGCGCTAACAATTTTGAGTTATTCCTGAGGCTACACCTCTGAATAATAATTCCTGTAGGAGAATTAATAGCATGGAAAAAGCTTAGACTAACGTTGAAAATGGATAGATGAACTCATTGATAAAGCAGGTACCGTTAGGGGGTCCTTCAATGCACTGTTGCGTTGCGACCTTCCCAATCGATTGCTAAGGTTCTACGTTAGGGGAGAAAAGGTCCAATGTTGAAACGAGCTAACGTGACTGAGAAACGATCGGCCAGCTTATTTCAAAAAATGACCCTCTTCTAAGCGCAACCGAAAAGAGTAGTCGCCAAGACCGGGGGAAGCTGTCGTAAATACGGAAGGCCAGAGACGTGGCTTGGCCCCTATAATCGGACCGACATGGCGCCAGCAGTGTGGCGCCAGCAACAAGGCGCCGGCATCCTCTCGCGACGAACATGGCAGCTACAGCTGATACAAAAGGGAGCGAGGCCGTACGGCTGTCTCGAGGACCTAGTGCTATCATTCATTCCTTCGATTGATTGGTTTTGTGTGAGAAGCAAGCAACGACCCTCAAGATCATCACGATGCGCTCCTCGCCGCTTGCTCCCCTTTTCCTGGCGGGCGCCGCCTACGCCTGGCTGCCCCAGGACCGCGAGCTGGCCGCTTTCAATATGACAGCTCGCTTCGAGAAGCTCAGCAAACGGTTCGAGCCTTCTCTTCCGAGCGGCGTAACTAAGATTCGTGGCGTCAACTTCGGATGTAAGTTGACTACAGCCATTTGCCTATATCGAAACTTCAGCAGAGACTCACGCGATTTTAGCATGGCTGATTTCAGAACCGTTTTTCATGCCTAATGAATGGCCCAATGTTATGGGTTGCGGCACGTCTGCCAGTGAATTCGATTGCATGAATGATCACTACTCAGGCGACAACCGAGACGCCGGCAACGCCGCCTTCAAGCAACATTGGGCGACATGGATCACGCCCGACACGGTGCAATCGGTACATGACGTCGGACTGAACACGATCCGCATTCCGATTGGGTACTGGTCATACACGGACATCGTAGACACGGCCAGTGAGCCGTTCGCCGACGGCGACCTTATGCTCCCCTACCTTGACGCGGTCGTCCAAAAGGCTGCAGACCTGGGTATCTACGTCATCATCGACCTGCACGGAGCCCCCGGCGGCCAGCAGCAAGACGTTTTCACAGGACAGAACCCGAACCCGTAAGTTATTTCTCCAAAGTCTTTTCTATACTTTTTTAGCAATTTTTAGCCTCTGCTGCTGCTGCATGCTCCCGAGACATTGGTCAAATTTTGCTCTTTATAGTAATTACTAACTCCAGTGGTTAAACAGCGCGGGCTTCTTCAACGATTATGACTACGGCCGCGCTGAGAAGTGGTTGTCGTGGATGACGAACCGCATTCACACTAACTCGGCGTACTCGACCGTCGGCATGATCGAGGTGCTCAACGAGCCCGTCTCGATGCACGACGCCAACGGACGGTACCCAGCTCCCGGCCAGGTGCCGAGCATGATTGACACGTACTACCCGGCTGCGCTCCAAGCCGTGCGCTCCGCTGAGTCTTCGCTGGGTGTATCGAGCGACCGTCAGTTGCATGTGCAGTTCATGTCGTCCAAATGGTCATCCGGCGACCCGCGGAGCAACTCGGCAGTGGCGGGCGACAGCCTGACCGGTTTCGACGACCACAACTACATCGGGTTTGGGGTTAGCGACAACACGAGCCAAGACCTGTTGATGCAGAGCGCGTGCCGAGACTCGCGCGTTGTTGACGGCGAAAGCTTTGAGATCACCGGCGAGTGGAGCATGACCAGCGGCGTTGAACCCTCCGACACCGCTTTCTTCACCAAGTTCTGGACCGCGCAGCAACAATTATACGAGAAGCCTGGCATAGGTGGCTGGATCTACTGGACCTGGAAGACGGAACTCAATGACCCTCGCTGGACCTACTCAGACGCTACATACCTTAACCTCATCCCTACTGATGCCGCCGGGCTCGAAAACAACGTCTACCAAGATGTCTGCGCTGGATATACGTAGATGTTGATTACGTCGAGCAAAATTAGAAGGAAGGAAGAGAGCTGCATTGCGGCAAGGGGGAAAAGCATAACACAAATTTCGGAAATGAAGATTATCAAAAGGAAACAGTAGTTGTGACCGTTGCTGTAGATATAACAAGGGCTGATTTCAGGGCTTGGAATTGACTCTGTTCAGAATACAATAATCTGCTATGGCTGCGTAAGACCTTGACCATTCAGGTGACTTGGCTACGAAGCTATATGCAACTCTGGGCGCTAGGGTAAACCTCCAACCTTGGCGCTTATGTCTTAGTTAAGTGAGGGCTGAATAGCCTCACGTAGAACATCAGGAAGAACATCAGTAATAGACGGGAAGACGCGTTTCAGCCCGTGTAACACGTTCAGAGGGTCCAAAACATGCAGCCTCGTATTCGGTACGTGTGACAGTAGATGCCCTCCAATGCCACATAAGTTTGTAGAAAGAAATGCCGATTCGATCAAAGCTCTCGACCTGCAGGCGGTTCATGTCCGGCGCACATGTCCGGCGCTAAACAACGAAGCTTGGATGTCAATCTTGAATTTGGATTAGACGTCGCCTAAAGATTAGAATGGGAAGGGACTAACAAGTGACTGGGAACAATAAAGGTGAGAAGACGAGACAAACCCTGTTTTATCAAGTTATATTCTACCATAGGGTCATAGAGGGTATATTGACGAACGATCCTATGTAATGGGTTCGTCTCTTGCACATAATACCTAAATAGGGCTGAATAGTTGGAGTGACAGGGTATCTGTAACCTTACCCACAGGTGTCGTGTGCGATGTCAGTGATGCCCCTGTCTTACCACATGCGATCTAATCAGACTAGTTTATATCACAAGGGACGTATTAGAGGCTTGGAGATAGACTCAATTAGACCATAATCTACTATGTAGGGGGCAACTAGGTCCTTGACCATTCAGAAGACTTCCTGACCCTCCCTTGGAATATTGATGCTATTTATACTCATCGTCGGTATTGCTAACCTCCGACCTCCGACCGAATGTCTCAGATTAGCAAGGGCTAAATAGCTTCGCTGAGACAATTACTAATACTCTTTTGCAGCGCGTGTTACGTCCGTAGACATCACCGAGACCTACAGCCTCGTATTCAGAGCGTGTAACACTTCCTTACAACAGTTTACTAGAAGCCTTTACCGCAGGTCCATCTTCATCCGATTCACTCTAAGTGTCCTAGCCTGTCAGGTGGAAGAAGTTGCCAATTCAGCGTCGCTGCTACTAGAGGCCGTAGTTATTTTCCTTCTCTAAGCTTTCGGTTGCAAGCAACATTAAAGACAACCCCAAAGACGGATTTCCCAAGCCTGTAAAACATATATTGCGGTCCGTTACCGCCTCGTTACCACAGATCTTCTTTCGACAGATCACAATACATAGGAACTTGTAGTGTCCAAATCTGTCAAGGGGGTTTGTTTGTATGAATGGGATGAGAGTCTTGTTGCAGCACTGAATCACTGCTAGGTATACTAGCAAACATATTTTCCGATGAACCAATCATGCGGTTTTTAGTAGGGGATAAACACTACCTACCTCAAGATCGAAGCCAGTGCTTCCCTCATTAGTGCATTACAGGAAGGAGGCAGCAAGGACTAAATATCTAGTGCTTGCCACACTTCGTTTCTAAAATTTTAGCAAGTATAATACTCCGTACCAAATAGGGCTCTTCGTGAGGGATAAATGGAATGTCCGTTGCTCGCGACGCAAAGAATGGTAGATTTGCTATAATGAGGTAGAGTCTTAACGCACCATCATGCATCAATAATCCATCTCCTTGGTTACGTCAGTGGGTTAGAGCGTCGTACTAATACAGCGCAAGGTGTATCAAGTGATGCGAAGGTCATGAGTTCGACCCTCATACTGAAGGAACATATCATAGTATGGTTGTTCCCACCCTTCATAGTGTGAACAAATCAATCTTTTTCTCTGTTATATCATGCTAGTGGCGAAAAAATCAGAGTTTAGGTTATCTCATGATATCAGCAGCTATTTTTAGTTTCCAGTTTGTGTTTTTAATGATAGGTTGCCCCGAGAGTAAAAGGGAAAATGAAAAGGTGAAAAAGCTAGTACTGCATACACACTATAGCAATAGTGTTTAAAAAAGGTGCGATCAAGATCGGAATTTCATCTATTTAATGATTTCTAAATACTCTTCTTAATTTAACATTCTATCATCCATTCATGGAATGCGTACCTATGGGATACCGGCGACGAATCCAAGTTCAAAGAGAACTGCGCTGATATCACCTATTCGGTTCGCCTGGTGATGCTACAAGTTGTCTCAAGAAGGTTCCCCTCAGAACTTACAGGGTCGAAGGTGTACGTACGCATCTCCACATTTTTGAAGAAAGCATCGTCTTGAGTCAAGAGTCTGAGGTAATTTCCGTGACTGATGACCACGATGTTAACATCTCTATGGGCATATCTTTGCGCAATGTCTCGAATCAAGAGCCTTGTAGTCCGCGCTCGTTTCTCCGCGAGCCGAGGCGCATAGGGGCTTTCACCACCCTTTTCCGTCCAGTCCGGGGTAATAAAGCTGTATTCTAGAACAGCACCGTACTTGTTCTCCAAATACTCCCGAGAGTTACCTGTGTCGCTCCTGGTGTTACCAACCTCTTGCAATTGGGGCAGTAGGGTAATGCGCTTGTTCGATTCTGTGTATGCAGGGAAGAGGGCAAGTGCCGTTTGTATTGTCCGTTGTAAAGGCGATGCAAGTATCAGTTCTATTTTGTCTAAACTCTCAAGTTCTTTAGCTGCTGCTTTGCATTGCTGATAGCCAAGTTCAGTCAATTCAGGGTCGTGATGGCTGAAATCTTGGTTGACATTGTGCAGAGCTTGCGCATGCCGAATGACATGGATGCGTGGAGGCATGGTGGTGATTTGGTGGCAGGATGAATTGGAAGGCTACTTTCTGTTTATCCCAAAGGTTTAGGCTGAAGATTCTGCGAGTGCCCTTGACTTGGGCATTTGGCTTAATATATACCTGGGCAAGCGTGCGGAGCTAAAGCATCATCTGTTCTCATGAATTGTGTACCAGTTAACAAACAAACACAAGGTCCAGTGCAAATGTTGTAACCGATCCTTTGTCTTGTTGTTTCAGCGAGCTTGTATTTCCTTTTTGTTACAGGACATATTACTAAGTTCGCGTATAATATATGATATGTCACATATAGTAGCGGCCCGTTACTTGCCCAGGGTAAAATATTATAAGCATTGTAAAGCATACCATTTCCTAGGGAACACTTAAAGGCACGTATGTATAGCGCACAAGGTCCTATATGATCAAACATCTATGCATCCGATATAATAGCTAGTTGTTCCGAAATCCAACCATGAACCACTTAGTAGAAAAGCTACCTCATTCTCGTTGTCACACAATGAAGCCTAATTAATCTTTTTTCGATTATATCTTCAACGTTGTATTTTGGTTCTTATGTATTGGAATAGTCATTAGAGTACTTATTCATTTTCTCATTGTTAATTGAGTATATGGGTGGAAACGAATTGATAAATAACCTATTGCATACAAACTCCATTAAAGAGAGAAAATTAAGCAGAAACATCATAAGCTAAATGTTTCACTCCCCTCCCTCCTGCCTCTCTAAGCCCTTGCATAAGTAAACAAAACAAGTGAAAAAAAAAAGTATAGTATTCTTTCACTTCTCATAGACAGAACAACCATAACTGACGTGCAAAAATAAAATGAGCGTGAAAAATAACATGTATGACGACAGGACAACAACGTTGTGTGGTCAGTATGAGGGTCAAATCCATAACCTTCGCATTACTCGATACACCTTACGCTGTATTAGTACGACGCTCTAACCAACTGAAGTAACGGAGTAATCAGAATTGATAATCTTGTTTTTATCATTCTATACTATGATGCAGGCATCATCCAGTTTAGAGGCAATATCTTCAATTGCAGGGTTCGTTGCCATTGTTAACGTCGCTAATATATTTACAGCGTAGCCGGGCTGCGTCATCATGTCGTTCAGCACCCTGTCCCGATGGCTCTCAAACAGTCTATCAGACACCATGGAGCCATGATTGCAGAACACTGAAGCAGTGTTTCTGCCAAAGACTTATCGCTTGTGCGTAGAGTACTAACTCTACCACCGTGAAAGTGAGTTTTGCAATAATAATGTTACATACAACTTAGAGAGTTTATATGGAAATTTCCGGGGCTGGATATAATGAGATTTTGAAATAGAGAACCCTCCTAAAGTCATCTGTCTACCACGACGATTGCTAGGCCCATGACCTTTAAACAATCAGCTATTCGCCCCTAGCATATTAGAGGTCTCGTTTGTCTGCTCCGTTGCTATATTCAGCTCCTCTTCATTATCCTCTTCATTATTGATCGGCTGGGACAGGCCACTGTCTTTTGTCTTTTCACTACGCTGTAGTAGTATTGGGTGCTCCGAGTCGGAGATATCAAGTCGGGCTAGATGGGTAAGGGTTTTGGTAGTAGGCACCGTTTCATCGCCACCTGTCCACTCGCCAAACCCTAGCTCTTCATGTGCTAGGCGCTGCAGCTGGAGAGTACCGTTGGATACCCATTCCAGTCTACTGTAAGGGTCGAGCTTAACAAAACGTTGTAGGAACCGAGCGAGATGTTCAAGGGATAATGATAAGGACATGACGAGCAACCCGCCAGCCAACAGAAGTGAGAGGCCTAGGACGCTGAAGGAAATGTGTGCGGTGCTGTATATTTTCTGAGATAGGGAGGAAAAGCACTTTCGTTAGTGACTTTGGTTGTGTTTAGTATTAAGTATAATAAGAAGAAAGTAATCACCTGATTATGGCAAAGTTGAACCTCCGCCTTATTCACGGGTCGTCGAATCCATGATTCAGAGTAAGAGGACGGCAGACCTTTCGCGGACTCCACTAAACCCTTGCTCCAAGACGCCATTTGTATGTTCTGCCAGTAACTCAAGTCGAACTTCCACTGGTCGTCGGATAGAGGGCCTTGGATGCCCTGGTCCAGACTCCTCCTTGAGAGTAGTGATTGGGCACCTAACACGGCTACTATCTGGCCGATTCCACCTTGGATGTAGCTTTCCAGGGTACTGATAGACCAGTCCAGACGGTCAACAGATGACTGGTCTGTGGCGTTCGTAAAGGCCTCATTCCATGTGTCTGCTTCGGCTCCTAATAGCGTGCAATGATTTTGCTGGGTGCTGTCTGGAGTAGCAGTACATATTTGTCGCTTTTCTGTACAAGCGAGCGGAGAGCCTGGAAAGTCTTGGCCATAAATGTCTATCAACCCGCCCTTCGACAAGTTATTAGAGGTGACAAAGCCTATGGTACCTAACTTATGCGTCGCTTGATACCATGGATCGAGGGTTTTCTCTGAGAAAAGTATGCCGTTGGAGGAAAGAAAAAAGATAAAAATATTACCACCACTACTTTTCAATGCTGGTATCGGATCGAATGAACTACTTGGGTCAAGCCTCCCGCTCGCATATGTAGCAAGATATGTCCTAGATAGAAGCAAATGCATTTTGGCGTTAGTTAAGCTGGTGGATGATTCCATTAGCTGAAGAAAATAGCTTACCCAATAGTATAGTCTTCGAAAACCGTACTGTCACCGACTGTTTTTATAAGATAATCGGAGTCGTTTGATGCAAGATACGTGAAGTTACGTCCTGGCTTGTTTCCATACGAGTATTGAATATAGGATCTGTCCTGAGATATATTAACCAGACTCTGATATCCGTGAGTTTTGAGGACTGCGCAATGCGTCACCGTGCGCAATAGAAACCTCTCTTTCTCCGGAGCATTGATTCCAAAATCCTTGTGGCTGTCGAGAAGACCCGTATCGAAGAGTAGGTTGCTGTCCTTGCTACGGCACAGGTCCCCAAAAGGACAAGCCGCATTCCTGTCGACCTTTGCCTGCAACCGCGGATAGACAAATGTCTTACAGCTAGGTGAGGCTACACCTTCAGAATTGTTAGAATAGCACTGTGAGGCCTGAATTGCTGCTGTCGATATAAAATCGGATGTTAGGGGTGTGAAGTTGGTTAAATCGAAGGTAATATTAGACCCGCGTGCAAGGATTGGTATGCCACAGTTGTCTCCAGAGATCAGGACTTCGTTGCCAATGGCTACTCTAGCACTGAAACCCGACGCGAGCGCAAGGCCAACTGCAAGCGCTATTGTAAAAACAAGAAGCGGCACAAAGCGCCAGCGGCGAGTTGTTCCACGCCATGCCCATGCAAGTTCCATTAATGTAAAAGCACTGGACCCTGCAGTGGACCCGTTACGCAATAGAGCTTGCTGCTGATGGTATAAAGCATCACGGTCTTCAGGAGAAGAAAACCACAGATGAAGTCCAAATCGGATTATCTTCCAAAGATGGCCAGCTGACATGGAAGCGAATAAAGCAACGAAGGCAATGAGAAGATTGCCATTGCTCTGGGTCAAAGTTAGAGTAGAACCCCCTGTTTAGGCCATGTAAGTTATATATCATTAAAACATGTGATAGAAGAGATCAGACGTAAAGTAATTTCTATGCATTTAATTTCAAGAGTATGTACGTATTACACAGAATATAGCAAGAGCGTTCCGATCACGGGAGAAGTGAGAGGAAGACAAGAAAAACAAAACAGTAACGTACTAATCTTTCCATATGACCAATTCGTCCATACTCCTAAGAATACAGGATAGGCAGATTGCGTAGCAGATGAGCCGTCTCCGAATACTGAGGCCATTTTGAATGTGCTAAGGCAGATGGTTCCCTCGGCGCATTGAAAGATTACTTAGGGTGTCAGAGATGAAAACAGAGCTGGAATAGCTTGATCTTCACTTCGATTTCTCCCATACGGCGAGTACTATATAACCAAGTTCGCTCGACTGCTAGTATGCTATAAGAAAGTGACGTTGGCCTCATCTTGTCCCCCAGGGATAAAAATAGATCAGGCTGAGATATGCGCTGAGAAACAGCCACCATGCATCAGTTGTGTGACGTATTGAAAATATACTCTTAATTGGTGTATAATCCCGACATACATTGCATGATTATCTAGTTACTTTATGTGCGTTTCTATTTATGGACAAGGCGTACAGCCTCGTACAACACTCTGAACTTGATTATATGAGTGTTGGATTCGTGCGAGACTCAAGTGCCAAGAGCTAGACATAATATCGCCGAGACAAAGGTTGCACACATAATATAGCACAGCCTGAACTGAGCTGGGAGTATATACTCAAGTTACGAATAATTGCTTGCACTTCTATGAGATCTTTTAGGCACCTTTAGGCTTATCGGCCTATTCAGGTGCGAATAAAGGTCTATGTGCAAAGAATTTGTTATTTACAGCCGTAGCTGGAAGTGTCCACTTGAAGACATGTATATGTACCTAAATCCGGATACTCCAAACTAGAGTATTGCCGATCTTTTGGTTATTGGTGCAATGGTATTATACGGGTTAGCCGTTTGTGACAATAATACCCCAAACTGCCGGTTACTGGAGACTACGCCCCGAGAAGTCGCTGTTTTGACCCTTGGTGACTCTAGGCGCACCAGGTGGTTTTTTTTTTGGCTGACAAATGACGTAACTATGGCTTACCACTGAGAGACAAGTTTACTACGAAGGCCAATATCTCTAAAGCCTACACGTATTTTAGGGCTTACAAGGACACATGTTATCCCTTGTTGTATAGAAGCGTGGCGTACAGGGGTTACGGACCACTCAGGGACTCAGCGTAAGTGGCTAAGTTGAGAAGAGGAAGGAATAGATATGCTGGTGTGGCTGGTAAGCTCTCGGAGGCATATGAACATACGAAAGCCTCGATACTCCAGTTTGGAGTATTGCAGACCTTTTGGTAATTGCCTCAACGGTATACCGGCTGACAGCTCGTGGCAGAATTCTCGAGCGTTCGCAACCAAAAATGCAGATGGCCATATCATTGTATTCGGTATATCTCATTCGAATTGGGGGTGAATAATAGTGTCAATTGCGTATGTTATGATGCTACCAGGTACGAGTATTCCCACATCAATAACATATCCTTAGAATACATAACACCTAATTCACCCTGGTGGAAGATAGTCTCTATAATGGCCGATCGAGGTACGACAGCCTTGTTTTTTACGTGCTCTTGGAGAATCGAGAGACCAATAGCAAAATAGAGTGTCCACGGCTATTACAACAAGACGACGGTAGAAAGATGGCCCGCTATAATAGGCCGGTAGACATCTCTATGTCGAGTGTTCACATTGTTTGTAGCAGTTTTTTGCCCCTTCTCAACATTTCATTTCAAAGTCAGAGCTCTATATACCATTACTACCTCTTGGCAAGCCTATAATATGTAGACGGCATCTTTCATTATTCTAGAGCTAATTACTTCGGTCTCAATATTCCAAAGGACGACAAGTCCTGAAGCACATTGCTCCCAGACCCCCCAATTTATTCATCGGCTTGCAGTATCGGCACCAACGTCTAGTCTCCTGCTTGCGAAACTCCATAAGGATTTATGATAACGAGAACTTCGGACCGGGTGAACTTCATCATTGAAAATATCAGTTCGAGAGGTTGGTGGTCCCACTACTTTCTCTTTATCCTTCGGCCTGCTGGTAGTACGAGGGTTCATGTTTGCGTTCCACAAGATGGGACCGATGCCCTTCCCAGACCATCTTTAGCGAGTAAAGGCTATTTATACAATTATAGTCTGTGCAATTAGTTTTCCTCCGCGTGACAGTCAAGGGATTAATAAAGGCTAGTTCACATGTGACATGACTCTCAGCCATCCGAAGCGAGAGTCACCTGTACTACCTCGTACTCTGCATTATAATGAAATACCCTACCATATGCGCTCCCTTCAATATCCCAACGCAGTCCTCATCACGGTACGCTTCTTCAAAAACCACCACGATAATGGTAATCAAGCGATCGACTCGCATCAACGCCCTCGTGCCCAGCTCAGTCTGCAAAATGTCTACAGTGCAGAAGCAGAGGGCTATCATCCTCAAGAAAGAAGCGAGATTACGCGACTATAAGAGCAAGGTCGACGCGCAGTGGAATACCGTCAACGCCCGAGTGGCAGAGATTCAGGCCCTGGACGCTCAAAAAGAGGACCGTATGACATTCTTAACGCTGATCTTTCTTCCTTTACTTTTTCTTTCATCACTATCTCAGCTGGATACACAGAACTCTATCCCACCCCCTTAAAGAGCCCAATTAAACTGGCTATAAAAAGGACAAAGTCAAATAGAATCAAATGCCAGCTAGAACTGTTATTGACTAACTCTATTCCCAGTACACCGCGCCCTCGCAACTCTGGAAATGCGCTACAAAGACTCCCAATCCTCACTACAGCGGCACTCGCAGCGCCTCGCAGAGAGCGGACGACCGGGCGCCAACGGGGAGTTCGAGCGGAACGCCCGCGAGGAGGCAGAGAAGACGCGGGCGCAGGGCAAGGAAATGCAAGGCAAGATAAGAGCAGTAGAAAAGACGATTCGGAAAGCGGAGAAGAGGGAGCGGAGGGCGCGGGACAAGCTTGACGCGCTGCGTGGCAAGCTGGCCGAGTCGAGGCTGCGGCTCCGGGTCGAGGAGGGAAAGCTGGAGCGGTTTTCGGATCGGTATCAACTTGTAAGGTGAAGGAGCGGAATAAGTACTTTTTTTACTCTGGTAAGTCAATATGGAGCTTTCATCGGGTTTTAATGTGGGAAAGATGTAGAGATCGAGTCAACTAAGAAACATACACAAACAGGAACATGGGCTTCGCTACTCATCGCAACATCATAAGGAATGCTCAATCATACAACCGAATTACTAGGGATAGCGCATCGAATTAGAAATTACATCAAAGTCATTACATTCGTCTATCTAGTCTCAAAACAACGCAACATACCCAATCCTACCGCAGCTGTCTCGAAGTGAAAAGAACCCCTTACACGGATACATACAAGCAGGAGCAACACTTCCCCTAGCAATATCCCGGTAATGATATTTTCCTAGGTGCCCAGGACGAGGAGGTCAGGTGAGGCTCCAGTCTAAGTTCAGCACTATGCCTAAATGTCAGGACTCATGACATAGTATTACATGGTTGTGTGAAACGAACGATTATTATGGGTATAGAGCAATAAAAAGATACAGTAAAAAACGGTGAGTCACTGACTCGGTCGCTGAAAATCGACCATGTATAGGGGTAAGTAAGAAATTCATCGAGAAGACGACGCTTCATTGCGCAGAGACACAGGGCCCTGGAATGGCCGTACAGAGTGCATTTCCACATCCTGACTGCCTGTGGGTCTTCGGTTTTCCTGTAGGTTTCGCCGCTCTCCAAAACGCTGGTCACCTTCCTCATAGCGGTCTTTGAAGCGGTAGTATGTCGGTGGTCGAGGACGGCATAGTACAACCACCCAATTTTTCCACATGCTCCCCTGCGTGAAAGCCCGGTACCTATCCTGTTTGAGAAGTTTATGCGAGTTGAGGAATTCTCTTGTTGTCTCGCCCCTCCCCATGAGAAATAGATGGTAGCCGGTCAGCGCGGCGGGATAGAGAGCGCCGAATATCGCGTATATAACCAGGGTAAATGCGATACGAAAATGGTTCACCGCCTCACCAAATGAGACACCTTCGCGATGTGAATAGACGATGAGCTGAGCGAGTGAAGTACCGATAAGGTAGAGACCCATAATGGTAGTCCAAGTGACAAAGGTAAAAAAGTAACGGTAGTTTCGACGTCCCACGCAGTTATTAACCCAGACGCAGTGGTGATCTTGTGTCTCGACACAATTGTCACACAGACGACAATGGTGAGCGCGAGGTGGTCGCCATATATTGCAACTTCTGCAGAATTTAGTCGGGACTTCCATAGCCGCTATGCTCGATTCCGCCGATTTAATCAAGGTCCAGTCATTAGTTGGAGGCGCCAGACGCAGTGGATCCTCGTTCTCATCCGGTGGGGGAAATTGGTGAAGATTACGAGGCAAGATCTAAGTTAATCATGTCAGTCTATGGTGTTGACGGATGAAACGTGTTTCGAACTTACCCCAGGGTCCGACACGGACGCACGGACGAATGAGGAGAAAGCAACGATGAAAATGTACGCAAATATTATTGGAATAGCAGGTGATAGATTATGCCAGAGGTATGGAGCACATCCCCCGAAGAATAAACCAGCTGGCAGAACCATGAGAAAGCCTGTACCGTAATTGATGGGCCGCTGGCGAGTGTTCTGGAAACGTCCACCGAGGCAGAATATTGTGTTGCCTTCAAAGTACTCATGATTGCGGCCAGGTTGGGAGTTGGTGTGTGCCGCTTTAGCACTAGTTCTAGCAGTATTGGAGGGTAGCCGTGGAGACGAAGCGCCAGATGAGAGTTTTTCTGCACCGTGCATATCATGATTTGGGCGGTTCGAAGCTGAATCGCCCCTACCCGGCATGAATAAACTAGATCTGAACGAGTGCGGCGTCTGGACCGGGCTTGGAGGGGCGCCCGCATTCCGGTAGCTACTAGCCTTATCGAGGTTCAAAGACAGACCTTTCTCTTCAGCATTCTTCCGGTGCAGTGGGCTGACGCTGTCGGTAACACTAGCTGTAGGGTAATAGCCATGCGTAGGACTTGTGGTGGTTGTAACCCGGTCGTAAGGCTCCGTTATTTCTGTGCCTCGAGATGGTGGCGGCTGCACATCATCCGGATCGCTGGTGAGCTGGTTGATGCGACTCTTAGTCGCTGGCACGAGGATTTCATGCGGCGCAATATGGGACTGGTCATCCTCATCTGGCAAGTCGTCGATGCTAGGTCGGTGTTGGCCGATGGATGGGGGACGCGATGCTCGTTGTGCCTGAAGCTTCTGGGAGCTCATCGGCCGGAAGAAGGCTTGGGAGGCTAAAGGGGCATGGCTCCTACTAGTCCTGCTCGCAGAGCTCAGCGGCCTTCCACTTCCCACGCTGCCGCTCAAACTACCCCGTTGGAGGCCTTTCCGGAGCGGCAAAGACTGCGACCAGTTACCACCTCGAGCTGACGACATGCCAGTGATGGCAGTTCCCGGGCGCGATTCGGTAGTGTGACTGTTCTTTTTGGCGGCTGGTCCGGCTGTATCGCCATCCTCAGATGCTATATCTGTCATACGAGAGGAAATGACACTGGGGGGTGCTGGTGGGAACAGGGGAGCCGGCGAGGTCTCATCATCCGTAGGCTGAGCGTGTGAGGCCATGGCGGCTAGCTCATCAGCCAAAGAGCTTGTTTCCAGGCAGAAAGGGTGTATGTCAGTTGAAATGTCTAATCTGCAGCTGTGATAACATGCTCCGAACGATCTATTTCGAGGCTGAACGGTATTGAGGGAGTGGCTATAATCCCGCTTAGATGCGGCGTGGAAGGAAATGCGTCGGGAGTCGTTGTATTAGGATATATGATTATCGGTGCGTCGGCGGTGGTCGGATGGCTGAAAGAGCGTATCTACAATAGTGGTACGGCACTGCTCGACAATAGGAAGTCCGCGCGGCGGAGAGAAATAAGGGAATACGTGCAAGCGGAAGCGATTGGCCAACGAGGGACACAAAGACGGCAACGGAAGGTGTATCGGAAACAAGGAAATTCAGTGGTGTCTCAAGGAGTGGCAGATCGCATTGACGCGAGTCGAATCGAGTGGTAGACGTTGACGTAGAAGCAAGTCTTGCAATTTGGTGTCGTGTCGCGGCCGTGGTGGTTGACTTGGATTGGATTGACAAAGTCAGGGGCCACTTTGCGATGGCTTCTGCGAATCAGGACAATGCAGCGCAAGGACCGTGCAGTGACATAATTTGGCACTTGCATGTGCACGGCCACATTACATAATTACCCGTATCACCGGCATATGGTCACCAGCCACAGTGAAGTCACGGGCAGTTCCCTTGCCCAAAAGCTCTAGCCGAGCTTGTGCAGGAGAAGTAAGCAGCTCTCATTGGCCAATCAGCTCCATCATATACTGAGGTACACTGGAGATGGCCTGACGCCCGAGACTTGCCTGGACTGATGTTTGTGCAGCTCCCGGAAGCATCAAAAACAGCGCCAAAACCTCGACGTCCCACCTCATCTCGACACCGTTAATCTACGAACGATCGCCGTCCCAACCGCCGCCATGTCTTCCATCATCGCACGACGAGCTCTCCTGTCCTCCAGGAGGTTCACCACCTCGGCCCGCCGCCTCGTGCAGGACTCGGACCCTACCCTCAAGGCCGAGGAGAAGCGCAACCCCGAGGTTCTGGTGCGTCATATCCCGACTGCTCAACCTATCCCTATTTCGCCCAGCACCTAGCTAGGTAGCAACTGGGCACGATCGATATAAATATTCTCAGGCATTCCATACCGCAGGGACGATGAGCTGACCCGTCAATCCGCGCATAGATCCTTGGTGGTGTGATGGTTCTCGCCCTGGGTGGTGCAGGTCTCTACTTCGGTACGTCTCTCTCTCCCCTGGGCTAAATATCAAGACCACGGCCTACGCTCGTCCCCGATCGACTCAATCTTTATTAACGAATCTACTCTATCTCTAGGCCGAACCCCCACCTCCTCAACATCTGAAGCCCCTGTCGGACTTGCCAAGTCTGGTATGCCTTGGGAGACTGGCTCGACCGAGGGCAAGTACCGCTACCACCCTGGTGGTGACGGAACCCTCGAGCCCAAGGACGCCCCCAGCGCCGTCAACGTCGTCGTTATCCCCGATGTTGACCTACCTAAGGTATACACGCCCCGCGACCTCGTCTATTACTAGCTCATAGGGGGGCTCCTCTATTAAAACCCTCCGAGCACACTTCAATATTCCCAAGGCAGCCACTAACTCATGGACTTCGTAGCGTCTTCACGACAAGTACAACAAATGGGGCAAGGACGTAAGTAGTCTCCAGTTGCTCGTTTCAACCAGCGACTTGGGATATCACCCCTAAATAACTACAACTAACATCGAATCTTACAGTACTAGATATGAATGCGCAGAAGACACGAGCTTGCTATCAAACATATTTCGGTTTCCTTTGTTCCTGACCTAGACGGCTCCGGCATTCATTCGCCCTCCCTGTACATAAACCACATATCATCCATCCGAATGGCAATTGTTGTACCTCTTATCATGTGACGAGTTCCTGCAGGGTTACCCCTTGGTCACATTGGGCATAGATCGAGACGAATCGAGTGTTTTTCGAAATATCAAGAGATATTTAGAATTCCTAATGGTTGCCCCCTCCCGTATAATACGGCAGCTCCCTAGGCGCATACCCAAAGCGCTTGAATTAAATTAACAGCAATCCCCTCGATCTTCCGCTGTGCTTTCGTAGAATACACTTGGCATATCGCATTTCCAAGGAAACATAACATTTCATCGTCACTAACGCACTACGTAACTAGGCTAATCTTGGAATGATATTTCCAATCTCGCTCAGGGGCTGCTCTATTCGGTATATTTCAAAATGGAACATGATGATCACGGAATCAGTGTCCGTATCTACTCACATATGATTACAATTCATTTCTTATTTTCAACAGACAAGTTTAATAATTTCAAAGTTTTGAATCCCTTCAGGTCTGAGTAATCCAAAAGAAAGAGCCCCAGTAATATAAAGCAAACTCTACCCATAACCATCATGCACCAAACGTTCGTTTCCAAAAGTCTCGGTATCCCTAATCTACGTATTAGGCCCACGAGTCTAGGTTTTTTTTTTGTTTGGTATCAATCTACAAAGGTAATCTGCCTCTTTCAATCATAAAACTCATCTCTGCCTCTGGTTCTATTACGAAACCTGCTTATCTATGTAGTGAGTGGGTCATGAAATCAGTGCGTCGACTTCCTCGCGCATGAATCCGAACAAGTAGAGCAGATCGAGCAGCGAGTCGCCATTCAGCCGTGCGCTGGCCTCCATCTGCACGAGGGGCTTCGCGTTCCACGCCACGCCAAGGCCTGCCGTGCCCAGCATCAGCAGGTCGTTAGCGCCGTCTCCCACGGCGACCACCTGCTCCAGGGGCACACCCTCTTTCTTCGCGATCTCTAGAAGCAGCTCTTGTTTGCGCTCCTTCCCCACGATCCTCCCGAGGACTTCACCCGTTAGACGCCCCGCGTCGCTGATGACCACCTCGTTTGCGTGGGCGTAGTCGATGCCCAGTTCTTTGGCGAGCCAACTCGTCAGGGGTAGGAAGCCACCCGATAGCACGGCTGTCTTGACGCCCAACCTCTTCAAAGCCTTGATTAGCTGCGGTACCCCTTTGGTCACATCAAGTGCAGGCTTCAGTTGATCAAAGATAGAAGCGGGCAGGTCTTTGAGAAGTGCTACCCGCTCTCGAAAGGCGGAATCGAATTCTAACTCGCCCAGCATGGCTCGATGGGTGATGTCAGCAACTTTGGCGGCAAGATCGGGAGGATCTGTTATGGTAGCAGCGAGAAGATCAATGACTTCTTGCGTGATCAATGTGCTGTCCATGTCAAAGACCACGAGGCGTGGGTGTCGGCGCCAAAGAGTGTCGGCCTGTAAAATTACATCGACATTCCATTCCCGCTCAAAGCGGTAGATCAACTCGTGTTTTCGGAGATCCGCTAACGAGAGGTAGTCGGGGGCGGGTGCAGGAGCGAGAGTCAGCTCAACGACCAGAGGGTGTTCGGGGTCATCGAGACAGCGATGAGAGGAGGTGGTCTCAGTCGCGCCGTGCGGCAGTGGAAAGGAGGACATGAGGTGGAGGAAGGAGGTGATGCACATGGGCGATATATAAGATCCATAGATGTTGTCCAGCGACTCGGGTTCGGCAGCTGGAGGAGGTTCGAGGGGGAAGTTCTCGGGATTGGTAGTGGGCGCAAAGTTGGCGGGGATGGTAGGCGTCGACGAGGAAGAGCTGCTGCGCGGAAGAAGAGAAGCGTTGGAAGACTTGGACTTGTACATCAGAGTGGCAACGATACGCTGCGACGCGGTGCCCCTGGGGGGAGCACAGTTGGGGTGGCTGAAATCATAGCTCAGCCCCTCGACGATGTGCGGAGGGTCGTCTTTGCTGGGCACGCCGTTGAAGGGACTGAGGGGCTTGGCCGGCGAGATTCGCGCGCTCTGCAGGTCCTCGACGACGGTGTCGATGTTGAAGTGGGCGTGGTTGTCGGGCTGGACAGCCACGGGAGAGCGGTATTGCTGGTGGTCGCTGAGGAACGAGCCGCTCCGCATCGCCGAAAGCTGAGGCCGTTCTGCACGGGCCTGCTTCGCGGGGTTGTCTTGGGTATCCATATCGATGCAACTTCAACTTAATTCAATGGCTTGTTTATACTACCCAGGTAAACGCAGACAAAACAGGGAACGAGTCTAGGGCGGTGCAAGGGTGATGCCCTTTAGGGAGGTTGTATGGATGCAGGCGGGACAGTGCCGTCCCCGAGTTGTCTCAGAAACACGCTGGCGACAGACTTCGACTTCGCGTGGTCGCGACTCGAAGCCCAGGCACATTTAGAATCTACCAAATTGGAAATGGTGCACTGCCTGACGAGTTGGATGCCAAGCCGTCCCACGTGAAGGCTAGCTCGAATTGGGCAAAGATGACGGGGATCATGTCGTCATTAAAAACGGCGAGGCATACGGTGGCCAGACTATATCTAGACTGTACATTACGTGAGACAGGAAGCTTAAAGTTATGGCGATCCTGCAGTGCCCAGGTAATTTCCGGCAAGGAATTGATTACATAAGTCGAGTCCCTAAAACAACACTTAACCATAAGTGGAGGTGGTCAATCCAGTCTCTAACAAAACATTCAATCTTCCCGAGATGTCAAAGTCCGTATTGCAACCATGTAAAATGGGATCTGGCTTGTTATATTTATATATCCCTACCAAAACATATTCATTGGTCCAAAAAGAATCCTTATGGCGGTAGCTACTGGATGCAAGTCGAAAGCGTTGGGTGGTGCCTCGCGTGCCTGGTCTAGCCCAGTCTCTCCGAGTCCCGTCTGGGAAGCGTGCATTTTGGTGGGGGACCAACAGCCGGGTCTGCTGGCCAGCAAAACGGTAGTCGGGCGGCTCTGCCGTTACAGCCAGATCTTGCCGACAACCGGCGATGGCGTGCAACGTCGCCATACCTTACCCTCTTGCCAACTTCGTGTACGTAAGCGCATACTCGCGATCCGACAACCGTCAAGATGTCCAAAAATTTAGAAAAAATTTCTTGCCGCAGATAATTTTCCCGGCCTTGGTTGCCTACGGCGCGCCATCGGCCACCATTATGGCGACATCGAGATCGAGAGGCTCGTCCCCATGATAGCTTGGGCAACTCACATCAAGCGCCAAGAAAGTCTCACTGCCTTACATACGTATATGCACCTCTTATAATCAAGATGTATCAGTCTATGATAGGCTGGGATGTCTCGTCGAGAATGACTGCAAGATCAAGAAAATGACTGCTGGCAGAGGCAGCAATCACACCGTCAACGGACTGTCGCCAGAAGCATTGCTGAGTTATTGCGCTGTAGTGACACACGCCATATTGTGACGCAGGCCTGTACTTGAGCCCACCTCCTTCTAATCAACATCGGCAGGCTGAGGGTTCACCGCGAGGTCGAAGACATGAGGTTCTCCTGGCCAAGAATATCGGAGCGGCAAGCTCGCTTTATACATTGCATGACATATTACACAATATGATATGACTATGGCGAGCGCAATCCATCGCGCCAAACATCTCCTTGTCTTCCCATCGTGTAACCGCTAAGTGGAGTCCTGTCTTACCGCCAACCTGTTGCAAAGAAACTAGAGACATCACGCAATCGCCTTGTTGTATGGAGCCATAGCACAACAGTAAGTCACTGAGTCATCACCACTGCGATCGCGGTGAAAAGACACCGAATATAAATAAAAGGATAGGAGAGGTATGAGACGGCGTTCAAATATGACGTTTCTAGCAAGCACGCAATCCAAGCGTAGAGAATAAGACTAGTAGATCATTCACTTCATAGTCGTCAAACAGGTGTCGTTTGTAAACAAATCGAGGGAGTGGCAAAAGATGAAGTCGAAAGATCAAAAAGTGGACTCGAGTATAGCGTATGTACATACAGTCGACACTTGACAATGATGAAATACCCATGTCACAGATTTCCTGCTGTAGTGTGTGTACCTACATTCTTGCAGGCAGTAAGGGTAAGGGTATCGGTGGGAGCGGGATGCGGCTGAGCGAGATGTCGCCATGCCCATAGCCGGGTTCCCCATGGGAAGAGTGGATGGGAGCCGGATATCTAGTTTTCGAGATCCCAACCTCGAGCACGCCCCGTCCAATCAGCGCCGCGGCCTTGCCGGCTAGCGCAGATGTCGTGATCGTCTTCTAAAATTTCTCGAAAACTAGAGCGCTGGGGACAAAGGGCAGAGGGCAAGCAACTCCGGCACTTTCCTGCCTCACCCAGAGCCTATCAGAGCAGATGGATGGAGCTTCGAGCAAGAGGAAGCGCGGAGAATCGATGGGGGAAAAGCCCAGGGCGAAAATGCGGATTGATTACAGTGATGATGTGCTCCGTTCCTTATTAGTCAACCCTATATTATTACAAACCAAGGAACGAGATCAGACATCTCCATTCCTGAGAGGAAACAAACGTCTATTATAGTCCGCACATACCTACAGCTTTTTTTGCCTTCTTATACTTCAGACTAAATTTCTACTCTTTGTAACTACATCATACCAACTGTAAACACCTCTTCACTCCTCACTTATACACCAATCCATTATCTAAGCTTCAACTCTGTGTTCGACTCGATCAGTATACACATACACTGCCAGGAGAACGAATATTCCGTGCCCAGTCTCTAGCACGTCACCCATCGCCCAAATCATCGAGCACCATACCCCTCAATCTCTCACATCTTCCTCACTCCCAGAGACACCACACAACCACCTCCCACAATAGCCTCAGTAACATCCCAGCCCAAGCCCTCCCTCCCTCACATTCAAAACATAGAGACCATGAAGCCAGCAGAAAGCGAGGATCTAGAATCAGGCTACGCATCCGCGACCTCTTCCTTCTCGTCCGCGAGCTCCACATCCTCCCTACCGCAAATCACCCTCACAAAGCCGCACCTGCGGTACCTAAACCAGCAAATGGAGACCATGACCCCCGTAGAGCGCCTGCGCTTCTCCATGCACCTGTTCCCGAACCTGTACCAGACAACAGCCTTCGGGCTGACAGGGCTCGTGACAATCGACATGCTCGCCAAGCTAGCAGCCGAAGACGCCTCCCTGCCCCGCGTCGACGCCATCTTCCTCGACACGCTGTACCACTTCCCCGAGACCTACGACCTAGTCTCGCGCGTGCAAGCCCGCTACCCAGCCATAAAGCTACACATATACAAGCCCGACGGCGCCTCCACAGCCTCCGAATTCGAGACACAGTACGGCGAGGGCGTCTACAACACAGCCGCAGAGCTCTACGACTGGGTAGCCAAGGTCGAGCCGCAGAACCGGGCCTACGCCGAGCTAGGCGTCGCCGTCGTCTTCACGGGGCGGCGCCGCAGCCAGGGCGGGGAGCGCGACAAGATCCCGATCCTCGAGGTCGACGAGGAGCGCGGCGGCATCGTCAAGATCAACCCGCTGCTGGACTGGTCCTTCGCGCAGGTCCAGGCGTACGTCGACGCGCACGCGGTGCCGTACAACGCCCTGCTGGACCGCGGGTACAAGTCCGTCGGGGACTGGCACTCGACGTCGCCCGTCGGCGCCGGCGAGGACGAGCGCGCGGGGCGCTGGAAGGGGCAGCAGAAGACGGAGTGCGGGATTCACAATAAGAAGTCCCGGTACGCGCAGTTCCTGCTTGCGCAGCAGTTGAAGGAGGCTAGTGGCGCTGCTCCGGCCGTCGGTAGCGAGGAGGAGGTCGAGACCCAGCAGAAGCTCACTTCGACGCTCGAGAAAGTCGCTGAGGAGAGGGAGCTTGAAGAGCAACAACCACCCCGAGAGCTGAGGCAAGACTTCGACACGGGCCGCTGGATACCCGTCTCAGCATAAGCTGTCGCTGTCCTTTCCATCTCGGGCGTTTCGATTTTTTAATTTCATGATTACACGACTGCATTTCGAGTGGCATACTAGTGGTTAGCATTTCCAACGAATAGACCGCGCAAAAAGGGTAGCGGAGCGGAGCGGAGCATTACGTTCTCCCGGGCTTGGTAGGGGACGTGTGTCTGTCAAGGCGAGGCGTTTCTGGAGTTTTTGTCTAGGTAATTTGAAGCGTTAAATGGATATGCTAGAAAATCCCACGCATGGCTGGTTTCTTTGTGCCACGACATTGGCACACCGGCCGTAGATAGATTATTAGTCAGTTGATTAATTCCACGATACTCTGACAATTTATTAAAGATGTATCCTTGCTGTATGCAGTGATGTGTTTTCTTTGGTGCGATACTATCAGTACCTTGAAGTAATCGGTGTCAAGTAAATTGATATCTGCTTGAAAGTTATCTGTAATTGTTGAATCTTGGAAGTGCAAAGTTGATCCCATTCATCACCTCTTGTAAAAGAAGCGGGCCGTGGGCGGGGTTGCCGCTTGACGTCG
This sequence comes from Xylaria arbuscula, assembly GCA_022385695.1. Lineage (NCBI taxonomy): Eukaryota > Fungi > Ascomycota > Sordariomycetes > Xylariales > Xylariaceae > Xylaria > Xylaria arbuscula. The sequence goes on along the minus strand of MU279353.1, from coordinate 705,057 downwards.
GGGGTACATTTGCCAGGGGCAGCATATTTCGATGACACCGAATCCACGATGCAATTTCATGTAGGATTTTTTTTTTTTCTAATATTCCTCTACAGTGAAACAAAAGAATACTATGTCGCCTATGCATAACTGGATAATAGACGATGGTGCTCCTTGGCGCCTTATATTTCAAAATAACGCCCCTGGATAGTACATATAACATCCTTACTAATCATCGCCACCTAGCCTAGAGGCAGTACAAATCACTATAACTGTGATTTCGTTTCTTGCCCATGTAACAAGGAATTACAGCTCTTGTTTAATTCCGTTTAGCAAGTAGCTTGAGTTTGCTTTCACTCGGGTTGACTCGAAGTCTCAGCTGGCGGTACAGCAACCGGCGGTACATCAGCTGATTCACCGACTGGCGCATCAACTGGGACATCGGCGGATACAGCGGCCTCGGAATTATCTGGGATTGGTTCGCTGCTACTAGAATCATGCTGATTTAAGGCTGCCTCAAGACCGCTGAACAAGTCGGGACTGTTTGGAATATTGTCCTCTTGTGCAGGCTGCTCGTCAGGCGGCTGGATTAAATCAGGGGCAGATATTGATTCCTCATTGGTGGGAGGATTGTCCGCAGCTTGAGTTACCGAAGGTACCACTGGCGGCTCGAGAGTATCTTGAGGCGTGGGATCAGCCGGGTAATCTGTCTCTGTAGCGTTCTGTGGGATCCCAGCATCGCCGAGTGAAGTAACTACGGGGTCAGTAATTTCTGTAGATGGCTCTATCCTAGTCGCCTCGTTCTGAGCTGCCTGCTCGATGGGTAGTTCGGGAGGACCTGGATCACTAGGATCCGCTTGCTGTACCGACGATGATTCCAATGCCTCCTGTGGCATTGCTACATCATCTGCGGTCGGAGGCACAGCTTCGGCGGGTTCATAGTCAGGAGAAGGAGGAGCGTCTTGCATGTCTACGTCAAGATCTCCATTGGCCTCGCCATCGTTCGCCGGCACAGACTCAGTCCCTAACATTTCATCGGCAGTGTTTGCATCCGTTGCTGGAGGAAGGCTAGGTTCTAGCTCTGCTTGAGCGAGTGGCTGTTCAACGTCATCCAGAGCAGCTGTAGGCTTTGGCGTGTCCTCTTTAGATGATGGATCAAGAAGACTCCCGGGAGACTGAGCAGAAATAACTTGCTTAAGAGGGCTTCCTTCAACATGCGACGGGTGCGGCTGCGGAGGTGAAAGGTTGATGTTTGCTGACAGTACTTCCTGGGTAGGTGGTAAATACGTCGTTGCAGCCGCATTCCCGGCCTGACTTTGAGAGGGCGCAATCTCCATTTGATCAGACCTGGTTTCACTATCGGCGCGCGAGACAAAACCGGTCTCTCCACCAGCACCGTCACCATCTTCGTCGTCGTCGTCCCCTTCTTCGCCATCATCCTCGCCGTCTTCGCCATCGTCACCTTCGTCGTCATCGGCCATCTCAATATCATTTTGCTTCAGTGCATCATCACTTAGTTTCGAAGCCTGAGTTAAGGTTAGAGATAAGAACAAGACTTTCACACTGTTAGTTATAAAACTTACCTGAGGGCCATCAATTTGCACGCCTGGGGCGAGTCCCGTAGCAGCAGGCTTGACCGCATTGGGATTCGAAGTAGCGGGCAGAGGCAACTTCTTCTTCCGACCCCTTCCAGGCCCCTTGGGCTTCCTTTTGGGAGGCGGCGGGCGCCTTCGCACAGGTGTTACAGACACGTCCACGGCTGCGCTCGGAGCCGGCGCAGCCACAACAGTGGTAGATATGATCTCACCGTCCACCGCCTGTCCCTCATTAAGGGTGACTTCTTGTGTATACGGGTTCCCGGCGGCATCGATACGACGGACAGTTGCCTTGGTTATAGTCGGGCCAGTAGCAGCGCCGGCCGGAAGATCCAACGATAGGGTGATAGTGCCTTTTCTTCTTTTGCCTAGATAAGAAATGGTAGGTCCTTCCAAGTTACGGGGCACCAGTTTCCAAATCTTGGCTTGATAGCCCTTGGTGCTCGGGTCTTCTTCTTTCTTCTCGGGCTTTTCTGTCACGGCGGGATCGGCTTCGACTTCTTCCTCCTCTGTCGGAGCGGGTCGCTTGTAAAGCCGTCCAGACCGAGCAGCTCGGAGAAGCTCTTGTGAATGGGGTGGAAGCAAATGCGTGTCCTTTGGCATACCGTGGGGTAACTCGATCGCCCAGATATCATTCTTACGGGTAGGGTCGGGCGGCGGCGGCGGGGCGATGTTTACCCATTCTCGGCGCCATTGGCGAACGGGCAGGCCTGATGAATATGATTCAATAAGATCCTCTTCCTCCATACTGCTTCTCGTCTACTCTTGTGGGAAATGTTTGGGGGTTTTCGCCGGATGGACATACCCTCGAAGTCATCATGTTCTACATATCCACTGCGATTGCCGCGGCGCGTTTGGGTGTTCTGGCGAAACTATTATCGCAGAAACTTTTGTTAGCACTAGGGTTACCAGGGTACTCGTGGGTGACTCACGTTAGGAGCCATTACGTCGGCTCAAGGCTGTCGCATAAGGATGTGAGGTACGATGCGATGCGATGCGATGCGATCACTAGGTACACGAAGCTCGGCCGGTGTAGCTAGCGGCAATCATAATTCGGAGATCCGCGACGCGTATGGCTATAGGGCGCATAAAATAGAAAGCGCAGCACCTAAATCTCGTGCGATACGTTATACGGATGGCTGCAAGTGATAGGACCAAGATCCAGTGGTAACCTTTGGTAGAGGTGATGGTTTTGACATTGGTGCTGTTGGATATTTGGGAGGCGCGCGCTGTTGTCTGTCGCTGTCTTGGCGGATGTACTGTGTTAATTATTTTGGGAGACAGTACAGGACAGGATAAAAATACACCTAGTTTCGAAAATCACACTGTATTATGGTGCTAAGCAATACTTGCCTACTACCTAACATCCACTACGTAAATACATTCATTCGTACTTCAAGTTATTACTTTCCTTATCTACACTACGCATTATTAATAGGTATTTCACTTATTCCCTACGATAGACAATGATTCGACTTCGATATAAAAACGATGGGATGAAGTCAAGTACTCGGAATGGAGCTGATTTGACCATCTATCATGGTGTACTTCCTCTCAAAAGCTACTGTACATTTTGCCAAAAGCCGAGCTTAGCATGGTCAATACCACGTCAGACCCTTTTGCTCGCATTTGCGAAGACACCGTCGTTCAAGGCACCCACTGCCCTGTTCTGACTCTATATTTCCTCGCTTTCGCCATGGCAAAAAACAGACGCATCCGTTGGTTTGCCTGGTATACATGTATGAATATGCGGGTAGTAGTACAAGGAGTGTGCCCGGGAATAGGTTCTGAATCGCTTCGTTACCGCATCAGATGAAATGGCCCACCCACTATCCTCCGTTGAAAGCCGAACGAAGAACCTCTCAGTCCCATCTGATCTTGAGTTAGCCAGTGCACATTATGTTCGGTAATGATAGAGTGCGCGTCTGTACCCTGTGTCCTTCTGCCGTGAACGGTCCCCGGAATCGCCCTTTTGCTTGCCCTATGAATCACCCGTTAGCCCTCTTCCATGCGTATTCAAGGGGCAGGTGTATATTCGACACGTACTGATCTGCCTCCCTCAACCACAAGCCGATCGATCTGGTAGAATTGGCTGACTATAGTTTGCCGCTGCAAAGGTCTCCGTTAGCGACATTCTCCCTCCTTATGCATCCGGAAGAGAACCTTAACCATAAGGTTATCTCCGAGGGGGAAGCAATCGCACCTTGATGGTCTGTAATTCCTTCAATCCCTTCTGAATCAGGTCTTGTATTTGCCTCGGGTCTTCGACATCCTTGCTCTCCCGAAATGCATCCCTCGTCCGGCGTTTCGCATACTCGCGGAAGTTATAGGATTGGAAGTCGCTGCTTGTGCGAAGTAGTTGTCGATACTATATTTACGCAACCGGGCAGATCAGATTAGCTTTAAGTTCATCGCCGTGCAGACGTAAACTAGGCCAGCGCTGTACGCGGATATGCAGCAGATGTGAGGCGAGATCGGGCCGGAGTGCTGCCCGCCCAGCGCATGCACGGGGAAAAGCATAGAGAGCATCGCTAACTTACCAGCGACCGGGCCTGCTGCGGCAGGTCACCCTTGAGGGCGGAAACGATGGACATGCCGCTTGTCTCGCGATCTTAGTTTGATCTCGTATGGAGCAGTGGAATAATGGTGGCCGTAGAGTGCAGTTGTTGGCGTTCAAGTATGGGTTATCGCAGGAAATAATTGGGAGGTGGGTTGGCGCAGATGATGCAAAGCCCAGCTCTCTTTTTAGAGCTGCCGCTAGAGCTCGGTCCTAACAGCCACCGGCGCCGAGCGGGCATCGAATCGGCCGCCTCGGCGAAGGCACGACTGAGAAAATGACGAAAAACGCAAAAATCGGCAGGTCCAGGCGCTCCAAGTCCCTGTAATGGCTTCGTGGATCTGCCAGTAATTATGCCTCATCTGGAATGTGAGTCGCTCTTACTGGGTTGTGCACTTATTGCTTGTAATACTACCCGGGTACCTCGTCAAGTTGACAGTTACCTGGTACTCCGAGGTTACGGCATATCTAATTCTTAGATACAAAATAACCAAAGTAGCGTTACACACAACAACGAGACACATGTAACTCCGACATATCAAGATATAGTTGCCTCCGTCTTCTGCTGCCAGTCGGCAATAGCGTCGCGGAGGCTGATAGGGCGCGCCTTGGCCTCCATAGCCGAATACATCTTCTCCTCTTCCTCATCAAACCCGATCTGGCCCTCTTCATACATTTCATGCTGTCTTCTTTCTCCTTCAGGGACATGCACTCTATCCCGATGCTGCTCAAAGTTTGCATCAAAACAGCGCGAGGAACAGAAGATAGACTCTTGTCCTAGATCCTCCACGCAAAATTGACAGAATACCACCAGGGGCTCGTCAACTTCCATCTCCGAGTCCGGATCAGCTAGATTCAGGCAATTTGAGCCTGATGAACATTCATGTGATGCTTTGACGTGCGAGTCCTGTATAGCGCATGCATGATTAGTGTTGAGCTGCATGCATCACGAAGGGGAAACTTACGTAGTCTTTTTCATGACATGCTTCGGAGCAGAACAATGTTGGCCCACTCAACACTTTATAATGGTCGCCAAGTATTTGGCATAGCGGGCAAGCCAGAAACTTCTGCGGGTTGATGGTCTTCTCACAGACAGAGCACCGAGGCTGGGCTTCGACACCATTGTTATAAGCCGCTTGGGCTTTTGCTTTTCGCGCTTGGTCCCTCTTATTCTTGACAAGCTCATGAGCTGCCTTAGCTCGCTGAAGTTCTTCCAGTTTCTTCTGTAGCCTTTGTTTTTGATCCAAGTCTACCTTGGCTGACTGGCGATCTCGAACCATAACACTGATCACCTCTGAAGCCGGCTTTCCATCCGCGATCATGTCGATATATTTCTGCGACTTGGTAGCGGAAGCGGGATCGCTCTCCGGCTGGAAGAGAGCATCTATGTAGGCATGACTGCGTGCTGACGGAGACTGCGCGGACTTCACGCGGTTCAGAAAAGCGGTGGGTATCTCTTCTGAATCTACACCTAGACTTTCTCTCAGCTCCGATATGAGTTGATCAGTCGGGATATCTCGGTCGTTCAGCTTCTGCTGTAGTATCCGTGCTTCGGTTGGTGACCTGGTCGCTGAGGGTAGACCGAGGTTGCAGACTCGATCCCGGAGCCAATCTTTCTTCTCATTGGCTATCCGTACCTCAATGGTCTTAAAATCAACTGCGTGTTGTCGCGCCTTGGCGAACAGGTCGTCCAGTTCCTGAAGAAAAGCCCTCCGCCCTGAAAACCATTCCTTAATGGCAGAGTTTAGATAGCGGTCCCTCAAGCGATTAATGAGACGCGTCCAGCATTCGGGACATTCGACCACATGACTCTTGGCATGTTCCCTAACGCATGAGTCTCTAATACTCTCCAGATCACGAGCACACGCGAGCGAATCCCGCCGCCCCTTTTGAAGAGTATCGAGTTCGTCCCACGGGTCCAACATTTTGGCGGATAGATCCACACAGGTACACAGAACGTAGAGTCTGCTGACAAGCTAGTCTCAGAGTATTCCTCTCAGCTCTTAGACACTTCTGAAGTTCCTTTTTCCTCTTTTTATTTATCCCCAGATGTTGCGTAAGGAGTTTGAGTTCTGAGCTTTTTACAGTTTATCTTTTTCTCGAGGCAATCAATTCGATGAGATCCCAGGTACTTGAAATGCGTTTGTAAGGGAAAAGGACGACAGTACCTAAATAGCTGAAGATGCCGGATTTAGAATGAAATGAGATGATTTAAAGCCGTATTATAAATTGAAGGATACAAATGGAAATCGCAACAATCGCACCCAGATTTTAACGTGTTGTTGTAAAGGTTCAAAAGCTCGAACTGAGGCTCAGTCGAGAGATTCAACAATTCAGTATGTACATATGTAACTATCGAGTAAGCGCCACGCTGATAGCGCCAAGTTGCGCTAAACATAGGACTCCCAACCTTCCAATTCCATCACAGCTTTACACTTTACAGATCCCAATCCTCTTGGAACACTTACAGGCGCTGTCGCATACCTATCTAATCCACCACATAAACACGTCTGTAAATCATGGTAAGTTTGCTGTTCATGTACTATGTTTTATCACATAGCTATAGCTGACTGACAAACCTAGGCCGACAAACTACGCACTCAACAAGAGCTTGAGCGCCTGCAGGCCAAGTACATCGGAACGGGACACCCCGACACGACCTCGTGGGAATGGCGGACGAACATATCACGCGATACGTATTCGAGTCTCGTCGGTCACCCACCGCAGCTAGCCTACATATCTCTTGCGCAGAACGAGCCCGCCGCCAAAGTACGAGCCCAGCTCATCCGTAAGATGATTCAACCATGTGGCCCGCCGCCGCCGCGCGAAGGAGAAGAGCACCTCGTGCCCGCTGGCCGAAACGGAAACGCCTGATCCCGCCCACACTATTTACTATACATAGCGACTCCATAATATATACAAGCTACAGTGTCGATGGTACAGCCATTCGTAACGAGACTTGCGAATCCTTCGACTCCGTTCCGCACATAGCAGCAGCACCTCTGTTTGCAAGGCTGTTTTCGGTGCAGCATCTAGCATAGCAATGCCTCCATCTATAATAGGCATCGCATAAATTCCCACCAAGGATATTCGACGACTACTCGTCCTCTTGTTCCGCCTCATCCCTGTTCGCAGTCTGAGAATGCCCAGCTCTCCGTACACCTAAACTTTTTTCCAGCTTCTTATCGAAGTCATCCGGTGGATCGCGCCAGACTTCATTCACCACTTGGGCGATACTCTGAGGTGACACTTCGACTTTACCTCGCGGTCCAACACACCATGTAATTGAATCTTCGTCTCCTTCAACCCTCTCCACAATCTTGTCAAGATATCCTTGTCGGATGAGTTTTTGCAATACGTTATCTGTCTTGTCCATGGGAAGGTTCTGGCTTGCGTTGAGACGGGTCAAGTAGCGCCTCAGCTTCGTATCGCTTAGTTCGCCACTTGAAAGTGTGATGAGTGAGATTACTATAGTGTAGAAGGCAACATAAGCCGCTTCTTCGGCGGCGCTAGGTATGCGTGAGGGGCCGATGACGGGTTGTGTCCGGTATTCTTTAGGCAAGCAGGAGATAAGGATGTATTGGCGAGATGATGCCGACGCTTGCGAGGTACCTCTCTTAACAGCTTCTATATTCAGAGCGATGCGTCAGCAGATTCTCTCAAACTACATAGGCAGTACAAGCATTAAGACATCGAAACTACAGACGGGCGAACTCCTACTTACTTTGCTTGTCTTTTAAAGTGCGCTTCTCTCTCACCGGCAGCTCAACCATCTCCATACCAAAGACCTTCTGTAGCTGTTCTTGTGCGGCGTCGAATACTCGTCTAAAGGATCTAGCTTGAGCACCAAGCACTGTCATAGTAGGCCGTCAGTAGGTAATAATGTGACATGACACGAATATCGGTTACCTTTTTCTCGTATACCGTCGCGCTTAATGGGTATCCTGGCATATTCACAGGCCAGGGCATAGCGGACGAGCTTCTTGACAAGCTGGTCGTCAGAGGTGCTATCACCAGCTCCTCTGTCCATATTGACATCTTGGTCGTCGTCGTTTTCAGAGCCATCTTGGTCATCATCGGATTCCGGGGCGCGTCTAGCCTGTCGTCGGTTACGGGGATTCTCGGCTTCTTCTTCGTCGTGGCCTGTCCGCCTGCGCCTCTGACCCTGAGCGGGCATGCTGATAATGGGGTGTGTGCGGATATTAAATCATGGGGCGAGGAAGTCCTACTGCAGTGAGAGTTCAGTTGCGAACCTCCTCAATCTTGCGGTTGCTGAAGAAGCTGAACTGTAATCAACGATGGCTGGGCTTTTGCCGTAAAGTGATGCAATTGATTACAGTGTCGGCTTTTACGTCAACTTGCGATATGTGAGGGTGGGCTATCAAAAGTACAAGAGACCAGCCAGTCGCGTCGCAGCGCGTCGGGAAGCTCTAACCCACTATGAATTAATTGAAAAGATAAGATAACGAAAATACCCGTCAGTTTACCGTTTTTAACCTAAGCCCAAATGGGTACTACCTTTACAAGGCATATTAACCATCTATAAAAACATCCCTAAAGCTGTGATTATGTTCGCCTCCAATTATCTAGTCATGTTGGATTCATTTTTCTCTTTAAGGGGTTTCAATAATAATATGACGATGCTAGTGACGAACCGAGTCGGTAAAATAGTTCATACTCAATAGCTTGTTCACGATGCTCATTGATGCATATGAGTGAACACTCCACGACTTGTTGTCGCTAATGATAGGAAAGCAGCCGATGCAGAGTTGAAAAGGGGGCACTAATCAAGCCTCATCCATGACATTGGGATTCATTCAGCTCATCTAAAATACCAACTTCTAAACACGGATCCTTTCATCACCCCCCAAGTTTGACATCCTTATACTCCTCATCAACCTGCAGCAACGCGCCCATCCCCTGCTCTTCGAGCACATGCGTATCGATAATGAACGTGGCTAATAGCTTCGCTGGCTCCGTCTTGCTGTGATTATCACTGATTTTATGGTGGCACCCGGGCGCCTCATACCAGGTGCCTCCAGCGGGAATGATTTGTGTCGGCTCGTTGTTCATCTTGTTCACCAGCGTGCCCTCGAGGACGTACGCGGTCACAGATGTGCCGCCATGGCGGTGAGGCGGAGTCGATCCGTTCGGCGGAAATGTCACCACCATACCGAGAATGGTCTTTCCGGGAGCATTGCCCAGTTTGTTCTGGAAAACGACCTCGAGAGATGGCAGGGGTCGACTGGAAGGTTGTGTTAACATCACGTAGTTTTAATCAGAGAATATCTCGTAAGACTGTCACACTCGAGACACTGTCAGTTTCCCAGGGATGTGTGTTCCACGCACCTTCGGTCATATTTGGGGTCTTCGGCTGCCATCTTGATTTTGGTTGACACAAAAATGTCCTGTGGTAAATAAGATATTAGGCCGATGAATTGAAAGAGTTGGAATGTCTAAATATCTTATGAATACGCTACTTTATATGCCGTGTCTCGGGATTATATACCCACCTCTTAGACCGTTACTAGTAGCATTGTGTCCGCTATGTCATTATGACCAAAGCCCCGTAAGTCAAAATTCTTTGACAGAGTAGTTTAGCTCCGGCAACAGATATACTAATGCAGAATAGATTAGCATATTCTGAGAGTATGATAGTCTTTCCGAACCTCGATTGCCGGGCCAGGGAAGACAAATGGATAGGCTATCCGGGAACCGGAACCGTAGTTTCGGCGTTGGCGGGTACCCGAAAGCGGATCCATACGGATAGTCCCAGGCCGTTATGTTGGGCTCTAATATTCTTTCGACGTTAAGTTACCCAACAAGTAGTCAGTCTAGCGAGCGGTCTGACTAGTAGGTGACTTGTCAACTTTGTTTAGCAAATAGCGCGGCAGGCAGTGAGATTTTTGAATTTGTTGAGGAGTGATAACAGCTATGCTCTTGCTAAGAAAATCATATCCATCAAAAAGGGTGCGACGATACCTTCATCTCACAGGCCGCACAGTACCTATCGAGACAATCGTGTCAAAGCCGAAAGTGCCGATATCAGGGCGAAGGTGGACTAACAGAGGATGTTAGCCTCGCCCGCAGCACAGCATTTTCGACAGGCACCTCATGAAACCAAAGATACCTGAAGCCGTAGTAATGCTAAGGGTCATGTAGTCCTAATAATCAACGAAACCGAATCTGGCCTAACGAGCATGTGTCTCCTGTCACCAAGGGCTTCATTGATTTCGTCTCGTAGAAGCTTAACATACGCATAGTAGCGTCGCAGAGGCGACAAATGAATGTTACTGTAAGCCATTGCTATAGTGTATAGCAATAGCATACACTTCCTCAAGATACAGTCAATTGAGGCGCTAAGCATCTCAAGCGGCAACTGTCCCTTCCCTATCGTGTTGTCTAGTATACAATTAAAGAGCAAAGAGCCTCCTCAAAAGAGGGCCGTTTGGGATATCAGATGAACATGTCCAGACCCTAGACTTTCTTTCTATGAACTATGTCAAGTGCTCGAAAAATATGCTAGAGTCATAGGAAGGAAAAATAAAAAAGCCTCGAGGCGCGCCGCAAAGTACGCCCCTGAAGGGATTCTTCAACCCCGTCAGAACGACGGCTTCCTACGACAGTATTTTAACCACATATGGTTGCTTCCCGCGGGATCTAAAATATGGGTAAGATTTGCTACTGTGCGGGTAGGGAAAAAGAAAAACTTCGCGTATCTAATTGATCTAGGAGGCGTATGTTTTACTATAAGAATCTATCTTTACACCAAGGTATGAACTCACATTTGCCAACTTTGACGGTTTTTGGATAAGAATATCTGCCCACCTCTTCAGATCTTATATATTTTCCACTTGCCGGCAGTAGCTGGGTTTCGTCTAGACTTCACCTACCCATAGAATCAGAGGCAACAGATAACTTGAACAACAAACAAGCTACACAGAACGGCGATTGTTAAGAATGCCTGTCTGTTTAAACAAGGCATGTGAAGAGTGGGGGGCTACTTTACTCACAGTACGGAAAACCATTCCATATCGGGCTAGTTCAAATCACCTAGCCTGGAATAATCTACCTACAAGAAGTACTTGTAAAAAAAAAATCAGAGTCGCATAGGTTATTTTGGCGGGCGTAGCCAAAGTAATGTAATATTCTTTGTACAATTACCCTCATGATCGCAAGAGGCGCCCCGGTTGGCGCTGTGTGTTTTCGATGCCGAGTACAACTCCTGCGCCAGTTGGCCCCCGTCCGCTACGTCGCAACCGATGCTACTACCAATCCTGATCGTACCGATGACCGTGCCGATGATGGAGTCGAGGGCGAGGACGCTGGTTGGGAGGCCGATCAAACCCAAGGCCAGGGTGGAAACCCGAGAAGCGCTTCGCGGCGCGGTATCAGACGACTCGATCTCCGCAGCAAACGACATGTGTCTGGCCGTAGGATCCTCAACGAAGCCGTTGCTGGTCTGGGCTCCGATATGCTCGGAAAGCCTGCCTACGCCATTGTCATGAGAGACGGCGGCAATATACGGAAACGGGATAGAGCCTCGATTCCCCATGAACAAGCCGAATCCGACAACAATCTCGCTGCTAGCATCGAGGCACTTCTGGAGAGCCAGGGCAACGCTTCAACCCTGGATGACGTCCGGTCTAACATTGATGAGCTGCGGCCCAAAACAGACAAGGTCTTGTCGGAAAAGGACTTCAGGAAGCTCCAGCGTCTCTTGACTGGAGGCTTCTTAACCGCACAGCTTCAGGATTACGTGAAATGGCACGAATTGGACGCCGCGGCCAGGTCGCAGGAGACAACCGCCGATGGTTCATCGCACCCTGAATTCCCTTGGATCCAATCTCTGCGGCCCTGGGTACCGTTGCAGACTCAGCCCAACTCCGCCGAAGGAACTGCTAGCTTGCTTCACGGCTATGTATCGGACACCACCACCACCAAGGAGAAGCTGGGTATCCGCCTGATGTGCGAGTGTTGGGGGTTATCAATCGCCGAACTACAGACTCAGCTGGGCGAAACCTGGCTTCAGCTTCAACCGCTCGAATTCACTCTGCTGATGCGTGAGTCTCGCTCGTCTCTCAAGATCTAGTACCAACTACACACAGCAGCAGCAGAAGTCAAAACTGATATTTCTTATTTTCACAGGCGGCACCCAACGTTTCATGAATACCCTGGGCAACGTCTGGCTCGAGCCCGGCGAAAAGATCGAGGCACTTCAGTCATCAAACCAACTCCGCCTCGTTACTACAAAACCGAAAGTAGATTTGCTCGTCGAAGACCTCAACGAAACGTTGAATTCTGTCACAACGAAGACATTCCCCACCGTCCTCATCGGCTCCGGAACCCCTAATGGAGCCCCTACCGACGCCATCCTAGAGGAAGTCGGTCTAATCACAAAATCGTACGTCAAGAAAAGCCACACTGGGAGAAGGGTCAGTCATGTCATAAACATCACGCCTTGCTTGTTCTTATATAAGCTAACATTCTAGGAAAAGCTGCACGTCACTTGGATTGAAATCAAATCGCGAACCGCTCGTGGTCTCTCGGCTCTAGAAGATATAGCTCATATCGTCTTTCGTCTTCTTCTCACTGCATCAGGCTGGCAGAAGGTTAAGTCCACTCTGCTCACGCCCCAGCCATCAGGAAAAGAAACTGGGCGGCTCATCGCAGATGCCACGAGTAAAGATAAACTCGGATGGAAAGACAAAATGTCGCAATGGGCACGTTATGTGAATCCATTGACACCAGAGCTGAAGGTTGCAGACGTAAAAATGCCGATAAAGCAGTTTAAGCTCCCTTTTGAGCCATCACGGGGAGATCCTGAGGCTCTTAACGAGAACCGCGAGTTCTTCTTAGACACCAAGTTTCCCTTTCATCCCATCGGGTTTTCCAACGTTGTTCAGACTTCAACGACCGCCCACTTTGGCCATTTATTACATATGTACAAACCGTCGTCCAAGCCGGCATGGGGCCTCGCCAAACTCCTAACCAACACTATACAGCGTATCTTCTCCCCATCTACACCACACCCACTCCTCCTCGCAAAGTTCGAGTCGACCGACCCAAACAGTGTTCCTCCTCTAGTCACCACGAAATCCACAATAGTCCTCCGTTTCTGGCCGTCCCCAAGTTCAAACCCAATCTCGAGACTAGACTCGTCGAAGTCATCGAAGGAGTCCTCCGAACATGCCGCGGACACACCCACAGCTCCGATTCTCGAGCTCCGGCTCGCCGCATCGGACCGCGAGGTCCTGGGAATCGAGAGCCTGCGAGCGATCAAGCACACTGAACATACCGACGTGATGCTGCCGTCCTCTCCCGTCGACGTCCGCTTCACGCAAACACAGTACGAAACGCTTCATGCCCCCGACCGCGAGGCCCTGGCCGCTTGGCAGCCGCTCGCCGACTTCCTTCAACCCGCGCGTCTGGACCTCGAGAACGGCAAGCTAGAGGTACCACCACGCCAACGATTTCCGATTCCCCGCCGCCTATTCGAAGAAGCTCCTTCACCTCGAACCTCGTCCCGGGCCTCGTCTCAGTCCATACCCACAGATGAACCCACCACCCCTACCCCTCCGACACAAAGCACAGAAACTACTGCCAATCAGGACGAATACAAAGAGCACTTAAGGGAGTGGGACGAGGAAGCAGAGGAGTTGAAAAGGCGCGAGAAGGCCTATCACGAGCACCAATCAGAGTTCAACCCCGACTACCCGGTAAGCGTATCCTACGAATTCATCGGCCTCGAGCTCCACCGCTCCGCCTCGCTGCCGTTCGAAGGTCACCGGTTGACGTACACGTCAATCGAGGCCGGGCAAGGCGGTGGCCGCCGCGCCGAAGTCACGCTCGAACCCGTGGAACACTTTTATTTCACCTCGGGATTCGACATACCTCCAGAGAAATTCGAAGCTGCGAAACTTGAGGCTATGGAGAAAGTCGAAGGTACAAAGAAACCAAATGGGGCAGAGAAATCGCAATCTCCGAAGAAACTCGAAGCTACATACAGGCGCAAGGTCCAGAAGGACTACCTAGCATGCGTCTCTAAGATCGCCACAGATCGGTCTCTGTGGTCTGGCATTGATGATGATAACCAGGGCCTGTATTAAATAGATGTTGTATATAGGGCACTCATGAGAGTTCTTGTAATATATAAATGTAAATGACTATGAATAGTAAACTCTACATAACCTTCCGCTTCGTCGGCTGGGACTCAGATGGGGACATGGGTTCAAGATCACAATGCGAAAAAATTGAGCTAGAAAAAGCGGTGGGGTTACGAGGCCCTTGGACGTGTAGAGAGGAAGTATACGACGCACAAAATTTATGAATGGTCATGTCACATGAATTGTAAGAAGGCCGAGCACGGTCTACGACTCTATTTTGCTAGAAGCACATGGACGAGAAAAAAAAATGACAAGATCATTTCCCATACCCATCCTCATTCCCGACCGATATCAACAGAACGTGCCAACGAAATACCCTTAACAAAGCGCCAATCCGTCATGACATTACCCATTCCGTAGATCAACTCAAGCAGTTAATATGAGTTGTTTACTTCTTCTTGGTAGCAGACTTGGTCTCCTTGCCCTTGACCTTGGTGTCCTTCTCAACGGACTTGATGACACCGACAGCGACGGTTTGACGCATGTCACGGACGGCGAAACGACCCAGAGGAGGGTAGTCAGTGAAAGCCTCAACGCACATGGGCTTGGAGGGAATCATCTTGACGATAGCGGCATCACCAGACTTGACGAACTTGGGGTTGTTCTCAACGCTCTTACCAGTACGGCGGTCGATCTTCTCGAGGAGCTCAGCGAACTTGCAAGCAATGTGGGCGGTGTGGCAGTCGAGGACGGGAGCGTAACCAGCACCGACCTGACCGGGGTGGTTGAGGACGATGACCTGAGCATTGAACGACTCAGCACCGTAGGGAGGGTCGTTCTTGCTGTCACCAGCAACGTTACCACGGCGGATATCCTTGACGGAGACGTTCTTCACGTTGAAACCAACGTTGTCACCGGGGTTGCCCTTCTCGAGCTGCTGGTGGTGCATCTCGACGGACTTGACTTCGGTGGTGACCTGGGCGGGGGCGAAGGTAACGACCATACCGGGCTTGAGCTCACCAGTCTCGATACGGCCGACGGGAACCGTTCCAATACCACCGATCTTGTAGACATCCTGCAGGGGAAGACGGAGGGGCTTGTCATTGGCACGCTTGGGCTCCTCGATGGCGTCAATGGCATCGAGGAGAGTCTTGCCGGCGATCTTGGCACCCTTGGGGCTCTCCTTCTCCCAGCCCTTGTACCAGGCGGCGTTCTTGGTGACCTCAAGCATGTTGTCTCCGTTGAAACCAGAGATGGGGACGAAAGCAACGTGCTTGGGGTTGAAACCGACCTTCTTGATGAAGGAAGAGGTCTCCTTGACAATCTCGTTGAAACGAGCCTCAGACCACTGGGCGGTGTCCATCTTGTTGATAGCGACGATGAGCTGCTTGACACCCAGGGTGAAAGCGAGCAGAGCGTGCTCACGGGTCTGGCCATCCTTGGAGATACCAGCCTCGAACTCACCAGTACCGGCAGCAATGATGAGGATAGCGCAGTCGGCCTGGGAAGTACCAGTAATCATGTTCTTGATGAAATCACGGTGACCGGGAGCATCTGGCGAGCGGCAGTTAGTACATGCAGATAAGCGGATGGGTTGCAGCTGAAGCTGATGGCGAGAGCAACGTACCAATGACAGTGACGTAGTACTTGGGGGTCTCGAACTTCCAGAGAGCAATATCGATGGTGATACCACGCTCACGCTCGGCCTTTAGCTTGTCCAAAACCCAGGCATACTTGAAGGAACCCTTTCCGAGTTCAGCGGCTTCCTATTGACGGATGTCAGTACACCATATTCCAGACCGCATGGAGAGATATAAGGTTGTGAACGCCATCTCGCAATCAGGCTGGCTTAACAGCCTATGCCAGCGACGAGTGCCATAACAGCGGTATATGATAAAATTATTCGGGTTGCGTCGTTGGAGGATCGCGGATGGGTCATGCCGGGGTTCCAAGACTTGGAGGCGGGGTAGAACAAATTTTGTGCCCCTCGGTGGGGGTGGGTCAGGACCGTACACGATCAAGGGGCACACATGAAAAATGGAAGGAAAATCAAAAATAACCACGTGCAGCGACAGCCGCTGACGAGGCGGAAGAGAGCAACTAACCTTCTCGAACTTCTCGATGGTTCGCTTGTCGATACCACCGCACTGGTAGATCAGATGGCCGGTAGTGGTGGACTTTCCACTGTCGACGTCTGTGGCGTCGCGGGTTAGATACCGTATCACGTAGACACGAGGACACGAGGACACGAGGGGCATGTTGCAACTTACGGCCAATAACGACGACGTTAAGGTGAGCCTTAGTCGACATTTTGTGTGTGTTTGAGTGATCTGGGTCTAGAGATTGGGAGTGACTGCACGCGCAGATGGAAGTCAGTTGCTGGTCTCACTTCTGCACAACGAAGACGTCGACGGAAGACGGATCTGCAGATGCGGAAAATGGGAGACGAAGATGCGCGAAAGAAGATGCGCAAAGTCGAGGCGAGTGTGTAGATGAAGATGCAATGGGCTGGGCGGAGATGAGGATGGAGGGAGACTCACATTTCCAGATGTTAATGCTTGATTAACGGTATAGTGACGAAGAATCAAAAGGAAAACCAAGAAGGAGGGAGCGGAAGGGAGGCGGTGGGTTTTATTGAGAGAGCCAGAGAGGTGGCGGCGCGCTCTGGGTTTCTGCCAGCGCTGTGTTGCGGGGGCCTCTGCCCCTCTAACCCCTCCTTCCCATTCAGCATCCAAACCTAAGTGCACAATGTGGGAAGAAAAAAACTTTTTCGTCCTTTTTTGCTTTCCCCCACATTCACCGCCTTCCAGACCGAGCCAGCGCCGCTCCATTCTCTGTGCTCCCGGATCCACCCCTGCCCTAGCCATTGGTCACTGCGGAGAGATCTGCGTAACTTGTGAGGCAATGCCGCCGCGCTTGCTTTTTGGCCAAGCCCATTCGTACCTCTTAGTTCTGCCTTAGGTACCCACCCAGGTACATGTAATGTACGGGTACTTGACCCCTCTATCGTGGTGCACACAAAGTCCGTGGATTGGGTATATAGATCAAGGTACTGGGCTGTACTCGTTAGACATCTAGAACCTTGCTCCTACGTACATATAAAAAAGCTTTTTGTGTCTAGAAAAAAGGGAAACCATCCTCGCCGGCTGTGTCACTGGCATTCCAGCAAGGTTATCAGACATACCGTCCTACTCATCTTCTATTGTACAGGTTTTGTGTTATACGCATTACGCATCATGTGGTCTACGTTATCTCGGTAAACAGTCATAATAGGATGTAGATATCATGAATTTTCATAGTACCCAAGGTACGTATCGTGTTAGGTAGATAACTTCGCGCCAGAGCAGGTTTCATATCAGTTCTTCACCCCTCTTCTTTGCTGCCCAATGCCATTTTGGCTAGCAATCGATTGGCTGGGCAAGAGCCTCCAAATTTTGACAGTCTCCACACTGGCGCTGGGGTATATATGTGCGTCACGCCGGGGGCCCATTCGTCGATGGCCACGGCTCGGGTAAGTTGACGATGTGGCCCGCTAAAACCCGACACTAGTGCACAAAATATCATTTTCACTCTGTATCTACATAGCTCCGCAGCAGACTGGCCCAGCCAAGCGAGACGGGAAAATAACCAAAAGAAAATATCAAGCTTTTTTTTTTTGCCTTCTATTTATCCTCTTTCATACTATCGCAAAGAGCAAAGTGCCTATTAAGGGGAACTAGCACTATTCCCTGCTCATCGTTCGCCTATTTGCAAGCTTCTGTTGAGTAACAAGCAGAACTTATATGTTCATGTAAAAAATCAAAACATCAATTCTCTGATACATCGTGTTACAGAATGTGGCGTGGCATATCATTCAATGCAATGTGGACCCATTATGAGTTTCTTGCCTTACTATGTACTATGTACATGCTAGAAGCAGTACCTAGCGTACGGCGGCAGTTACTCGTTTCCCGAAACTATCTTTGACCGTGTATATTTTTAACTTTACTTACTTCCACGTTCGCCGGATGAGTATTAGAAGCCCGATAGCTCCGCTCCTGCTTATGTGCCACTCGTGTCAGGTTGATGTTCTAAAGCCTATCTTTAGATAATTGGGATATTCTTCACGTGAGATATACACCCATTTAATCAACCTCTAGAAATATTGAACATGATGGTTTCCCAATATGATTTCATTGTCAGGCTAAACAATGTGCGTTGGAGCTCAAAATATTTGTTCCCAAGCCACTCCTGTCTATTCCCAGAATACTTGATACAATAACCCCTATGGTGTATCTAAGAGATATCCTTCAGCAGCAGCATCTGCCTTAAATGGCTTGTCAGGTCCAATTATAACTAAGAAAGGTCACAAGGGCTACACGTGTAGGTCTGAAGACGCAATTGCAGGCCAGCTAGTTTTATCTTCACAGTAGACCTTCAACAACAAGGGGGGTAGCAAAAGTGCACGTAGCTTTAGTTAAGTGTTCGTAACTCGTCAAGACTTAACGTGCTAGTTGCCCACAAAGGCTTCCCAAGTACATCAACACAGCCAGTCTCTGGGATGCCCGTACTGGGCACCTCTGGCCACAAACACTTCTATAGTTGACCAGGTGGATTGCAATACTTCAATCATAGTTTAAAGCATACTCGATAAAGAAAATGGAGGTTTATGATCCTATTAAAAGCTACAATTTGATAACAGAAGATGCTACCATGTGCACTGACTTCGTCCATTGAGACTGAGGTTATACAGCCCTTGCGTATATGAGACATTCTGCCCGACCTCGGAGGTTTAGAACTCCGATACTTCTATATCTCTAAGTAGACAAAAGGCCGAGTGGTCAAGAACCTTGCAGTGCTCTAGAATCTAGATGACCATTGAAATTTAAAACGGTTCTCAGCCAATTCCATCCAATTCCACCCATGTTATAAATAATCCAATCCCCCGGCCGATTTCCCCCCATCTTCTTGACATCTTCGTAAAGCACCCAGCAGAGAAGTCCCACAGTCACGGGAATGGATATGGTCCAGTAGATGTAGAAGAGGTCTTCACCAGCGGCAAAAGGGCCGTTCATTGAGAAGATTGACGCAACAATGGTACACGGCACAACAACTGTTGCGATTTTAGCAAGCTGCCCCGAAGTCCGAGCTGACCGAGTAGCTGCCGCCGCTTGTTCAAGACTCGCTTCTTGTGTCCACATATCCATCTCACTAGTCAGGGCGCTTTCTATGTCACCGAGTCTCTCCCGGAGCATTAACCATACAGTCCTATCTTTACTTAGTGCATCCCGTGGTGAACTGTTTGACTGGTTAGCAATAACATCTAGCGGCGCGTTGTGATTTTGTGATAGGATGCCTGGATCCTTGCGCTCGAATTTCCTCAAAATACAGCTTATTGTATCTTTGTATTCCAGGATCCGTTCCGCATAGTCATTGAAGATCTGTTTAAATCAATTATATTTGTGTCTCCATGAGACCAGTTCAATTGCTTGAGCCCTGCGTTAATTTTGTACGACAATTGCCTGATCTTCCAGTGTCAGCTATGCACTGTACGTATCCCGGAAGCAAGATCCTCAACAACTTCTTCCCAAGCTGAATAAATGATGGTCCTGATTAGACTCGTTCCCTCCGATGGATCATTTGTATGTGGTACTTTGTTTGAGCTGTAACTAGCCACCGCGGTGTCGAAGATGGAGAGGCGACACATCAGATCAGGTATATTGCGTGTACTCAGGACTTCATGGAATGGCGTATTCTTTTGGCTGCTGCCGCATTGGTGAATCGGACGATAGTACATATCATCCATGTCCATTATTATAATAGCTATAAAAGACTGTTGTCAACTTGATGGACGGGTGGATTTGGGTAAAACTTCACATATTACCTGTCCATGAATGATGGCCGATGTCCTTGGCCCAGAACGATACATCGCTGTAGGTAATGGAAGGGTTACCGCCCTCTGAAGAGTAGGATGTACTTTCGGAGTCTCCAAATATTCTTCCAATCGTTACTGAGGCTTCGCGGTCCAACAATCTTGGGACTTTGACCTTCCAGTATGTGGAAGTGTCTTGCCGGAAGTATGCATCAACAGCGACACGGAGATCCCAATGTTCGCAATAATGCCCCAGGAAAAAATGGGGCGGGATATTCAATATAACCACCAAAAGCTCAATTATCCTAGGATCGTGGCCTTGGAGAAGAATGACGCGCCCATTGCGTTTGTCATCTTTGCCAATCCTTTCGCTCGTTCTCCCACTGGAGGAGCTTGTCCTTTACATGATTTGGCGGTGAACTGAGATTTTCACCACAATCATATAGATCTCCCTTGTTCTCAAAAATACACATCCTAGGATTGACACCACTAGACCAGGAGGGGCTCCAGGGGTGACTGTAATGGAAATTATCGGCGATGGACAGTGCTCGTTTCATATACTTTTCTGTTTGCTCCCGCATGTCTGGATCGTTCTCCCACAGGTTTCCATAACCTAATTGTCAGGTGTATTAGTTAACATAGTGGATATAGTGGCCTTGCGTATATATAAGGGGGGTTTCCCCCCCTTAGATATTGGAAGGCCAGGGGCCAATTGACCAACTTCACCTACCCTATGGCTATTGACCCTCTACCACCTACCTGCTATGTGACTGCTTCGAGGCTCTATTCACTCTGGAACTACCACTCCTGACACTAATGCTGATCAGCAACAGTTCTGTATCAATGCGGAGCTAACATACCCCCTGTGAGTGAATATAGCATAATAACTCCTTACTCTTAAAGAAGCTTTATCATTGAAAACCTCTCTTGATAATGTGCAAGGTTAGGTAAACAATGGGCTAGTAAGAGTTGTGGAATGTGAACCTCTGTGGGCATAACAAGGACTGGACTAGAGGACTTGGAACTAAGTCATATTTATCAAATAGTTCACCAGGGGTCTTGAAAGCCTTACTTTCTCTCCTCTTCCATGGAGGGATAATTCATGCCCGTTGGGTTCCATACAATATGGGGTTTTGAATCTGTTGGCTACAATTGTTGGTTTACCTGAGCGGTCTTGGCTGTGTGACAGCCGGAAAAGGGTACCATTACACACAGCCACCGAGGGCCCTATTTTTTCTCCTTTGCTTTTAGCGGTAACAGGTCCAGTTTTGGGTGCTATTGAGCGAGATGCGTACTACATAGCTGCAGATTGGAGGGCGTTGTAACCGCTGAAAGGCTTGGCAAGGCGACAGGTCCTTACATATATACGGTGCTGACTTAAGAGTTGACGTAGCATGTGAAGATAATGTGAAGATGACTGCATTCGATGCGTGAAGTCCTGCATCTGAGTCGGAGGCCTCTTTAGTAGGCTGAAGCGACTTGCGCAGTGGCCGATCTCCGGCATGAAAAAACGAAATGAAAGCTCATAGGTGTTTCTGCACCCTCCCTCAGAAGGAGATGAAATCGAAGGAAAGGGAAAGATGAATACCTATAGAGATGGTTTATTATCAGTCACATTCATGTCCGAAGTGAACGGCGGTGACGCTCACTGTCCACAGTTTGATTTTTATATAAGACCCTGTGACGGAGGAAAAACGACGCCGTTAACCCCCATGGAGTTAATGTTGTATATATGGCACGTCGCAGACCCTTTATCCCACCTATAAATTCAACTCGGTTTCCCACGCGTACATATGGAGTAAGCTCCTATTCAACTCAAGAATAGCACGAATTTACCTTGAAGGTGTCAGCTTGCATATCCTTTTCAAAGAATAAGCATCGTGTACTCAGGATACTGCAATTCTCATCCTCAGCCCAGTATTAAACGTCAAGCAGTTATTCCCAGTCATAGATACTCTGCAAGAAGTATTACCTTTAGGCGGAAGGTATCCCACCTCATTTATTAACAGTACCCGATGAACAATGTAAGTACGGTGATATGATTTATAATTAGTTCAAGTAAAAATATTAAACGTGAAAGAATAGTTTAATTAATTAATATATATCTAGCGTCACAACCCATTTTATTCCTTAGTTGAGGGCCGTTCGCTTTCAAAGACTTAGATATGAAAACTGGCTGGTTATCGGCAGTATTGAGAAGATCAGGCTGTTGCATGTCGGACGGGAGTGTTACGGGAAACAATTCTGGTCAAAACACTACAGGTCGTCTCGACGGGTTGGAACTGAGTCTATTCAATCAACGAATGACTATAAGGGTCTTAACTCTTGAAGTCCTTGGCATTTTGCTGTCCTTTAGCGAGGGAATTCCCAGGCCAATTTATACTCGCAAGGTTTTCATATAAACTAGGTCTTCCATTCAATCCTCTCTAAATGGCGCTGTATATAAATCTTCTGGGTTCATTGCGCAACAATATTGGCATGGCAATTTATATTTTAGGTGTCGTTGAAGGCGACTTTGACCGTTGGCTCGAGGCACGGCGAAGCACATACCTACTTCATATTACTCAAGGTCAAAGCGTGCCTTAAAGAATATGGTCTCACTCCAGGATGCATACCAAGATCAAAATTATTAGGTAGCTCCCTAGATCGTGAGATAACTTATGCTACTGAGTACATGAATACCTTTTGAGTCTAAAGCCCTACTTATAAACACCGAGGTATGACACCTTCAAGTTAGAGTGGGCCCGCAGGTACAATGTACGAGTCTCCCGGGTCCTCCCCTGCACCCTACCCAGATTCGTCGACTCCAACGGCCCCCACGAATGAACACCCACCCATCTGTTCCCCGACCTACAATTACGACGCCGTGACACCAGTCGCAGCCTGAAGCGACCACTCCTTGTGCGCTGCAACGCCAATTGACCTCGCACAGCCAAGGAGAAGTCGTGAAAGGCGGGACTGCATTAGGTATACTTATCAAAGGGCCGCAACCTGTCGCCGCTCGTCCTCGGCCGGTGGTGGGCTGTTCTGCCCGCCCGATGGACAAACTCCGACCTTCGCCATCGTCAGCGCGGCCCACGGTCAACGGCCACGATCGCGATCGCGACCACGCCCATCACGACGGCAAGCCCGACAGGCCCGCGCCCACCGTCGCCGTCTCCCTGCTCCAGCCGCGAGTCGCCGTCCTCCTCGGTCTCCCGAAGCGCTGGTACCGCACGCTGTCCATCTGCCGCCTGCTATGTCTCGTGCCCTGCTTCTGGTGGGGCGTGCGCATTGCCCTGCGCTTCCTCGTCGCCCAGGTCCTGCGGAGGTTGAACCACGTCGAGCCTGAGGAGGACGCCGCGTTAAGGCTGACCGAGACTTTGCTTGCGGGGCTTTGGGTATGACGTCCACTCCACCTGCTCTTCCCTATAGCCAAGACGATGGCACGCGAGAAACAAGAACAAAGACAGCAACTATCGAGATACTCAGGCCTATACACGAGACTAACCCATGCATTTACAGTGTCTCGCATCCGCCACCCTTGCCTTCTACTTCACCGACTGCCTGATGTCCCGATGGCTGATCAACTACACGCCACAAGCGACCGTGGTGCGGCTGCTGACCATCAGCTGCGTGTTCGCGTATCTGACGTCGTGGATCGTGTACGTGACAGGCGGCTCCCAGGACCCCCGGCTGCTTCTACCCGCCTGGATCGGCATCGCCACCATCCTGACGGCGTGCTACCACTTCACGCAGCGCAAGGTGCCAATCCGGAAGGAGACCTTCGCCAGTATAAGCATCTTTTCCATCGCTAGCTTTATTTCCATGACTGCCCTGTTGCTGGAGATCAACACCACCCGGCCATTCCCTGCTATGAATGTGCCTCTCATCTCCATCGCGAAGACGGCGGCCGAAATCGCTGGACGGATCGTTGTCAAAATCTTGGGTGTTAATAAGGACGGTACCGGGACTTGAGGATGCGGACCGAGTGGGTGACCTTTTTTTTTGAATAGTCCTGTTCTTTTCACTATTTGTTTGTCGACAAGCCGGCATGCAGCCGCTGGTGTACCGCGAATACCCCTAGGGCGATTTATATATTCCGAAACCATAGCGAGGGGCGTTGGGGTGCGCGAGTTTTGAGATTTCATAGACACGTTCGCTTCGAATTTTGTGTGTATTGGGCAGGTTTGAGTCATTTCTTGATATAACTGTTGTTTAGATCTATGTAGAACCGAGGCGCAGTTTCTGGTATATTACTAGAGTCTCGCTTTATGCTGTTATGGGCTTGAAAACTCTTGCATGCAATGATTCGAATAGCAGTCATAGTAGTCACGGTTATCGATATTAGTTATTCAAGGATGTGAAGAGTTAACAATAATGGTCTTAAATTTCTGAAGTTTTGATATCCCTATATAGCAGATGATCTATCTTTCGTATATAGGTTTGATTCGGAGGAGCGAAATTGTGCCCTCGGTGTCATATTCAGACTTATCAAAACCATACGGCAAAGGTAAATTCACCCGGCTGTGCTCATTTAATTACCTCTTCAGTAAATAGCCGTCACAAGTAGCACTGGGCAGAAAACTTACCTGTCTCAAAATTTTTCCTTACAAGGAATATACCCATAGGCTCAAGAATTAGGAGGGTTGTGATCCTCTCTACTTCCCAAGGAAATTACCCATACTAACAATCTCTCTCAACAGCCGGCCAAAAACAAGAGCGCACACTTCGCGAGCTACCTATCCTTTCTGCACCATCACCGCCGCAGCCCTCCAAACAAACCCCCTAATATCCCAGTCCCCCCACCACCGCCGCCGCGCCCCCCATGTCTCCGAGCCTCATTCCGGATCCACTCCTCCAGAAACGCGCGATCAGCCAGGCGTCTCGCATCAGTAACCTTGGTATCAACCATGGCCTCGCCAGCGTCAAAACTCAGCAAGGTGGGTATGCTCGTGATCATGTACGTCGAGCCCAGCTGGTCTTCGCAGGTGGCACCCATGATATCTGGGGCGTCGTACTCGACCGTGCAGAAGGCCACGCCGCCCTCGGACTCGCCGACGCCGGATTCCAGGAGCGAGGTTAAGAGGGGTGTTACGGTTTTGCAGGTGCTGCACCAGGATGTTGTCCAGAGGGTGAGGAGGGGGGTTCGCGATGAGGAGGAGAGGAGCTTGTAGGTGTGGAAGTCGGAGGGACGGCGGACGCTGAGGTGAGTTAGTGTTGGGCGGATTGAAGAGTTTCGATGAGGTGTGTTGTTGAGGGGTGTCTTGTAGTAGAGTTATGGACTCACGATGCGTATATCTGGTTTTGCGCGCGTGACGCTTTCGACGTTGCGAAGCCCCGCGCAGTAGCAGCGGCGCGTATACCGAGGCCACGGGACGAGGTCTGCGCCAACGTGGCGCGGATTGCTGGCGACATTGGCACGTGCGTATGGAAAAGGAGGAATAAACGAAAGCGCTGGCTCGTTAAGTAGGATATCGCTCATGTGGTATTTCGAGATTATAATTTATACCATATAATACACGGTTCTGTGTTTCAATTGAATATTGGACGTTGTTTTACCTTGTTGCTTCGACGCATGCAATGGTCTAAGTTAGAATAACTGATTCCCCGATGTCGTCATAGGCTACAAGTTCTCGGGGATTGCGGATTTAACATTTGATTGTTTTCTCCGGTATTCCCGGTAGTTTCGGTAATAAGTGATGAGAGTTGCACGTTAAAAATTAAAGTTTTGAAGGTTGTAAAATGTTGATATAATTGTCCCTTGACGCCATAATCGTGAATGCCACCGTATAATAATCCAGAGATCCAAATCTCCCAGTAATAACTGACGCTGACGGGACTCTCCCCCGCAAACAATGCATGCATGTACTATCCCAAATCCACAGTTCCAATAATCACAGCACCACTTCGCTAGGAGCTCTAATAATGGGTGTGTTTACCCGTTCCTTACTCTAAACGCCATATCTACATGCAAATCCTAGAACTTCTCCATGAAATTCATCCTCACGGTCCACATGCGCGCTCGCTTGCCGTATATGTACATCGGGATGGTGGAAAGCAAGACGATGAGCTGGATGACGCCGATCCAGACGAAGACGGTCTTGGATCCGTCGTCCGTGAGCCACCCGGTCACGAAGAAGCTGAAGACCATCCCGTGCAGCACATTCTTGCTGAAGTTCAGAGTGACGAGTGCCTCGCCGGCATACTGCCTGTAACTGTCCACGCAAAAGGTGATGGCCGTCGTAGACCCAAGCGAGCACCCAAATGATACAATGCCGAAGAACACGGTCGGCACGATCCATGGGTCATCGGCATTGGCTGACCAGCCAAATCCTATGAGCCCAAGCACGGTTGTGATAAGGATGGGGATGGCCATAACCAGTCTGAATTCGGGTTCGTAAAGGCCGCCGTTCCGTCGAGCCATCGCCTTGACGATCACGTCGCTGACTCGTCCAGCGACGGCCGTGCCCAGCACGCCGCCGAGGAATGGGGAGATGTAGACGAGACCGGTGGACAGCGCGTTGAATTGGTAGTATCCTTCCCGGTAAATCACAGCAACACACTCGGAAATGACGATCAGCCAGCCCACAGAGCAAGCGTAGACGGCAGATGACCAGAGGACCGCCGGGTACGAGAACAGGATAAAGGGTCGAACTGCCGCCTTCCACCATTTATCCTGGTTAATCCGGCCGTGGTAGATTCTCAGTTGCGACTTGAAGGACTGGGGTGGTGCCTCACGCAATCTATGCGTGTACACTTGTCCCATTGTCGCTGCTGCAAGATTGGAGAATGACATCCTTTCGCTGTCTGTATCTGGACTACGAGCACGACCCATGTAGCGTTGCGCTTCAGGGTCTTGGAAGTAGTCGGCTGTCGACAAGTGATTATGCAAGGCCGAATTGACAATTTGCATGTCCGGTGCTGATTCGCTGCCATGTCCTATACCCATCGGTGAGGGGGCGATTGAATTCGACCATGTCCGCTCATGGGGAGGGCGTGAAAGACCAGGACGGAGCTCTTCGTGTCCTGGCGAGGTAGTCCTTGGAGAAACCGCCTCCGCCTCATCTGGCTGCAATGGAAGAGCCAGGTGTACCGCATCAGTGGACGGTAAGGCTAACTTATCTTCTTCATGCTCTCTTTCTGTGTTCGGATGTTTTTCCGACTCGGGAGCGAAGCCAACATGGCGGTGCTGTGCCGGTCTCTCTATCTGCTGTGCTTCTTCAGTAGGTTTAATATCGCTATTTTCGTGCGTGACTTGTCCAGTCGGCGAAATAGCAACACCTTCAGATACCCTGGGCACAGCCTGCCTAGCTGTCGACCTCCGGCTGAAGAAACTCGGCCGCTTGCTAACAGGTCGGCGTGATGCTCTCGGAATGGGTGTTCGATCCCAGAAAGTCTCGGGTACGAAGAAGAACAGAAGGATTCCGCAGAAACCCACTACGATAGCAACGACCCTAAGTAAGATTAGCGAGATATGATCCATACAGCATCGTTCTGCTCGATGTCGAAATATCGAGCGTATATAGTTTAGCTTACCAAAACACCCAGCGCCAATCAAGCGCGTTGATGATAACAGCGCTGACGAGCGGGACGAGATTCTTTCCACCGAGCAAGAGTAACGTGTAAATACCTATCCGAAAAGCTCGTTCGTGAAGGAAAAAGATCTCGGCAATAGTAGCTGAGGGAAGGCATTCAACTGGGCTGACTGCGATCCCTTGGAAGATGCGGGCAAGAATAAGGGAGGTGAAGCTAGGTGACAATGCGCACCACACCGCGGAAAGGATGAATAGAATGGCGCCGAAAAGGTAGACGGGGCGCTTTCCGTACAGAATAGCCGTGGGCGAAAAGATTACAGAACCAATGCCAAGGCCCAACATATACTGTAGCACTTCAGTCAGTCATTACTATTCTGAGCTTGACATCCGGATATTAAGGGATGAATTAGCCAGCAAAGACTGTAGGAGCCTTTGAAGAACTAGAAATAAGATATCAGGAGTTCGGGGTTTATTTACCAGTCCGGTTGTCAATGATACTCGTGCCACGGGAACATCGTAGTCTGTAAAATATGTTAGCCGGCAGCTGAGAAACACGAATTCATCGAGCGATTATATTCTCACCCTTGGCAACGTCGGTAAAGCCAGCTGCGATAATAGGAGTAATGCCTCCTCCTACCATGCAAAAACTACAAACAAATAAGGTTAGCAAGCAATATTTCGGGTACGATTCGTGAATCTTGAAGACCGAACAGAAGCTTCTAGGCATGATTTTGACCAGGATTGATGCCTTTACATCCTCAAGTCGTCTCGCATATCCATACTTAAAAGAACAAAAGGGGAGGCAATAATAAATAAGACTGTGTGTTACTCACAGTCCAAGCGAAAGCAAAGCGCAATCACGACGCCAGGCGGGCCAATTCAAGGGATCATTATGAGAATCCTCCGGTTGCGGCTCTAAGATGATAAGGCCATCTGAAGTGAGCTTTTTCTGCTCTTCTTGGTCTTTGACAGGCGACATTGGCGGCTCCGGTAACATGCCGGTAGGAAGGGATGAGTGAGATGTCCTTGCAGGGGCATTCCGTAGACCAAGAGGTTCATTTCTCTCTTTCGAGAGCAACAGAACAGAACCTGGAAACTACGTCAGTTGGGCCGTATCTAGGAAACGAATAAAGAACACCGACCTGGAACTTCGATGGTTTCTCTGTCGTTAAGAATACCCATAGTCCATGTTGGTTTCGACCGCTTCTCATCGGTACGGCTCCCGTCGAGGGACGACTCGTCATCCCGCCTTTTGAAAAGAGACCTCCAAGGGCGCCCAAGCCCTGACCTCTTTGGCTCCTCCGCCATTTCGATTTGATGTACCCAGACTCCAGCAACGCTCTCTTTTCGATCTATGGTCTAGTCTTTCGATTTCCTAGAGGCTTGTATATACGAGTGGCGAAGATGCCGACAGAACAAAACGATGTCTAAGCGAACATAGATGAGAGAAAAGCAAGGAAAAACTGATATAAATGTCCAGTGAGCGCCCGGGTGAGCAAGAGACAAACCCTGGGATGTTTAACTGTTGAATCTCGAGCGTATACCGCTATACTTATGCAGGCGCATCAGGATGGACTGTCCAGTACGCAGCCAAGTTAAGTACCTGATCGCCGTTTATCTCCACACCCAACCCTCCATGAGCATGACTCCGTATCTAGATAGTGCCTTGGGAGGCGGAGAGCAAGTGACGGGACGTGGTGGGAGAGCCAAGGCCGTAACTAGTATAGCTGGTGACGCTAATGCGGTAGCAAAACGGCGGAGCCACAACAATCCGGAGAAGTAGAGTCGAGGGGCAATCTAGACAAAGAATGCGGAGAGATGGAAACTGAATCCGCGTCAATATACAAATACAATTACATAAATAGGTAGGTTTAGGTGCCGGATGTACAAATTGTCATAGGAAGTTATGGAAGAGGGAGAGAAGGGGGGGACAGAATAAGGTTTCTCACTTGCAGTCGATCTTGATGTTTACCTTTTCCGCTCAGGGTCCAGCTTGATCTAGTCAGGTTCAAAGTTTAGCCTTGCGCCCTAGATGCAAGGGTAAACCGAATGACAAGAGAAAGAAAAGGGGAATATAAACAAGAAGCATAGGTGATGGAAACAAAATAGGAAGAAGATGAAGAGAGACAACGAAGGGCTTAAATTGAAGAAGCAAACATTCTACACCCACGCCCGTACATAATGTCTCCAACGAGGTGGTATGTATGTATAAGTCGGTATACTGTATGCGGTACGAAGGCTGAGTAATGAGTACCTACCATACAATAAAACTAATAAGATGATCCGCGGGGAAAATTGTTGAGTTTAGAGTCCATTTTCCAAGTCAATGCATTAATCTTATCTCCTCATTTCTTTACTTGAAAGTCAGTAATATATCGATCTCGACATAGTATTCAGTTACTATTTTCTGTAGAGACGATTTTTATGAACGGCCAATTTCAAGTTCTACTCTCGACGGCAGGTATCATGCTTGGGGTTGTGGATTTAGTCAAGGGGTCATTGTACCCATGGACCTTGTAAGGTACCCCAACTGCATCGTCGTTGTTCACACACTCCTCTTCATCTAGGACGGATGGCACAGCGCGGCAATAAGTGAAAAGCTACCTATCTTAGCTATGAAGTAAAAGGTTTAGAAGGGTTGAATGTGACACTGTTCTTTAAACTGAATTAATATGTACTATCTATCCACTAAACTTTGACAAGCTGGATTATTTTAAAGGTTCTATAATTTTGAACAACTAACACGAAGTTGAATAGATTCAACAATATGCAAATTCATCAAAAGACAACATACGGTACATATCAGTTATTCATAGCACCTAATGCAATTCCGCTATTTATCCTTGACGATGGCATCTTCAGGTAGGGACTGCAGTTATGGCGGTAAATTGTGTTATATCTGCCTATCTTGGCGTCTTGCAGTGACAATGTTACACTGGCGCAAGCGCGCAAAGCCTGGGCAGGTCCACTATGACGGCACCGGGCATGGCCCTAAAGTCAAACCATCACATGCACCGTATCGCAAAGGACCCTGACGAATATCCTTAACGAACAGCCCCATGTAGCGTCATCTGTGCAAACCTTTTTTTCTCCGTACTGTAAGCTGGGGGGCATGTGATACGTTTCCCACCACCAACTTTTCCCCGGTCCTTGGGTCTCTGGCCGCTTAACATTGCGCGCAAGCATCCATCTCTCCTGTCACACCAGTCACCCGACCAAGTCAGCTCTCAGGGTCGGTCGCTAACCCCTCCTAATCCCGGCCTCTATTTATCGATACTGTGTCCAGTAAACCCACCAAAAACTCATGGCCTCCAGAATACCGCCCCTCCTCGAGCCTTACCTCCACCTGCCACATGAGACGTCGCTCATCCTGCTGAGTGGGGTCCTGGGGTCCAGCACGAACTGGCTCGTTCACCGCTATCTTTACTCTCTACTAGCTTCGCAGTCCCCTTCTTCCTTCCGTCGCCAGGATGAAATCCCCGACCAGAGCGCGGGTGCGGAGCTTCAGCAGCACACTAGTGTCGTCTTCGTGAGCTTCCTGCGCGACTACGCATTCTGGAGGGACGGGTCTAAGCGGCTGGGTCTAGATTTAGATGTGGCCAGCAAGAAGGGATCTTTTATCTTCGTGGATGGCTTGACCGGTTTGTTCACGCCGTCGTCAGATCATGGACGTAGACAGTCCGCGACGGATACTTTAGGGGGGAAGAGGATATTGCTGGCAGCTACCACGGAGCACCTCCGCCAAGCGTTAGAAGATGCCGTGTCTCATTCTCAGGTCTTAAATCCAGGGACACAGACTGTACTGGTCATCGACCAGCCAGACATCTTGTTGGCTACTGCAGGGGACACCATGTCTGGCCAGGGACTTAGAAGTACTATCCTAGGTCTACGAGAAGTAAGTAGTTCATGGGCGAGAATTATGTTCTACATTAGCTGGACAGAAGATATTAATGGTAACTTTGGAATAGAAAATACATTCATGCATTGTCACTGTCTTTACAGATGAACCTTTGATAGCTGCGCAAAGCACCTCGCTAGAGAAAGAGCACAGCTCCCTCGCGATATCGCTAGCACACGATGCACACCTCGTCATGAGTCTGAGGATACTGGAGACAGGCACAGCAAAAGACGTAAGTGGGGTACTGAGAGTCACTCCTGGAGGAGACGAGGAGATTGCAGGCACACTGGTAGAGGATCGGGAGTTATTGTACTTCATTGGAGGGGACGGTAGTGTTCGTGTATTTGAGCGTGGCCAGTAATAACAAAAGAACCCAACCCGTAATCGACATGCCGTCATCCAACTCCTGGTGTTTTGCGATCCGCCCCGTCAGGACAGATGCATTGCGGCGACTCGATGTCTCGGCCTGGTAGATGCTGCAACTTTTCTGTTGAGCGGACATACACATACATATTGAAGACCGCCGTTTCTTTGCCAGATCGTGATGCAATTTTTGGAGGGAATATTGCTACCATATAACGTTTCCCTCGGAACCCAGTAGATGCTGAGGTTCCATGATGAAAGTACCAGTCCGAATGTCAATAACACCGTTCCATTGCCATGCCGCCGCCAGTGATTCGTCGCCCTTCACCCATCGTTTTCCATTACATTGAGATGTTTAAAAGGGGGCCTTGGAGTCCTTTTGCACACCGGTCTGGAAGCCGTTCTTGAAGCGGCGGGAGACGTCCTTGAGGTACCGTGTGCGACCAGTGCCGACGGTCTTTCTGCGCTTGGCCTTCTCGCTCCAGTTGTCTGTAGCCAGCGGATCAGTTCCTAGTACATTACACAAACAGGCACCATCGCGTGATTTGGACTGCAGCGATCATCGAGCTCGAGGTTGGGATGGACGTACACTTTCGGGTCTTAGCAGAGGGGTATCCGCACGATGAGCAGGTGTGCTTCTGGATGTGGAGAGAGCGGCGACCTGGAGAATCAATTCGTCAGCCCTTATTCTGAACGGTCGAGGCGCAACTGTCTGTCGTCTGATATGTATTTCGCGATTTCGTATATCACCACTGCCACCACCGCCACCACCACCAACAACCACCACCATTGCCTTCGTGCACAAAACCCGGGATCTGGTGAGACTAACCGCATCGACGGCACAGAGTGTGCGTCTTGTTGTGGCGCTTTCCGAAACTGGATGTTCCCTTGGCTGATTTCGCGGGTCAGTACTCGACGAAAGTTAAAATCGGTTGGCGCAGGGTTACGAACTCATTTTGACGGCGAGACTGCGAAGAGGGGAATTCTGTCAGTATGGATAGTCGTGATGGATGATTTCTTTCAGCGATTGAGAATTGGGGGTATTCGTACCTCTAACGTGTCTGTCTGACGAAGAGAGATGTCGTGTGCTGCTGGTTAGTACGGGCTTGAAGTGAGGGTGTGAATGGCGTGTGGGCTTTTCTCGCTTCACTTTTTTCGTGGGTACCTAGGGCGCAGTCCGAAGAGGAGCCGAGAGAACGCGACCGAGCTCCGCTTCCAGCCTCAAAGTGGCTTAGCTGTCCCGATAGAGCGTTAGTATCTGCTGATAACCTATCATTCCTCTTACAGCAGAACAAATACATCAAGCCGTTATTTATGCTTATTGGCATAACTTGGCATTGAGCTACAGCCTAGACTGATAAGATAAGACGGAAGCTTCCAAAGCTACCCCTCAGGAATCCCCCGCCATCCTCCTGACCACGCAAGTGTCTACCTGCAGTAAGGAGAGATCTAGCGAAGGAAACCTCTCAGCCGGCGATGTCCATACGGTATCAGTACCTTACTGCACTGCCCCCAGAAGCCATGTGACGGAAGCCCAGCCTTGTGCCTAGCCAGCGTGCATCAAACCCACCTATCTAAGACTCTCCATCCATCTCACCCAACAGCTACTTTAACAAACAACTGCGACACGCAGGCAGCCATACATACCTCTTACATAAGTACATACTACATACATATATCCGTACATCCGCCACCTATCTGTTCACTCGCCTACGCTCTTGCTTTGCCGAATTCTTGTCGCAGATTACATCGTCACATCTGCATCAACTCTTTGTATTCCGTACTACCCGCATCCAACCCGGACGGACGGACGGACAGCTGGACAGACACATCTACACCCGTTTATCCCCAACATCGCTAGGATAAAGAACACATCATGAATTACCTGTATTCCACAGTCAATACGCTCCGTGACAAGTACACGCCCGTCACTCACACGTCTACGTTCCGCAAGACAGGCCAGATCACACCCGAAGAGTTCCTGGCCGCCGGTGACTATCTCGTCTTCAAGTTTCCTACCTGGCACTGGGCCGATGCCGACTCCGAGTCCAAGCGCGTCGACTACCTCCCGCCCGGAAAGCAGTTCCTTGTCACGCGCGGCGTCCCTTGCAACCGCCGCCTTGATGACGACTTCGCCGGAGACGCCGGCCACGAGGAGGCCGTAGTAGGCGACGGCGATGACTTCAAATCCAAGGGGCAGGCTGATGACGACGACGGATGGCTTCGTACTGGCGGCCTGAGCAGCTCACAGCCTCTCAAAGCCCGGGATGTCCGGACAGTCGACGATGCGGGCAATGTGGGCGATCGCCTAGATGACGAGGATGACATCCCCGACATGGAGGACGACGATGACGATGAAGCCATTATCCCAGACGCCGAGGCCCAGAAGAGAACAGCGTCAGTACATGGAACTATGGAACCAACTGATGATAGAATGCTGACATCTTGTGCCATACTGCAGGGCCCGTCGAACATATACACTCTACATCATGTACTCGCCATACTATCGTACACCGCGTCTTTATCTGTCGGGCTATGTCGAGGGCCAACCTCTCGCTCCGCATCAGATGATGGAGGACATTGTTGGGGACTACAAGGACAAGACCGTGACCTTGGAGGACTTCCCTTTCTTTGCGAATAATGTTAAGATGGCCAGCGTCCACCCTTGTAAGCACGCATCCGTTATGAAGACACTACTCGACCGCGCCGATGCCGCCTTAAAGATCAGGCGTGACAAGTTGAAAGCTGGAAAGAATATCGGTAGTGATCCTGGAATGGAGGGCCTGGTCGACGAGATCAACAAGCTCGACGTCAAGAGCGCCGAAGCTGCTGCCGAGTCCAGTAGTGATGACTGGGAGGAAGTGGAGGCTGAGGACCAAGATGTGGCCATTCGGGTTGACCAGTATCTTGTAGTCTTCCTCAAGGTGCGTTATCTATCCATTTCCAAATTTGATCAAACCTGGAGCTAATTTCAAGCAGTTCATGGCTAGCGTCACACCTGGTATTGAACATGACTTCACAATGGGCGTATAACAGCGGGATTTCTCTCATGTTTTCAGTGGCCAAAAGGGAGGTCAGGCTTCAATTATCTGCTGTTGGGGAGTCATCATTATGGCGTTCGAGGAGCTTTTTGGATGCGGTGCACTACTTATACAGGGCGGGAACGGTTATTGGTTTGGACAGTGAAGATGCACTATGGTTTGGTTGCCGTTAGGAAGGGAGTTTCCAGGTCTCAGCAGGCAGATTGGTTCGGTTTCTATTGTGGCGCCATTTCGCGCCATGGGCTGATCCCTTAAATAAGCTCGTCAACCGAGATTTGCGCAGAGAACTTGTAGATGGCTACACAGGAGAGTGCAATCTGAAACTGTGTAACTACCTACCCTCAGGTTGGCGAGCCGCTGGTGGATAAGGCGAGACTTGTCCAAACCCTCCACAAGCCCTACTTTCTTCTAGAACTCGCAAATCAATTGAGAGGCGAAAAGGGTAGAAAGTGGCGTGGTGTAGCATAACTCATAACTATTAGCGTTAGTTGTAAAGCCAAACTGCGCTCTACGCGACAGCGTTGTTTAACGCAACATGGTCAATACATGCTATCCAAGAAACCTCGCGGTATATTATATACAAAATGCATTGCGAAAAGGGATTCCAGGGCCAATTGCTAGTTTTCCTTCGATTCTAAAATCTTACAGCTTTCCTTCCCCTAGGCAAGCTTTTCGTTTGCCGCGTTCGTACTTATCGGCTGCCCTTTAATCGACGTTGATAAGCTATGGCTGTCTTCTCCCCTGGCACCTTCAGAAGCCGTGTTCTCCGTCGAAGTGTATGACTCTTCCCGCCAAAAGTCCTTCTTTCCCCTCGCGGCACGCACCAGCCAGGGCGGCAGTGCGCCGCCGGGGATGCGCCAGGTCCAGGGGTCCTTCTCGGCCTTGTTTGGCGGGACGATGCGGCCGCCAGAGCCGAGCTCGATGAGCCAGACGAGGGTGTTGATGATGATGTACAGGATGATGCCGGCGATGAGGCCGTAGGCGATGCTGTAGGTGAAGGGCATGACGACGATGGTGACGAAGGCCGGCACGGCATCGCCGATGTACCGCCAGTTGATTTCGGCTGCGGCAGGCATCATCATCGATCCGATCAGGACCAGCACGCTGCCTGTCGCCCATGGCGGGATCGACGCAAAGATGGGCGCGAAGAACACCGAGATGAAGAAGCAGATGCCCGTCGTCATTGCTGTCAGGCCCGTGCGGCCGCCGTCTGCTATGCCTGCGCCCGACTCGATGAAGGCTGTCACGGGCGATGAGCCGAACAGAGAACCGATTGAGATACTCAGCGCATCGACCATGTAGGCCGCTGTGCTACCTTCAAAATCTTGCGTCACGGGGTCTACGACGTCGGCTAGGTGAGCCATAGCGTACTGGAAGAATCCAGGTGTTAGCATAAAGGGAAAGTCAGAGAAAAGGCAAATTCGTGTACACTGAAAAAAAGGAGGGGGATGCATACCAGGGTGCCTGTCGTATCAAGAATATCGACGTAAAGGAAGGTGATAAGAGCCAGACCGAACTGACCCCCAAGCTTGGAGATATCGAAGGACTGTTGCACTAGAGTCTTCGAGATGCGATGGAAGTCGACGACTTTCGCGAAGTAATCGAAGTTGGCGTCGCCGACCTCGGTATACGGAAAATACGTGAGAGCCGTCGTCCGCGGCCATGAGATGATACTAACGAGGGCGATACCCGCGATGATGGCGCCTTTAACCCGGTACATCATAAGAATTACCGTCAATACACCACCGGCAAAAATACCAACCCACAACGTCGGGTTGCGCATCTTTGTTGCGTCGGTACACAAGCCATCATCGCCAAAGCCAGACTCCGGACAGCCCGCCAGAACGAGCGGTGTGGATGTGGCGCCCTGCAGGATACCGAGACCTTCGCTGTAAGTGAATCCGATGATGGTCAAGAAGAGGCCGATACCCACGCTCGTGGCGAGCTTGATGGATCGAGGAATGGCACGTGCGAGCCACTGGCGCAGGCCGAACAAAGCGAGGGCGAAGAAGATGAAGCCCTCTGCGAATGTAGCCGTCAGGGCAACGGAGTAAGGCGTGTTTCCCGTGCCGTGGTAACCGACGACGTTGTAAGCGAAGTAAGCGTTCAAACCCAAGCCCGGAGCTAATGAGACAGGTCTTCAACCCCCGAACCATAGGTCAGCATCCGCTTCCAAACGACGTAAGACGCATGAAAATCAACAATGACGGGAGCGTGCATACAAATTTGCGAACAGCCCCATGCAAAAGGACGAGATGGCTGCGATCGCCGCCGTGGCTGTGACAAGATCGCGCTTGACCTCGGCCACGCAAAGAAGGTAATCGGTGTCATTGTCGCAAGTCGGGTCGGCGGCAGTGTATGCGCAGACACATGGTCCTTTTTACTTTTTGTTAGCTAAGTAGCCAACAATAGGGGGTTGACCCCTCGAGACATCAGAAAGTCTCAAACACCAAAAGACCAACCTCCTGAGTCGGAAAGAATGCTCGCATTGACGGCGAGAATGTAAGCCATGGCGAAGAAAGCAGCTATCCCCGCACGAATCTCAACCAAGAAGAGAGATCCCTTGCGCTGCTTGGGCTATATCCGGGGGAGGCAAGCTCTCCGTCAGCAAAGATGGCATCAGCATGCGCCGGAACCCCAAACTTACATGGCCGCTGCCATCGAGCCTGAACCATCGTCCCACGACGCTCTTCGCCACTTTCTCGTTGATCGTATTAAGATAAGTCATCGTGGACTCGTTGTTGCTGTTCTTGTTGTTGTCTCCGTCTTCGAGTCGCCGCGACCACGACTCAACCCAGTCGCGTGTAGTTTGACGCTCGAAAGCGGAAGCGAGTAGTGTCGTCGAAGGCGACTAGTATTGGCTAGCTAGACTTATCTGAGGACCCAAGAGAAAAAGAGTCCTCTAACAGAGGAAATAAAAAAGGGTATTAAAAATAAGAAAAATGCGGGCCGAAACTAGAGAACGACACACGCAGGCGCGCACGCACGAGTCGGAATGCGCTTATACTCTGCAACCTATCGTCTGCTGTAGAACAACAGCGATCCGAGCTTCGACGAATCCGAAGCGGGAGAGAGGGACAAGGGAGAAAACCCGACGAGGTGGGTAGAGGTATATATTTATTTTTCCCACTTGTACCTACACTACGTTTTACCCTCACCACCCCATCTTCCGAGGCAACTGATAAGCCCTTCATCGTTACCAAATGGGCGATGCTAAACAAGCTTTAGACAGGGTTCGTTCGGAACCGGTGGGAACGCAGGCAAACCAATGGCGGGCGATTCAGCCCGAGATCCCTTGTGTGCCCTAGATCCTCTACCCTGTTCATTTGGCTATCTAGATGCTGAGTGTCAGATAGGTAGCTCATGCGCGAAAGTCTACGAGCAGTGCTACGAGTAAGAAAGTCCCCAGCGGGAAAAAAAAAAGCTGTTTCAACTAGCAAATTAGATGAGATAAATGCCCGCTTCGTTAACCCACCCGCTTACACTCCCACCCATTTACTCTCCGACCCGCCCTTATCAGGGACCATACGACTTGTTACCGCTTTAGGGAGTTCTAGAATGGGTCCCCGGCTTAGCCTTATCATGAAGTCCAAGAGTGAACTCGACGAATGATAATCTATACATATCACCTAGTTGCTAATTGTGCCGAGGCATCTTATTTGAGGTGCGGGTAGCGAGCTGGAAACTAACAGAAAATTGTATTCAGTACTCACCTCATCTCGTAGACTTTAGGGAGCCAATTCTTCTAGACTTTTATTGCTATAATAAATTCTATACAGGGACCTCCTGGCCACTCACTAATGGGTCAGAACAACTGTCTAGCCTATTCATCTCTATTACCTAGTGTATCTCTCTGCCCACTGCCACTTGTATCTTCTAGTTTAAATTTAGTCTCAATATGTTGCCACTGAATGCTAGTGTGGTAGTGCAGCTCCAGCTCAGCTCCATGCACGCCAGGGAGGGGGGTCCGCAGCCGTACGCGGCTTGGCGATCGCGTGGCATACCGTGTAACAGCAATTTCTGGTTCCCGGCTCCCTGGGACGTGACAACATACTGTCGTGTACACTACTGTATAGCCGTTTTAAGAAGGGGGATGACGAATTTAGAAGGCGTAATTTGCTGAATCCTACACTGCACTAAGCCAGTAAAGCACCACAGCGCTTCGACTCCTAACTATCCTTGACTTTGCTTATCGTGGGGTTTTCTCCGGTGTTGGCAGCATGGACGTCGAAACGAATAGGGTATCTAATTATCTATATGTAGTGCTGAAATCAATTCTGTTGCAGAGTCACGCTCTTTGTTTGCTCGACGATATCAAGACAATGCGTTACGGCCCACCTGCTCTTGACACGTTTCAATCTGCTGTGCCCGGGCTTCACGACGGGAGTAGGGTTCATAATATTTCCCGAGGTGACACGCTCCGTTGTATCATGAAATCGAAACAATCACGCGGGTCTTTAACGCCAATTGAATAAGGGAAGGGAGAAAGGGTGAGCTGGTGTTACCTACGGGCGTATCGGTGGGTAGCCGTTGATATCCCTTGACCGTGTACCTATTTCCAAACTGGATACCCTTGCATGTAATTCAACAATCTAATTTAACACCGTATTCACCATCATTGCTGTGTTATGGTTATTGGCGTGGGAGTGGCGAAAACGTTTCTCAGGCTTGAGTGACATCTTGTTTTACTATGCTACACTTCTGTCGGTAAGGGGTAGATCCAGCCACTGAATGAGTTTGAACTCTTCGCCCGGCGACATCAATCATATTGTTTTTGGGTACTTTACGGGTGTCGCTTCTATAACTCTGGTGCAGACTTTTGTCATTATAGCTTACTGTAGAAAGCTTGAACATCAAAGATCGGATATCGGCGACATTGCGAGGCTCGCGGCACTTCGCGAAAAGTGTGCGCGTAGATGGCAAAATCGAGTTACCTATATGCACAAAATTGACGTGTAGTAGCCTAGATTAGTTTCTAATAACCATCCCACTTCTAGGGATCAAAGGGAGTCTGGCCAGCCAGTTAGCAATTCGTATGCCATTGGCTCTTGCTCTTCGATACAAAGGAGCTACAGTGATCCGGGGCAGACAACGCAAGGGACGAACCGCAGCTATTCGCTATTCGCCACTTGCCGCATGGAAGGTAAACCGGAGTGAGTTATTTCTTTGCCTCTCTCTATACGCATATGGCCGACACTTTCTAGAATCTATCAGATGCAGTAGCGTTCTGATCAGCTATGGCACAATTGAGACAAGCAGGCTATCTCGACTAACTTGATTGATCAACGGGGGCGGCATCGTGCACATAGCGCCTCTTCTCTTATCTTGGCGCGGGACTATGTCCGATCCCACCATCCGTTTGTTAGAGCTGCGATATAAGAAAGAGAAGACGGGCGGGCCCGCCCTATCATTTTGAGGCTGACGTTCACGGCCTGGCGATCTTCGGCCTGGTGGAGAGTCGAAGAGTGTGTCTATTGTTTGTAGTAACCAACCAATATCTAATGGGCTGAGAATATGTTGTAATGAGCACACATCTATCAGTGGCTGGTCAAACCCGAAGATGTACGGCGCTTTCAATTTATGCGAACACTTTTCGCGAAGAGCTACGAGCCTCGCAATATCACCGATATCTAGTACGGCGCTTTCAGTTTATAACCTCAGTCTTATCGCACAGCTTAGGAGAATATGAAACCACAGATAATTCAAACCCCATTTCAAGAATCGAAACGAAAAAAGGGTAGCCGATCATTCAAGCCATTAATCAACAAACGCATGCATCATTGATTCCTCAACGTGTTATGCAATCTACCGCCCTAACCATTCATTTTGTAGCAACTGGCCACCATTTACCAGGGGTATAAAATTCTAATGCTTCAATAAAAAGGACTCTTTTGCTCTACTTAGCTGCGCTTCTTTTACTGAAACCCTAAGGCACTGATTGAATTTTGAATCATGGGGCAAAATAAGACTCTCTTCTCTCGTCTTGTACATCCGCCCTCAAATCGGCGTCCGGAGACAACCAAAGTTAACTCTCAGGAGCAAGCGCTGACATAAAGAAGCCCACCATGATCGCTCTCAGAGCCAAGGATCCTTCACCATCTAGAACAGACAAGTGTCCCTTGCCGATCGCAAAATGCAGCTGTTTCGGAGTATTGAGGCTTTCGAACACCTCTCGCTGTTCAGCCGGAGGCGACATTTCGTCCAGCTCAGGGATGACCATCATGGTTGGTATACCCTCTAGCAAATCCGCAAGCAGCTCTTTGGGGCGGAACAGGGCTAACTTATGGTACGTCTGAAAAGTAATCCGATCACGGAAATTGGGATGGCCACGCTCGGCAGCTGCCTTCATAACGGTATATGCTTCCCTGCCGCCTGCTCCTCCCGCGCCGGCGAATCCAGCAGGGTTTTCACCTTTGCTGTTGAATGGTGGGATGGTAAACGCCTCGTTCCCTCGTAATTGCGACTTGCGGTCCTTGATAAGTTGCGCGAAGACGGTAGCTCTTCGGTCCGCTCTGATATAACTAAACAGGGGACAGACCATGAGCACGGCAGCCACTCGCCTGTCGATGGCAGCCGCAACGCCACTCACCGCTGCACCAAACGACATGCCCCAGAGCGCTATGCGGCGCGGGTCCACGCTGGGGAGCGTCGTCGCGAAGCTCACCACATCTAACACGATACTTAGGACGAGTTTTCCCACGTATGGATACTAGGCGACACGA
Organism: Xylaria arbuscula; assembly: GCA_022385695.1. Classification (NCBI taxonomy): domain Eukaryota; kingdom Fungi; phylum Ascomycota; class Sordariomycetes; order Xylariales; family Xylariaceae; genus Xylaria; species Xylaria arbuscula. The sequence goes on along the minus strand of MU279353.1, from coordinate 663,428 downwards.
GACATACCCGAGACATCCTCTATCATCTTTGATGGGTCGATCTGATTCCTCGGTAGGCCCTCGCTACCCCCTACGCCTCTCGAATCGTAGAGTAGCACATTAAACCCGGCAGAATGGAAGGCCGCGGCGGTCTCATCTAGACTCATCTCTTTTACACAGTTGAACTGGAACCGTAAGATTCAAACCAGAGCTTCGTAGGCCGTACGTGGACTTACCCCGTGAGTCATGACGATAGTGGCCGCCGGGCCTTCCGATTCAAAGAACCATGCTTCTAGTGTAAGTCTATCGATTGTTTTTATTTTGACGAGCCTGTGACGTGGTTGCAAACCCATTATGGTATTGTGTTTAGGTGTCCGTTTGAATTAAGAATAAAACCAAAAAAGCAAGAAGCAATATTCTGACAGAGACACGGTTGAAAAGACCTGTATCAGCTCACCATGCCGTTAGCTGTGTAAACGGGCAATACGTCTGCCTACTACAGTGAGCAACATGATTTGCTACTAAGCTAGCAGGTATGCTAATAATCGTAAAGGATTATTATTAAATAACTATTGTCACGATACTGGGGTCGGTATGCATAATATTATCGGGTATAATATTACGGTGCATAGATGCTCATAAGCATGGGGTCTGGATCATGCATGTCATGATGACTGCCCAGAGACTGGGAGAGCTTGATTAAGCTGGTTCCCACACAGCAACATCTCCGACCGCGGCACTTGGCTTTCCCTTCGTAGGGCTACGGTGTAATTGAAATGGTAAAACTCGAACTCATCTGAAAATTCACCTAATATGTGGAACATGCAATAACGAATTCCTTCATAAGCTTATCCTCACACGTCCCTTGTATTATACGCAGGCGCCGATGTACTTTGACAAACGTAACCCAGCAAAAACGCATGTCTAGCTGGTCTTTAATGTGTTTTCCGAGACAAGAAGTTCTTATTTTAGATTCATTCCGTACATTTTCTTCCCAGTATCGGAAATAGAAGCTATAGGTATCTCGTATTTCTTATGTAAAATCATCATAAGCGATCTAAACCTCGTCATTATGCCGAAAGTAAACACCTACCAGCAAGAGCCTATGGCCATTATCGGCCTGGGCTGTAGATTGCCCGGCGGCAACACTTCACCCCAAAAGCTGTGGGACTTCTTAGAACGAGGCGATGTGGCGTCCAGAGACGTCCCGAAAACGCGGTTTAGGTTAGAAGGCCATTATGATGGATCTCTCAAGCCAAAGACGCTGCGCCAGCCAGGGGGCATGTTCCTGGATAACACCGACCTCGCCGATTTCGACGCTAGATTTTTCGAAGTTGGCGGAAATGAAGCTTCAGCAATGGATCCAAACCAGCGCCAAATGCTTGAGGTCGTTTTCGAATCGCTCGAAAATGCGGGTATAACTCTTACTGATCTCGATTCTCAACCGGTCGGCTGTTTCGTTGCATCATATGCTTGCGACTATGCCGACATGCATAACCGAGACCCCGAGGATCGTCCATCGAACAATGCAGTAGGTGTTGCGAGAGCTCTTCTCGCTAACCGGCTGAGTCACTTCCTGAATGTCAAGGGCCCTAGTGTTACACTTGATACAGCATGCTCTGGCAGTCTTCAGGGTCTTGATATAGCCTGTCGCTACCTTCAGGCAGGAGATATTGATGCTGCCATTATTGCAGCCAGCAATCTGTACTTGAGTCCTGAGCACATTATTGACACAGGAGCTTTCGGTACTGCACACTCTGTAGGGCCCTCCCGTGACTTTCCCCTTCCCTGTATGAATCTCTCAGAACACAGCTGATTATCGATGCACACGAAGCCGACTGCGCTCTGCCATACCTTCGATATTGCAGCCGATGGATATGTGAAGGCCGAGGCAGTTAGCTCAATCGTGGTGAAGCGGTTAGCGGATGCCATCGAAAATCGAGACCCAATACGCGCCGTCATCCTCGGCACCGCATCCACCAGCAATGGCAGGACACCAGGGATCGCCAGTCCCAGCGCAGATTCTCAGGCTCTAGCTATTCGATCGGCCTATTCCAATGCTAAGATTCAAGACCTCAATCAGACAACTTATCTTGAGGTGCATCCAGGTCTAAAATCAAATTATATCACTCATGCTGATGGTTTCATAGTGCCATGGAACAGGAACGCAGGCTGGCGACCCAACTGAAGTTGGAGCTGTTGGTTCCGTATTTTCAGTTACGCGTCAAGTAGATAAACCATTGCTCATCGGATCGGTAAGTCTGGCCCAGTTAATGTAGGCAGAGACGAGTTGTATGGCTAATTGACTTTAGATCAAGAGCAACATTGGCCACTCGGAGCCAGCGGCGGGCAACTCGGGACTTATTAAAGCCATTTTGGCTATGGAGAATAGCTTCATACCAGGAACACCGACTTTTGTTAATCCAAGTCCCAAGAGTAGGTGTTCGAAATGTTGGAGAAAGTCTGGTTCAACAATGAGCAGTGGCTGATATCAAGGCGCAGTTGACTTTGCCGGAAACAAGGTGAAGGCTTTCAGAAGTGGTATCCCATGGCCCGAAGGTGCGCCTCGCAGATCCAGTATCAATTCATTTGGGGTTGGAGGATCAAACTCACATGTCATCATTGAGCACCCACACGCGGCTATGCGTGACAACCATGTGTCCTCATACACTTTGGCCGATGATGGATTCACCATAGCCGACGACGAATCTCCGAGGCCATTCATCATAGTACTATCCGCGAACGATGCTGGCTCACTGCGCTCTGGTATTCAATCACTGGGCGATCACCTGATCAACCCGCGTGTAAAGGTGAGTCTCCCTGATCTCGCCTACACGCTTTCGGAACGTCGGACGAAATTTTGGCATCGTGGCTTCATCACGACTCAAACAACGGAAATCGCCGACATGCAAGAGGGATGGATGGTATCCAAGAAAAGCTCTCAGCCTCCCACAATAGGTTTTATCTTCACTGGACAGGGGGCTCAATGGTCGCAGATGGGTAAAGACCTTGTACATTGTTTCCCATGGATTCGGGAAATACTCCAAGAGTAAGTGAGCCGTTCTCCCTTGACGATAAAGTGCTGCGTATAACTCGCACTTTCTCTTGATTCGTATAAGGAAAAGAAATGGGAAAAGGTACTGAAATGAATCTCTTGACGCAGGCTCGATGGTGTTCTACATAATCTCAGCCATCCTCCTTCGTGGTCTCTAATAAACGAACTCACGAAGCCGCGGGGTCCAGAACATCTCCGGCAACCGGAATTCTCACAGCCTCTCGTCACAGCCCTCCAAATTTGCATCGTCGCTGTGCTAGAAAGATGGGGTATACACCCCAAGAGTGTCGTTGGACACTCCTCGGGCGAAATCGCTGCCGCGTATACAGCCGGGCTCCTAGATCGCGCCAGTGCGATCACGTCCGCTTTCTATCGCGGAAAAGCGGCCGTGAATAGCCAGAGCGAGGTTGACGGCAATGTAGGTATGCTGGCAGTCGGCCTTGGCGCCGAGGGAACGTTGGACTTCCTTGAACGTTATACCGGACAGGCCTGGATCGCATGCTTCAATAGCCCAAACAGCGTGACTGTTTCGGGGAAGCTCGACGCTCTAGATCAACTGTGCGAAGACCTCAAGGCCGCTGGTCACTTTGCCAGGCGACTTCAAGTCGATCTGGCCTACCATACGAAGTTGATGGAAGTGATTGGCAATGAATATGAGTATCTCCTCAGTTCGGACCCAGGATTCAATGCGACAGGTTGGGCTGGCCCTAGAGCTGTCGACTTTTTCTCGTCGGTATCGGCATCAAAGCATGCCGGAGCAATGGACGCAGCGTATTGGAAGGAGAACATGGTATCTGCCGTTCAATTTGACGGTGCACTAAGGGGCATGCTGTTAGAGACCGGAACAGCGCCCAACTTTCTGGTTGAAATTGGCCCCTCGGGTGCACTAGCTGGCCCGGTGTCCCAAGTGCTAAAATCTATCGCAGCAGCACCAACCAATGAAGTTGCATATTGTGCTGCATGGAAACGAGGGGCGGGCGCTGGAAAGGCATTGTTTGACGTTGCTGGCCGTCTTTGGGCAACCGGCTACCCTGTCGACCTGGCCCTTGTCAATGAGTACGACACAACGGAACGCTGCATCGTAGATCTTCCCAACTATAGCTGGGACCATAGCACGAAATACTGGCACGAGAATGCAGCGAGCAAGGATTGGCGATTCAAGAAGTATATCGTCCACGACTTGCTGGGGAGCAAGATTCTGGGAACCTCATGGCACGCGCCTACCTGGCGATCACGGCTAAATGTAGCAAATTTGCCCTTCTTGATGGACCATCGAATAGGTATGTGACTGTTGCCTTATGAGACCTGTAATTTGTGCCGAAGCTTGGCTTTTGTGCTTTTTCTTTTCCTTATTGGCTCCGAGATCCTCAAGAAAGTTGCTCGCTAATCTGGCAATCCTCTTTGAAAGGTGGTAACGTGATTATGCCAGCCACCGGCTTCATCGCTATGGCGTTAGAGGCATTATACCAGAAACATTGCGTCCTGCTGGAAGTTGATGGTAAAAGCGGTGATATCGGACGCAACGATCTTTGCTACCGGTTTAGAAATGTACGGTTCAGCAAAGCCCTCGTTCTTGAGGAAGGCAAAACTAGCACCGTCTTGTTCACTTTGACAGCAACGTCCGGCAGCAAGGATTGGCACGAGTTCCGTGTATCTACATCAGAGGGTGATTTCACACTGGATCATTGCTCTGGTTTTGTTCGTGTCCAAGATCCAATCGAGCCGGCGGAGGGAGACAATCCCCTGCCACGGAATTCAGCGCAGCCCACTAAGCTATGGTATAAGTGGCTGCGAGAAGCAGGTATCGATTTTGGGCCGTCTTTCCAAAGGTTGATCGAAGTGAACTCCATTGAGGGAGAGCGAACTTCTGATGCATTGGTATCGTTAGAACCACCCGAGGGCAAATATGATCCTCAATCTTATTATCCTATACATCCAGCAGCTCTTGATGGCTGTATCCAGACTGCCTTCCCTGCCATCGCTTGTGGCGATCGTACCACCGCCACCAGCCCGCTCATACCTGCTCTAGTTGACGACTTAATTATCAATAAGTTACCCTCTCGCCTACACCAAGGCCGTGCAAGGGCAGTCTCATTGTACTCAGGGCGAGGTCGCTTGGATCAGCTCAAGAGTTGGTACGCAAATATAAGTGTATATGACGCCGAAAACTGCCAACCTGCAGTGCAAATTACTGGCGTACATTACGCAAAACTGGATGTGTCTCCGAAGCCTAACCCACATACATTCTACTCTGTTACCTGGAAACCAGATATTGGCTTTCTGGCTCAGGACCAGGCGAAGCGTCTAATTCGACAAAGCGGCTCCAGCAGTCTTGACAATATACTTGACCTTATAGCACATAAGAAACCATCCCTTTATATCTTGGAGCTCAATATCGATGAAGCAGATACTTCTTGCCTTTGGTTTGATCCGGGTAACTCGGAAGCGAGGGCAGCCTATTCGGAATATGTCTTCGGATCTCCCAGTGCACAGAGTGTGGTTCATGTTGAGACACTGTATTCACACAAGGGGAATGCCTCGTTTCACCAGATTTCGATCGAGGAACCAGCGCTTCGCCTACCTTCTGACGTGTACTACGACCTGGTCATCATCAAAAACCCCAAGTCAATGACCGAGCTCAGTGACAGCATCTGGATCGATGCTCTAAGAACTATTCTAGCTGAAGATGCATACGTACTTGTTGTTGATGTCGAAAAGGGGGGCTATATCATGAATGGAGAAAACAGTTCATCTATCAGCTCTGTGAATGGAAATCAACTGGGGAGCACCGAGTCAATTTCGAGTGTAGTCCTGTCTCAAATAGCCACCGACGACAAGTTATCTAACCATGTTAGCTGTATAGCCCAGGTTGAAGAAAACGCTAACTCCTCGCGGAACCTACTACAAATGGATGCTTTTAGACTCACTACTACGAACCCTGTCACGGACAAAGGCTCCTTCGCCTTCCTACCAGAATTATGCGAAGATACTATCACTGACAAGGCTTCTATATCTCTCAGAGATCTGATCATAGTAAACCTATCTTCGAGTCCAATGAAAAATCTTCCGGAGTTCGAAGCCGTGTTGGTGGGCTCAGGCTGGAATATTATACACACGTCATACCCATTTTCGAAACCAACTGAAGAGGCGGTGATCCTCATACTAAACGAGTTGTGGGAGCCCGTACTAACGCAAGTCAGCAACAAGCAATGGGACGCTACAAAGATGCTCGTCAGCTGGAGCACGCCCCTATTATGGGTGACTCAAGGTGCACAGGGGGTGGTGACTAATCCGGACAGTGCAATGGTTCACGGACTCTTTCGAGTCGCTCGTCAAGAAGACCCAAGCGTGAGACTTATGACCCTGGATGTTGAATCAAGCAGGAGTCCGGCGACAACGTGGGCAATCGAAAAGATTTTGGGGCTTCTCAAGTATAACGACCCTGTGGAGACTGAGTACATGGAACGCGATGGCATATTGCATATCCAGCGTGTCATACCTGACGAACTCGTTAATAAGTTTCGGCACGACGAAGACGAAGGGATTGAACCTACTGTACAATACCTTCACAATACTGCTACACAGGTCAAGCTAAGAGCGGAGCGTTTGGGCACATTCGAAGTCTTGATGTGGTGCGAGACAGAGACCGAAGAAATCCTTGATATTGAAACAGGCCACGTCGAGGTTGAGGTAGTGGCTGTGGGTGTCAATTTCAAGGACGTAGCTATCATTATGGGTATCGTACCTGATGACGAATACAACCTAGGAGTCGAATGCGCCGGGATCGTACGACGACTTGGCCCGGGTGTAAGTAAGTTTCAGGTAGGCGACCGGGTCTGTATGCTTAAGTTCGGAACATACGCCAATAGAGTTCGAGTTTCTGTCGACAGATGCCATACTGTCCCGGCCGGGATGACCTTCGAGGAAGCGGCAACAATCCCATCAGTATACCTCTGCTCCCTTTATGCTCTATATCACCTTGGTGCTCTGCAGGAAGGCCGGGTAAGTTCAGCAAATCTCAAAGCTTTCCAAACGTAACCGGCTCTCGCCTCTATCGAGAGTGCGAAGCTAACAAGGTAACAGTCGGTCCTTATTCATTCGGCTGCGGGCGGTGTTGGAATTGCTTGTATCGAATTAGCGTTACATAAGAAGGCAGAGGTCAGTATCCGACCGGGTCGAATTCTCTCACTACGATTTTATTCATGGAACTGTGACTAAGCCATATATCAACGCAGATCTTCGTCACGGTTGGTACCGATGAGAAACGCCACTTCCTCAGGTGCAAGTACGGAATTCCCGACAACCGTATTTTCTCATCGCGTAGTACAAAGTTTGCGGCGGAGATCATGAAAGCCACAGGAGGCTGTGGCATAAACGTCATTATTAATTCACTGACCGGAGAGCTTCTTGACGCATCATGGCGAATCATGGCCGACGGCGGTAACATGGTGGAGATTGGAAAGAGAGATATTCTTGATAAAAACACCTTGGCAATGGAGCCGTTTGATCGGAACTGCTCTTTCCGAGCCATCGATATGTCTTATTCAAAGCATATGAACGACCAACTAGTTGCAAGGTATGATTAGCAGGCTCATGGTCGCTTTTGCTGTTGCGTTATCTTTCTAATCGCACAATCGCCAGACTATTCGATGAGCTCTTCATCCTGATAGACGGCGGGCATATCAAACCCGTTCACCCCATCACTATATTCGGTTTCGATAAGGTAGTCGACGCATTGTCTTATATACGAAGTGGACGCCATCTAGGAAAGATTGTTGTCTCAAGCGGCGATAATGGACGGGAGGACGTACAGGTACCCATCCGCCCAGCGATCCGAAGGCTCCGACTAGATCCTGATGTATCATATCTGGTGGTCGGGGGCTTACGAGGTGCTTGTGGGACACTGGCGATCCACCTGGCACAGCACGGAGCTCGGAAAATCATTGTCGTTAGTCGGAGTGGCAGTGGTGACGAAGCATCGGCGAGGATAGTGGCTACTTGTAAAGTATACAAGTGTGAGGTTACTGAGGTTCGAGGAGATGTAACCAATATAGCTTTCTTGCGAGGGTTATTTGAATCCACCAGTCCCAGAATCGCTGGGATTATACAGGGTGCCATGGTTCTAAGGGTAAGCTATTCCAGTTTCGTGACCAGATAGACTCGATTTCATGCTAAAGATCGATTATCTAGGACAAACCACTGGAGATGATGACGGTGGATGACTACCACGCGGCTGTGCACGCCAAGGTAGAGGGCACGAAGAATCTCCATGAAGTATCGGAAGATATGAGAAGGCGAAACGATAATCACGCTCTTGACTTTTTTACCATGCTTTCCAGCACCTCCGGTATTATCGGCAACAAGGGCCAGGCAAACTACGCGGCAGCCAACACGTTTCTTGACGCCTTTGCTAGCTACCGGCGATCGCTAGGTTTGCGTGCCAACACAGTCGACCTCGGCGTGATCGAAGACGTTGGAGTTATGGCTGGTTCTACACTCCAGAGTCGGTTCGACAGGCGCCTGTGGACACCAATCAACGAGCGCATGCTGCGCAAGATCTTGACCTATTCCATCTTACAACAGGATGACAATGCGCCACTGAACGCCAGCAGCGGCGCGGAGATGATCACGGGCATCAGCTACCCCTTGCCGGTTGATGGCTTGGAGTCAGCCGGCGACCCACGTTTCTCCTATCTGTTCAATCGCCGTGCCGGAGAAAACAACAGGGCGAACGAGCTGAGGGACACCGGCCATAGCGATAAAACTGATCAGGCAGTCCAACGGGTCCGCCTCTTAGAAAAGTCGGGCGCCGACACAGCGAGCCTAACCGCGGCATTCGTGGAAGTGATTTCCTCGCAGATTGCCAAGCACCTTCAACTTGAGATGGAACCGGAGACAGGCCGACCTCTGATGGCTTACGGGTTGGACTCACTCTCGGCGGTCGAATTGCGGAATTGGATCCGTGGGAAACTCGGGGCCGAGCTCACTACGCTTGACATCACTAGCGCAAGCTCACTCCTCGCGCTCTGTGAGAAGGCTGTCTTGATAAAAAGGAAGGAGGCACTAAATTAGACGAGATATGAAAGTAGATTATATGAAAGAAGAACTAAACGTCCAAGTAGTAGCTACTTAGAGCATTATGAATAATGTTATGGTTGAAGATCAAAGTGCTAATAGTATACTTACACCTCTTCTACAGTAGGCAGGAAGGTCTTCAGAGGAATAATTTAGCGGCATCCCTGCAGTAAGTATTTAGCCGGCAGTTATACTACAGTTTTCCAGGGGTAGTATACTACACTAACTAATTTGGATACTCACTGCTAACTCGTGTCAGACGGACCGGGATATGCTAACCCTCGGTTATAAGAAAAAGGTAAGATACTGAAGTGAATATAGGTAAGCCAGTAGTGTAAGTTAGATCTCTCGCGCAACCACTGCATACTTCTAAGTTCTTGGTACCATATATGTAGCGTGGTGCTTAAGCGGCTGCACAATGTCAATTGCGTCTCGTTCTAACTAGAATACTAAAAGATCATATACTACCTAATTGGCTCCAATAGCCCAAGATGGATAGCGACAGTTTGATCTTCCCTGGCGGGCTGCCATCTCAGAAGGTCCATAACATCTTCCCGACAATGGCGTCCAACTAGCTACCCCTAGGGAACAATCAAATCACTGCAGATACGCCTTGAAGCTCGGAGCAGCTAAACCCAGAAGAAAAACAAAAGAATTCAGGATAGAAACCCGCATTTCAAGGCCGCTACTATTGAAGCAGTCTAATAGGGTGCAGTAGGCTGTTATCAAAATCTAAGAGTCTATTGTTTAGTTAAGTGATAATAAGTTGAGTTATTTAGTGAAACCAACAGGTGTCCGATGTGAGAAGCTAAAATACAGACGTAGCAGTATGCCTGGTACTGTGTCCAAACAGATCCGACGCTAATAGAGTACATGAGTTCGTATCAATCGACCTCCGCTTCTTTGAAAACCCTATACACGACAAAGTCGTCCATCGTCAGCGACCTCCCAGTAAGCGTCGGCACCGACGGATGTGTGTTGCCACAGCGTGAACTTTGGGTCGTATTTGTTCTTGATCTGCAGCAGTCTATCGTAATTCGCCCCGAAGTAGTCTTCTTTCCAATGGGGGTCATCAAAAGTCGCCTCGTTGACATAGGCCCCGCCGCCTACTGTTATGGGCCGGAAGAGCTGCTGCCATTCGTTGACCTGCTGTTGAATCACACGCAGCTCTTTGGAACTCGCGTTGGGACTATAGATGATGCCGATATTCAGCGTGTATAGTGCGTCTCTCCAAGCAGGAAGTACGGAATTCGGCCCTGGGGTCTGAGGTATGCGTTTCCGTGTCGCGTTGAATGTGTTCCCGCTGATGCGGCTGATTGGGAAATCCGTGTTCTCCGCGATTTCACGGAACGCACTAACAAGCTCCGGAAGCCTGTTTCGGACGGCAGAGCGCTGGATAAGTCGACCGCCAAGGGTGTTGTTAGTCGCGTATATCTCAGGAGGAAATGTGTAGTGTTCAAAGTGAGCATAAAAGCTGGGATATATTGTTGTGTTGTACCCGGTCGGAGTCAGGCCGAGGTCTTTTAGTTGCTTGACGAACGGATTCAATACCGCTTTAATGTCGGACTGAAGCCCTCCCGGTAACGTTACGACATCAAGAGAAAAGCTCTGGTTATCTAAACCCCAGGACATTGCAAATCCGGGGATTTCGTCAGCTACAAGCAGAATGGACTGGAATGCTCCCACGGCAGCCCAATACGCGGTCTGATTGGTATTGCTGAACGATAGTGATCCGCCAGCCGTCGGTCCGTCCGCGTGTGCCTTAGTCGTCAACGAAAGAACAACCGCCAAGTTGCCAGCGCCGCCGCCACTTAGGGCCCAGTATAAGTCGGAGTTTTTAGTGGGAGAAGCAACGAGGTGGCGGCCATCGACAGTCACAACTTCGAACTCGAGAGCGTTGTCCGCGCCCAGCCCATAGCTCGCTGTCAAGGGCCCGTAACCGCCGCTTTGTACATACCCTCCAGCTATACCAACCGAAGGGCAGTATCCCCCGACCACCCGAAGGCCACGGCTGGCTGCTGATGAATAGACCTCGGAGAACTGAACACCTGCACCAACCTTGACGGCAGGTCCAGTGTAGTAAGAGCTGTGGTAATCGAGAAATGCTATGTCCTTCAGTTTATGAGTCCACAGTGCCAAAGACCCTTGGCCATTTGATCTTCCTGTATAGTCGTGCCCTGTGTTTTTGATCGAGAGCCTGATGTTATTATCCTGGGCAAATTTCAACCCGGCTGCTGCAGTGGCTGCACTGTCGATCTCCAGGGCGTAGGCTGCCAGGTTACCCAGAGTGCAACCCACGTTGGACCCCGCGAAAGGACTGCAGGACTCATTGAGCCAGTAAGGGGACATGACACTTATAGGGTCCTCGTAACTGAATGTCCATAAAAGTAAGCGTCTTGCCCTATTTCAGGAATAATGGAGGGGGCCCTCTGCAGTTACTAACTGTATCTCTGGTAGTGTCCATTGGTCCTGGATGCCGTGACACACATCGCTCCCAAAACTCGATACTGGCGAGTAGCAAGGCTCCGCTAAGGGAGTCCCACGAATCAGCTTGCCTGCAGTCGTGTGATTGAGTTGGTCCCATTTCTTAGCTGATGGCCACCCAGCGTCCCCGGGCAAATAGCGACAAGTGGTACTGCTACGGTCATTTGTTGGTGAAGCCGCGCACAAACTTGACATAGCCATGAATGCCGCCCCCGCATAAAGTAGGTTACCCTGAGATCTATGCATCTTGGTATATACTTAAGTATGTAGAGAGAGACGTAACGAACCATTCATTCTGGCTATTGGACTACTGCGTTTCTGAGACTTAAGAGTCCATATTTGAATGCCTACCGCGCCGCCGATGTTTACTACCCCTATTCTAATTTTGACTCTATTAAAAGGATTCAGCGCTGCGCCTTACTTCTTCTTAACGTCAGTTTCTTAATATAACATGCCCACTGGCGTCGTAAGGCGACGAAATCCAAAATGCAATGCTACATGTGTAACTTGTAGTAGTGGCTAAAGTATATGGAAGTCTCAGCCAGTCCCATTTCCGCTCCAGGACAGCCTCGCATTGCCACACAATTAGTCGTGGTGACTAAATACGCCGAGCTCAGCTTCATCCTCCGCCGCAACTATAGGGCTCCTTTCCAAATTAATAGTGCCACTGCATATTCATGTAGATAGGGGCTTGCTGTGACCACAGTATGTACTTCTGTCAGCTTAGCGTAATGTCGCGTCTGGTCGACTGCAGTGTTTCCCCGATTGGCTGCAGATAAGCTGTCCGAAAAGGACGATGTCATCTTACTGAGTATGAATGACTGCTGTAGTACTGTAGATGTAATCTTCACACGTCATACCTAATCAATTTCATACTTCAGTCGAAAGAGGGCGAAAAGCCCAGCGCTGCGACCCGGTCTGTTATGTTAATGTGACTATTGAAATAAGACAAAATCTATACGGACCATTTTCCGACCGAACATACGTCTGACAAATCCGACCGATTGTATACTTGTATAGTATGAATACGACAAGAATAGCATGAGGTATGCGCACTTGGATCATTGTCAGATCACACGTTCAATTCATCCATCTCTACGATGTTGCTCGATCTTCTTAGTATGCAGGACTGGGCTTGGGGCCGAGCAAAGGAGCTGGGGTATGGTTCTATTTTCCCAGCAGTGAGCTTACTCCTAATGGCGTATTTCACCTGGGGCATTTACATCGGAGTGTACAGAGGTATGGATTCTTGTCGCCGTGTGACAGCTTTCTCTCTGACACCCGTGGCAAGTAACCTCTCATCCGCTGTCGGGGATTCCCGGCCCGAGATTAGCTGGTGAGTTTAGCCAGGCGCTGCTTTGGGTGGAAGTAGACGGTGGTGAGAACTGGTGTCTAACAACCGATAGCAATATCATATTGGTATGAGGCATACTATGAAGTAGTTCTCGGAGGTCATTATTTTAAGCGGATAAAGGATATGCACCGGGAGTATGGTTCGCACACCGGCTTCCCATGACACTGATCATAAGTATCATTGACTAGCATAGGGCCGATTGTACGCATCAACCCAAACGAAGTTCACTTCAACGATGCCGACTTCATCAATGATATATACCCTTCTAGCAGTAGAAAGACCGACAAACCACTTTGGGTGGGCTACAGGAGTGGAAGTAGGCAACTTCTGTCTCCTCAAATCTGCTTGGCGGTTAGACTAACCAGATGCTTCGTTCTAGCTCCCGACTCAATTGTTGCTACATTGAACCATGACAGACACCGCATGCGCCGAGACAGTGTTAGCATGTTTTTTTCCGCGGCTAGTGTTAAGAGACTGGAAGAAAAAGTCAAAGAGAAACTGGAAAGAATCCTTGAGCGATGGGATGAACTTGGCAGAGATGGTGGAGCTGTCCTAAAGATGGTCTTTGCTTTCCAAGCATACACAAGCGACGTTATCACCTCCTACGCTTTTGGTGACTATGTCGGTTATATCGAAGACGATGACTGGGGCGAGGAGTACTTTTCCTCGCAAATGAAATACTTCCAACTAACCCACATCTTCGGGACCTTCCCTGTAGTCATGCGTCTGGTGAATAATATGCCGGCGTGGGTAATGAGCATATTTATTCCGAATCTATCCGCAATGTTGGAAAAACAGGAGGTACATAGCACATCACACCGTCTCATATACTCAAAATGTCTTCCTTCGCCTGCGGCTTACTGACAATTCGAGGCAGTGGAGGGTCAACAGAGTTCGCCGGATCAGGGCGTCCCCAGATCCCAATGCCGTCAAAAATACTATCTTTGAAGGCATCTTGAGCAGTGGCCTCCCAGACAATGAGAAGACAGACAGGAGAATGGCACACGATGCCCAGCTCATTATTTTGGGCGGAGAAAGCACGACCGGTAAGTCTTGGATGTTTAAGTTACTATTCGACTTGGTCCGGAAGCGAACTGACTGCTAAACCCAAGGACACACGTTGAGCGCCATTCTATTCGAACTTCTCTCGAACCCAGACATGTACAAGATGGCCAAGGACGAGGTCACTTTGGCCATGCCTAGCCAGGATAGCGTGGCTTCTTATGCCGATGTTCGGAACCTTGTGTATTTGAACGCCGTAATCCATGAAGGTCTACGACTTCACCCAGGCGTGATTTCGCGCATGACACGAATCTCCCCTGAAAAGGATATCATATATCACGATAAGAAACGTGGTAAAACATATGTCGTACCGGCGGGAATTGGAACGAGTATGACCTCGTACGTCACGCATACAGATCCAGGAATATTTGAGGACTCTCTGGTGTTCAGACCACAGAGATGGATTGATAATCCAAAGCTCAGTCGAGCTCTGATTGCGTTCTCTCGCGGTTCGAGAAATTGCGTCGGGTAAGCGTCTCTCACCAAAACCTAATCTACCAACTAACAAGTTAATGCAGCGAAAATATCGCTCGCTGTGAAATGAGTATAATGCTAGCTACCATCCTGAGGCACTACGAGATATACAGTGGCCAAGCCGGGCGCACGCTCGAGCTCTACGACACAATTCGTCAACGGGATATCGACCCCCATAGTGAGATGATCATACCTATACCGGCCAAGGGGAGTGATGGGCTGCGGATTCGAATTCGGTCGTAGAGAGCAATTCTAGGTTCGGTATAGTCACAAGGCCGATGAAGGGGTGACTCGGAGTATCAAGCAATTGTCATGTTATTTGCCTCTGAATTGTCTGTAGTAGTAGTATTTGCAATGAGTAATCAATTCAAACTGCCTCAAAAAATTGTAGAACTGAGAAGCTAGGCAACCTACACATTCCTTTGGTCGGATGCTCAACACGTAGTATCGGGCCATGTATAGATAGGAGTTGATTCTCGCCAAGAATGTTGCTGTCGCAGTGCTTGTAACATATAGTCCAGCTGGTTCAGCTTCTGTACCGAAATGCAACCAGAGCTGTCAGAGTTTGGAGTCTCAAGACGGACCCCTCGCCATAGGGGACATTCGTTGCTATGGTAGCGCTTGGCAACCAGTAGCTTCATATTGGTTGCCCAAATACCACCCTGTGATCACCAATCCTAGTCGAAGGAGTCGGAAAACTACCACTCTTCCAGAACAGTAAAACTATTGAGTTTATGCGTAAGCTAGGGATGTTGTATAGGTAGCGATACCCTACTCATTCCCTGTAACGGGCCCCAAAGAGAGAGGATGCTGACCACCGTCGCGCTGACATGCAGGATTTTCCATGTTGCAACAAGGCAGCTTGGTAGTATACTGGATAGGTACAGTAGCGCGCTGAAGTTCTACGGTTAAACTGATGGCACCTGAATTTGATCAGCGCACTCACTCACCATCTCTGGCATAATCTCTGGGGGAATGCACTTTGACTTGTTTCTTGATATCAAGAGCTCATGCCGATTCCCTTCAAATCGATGCCAGCCAAACTCCTGGAAAATCGCGACGAGCTTGTGACCGCCGGCTGATTCTCATCATTACTTAGACCCCCAGATTCGATCACTTCAGCATGGCGTTAATCCCACGTGCTCGGAATCCTGATGACCCTCTGATTCCGCCACCGGCCGGTGTTCAACCCATCTTCGACAACCCACCGAACGGGAACGAACTTATGAACGGCGTCGTGTCATTCAGCTTGGCCCTTACAGTCATTTCCATGATCTTGTACATCTATGGCAAAACAAAACTTAAACTTCACGTTGATGATTGTTAGCTCTATTGCCTACTCTGCATTGCGCAAAGATTACTACTGACAGCCCGTCTCCAGTCTTCGCCCTCATAGCTTTGGTATGTCGCACTGCTGCAGGGCAATCGGCTCGAGTCTTGCTGCTATGATCTTGATGATCTAATTTCTATAGGCCTCCTTCATCGTTTGCCACATCTTCATCTACCGAATCACTGCCTCCACAGGTTACTTTGTTCACGGGTGGGATTTACAAGTCAAGGACCAGGCATGGCACCTCTTCGTAAGTCCCCCCAATCTCTTGTGCCGCAATCATGCTGATGCAGCGCTGTGGCCAGAACATCTATATCACGACGTCGACGTATAACGTCACCATGATATTTATAAAACCCGCCATACTCTTGCAGTGGGCACGAATATTCACAGCGGGAGAACGGAATCTCTTCTTCTGGATGTGCTACTCTGTAGCGTCAATCAACGTTCTATTTTATCTCCTCACAATTCTCATCGACTTGCTGCGTTGCCATCCGGTCCAATACCATTGGGACAAGACCATCCACGGCGGCCACTGCGACAATGACGACCTCTTGTCTCCGCTCTCTGCAGCCATCAATCTGATCCTCGACCTTACCATACTCATACTTCCACAGAGAGTCATCTGGAAGCTTAACTTGGCCGTTAGAAAGAAGATTGGAGTTTCCTTTGTTTTCGTTGTGGGTATTCTGTGAGTTACACGCTTCTCCCTTCCCATTTAGATAACAGCTGGAACGGCAGCTAACACCAGAGTTCCAGTTGCATTACGTTTGCGACCGTCCGCCTAAGTTGGGCAATAAAGCTGTTAACTGCCGGTGACTACGCATACGACGCATCCTACGAGGTTCTATATGGCAGTCTTGAGATGACATTTGCCTTTTTGACATTCACTCTCCCCGGCATTCCCAAGCCCTTCATGACGCTCCTGCAAGGCACGAGGGACTCGATGGAGCGATTGGCAAAGACGTCGTGGGGGTCGAGGACAGGGTTTTCGCGCATTTTCACTACTCGAAAGAGTTCGGGGGCGAATACCTATTACGTCGACGCGGACGAACGAGGTCGTGTGCCAAAGACCGGCTCACCCAAGGGTAGTTCTTTAGGACAACAGAAGGTTTCGATTCCTATGAAAGGTTTATCCAAGGATGACCAGGACCAGGAAATCCTACGCACTACCACATTCAACATTTCGGAAGGCTATGTGTCGGACAACAATGTCGATCTCAGGGGCGTTTTGCCTCAACATAAGCCATGGGAACCACTTTCCACCAAGTAACGACCTCGCTATCATATGCCGAGTGCAATAGGGGAGTGATAGGTTGATGTTTCTAAATATATGGGCTAAAGTTTATGATTTGTCTGCTGAGCGTTGACGTTATATAAGTTGTTAAAGGGTATGTATTGCACGAGGTAATCTCAAGAATTAGAATTCAAATATTATTAAATGCCTTACTATCAATAGAATTGTTGTGATACTTTTGTACGATATGACATCCCTCAGACTATGCTATCAGACACTTTGACCAGGTAGAAACTGGAGTACATTACCCGGGGATTGCTGGAATAAGCCACACAATACCAAAATACCCCTCACCTACATACCAAACGTTAACGTGTTATCCAAAGCTTTCTACTTAGTGCACTCTGAATGGTTTTCTAGGACTGCATAATACGGTACCTATTACAAAAGAACATACCAATAGGGCAAGAACATGATACCTGCTTGCTAGTGGTATTGGCATACAAGTCTTGTCAGTTCCAACTATTACCAGGCACCCCCTCCGCTGATGGTGGCGCATAATGACTTGGTAAGAAGGGCTTCCCTGCGTAAGATACTTATCTGTGCACCGACACACAGTGCACTCTCGTATGGCGAATAAGCTTAGGCAGCCACGTAACAACAGCAAGTTCTGGAATATCCATTGGCCATTCGGATTGGGGTGTCATCTTAGCCTTCTTGCCGAGTATCACCTTGGGTTGGATACCGGGTCATCTTAGCCTGTCATCTTAGCACTGGTCCAAGCCCTATAATGTTAGGCCTGTAATGTTCCTTTGTGTAGCTCCAGCACAAGGAACTGGGGGCTACTGGTTCACGTTAGGAATGCGGTAGTTCATTACGGTCGGGCTCTTTTGATAGCCGTATCACCGCCTAAATTTGAGATGAAGTAACTGGACCTTGCTGCGAGCCTAGAAAGTCTCATACCTAGACCAATTATTGAAATCCCCGTGTCCGACACCTACTCTACCAGTGCTTCATATTCACCAAGTCCACGTTAGCATCCAATCCCTCTTCATGGCATCCACGAAGCGGAAGGTCCTGATCACGGGCTGTTCCCAAGGCGGCATGGGAGCGGCCCTCGCCCTCGCCTTCCATAAAGCTGGATACCACGTCTATGCCACGGCACGAGACCTGAACAAGATGACGGAACTCAAGTCGCAGGGTATCGAAACACTCAAACTGGATACGCTGTCCGACGAGTCCATCGCAGAGTGTGTCAAGAAGGTTCCCTCCCTCGACATCCTGATCAACAACGCCGGGCGAACGTTCCTCTCGCCGGTCGTCGATATTAACATCGCCGAGGCAAAGAAGGTGTACGACATCAATGTGTGGTCTCACATAGCCGTGACGCAGGCGTTCGTGCCGCGCATCGTGGAGTCCAAGGGGATCATTGTGAACCAGACATCCGTGGGAGCCAGCATGACGCTGCCGTTCCAGAGCGTCTACAACTCGTCCAAGGCGGCGATGGCGATGATATCGGACACGATGCGCCTGGAGTTTGAGCCCTTCGGCGTCCGAGTCGTCGAGCTTCGCACGGGGATCGTCAAGACGAACCTGATCAAGACCATGCAGACCTCGACTTCGACGACGCTTCCCGATGGCTCCATCTACGAGCCGGCGAGGGAGAGGCTGGAGCAGTCGCTCCGCCAGGAGCAGTTCGTTAGCGTCGGGATGCCAAGTGAGCAGTGGGCGGAAGCCATTGTCCGGGACCTGTCGAAGAAGAACCCCCCATCACTGATTTGGCGGGGAGAGAGCTCTTTCATATGCTGGCTCACCACACTGCTACCGCACGGGTGGTCTGATGGGTTCGTTAAGAAGGCAACGGGTCTCGCCGACGTGGAGCAAATCTTGCGACAGTAGAGTCTGTTGCTTCGGTCCCTGGGCTGGGGACTTCAAGATCGAATTACCAAATCGATATCTGTATTCAGGGTGTACTCTTACGGTACGGCTTCGTGATAGTTGGAAACGCGTTGACTCCCAGCCGACAGACTTGGAGTGCCGCCGGCAGTTGTGTGGAATTCTTGGGCAGTCTCTTGGACCTAGTGACTACTGGAATTGGTCGACCTCGAGTCCACGAGACGAGAAAGAGCATTCTATAGGCAGTTGGCTACGGAGAGGAGGACCAGGTGTAGTTGTTTGATTGTTCCAGGCTAAGCAGGTCTAGTGTAAAGTATTCTATCAGCTAAGTGGGTAGTGGGTAGTGGCTACCGTAAGTTGCTATATTTCTGTTTAGGGGGCCGCAGGCTCTAAAGCTAGGCCTCATTCCACCTAGTGTTGCCACTATTCGGCTTACAATATCAATCCCCAGGCTCTAAAGGTCTTAATGCCTTTCCCACCGCTGGCCGGATTGCCTCCAACAGCCAGCTGATAGTATTTTACCCTACTCTATATGGTGACTTAAAGATGTATCGCAATCTTAGTACCGCTGAGCCTTCCGCGACGGGTCAGCGCCGAACTGTAGCAGCAAGCCAACACCGGCGTCGAATTCGTCGTCAATGGCAATGTGCAAGGGCGCCCTCCCGAGGTCGTCATATGCATCTATCAGCTTGGGATCTGAAGAATGGTCTAGAAGAACCCTCAGCACACCTTCACGGCGCTTGAGGACGGCCCAGTGTATCGCCGAAGGAAACGGGCGCTCGCTATCGCGCCGGGCATTCTCGATGCGTGCTCCGCATTCAAGCAGCAACCGCGTGGCCGCTTCGTGTCCTCCCATGACTGCATGTACGAGGGGTGTCAGACCCTCGCTGTCTAGCTCGTTACAGTCGCTATTATGTTGAAGTAGCATGCGGATGATGCGACTAGATCCCTTTCTTGCCGCTATGTGAAGAGGACTTAGCCAACCACCAGTACTCTTGCTGAACGGCTTTGATGTCGGGCTCAACGGGCTATCATCGTGAGACTCCAAGCCGACATCTCGAGGGCTAAGACTGGTTTCCGCTATACCCGAAGGGCAGTTCGTAGACGTGCCGACGGAAGTTTCGGGCATCGGGATCCCGCCACTATTGTCAGCGGTGCCGAGAGCGGCCGTGCTGAAACGTTGGGGCGGAAATGCAGGTAGTTGAGAGGCTGCATCGTCCGGTGTGCTACTGTATCGGAAGAGGCTGGCGTCATCGGCCACAACAGTATCCGAGGCTGCTGAGTCCCAGCTCCGGATGTCGGTGGAGACTGTTTCCGGGAAAGAACAAGAGGATAACGGGAGAGACAAGTCGACCGCCGACGGGGAAGACGGTAGTAGACGATCTAAAGCTCGGCGTGGGTCGTCATGGAATTGAAGGAAAGCCAACGTCTTCTCCAGCGTTTTCTTTTCTGCGACAGACGGCACCGAGTAGTTAGCGCACCTCGGAATCAGCAGTAGGCTGAATATGCAATGGGTGGCGTGCGGATTTTGCTCACCCCTGAACCTGCGCTGAGCCTCACGGTTCTGTACACGCCGACGCTCGAGAATCTTTTCAGCACTGCGGTCTGCCATGATCCAAAGACACGACGTAGAGGGTTGAATCATCATGGGCAGGAGGTTTGTCGGAAACCTCTTGACCCGGGGACCTCAGCATCCTGGGGACTGCAATGCACTGCCTATGGAGAGATGCTAATGGATCTGGCAACGCAAAGACATGTTAGGTGAGCATCGTCATTCTGTCTAAAAGGCGGACAGCTACTATAGCAGTATCTGCTACCCTACAGTACCTACCTGCGGTGCGCCAATGCGGTCCACACAATCCTTCACAGATTCCTACATTAGGTTGCCTGGGCTTTAAAAGTCTCGCTATCACTTAGTGGTGCAATGGGGAGGAAGCTATCTAACCCCCTTCTCCATCCTGTGTCACCGATAGATATTGTTGGATTCTCACTGCAACGCTACTGGATGACTCACGAGGGGTAAGACCATCAGTACTACTATGTACCAGGTTGCTAGCTAGCGACGTGATATGAAGACGTAGCACTTTTAAATGGAATAGTTGGAACTGACAGTAGGATACTGAGGAAGTCGTCCTTCTTACGCCAAATCTTAGCCCCCACTCGTTTACAGCATGCCTCACGGGCAGTGACTTGTCTGCTGCAAGACATCTTTCCCTTACCGGGTACTTGTGGCCCGTGGGGAGCATACGCATGCGGGTAGGACGGTACTGTACTGCACTGTACTGGGGTTGTACATTTAATACCCCTGTATGGCACATTGACAGTACGCTCCATACCGCCTAGTTTGGAAAGGCATTTCTTAACGCATTACCGAGAAGGCGGCTTTGAGATCTTACGGCCGCCCGCTATGATTACCTAGAATGACCGACATACCTACCTACAGTACGTAGGTACCCATAAGATATTACACCGTTAGGCTGGGTAGGTACTGGCACAAGACAGTCAAATTTAAGGCTGGGAAAGAGGGTAGGTATCTGTATAACCTGTTCCATCCTTGATTCCCTTCGTACGTGTACCAGGTCGTCTAGGCGAGTGGTTTGGACAGTCGCTTCACCATGCCCGCGCTCTCGATGATCATTGTTCCCGCATCCTCTGCACTACCGTTCTTTTACGACACAGTCATCGACGGAGTAGCTCAACATGGCCATGACATCTCAGTCTTGCATCTTCCCAGCATCGGCCTCGCCACTGGGGCAAGGCCTGGCCCACCGCCGACCATGTATGACGACGCCGCATTTATCTCGGCTCACGTAACTGGTCTAGCAGACGCTGGCCACGACGTCCTGCTCATCACGCACTCTTACGGAGGCACGCCAGCTACTCAGGCTGTCCGCGGCCTGACTAAGACCGAGAGGGAGACGCATGGCAAGAAAGGGGGCATCGTGGGGCTTGCCTATATGACTTCTCTCGTGCCCGAAGTAGGACAACCTGCTACAACCAAAGCTGGAACCGCGCCCCCGGGGCAGCAGCCTCTCATGATGGCTGGGGTGGGTGACTTGATCTGCCTATGCAAGAATGCACCCCATGCTAATCTAACGCCTTTCAGGATGACGGCTGGTTTTACTATCCCAATCTCACGCGAACCGCTGAGGTGGTCTTCTCAGACCTGCCCTTAGAGGAGGGCAAATACTGGGCTAGAAAGTTGGTGAAACAGTCGGTCATCAGCTACGCCAACAACCTAACCTATGGCGGCTATAACGACGTTCCCGTTTCGTACTTGGTCGCCGAGGCTGATCGCTCTATTCCATCGACGGTCCAGAGATCCCAAATCGAGATGATCGAGCGAGTGAGTGGCAATAAGGTCGACGTTTCGAGCGTTGACTCGGGGCACGTCCTACCTGTCAGCCACCCGCATCAGGTCATCGATTGGATTCTCCGCGTGGCTCAGAAATTTACCTGAATTTCACCACCAAAGAAGTCCGATAGTCTAGCAATAACGCTAATCTAGTTTCTGCATTGGCAGCCAAAGTAACTACTGACTAGGAGGACTTCTCTGCGGGAAAGGCGAGCCGAAGGGTACATAGAGCTTAAATGACCCGACAGGCAGACACGGTAGAGAGCTTACAGTTGCAGCTAAGGCTCTTAATTATTGATTGGTCCTTGTAACTCGATTTCTCTCGAAAAACCATCTCTTTAGTCATAGCATCTCTGTGGGCTCCCTCCAACCACTGTGCACATTCTTCTGAGCCAAGCTAGAGACTAATGAGCTCAATCTTGGGGATTGCGCAGTTTGCAACATCACATCGTTCCATGTGCAAAGTGTGATATACCCCCTTTTTTCAGCTTACGCAGTAGCTGCTCAGTGGCACAACCGCCTCCAACCCTCCAATCCCCTCCCCCTTCTCACATGGAAGGATTCGGGGGGCGCGACAGCTGTGCCGAACAAACAAAAACGCCAAGGCGTGAGAAAACTCAATGACCTGCCTGTTGCTAAGAATACGAAGTAATACTGGTATTATGACCGATATTATGATTCGTCGGTGATATAGGAATTGATTCAATGTAACAACGATCGTGTCAGCAATTCTTGATCGATCCGTGCTCCATGATACCGCCAAGCCCCGACGTCGTACTCGCTTTGTTTACGTCTAGGCCGGTCTGCCTAAGATGTGAGAAGCTACACCATTCTTACAATCTCTTACCTATTACTAGAATATAGTAGGTATCTTAAAATCCTCCTTCCTCGAGTCCGAGGGGGGGTTAATGTTGCAGTCCTACATCCCTACATTCAGCTGTTGATGCCCAGTTGCGGCGCAGCCCGTCGCGTATAGTAAGTGCCGACGGCGTTGTCCTGAAGGAATTTGGAGCCTATCTTTACTCTGTGAGTCGATCGCAGACCCCTATTCGTCAATACGATAAATCAAGACGCAGCGGCCCTCGTCAAGCAATAAATTGTCGTTCTATCAACGAAGTACCACGATTATGCTATTGGATAGTTAAGGACATATGAAAGGAGTTTCAATATACATATGAACGGGCTTCCAAGGTTCCTTGGTTTTCTAGTCCCCTTCGTATGCAGCATGCATACGTAGGTTACCCCTCAACTACATATTATTAGTAAGAATTACTGCAAGGTACTTTTTATGGAGGTGTGATCTCGATGCACCGGTATATGATATTGAACAAAGGCAGACTACAAGGTTTAATCTGAAATGCCTGCCATTCCGGACCACAGAGTTTCAGAAGGATTCATGTGAAGCTGACCATGCATTAAGTATTTTCTTGGCTGTCTTCACACCAAAGTCCTCCAGGCATCAACCACTGATCGCGTGGACGTTCGCAAGCGACCTGAGTACCTTGTAATAAATCAACGTTGACAGGCCAGACTCATACCACCATCTACAATCATACTAGATCCAGTGATATAGCTTGATCTTGGACTGCAAAGAAACAGCACAGTCTCAGCTATCTCCTGCGGCAATGCCAGCCGACCCATAGGAACTTGCTGTATCATCGCCTCCTCCAAACCTGGGAACACCTTGTTGAAGTTTGCTACCATCGGAGTCGCCGTCCACGCGGGACACACGCAGTTGACTCGGATGCCATCGCCAACCAAATCAATAGCTGGTGCAGCGTCAGCGAATGCTAGGTGAGCAGAGATAGCCAGACCTACCCGCAGTCTTACTCAAGCCAAGTACGCCATGTTTAGCACTATTGTACTGCACCATGTTTGGTAGTGCGACCACAGAAGCCAAGGATCCGAGGTTCACGATTGATCCACGAGTGCTACCTTTCTCAGGAAGTGAAACATCGTAAGGCACGGGCTCCTGAGACTTCATAGCTGCGGCGACAGTGTTGGTGACGAGAAAGGTGCCGAAAACATTGACGTGCTGAACATGTTTGAAGTCCTCGAAATCTGTAGCTGAGACCGGATTGAAAGTCGTCGCGGCGATCTTTGCGAATCCCGCCATTAGTTTCGAGTAGGATGATCAGATCATACACCACGCAAGATATGAAGCGAAACTCACACCAGCCGAGTGAACACAATAATCAATACGTCCGTGTTGGTCCAGCATTTGCGCGACGGCCGCTTTTACGTCTGCTTCAATCGTGATGTCGAGTTGGACTGCTTCGACGTAAAACTCAGCGTGGGTCGCGACTGAACGAGTTTCCTCGGCCGTCTTCTGAGCTGCCTGTAAGTCGATGTCGGTCACGACGATGACCCTAGCACCGGCTTTTGCCAGGCCGTGGGCGCATGCCTTTCCAATGCCGCTCCCTGGAGGTGTTAGCCATCTGAGGTAATATCTCTCCCTAACGAGAACGAAAAATACCTCCACCTGTAATGAAAGCGTTGCCAGTGATGTCCATATTGTTACTAGTGCTTGAGGTTTACTGTAGATACTAGTATAAAGCTCGAAGTGATTTAAAGAGATGGCGGTTCAGGAGCCTCTCCATTGATCCTTTGTTTGTACACGAATGGCCGAACCGGGCGGGCGAAGGATTCCATAGAATAGCTTCGCGAAAGCCGGTAAATCGACAGGCCGGTCTCTAGCTCTCTCCTGTGGCTTACTCAGGAAGGCCTTGATGGATAGTATATACTAGAATGCCACTGTGAGACGTGGGAGTTATAGGCTATGCAGTAGTTATATTCTTTTGATTGGTCCCTCGATTCTGTGCCGCATGCGATGTACCCCAAGCGACAGCAATCCCGGTGGCGTCGAATTTTGAGGAGGGAATGTCATATCATGCTGACCTACCTGTCTCTCATGTCTGCATTTGGGTATCCTACGAACATTTAGATACTATGCTCACTACTTTGAAGCGTATGATTCCGCTTCCCTGAGAGGGTTGCTTTTTCCAGGCATTTTCATCAAGCAACAAGGCTCCTCAAAACAACTTTGATCCCCGACCCCCCCAATACCATCGGGGCTTCTTGCCCCATTTCGACCATGTCCGACATCGACTGGAGCGCCTTGACACCTGCGCAGCAGCAAGCGCTTCTCGACGGTCCCTCTTTAGCACCACCTAACAACACCGTATCCGATTTCAACAATCCACCGAACGGCAACGGGGTCTCTTACGCTACTATTAGTATCTGCCTCAGTCTGGCGACTGTATTTCTTTTCCTTAGATTCTATGCGACGTTTGCCTGCTTAAAACATCCGTATTTGAGTGATTGTAAGCAATTTGACATCTACTCTTGTTATTGAATAACTTATATCAACATTGACTGACTTTGGAACACAGATGTAATGATAGTGGCCTACGTGAGTTGTTTCTTGACAATTGAATAACCTAGTCAACTCTCATTCTAATCAATTTTTAAGTTATTTTACGTCCCATTTCTCAGCATTCTTCTAGTGGAGGTCGATTATTTAGGATACTTTGTACATATGTGGAATATAAGGCTGAGGGATTTGTCTCACATGCTCTACGTAAGTGATGGTTCCCCTATTCCCAGACGCTTTCCTGATCATGGCAGCTTTTCACGGTTGGAACCAACCTCTTTGCCGTCACCGTTGGATTCGTCAAAGCAGCCATCATATTGGAGTGGCTCCGAATATTCGTTCCTAGGGGGACTCGTAATGCTTTCTTCTGGATCTCGTGGTTCCTCCTGGTGCTCAACATCTTGATCAACGTCGCAGGATTGTTCACTATCAATCTCACTTGCATTCCTCATGAGAAAATCTGGAATAGAGTGATGGTACCCGGGCACTGCATTGACAGCCATGCAATTGACATCTCCTCAGCCTCGATTAACCTCGGGATTGACCTGCTGATTCTGGTCCTCCCCCAAAGAGTTATATGGACGCTGAAGATACCCACTAGTAAAAGGTTAGGAGTCGCCGCCGTTTTCACGGTCGGTCTACTGTATGTAGGCATCAGCTTCTTCACATTAGCTAGTTAAGCTAACGTTCTAACAGCGGGTGTGTTGCCGCGATCTTCCGGCTCGTCGCAACGATCCACTACTCCTTCTCCCCAGACGTCACATACAACTTCTCCGCCGTCGGTCTCTGGGCCGTAGCGGAGATCACATGTGGGATTCTGGTTTTTTCCGTACCTACAGCGCCGAAGGCTTTCGCGGGCCTGGGCAAGCTCAAATCGCTTGCGTCGGCTCAGAGCTGGAGTAGCAGGTCACAGGGAGACGGAAAACCCTTTCCTCCCCGATCTAGTGCAAACAAACGATCTAAGCCGAGGATGTATGAGGAGCTGGATGAGAGCCAGTTGATAACGATGGACACCCTTCGGCCGGGAGGAGGCTTAACCCAGTCGCATGTATCCATGCATGAGCCTGTTGAAGAGGAAATTACTCAAGCGTCTATCCTCCGACAGACACATATCAGTACAGAATCGGAACACTTTGATGGGGTCGAAAACGCAAAAGATTATCTTAACCGCCAGCATCCATGGGACTAGGCCATAAAGCCCTGTACGGGAAGCTCATCCACATCAAATCTCACAGCGTTAATCGCAAGATCTCTTTAGAACTGGGCCTTTGCAGAATATTACCAGAGAAATTTGATGTGAACTTAGGGGATCCAAATAGGTAGATGTACATAACCAATATACCACCTAATAGACATTCGTGACGAGGTCTTATGCGAATAGGAGCCGTGGGAGACTAAAAGCACTAGCGAATGTTTTCATTCAAATTTCCATTTCATAGTCAGTGCATGAAGTAATATGGTGACCGATTTCATTAAGCTCATTCTGCTAGTGTCGCACCACAACGATTGATTAATTCTGTCATCTTAGAAACATTCATGAGACAGCCAAAGATTACGGCGAATAGAACACTTCCTCGACCTCGCGCCACCAAGCCGGGTCACCAGATTCGCTATTCTTCGCGCCAGGAACCAGGCTCTATAGTCGTTGCATTATTAGTAGAAGTATAGGTAGGTGCGTTTTTGAAAACCGACATAACAGTATAGCAAGCTTTAAGAAAAGTCAAGGGGGGAGGAGAGAGCTGGCATGATCATGACCGCGAGAATGAGAAAAGAAGAAACAAATTTAATCAAACAAAAGCTCCAACTTTACCTCTTGAAATCCATCCGTCATCGCCCACCATTCCCGAACCTTGGGGTTCTCACGCATGCGTTCCATGTCCCCCACATAGTCAAATCCGACATACTTGAACGACGCGAACAAGATCCCCGTACCCGGATCATGGAAAATACTATCTGTACGGCAATTTAGCGTCCCGGAGGAGATGACTAGGAAAAAATAGAAGGGGACCTCTAAGTGAGAATATACGATGTTTGGACGGAAGATAACAATAGAGCAAGGAACTTACAATCCCGAATATTACACGCCTTGATCTGCTGCAGCACCTCAGGCCAAACGGCAGCATGAACCTCCTTATACTTGGCAACGAATTCAGGCTTAAGCTTCACAATCTGTGCGATGCGACGACCGGCGACGGGCTGGCGGAGCGACTCCTGTCTCGGCCGCCCGGAAGGGATCGGGTCCGGCTGCTGCTGCTGCTGCTGTGGCTGGTCCGGGCTCGCCGATGGCGGGGGCGGAGAACTCGGCTTCCACATCTTTACTCTTTGAATGGGACAACACCCGGTATCTTTTACTTTGCGGTTTGGTCTGGTTCCCTCCCAGGCAAAAATCCCGATTGATATTGTATCGCCGAGAAGCACTCAGAAGTTTAGCGGTGGCGGAGAACCAGGGCGTAGTGTGTGTGATGCAGGTTAATCAGCAGTGATTGTACTACACTACACGACTGATATGTCGATGGGCTCACTTGTTGCTTCTCAAACAAATTTCTAGAAAGTGATGAACTTTAATAAATCAACAGCGAGAAACGAGAAATGCTCGTTTGCTCCTAAACATACGCCTGATAAAGATGAGAGAATATATAGCAAATCGCATGGGCGAATCTGAGCGGCATTTCTATGCTTCAAATATCACCTCTTATAATCTCCTCACGCACGCTGCCTATCCGCCCATCCAACCCATCTTTACCCGCCACGATGTGCGGGGTTGATGCGTCGCAGTGCAGCATGCCACCTAAGTAGACTAGACAGGTGGGTTTTAGGTAAGTCCTTAGGCAGGTGAAAAGGTAAGTAGATTTCTCCATATCTCGGTGTTAGATGCATCTCTTACCGAGCCACGCGCCTCGTAATAAAAATATGGATATGTAAGTATACTTCGTATATTGTTTGAGTGATCAATCCCTTGAAGACAACGTCAATTTTCGAGTGCTAGCTTGACAGATTACGCTTTTGCTCTAGAATAAGCAATCAGCTACCACTGGGATAACTCATACGCAACTTGTCCTGTTGCCTTTTCTTGTCAACCAGCTCCTTTTCTCCCTTCACCAGTCTGTGCGAGTCTAACTCATATACATACTACATGCAACGCGTCTCGCTTGTCGTTGTACTCCCGCTATTCTAATCATCGTCATGGGTAGCTTGAGGTACGTAGTAAATTAAATAAAGACTAGAAATTTAGTATCATATGTTCATATCCAGCGATTATATGCAAGCGGCAAAGTCTACATAGGAGAGATCGCTTATGAAATCGGCTACTTGTGGTCGTCTATCGCTGAGCCAGCCACGTAATAGTCACAGTATGAAACTCTTAGGAAATCTGGCATGCCAATATTGGAAAAGCCTGCTAACAGACTGTTGTCATATTTTATTGACCCTTTTACGCATAACCTGTAAACCGTGTAATACCCCCTCCCTTTTAGATGGTCTATCACATTCCATATCGCCTCTTGATTAGCGAGACGGAGATGATAGCATTAAACACTCCGTTCGACAAATGTACCGACGCGTTGTCCTCGACTCCGCCAACTGTGCATTAGAGACCCAATCCAGTGGGTATTGCTGGGCCGCTACGGCAACGGTGTCGTCGTATATATGTATGTTGTACATGAAGAACCATCGGGCCAAAAGCGACAGAAAAATTGTTAGATACAAGACCCCTTATATTAACGCCCGCTAGGAAATGGCTGTCGTTAGCTCTAACTCCATCAGGGCCGTGAATTAGTACATCGCCAAATTGACTTGATCAGGCCAGTGAGTCCCAAAAATATCTCCTGAATTTCAAGCGTAGAGTGCTTCAACCAGATAGATAAAGCCAAATACGAGGAAGGCTACCGCGCCACCCACAGTGACTAATTGTTCAGTCAGTAAAGCATGACAAAGTGCGGAAGGTATCCAAGGTATTGCTACTCACCGACTTTGAGGCTGACCTTGCCAGCAATAGCCCTACCGCCGATGACTGCCACGCTGGTGCAGCATGCGTGACCCAGCATAGCACCCAGAGTTACCCACCAGTAGTCTTGGCCCGCAGCCATGGCTATGGTAGCAATTTGGCTTCGATCTCCCCACTCACCCAAGAAGGTCATGACAAAAGTCTGCACCCAAGCTGGGCTTAGGAGAAGAGATAAGAGATTCGAGAAGCCCACAGTCACCTCATTTAGAAATCCACTTCGCGGCGAAGGACTCCGGGCAGGCGACATTGAGGGGCTGCGAGGCGGGGACGGGAATCGAGACTGGGGCCGTGGCTTGCGATCATGAGCGAGGCCCATCTCCAAAGCGTATGGAGAGACAGAGGGTCGTCCAGCTTTCCTTGATGCTTGGTGCTCTTTCTCCTCCAGCTCCATTTCGACCTCTTCCATCTCTGCTGTGACACCCTCATTCGGATCCATGGCCAAGCCTTCGCGGAGTAATTTGGCGCCGAAGACGAAAAACAGGCCGGCAGCAAGGAAAGACGTGAGCCGCTTCGGTATAAGAGCCGGGAGAGTGTGGCCCAACACAGCTGACAACACTGTCATGACGAGCAAGGCACCGAAAGCGGCCGTGAAAACGACCATACGATCATGTTTCATAGCCATAAGGGCGGCAACCAAAAACGTTTTGTCTCCAACCTCGGAGAACAAGATCATTGTGAGCGAGAGAATGAAGGAGTGGAAAGGTTGAATGATGCCCTCGTTCGGCTCGTCTTCGTCAACTGCGAGTTTGGTGCTCGATTTAGATGGCTTGTTGACATCAAGATGGTCCTTGTTTGCAGAATCGGGGAGCGGGTTTGGATGATCGTACACCTTCCCAGGCAAATCAACAGGTTTCTATACAAATTAGTACATCGGATCATCACCCAAAAGATAACCTGTAAAGCACGTACCTCAAGTCCGGCAATGTCATCGTTGGCCTTTTCCGGTTTGCTTTTTTCTGATTTGCTCTTTTCCTTATCGGATTTGGTGTCCTTGTCTTTCTCACTCAGCATCTTCTCCTGCTCGCTGTGCGGCATAGGAGGTTTCTCCTTGGGTGTTTCGGGAACATTTTCTGCTTTTTCGCCCGTCCTCCCTTCTTTGGCCTTTCTTGCCTTGTCCTTCTCACTCACGCCGCCGCCGGTGCCGGTGGTCCCGCGCTTTGGCGGTTTCCGATGCGGATCGTCCATAACACCATCGTTCGTTTCCGGTATGGGCTTTCCATCAATGATGATGGAGTCTGCCGGGCGACTTTTCAGGGAGGGGAGATCTCTAGAGTCTGTGGTCAGGTCCTCTTCGGCGTCGGCGTCGGTGCTCTTCCTGCGTCCTTTATCCGAGAGAGAGACAAAGGGGCCTTCATGAGGCATCCCATCCTTGCCATCCACGGGCGCGTTCTTGGTACCAACATCGACTCGGACTTTTGAATTGCCAGTCACAGCTGAATCTAACGGGAGGGAGTCGTCGAGGGCCGTGTCGGCATGAATGACTCGATTGCTCTTAGAGGATCTTGTGTCGGTGGTGGAAGAGGAGAGAGCAAGGGACGGTAGGAAGAGAAGCAGGAAAGGCGCGTGTCTTTGACGGATTTTCATCGTGATTGGAGGACAACACTGGCGAAGTGTCCCGCGAAGTGTTACAAAGAACTAAGGGGATGGTGAATTGGCTGGAATTACAGACGTAATATTGTAGAAAAGAATCGCCTCTCTAGATTAAAGAGAAAATGAGATATGAAGTATAGTGTGCATGTAATGAGCGTGGTTCAGGGGATAGACGAGAGGAGGAAAAGGCTGATGCTAACTACGATCGAGATACGTAGGCGCATGCGAGTGAGAATGACTATAAAAAGAGTACTTTTTGCCAAGCGGTTGATTGGATGTAGCACTCAGGGGGCGGACATGGTATACCCACTAAGGCTAGATGCATGATAGTGATGGTGTAACGGTCTGTGAAGTGACTTACAGTAAGTTACAGTACAGCAACAGCTGCGCTACAGTACCTATAGGTACCTGTTAGCTTGCCAAGATTAGCCGATGAGCTACCAAGTAGGTACATATATGTAGACGGTTACGACTAATTGAGACTCCGATATCTAGAATTTTCCCCTACATAAGGACTTGTGAGATTGGCAACATATGAATTGATTATAGGTCGAAAAAGACCTACTAACTGTGTGGTTTTGCTTGGATGCACTGAGTACCTTCCACTAGAACACGATATAATTGTATGTAGGTGATTAATTATTATCTGGGGTAAGTACTCAATTTGGGTAGACTGCACGTATTTACAGTCGCTAGCTCTGAGGTCTGTAGTTCAAAGGTACTTACGTAAAGCATCTTAAGCTCTCGAGTGCAATCAGTAAATTTGTAGTTTTTGTGAGGATATCCTTAGCATTTCGTGAGATGTCTAACAGGTGCACGATTATGGTTCATGTCGCCAACAACCCAGGTAGGTACTTATTCACCAACAACAATGGTGTCTTTTGGCCTATACCAAGGTACCTGATTGATTTCCACCAGCCACCTCCACAAATCTAGAAATTTGGAAGCCACAAAGGTATATTTCAAACCTAACCACATTAGGTTAATTGATCTCAATTGCATCCGCTACATACATGTATTAATGTATATTTAATGTTTACTTCCAATAACAATCAAAGTCAGGTAGAGGTAGGTGTACATGTAAGGCAAGCAGTCCCTTGCAGCCCTACCTGGCACTGTAATCCAGAGGTCACCACCTCTTAAGTCATTTTCCTCAGACAACTTATAAAACGATCCAAGTGCTTATCGATTGGTGTCGTGACATCCGTTGAGCTACACGTACTACACATATCTGTTGGTCCAAACATGAGACAATGAACACCCGGCGAACTCGCGCAACCACTCGCGGCGAAGAATCCCCCGAGCCTGCCCGGCAAGGCCCTGTTACCCGGCAGACGAGGAGCAGCTCCAAGCGCGCCGACCTCTCAGATGCGTCGCCACAGTCCAAATCCACAGGCGCGCAACCTGGTTACCCTCAGCGCGGTACCCGTCGCCGTCGTCGCCGGAGTCTGGAGAGTGTTGCTACAAATGACTTTCCTAAGAGTTCAGCCGAGCAACCTACTCCGGAAGATTGTATGTGTACTCTCACTGTAAACCATGTTCACATGCTCACCTGCTGTTTAGTCGCGATGGAGGTCCTTGAGCCCATGAGCGCTGAAGAGGTGGTTGCTCATGCAGAGAGCCAAGACGACTCGTACGAGGACCGAGTCGCGCAACTGCAGGACATGCTGGATTTTGATCTGCCCAAGCTTGCCCGCTGGTGCGACAAGGTATACGAGGCTTTGTCTTCCTTGACACGTCCTGAGCCTACAGCAGAAGAGCGTACGCGCCTCAGCACGGCAAGGAAATTCTTCAAGAGGGCGCGTCTCCCGGTCGCTCAAGACGATGTGGCTTACATCGATCTTACATCATCTGATCTGCCGTATCAAGACGACCCTGGGACTCATGCTACTGTTCAGAGGTCCACACGCGCAGCGAACTTGGTCTCTCTCTTACTCTCACTCACCGAATTGGAGGATTCCACTCAGAGTATCTCACCATTTCTACAGGATTTGGATGATAAATTCTGTCTCTTCCTAGATCCAGATTCACCAGATGAGTCGGAGGAGCATGAGCTTGCATTCCGTGTCAGATGCTGCCGGTTACTGGAATTGGTCAGAGAGGAACAAGAGACTGAACCATTTATTCTAGCTGTTACTCTATTTGACGAACCAACTGTTGTCACACCGAAAGCGGTTACACAACGACTGCGCCAAGGACCATTTAGTTTAGGTGTCAGTGTAGAGAAAGACGGTGGTTTTATAAGTGCTACAGAGTTCAAGACGGACATGAGTAAATTCCTCAAGCTCCCTTTATCAAGCAGAGCCGAACTAGAAAGCTATCTCGATGATCTTGATGTTTCTCCACTGGATGAGCTTCTTGAAATACTGCGAGAGTGGGCCCTGGACACTTATTCTCGTGTGATCAAGAAGATCGATGAGAGTGATCTACCGGAACATGATCAAGTTGAAGGAGAGGCCCATGATGGTGCTGAGCGCAAGGGGTCAGAAGACTTGTTTCTCAGTGAGGAGAATGAGTCAAACGAAGACTCAGACTCAGAATTGAGCAGTGAACACGAGGAGTATCACCAACTCAAAACGCTCACCAAGGAGTAAGGATTGATTGCATCGTCTTCTTGTTGGAGAACATACTAACAGCTCTCTAGGCCAAGTTTCATTCAAGACCCGGATGTGCTGGCTGCCGTGAGGCAGCGCGAAAGCGGCGACTCAAAACGGCCCAGAGCAGAGCTACCGCCGAGACAAAAGCCCGCAAGGGAAAAGTTGACGGAGTCACAAATTACAGATGCCATTCGCCAACTAGACGCAGCTGAGATATTAGGTGACTCGGGTGATGACGCTAACGGTGGCATTATACCTCAGGCCCCTGAAGCTGTACATTCTCGCTCTCGCGCTTCCTCCCAAGAGCTAGGAGCGACGGGGAAGCGCGCACATTCCCAGGAAGACGAGGATTATGTGGACGATAATGATGACTTCGAGGTCAACGAACAGGTGATCAACGAATCTAGGAGGAGGAACCAATACGAGCGCTCTAACATTTCGCGGCCGGTTCCAAAACGATCCCGATTCGCAGTGGACTTGAGCAAGAATGGAGGCCGACCACAGTCTCCAGAGAACACGCCGGCGGGTACCAACCTCACGGAGAGCGACCTTGCTACGCTCAGCCGGGCGGCACGCGCCAACAAACTCGCGAACAAGGGTAGGGGCCAACAACTGCGGGAAAGATGGAGTGACGTGGATACAGATCATCTGCTTGACCTCATCGCCGACCCGAACCTCAACTGTTCCTGGTCCGAAATGGAGAGGAAAGGGGGTTTTCAGACCTACCGAAACCAACAGGCTATTCGTGACAAGGCACGTAACTTGAAGAAAGGGTACCTATGCGCAGACGCAGTCCTGCCGACCGGGTTCGACCTTGTTTATCTTAGCAAGAAAGAAAGAAACGATGTCGTTGCATCAGGACGCAATCCCGATAGGATGGAGGATGACATCGATGAACGCGGGCGTGTGATTCATTACCGGTGGAGAGATGTATCACCCTGAGGTTTACTGCACTGGGTGTGAAGGGGTTCGGGGGATGAGACGACGAATTCGGCGTTTCGGTGTTTCGGTGTATATAGCCTGGGTTGGTATGTGGTTTAGCATGGGAAGGAGGCGGAGGTGATACGGGTTGATGATATCCAATACGAACAAGTTTTGTTTCTGAGCAACGTTCTAGTGGTGAGTATTTAACAATATGTTGCAACTGGGGTCACTCATATCATTGATCACATCAGAGCCTGCCTAGCATTACAAGACACCGTCTGCTCTTGGAGCTGATTAGGTATAGATCATAGTATTAAACGCCTCATCTTATGAATATCCTCTCATAAAATGGGAATGGCAGTTTCGGTTATATTGCTTTAATTGTTTTCTTTGATAAATAATGCGAATCTAGAGGGTTGAGTAGGTAGCAGCATCCTTGTAGGGAAGCTAGCTATGGTGATTTTGAGGATGGAGACCGGACCTTGCCGGACCCACTCAATTTTTTCCAATTGATCGGATCGTGTACCGGGGCTTCAGAAAAGCTTCAACCGACGATCGCCAATTCTTTACCGCCCTCGGGGACCGTCGCACACGGGTACAATTGCGAAATCCCGTAGGAGTTGAACGAGACGGATTCATTTCCCGACAAACGAACGGACGCCCACCCGTGACAGCAACACATCCGGAGCGAGGGAGGCATGAGCCTCCACCCTCTACTTAATATTCGACTCCCCCATCTTTGATCTTTGCCGACTCTCGCCCCTAGAAACACTACCATGGCCGACCTCGCGCGCATGGCACGGCCATGGCTGTTCGCACTGAGGCAACCCGCACGAATATCGACGTCAACGATAGCTCCGCGGTATCTCGGCCTCGGATATACTAGTCGAGCTATCAGCACGACAACGCCCTGCCACGCCTCTAAGCACCGGGAAAGGGCCTCACCAAAGAAGACTCAGCGGCAGCAGGAGAAGAGGATGCAGGCCGAAGCCATGACCTCGATTTTACTTCCTTGTAAGTCGTCGCCATTGCCACTTTTACAGCTGCCAGTTTCCATTCCAAACATTCAAGAAACCACGAAGAAGAATGAATGTCCTGTACAAATCCGTCCACAGCTCTTCCCACCACCCCTTCTCCCTCAACTCCAAAGACCCCAGAACTCAAAAGTACACAATCAGTTTAACTAACCACCCACCTCACTAGACACCATCGTAACCCCGCCCCTCCGGCGCTACCCCCTCGCGCCCACAAAACTAACCCAAATGCTCTGGCTCCTAGCCAAGAACCGCGCGACCACCCTCGGCTCCCTGCTCGGCGTCTACTTCTTATCAATGGGCGGGAAATGGCTCACATGGCCGCGCTTCCGCGCGCGCAAGCGCGCCTGCATACCGGCGGCCAAGGCCCTGCACGCGCAGATGTCCGAGGCCGTCGCGGCGGGCGACAAGGACACGCTGCGGCGCATCTGCGCGCCCGAGCTCTTCCAGACGCTGGCGGGCGCCGTCGACGTGCGGCCGGCCGGGACACGCACCGAGTGGGAGCTCGTGCGGTACGATCAGCGCCTGACGTACCCGCGCCTCGCCGACTTCCGCATCTCGTACCAGCCGCTTCCCGCGGGGGGGATGCGGCTGCTGAAGCAGGCCGTGGTTAGCATTGCTAGCGTGCAGCGCGTCACGCGGTATGATGCTGCCGGCGCCAAGGTCCCTGGCAGCGAGCGCGAGCGCACCATGACAGAGCATATTGTGCTGCAGGCTGAGGTCGAGGACAAGACGTTTGAGTCGGCGCCCTGGAAGATCTGGGGTACGTTGCCGGAGATGTCGTTCGAGACGATACGGGATGATCATGCTATGTACACCGAGTCTATGGGTATTACTACCCAGCGGAAAGGTAGGTAAGGGGTCCTGGTACTGGGGATGTGAAAGACTGCATGCCGTTTTGCTTGGGGGGCGGGAACAGCACATGGATGGAGTGAGGCGCGCATGGGAGCCGAGTGTAGAAGATCACCTGTTTGTACCATATTATTCTTGTACATCAACCATGTGGCTCACTCCTGTCTATACATCATGGTAAATCACGGAAGGGGAAAAAACGCCAAGTTGTGTATATATAAACTGTACTCTACACTGCCAAAAGAAAGACAAATCAAAAATTGATACATGACATATCTTGTCCGTGTAATAAGTATATTGTGCCCGAGGGTATGATACAGATATACATATCAACATGGCCAGAATAGAAACCGGTACCAACTTATTCAAAGTAATGCACATATTCTGGCATGGTCGTAATAAATGTGTAATCCTAGTGTGTTAAATTAGACTATCACTTCTATATGATCTCATGAAATTGAGAGTGGTAGAGCGCATAGACAAAGCTCTTTGACTCTAGAATTCGAATTGATCATCTATCGAGTAGTATGCGCTCAATATCAAGTGTCTAGCTCTTAATCTTCTCTTAGCTCTACATTAGCGAAGTCTTCCCCTTCTACCAATTCTTCGTCTCTCTATAGTCGACTATTCTAAAAACCTGCTACTCTGCGTCCCTACTCACCAAACGTTGTCCATTCAGTTTAAAGAACAGCTAACGATGGTTGAGCGAGCGAGATCAATGCTGCCAAGGGCCTTTTCAGAAGAATTTGCCCGTGGACTTAGCATTTATAATTTCGCTCTGAATGTCGGCCGGGTTAATGGCATCGTGCTCCTCTGACATTCTAGAAGGAATAGGACGATCCAAGGCATCAAACCGAGTGCCACGGATTCTAGATTGCACGTATTGGAAACCCAGTCGTCCCGCAAGCGCGATGAAGCCCCAGACGATACCGCCAACCGGCGCCGCCACAAAGGCACCGAACGCACCCCAGTCGCCGGTGTACAAGCCCTCCTCCAACAGGATGAGCTCACCTCCCTTCTGAGCGCTATCGTAGTAGATGGTACCAAATATGAAAACGGTGAGGATACCACCCAGTCCACCCACGACCACTTCGAAACCACGCCACCAGTAGAAACGGTCAGACAACCCGATTATGAGTACGGGAATTGTGGCCGCCGATAGTAGATCGGTTATAAGGTAGATTTGTAAGATGCCTGGGGCCTTGAGGGCTAGCACGACGACAGGGAAGATGATGAGCACGACGGCACCGCGGACGAACCAGATATTGAGCTTGTTTCGGAAAAGGTCGTTAGACGCTGTTGAAACCATAGCGGACTGCAGACTGTCGAAAGCTGCGGTGCTGAGAGCGACAGCCATGACCAGGACGATGCCTACAACCCAGTTGGGGAGCTGTTCGAGAAGCAGGAAGAAGGCGACTGAGCCGTCCTCCTGTGGTGGGTCGCCCGGCCATGCACCAGACCATGCAGCAATCAGCCCCGTTACGCCAACCAACGTCAGGACGATGGTGATGAAGACGGTGGCGATCGAGATGCCAATCCATAGATCCCTGTCCGTCCTGGAAGCGAATGCGCGGAGCCAGAAGTTGGCAAGGAAGAAATTGTTGGTGAGGATAGCTATGGGAAGAATATAGACGAGTTGCCAGCCAACAAGGCTCGCCTTCAGTAGCCCGGTACTCTCAACAAGCTCTGGCTTTATTTCCGTCTTGACACCAACGGTAATAGTGGCGATGATGATCAAGCCAACAATCATGGTGCCTTGGATATTGTCGGTAATAAACGATATTTTGAAGCCTCCGAGTGCTGCGGGATATTTGTTAGATCTGATCTCATCAATTGACTTGGAAACGTACAGGTATAAATGGTTGTAACAACAGCTTCTACGATAACGACAGGAAGCCCATTCAGCCCAGATAGCGCTGTCACTACCTGACCAATGGCAGATAGTTCCGAGACCATGTACAAGAAAAGCGTCACGAGTGTCAGAGCGCTCAGGTACAGCGCGGTGACGATTCCATACCGCTGGCGCGTCCATTCCGTAAGGACAAATCCTTCCGGGCACCTCCGGCGGATGATGGGCGTGAGGACGGCGAAAACAAGGAGAGGTGCAGCTGACGAGATGGCGTACACAATGACACCTTGAAGACCGGCGAGAGTAGCTAGCTGAGGGTATGAAAATAAGATGCCAGATCCCATAGCTGAAACATTGAGGGTTAAGGGTCAGCAAGAACACACGTTGGAGGGGTAAAGGGGGAGATCGAAGCGGCAGCACATTTCCCACGCAAGCATTAACTTGATCGAGTAATTACGGTACAATCTCAGCTTCATATCCGCAGAGCACTCATAAATCTCCTCCCAGGCCCCAGAGAAACTGGGCAGGTAGGTTGGATTCAGAGGGGACTGTTTCAATTCGGCGCCCGTAGTGAGCCACAGTCCATCAGCTCCTAAAGCAGCAACAACCTCGAAGATCGAAGTCTGCTTACTTCGGGAACAGAGGACCTCTTGAACTTGGGTGCAAACCTACAGTCTTGCGTGTAATTTGTTACTCTTATCTCAAGTTACCGTGGCCAGCCCGACGGGGTTGGCTGGTTAAGTGACTGGTTTGGTGACACCACACCTATTCGTGTCGCCCAATTTGACCGGTGCCGATCATTTGTGTGCCACCGCTCTGGATTGATCTCTTGGAGAACGTAAAGGCGCATTTGCCGGAGCGGCACATCTTCACTCACCAGCGGCGATGAAATTGAGGGCCAGAGGCACCGCTGCTGCAAAGTTAGCGCATACTTTAAGGGATGAATCGAACATTAGGAGCAGACAGCTCTGAAAGAAGTAGTCTCTGACCCTTTTGCGATCTGTTTCCATTCAGGAAATCGGCTTTGGACTGGTTTCTCATCCTCAAGGCGAGGGCTACTCCGACAAGTCTGCAGAAACAAACATGGTTAGTTAAGTCCTTCCTAAAGGAATGAGGAGGCTCAGGGCAGGATGGGCGGGACAGCTCCAAACTCAAGAGTCGTGAGCAGATTCGATGCTACTGCCTTATCCGTTCTCCAACATACAGAAAGACGCCATAAGTCACGTATATGATAGCGTTTGACGCCGCAAAAGATGGTTGACCCATGATGAACGAGGCGAAATCATCAATCTAAGCGCTCAGAATGCGATTCAAAATCGGTCTAAATATCAAAGTGACGAAATGGGCGCAGGACGCTTTAAATAGAAAATGCGAAAACAAAATTTTCCACCCTAGGATCGCGAGTTCATGAAGCAACTTTAGCGACGATGACTGGTCTATGTGGAACTGCCTCTGGCTAGTCCACAGCGGCGGGATTCCTCTTACTATGTAGTATCGCACCTTACCAGATACCCATCGCGCTAGTCGCTGGCGTGGGGGACTAGGTATCCATCTAGTGTACTAAGTATCCATGTGGTACAGTACATAAATAAAGCTACACACTGTGATTAGCTACAATAAGTATTTTTAAAGCACAGTACTCTAGCAATACGGTACTGTAAGTACGAACTGATAACGATAACTGCGCGGTAGTGGGTAGTGGAACGCGTTGTAGTCGGGATTGTACGCCGAAGCTCATCGTTCCTAGAGTAAGATCTCTATACACTTCAGTCTGCAATTTGTTCCTCGTTATCAATCGCTACTGTGCATTATTGCACAGTCTTCTCTGTTCCTATAGGTATTTTCATTCACTTTTGTGCGCCCCTTTTCTATCTAATTACCTGCTCTCGCCTAAATGCCCCTATTTATCTCCCAGCATGTTCCTCCTCAGAATAGATTAGCCTACAACCTCGAATCCCATCAGTGGCTGTTAAGAATCCAGATCAAAAGCTGCTGTATACCTGTTACATCTACCACCATTATCGATTCCTATACTACAATATTAACCACATTTCTTATTCTCAACGTACATACTATGACCTCTCAAGCACCATGATCATTATTTTGGCCACCATGATCCTTATTCCATGAATCAAAAAGACGTCGCAACTGAAATGTCCACAGATCTGCATAACCACGTCAGAGCATAACAATAGAGGAATGCAAAATATACGTTATCAGCACAGAACATGAGGCGATATTGCGGATTGGTATCAACTCCAACTTTTTATTTGGCCTTATCTGCAAAAGCTATGGACTGTAGCCTGGACGATCGGGGTACAACACGGCGAAGGACTATGGTTAACCAGCAGTCACGCCAGATCCACCGCAGCTATCCTATGCGTTTGCCCTCAGACCGCCCAAAGTCAATATGAACCATTCTGGACATAACATCATCAAAGGCACGCCGGCCTGTCTGGTCAAATTGTATACACGACTGATCAGCTCAACGAAATGTCACACAACACTTATTTCAGGTAAGAGAATACTCGGTATCCGCCTCGTTTTGTCCGCCTCGTTTTACTAGCTGTAGGAAGGCAAGGGAGGAAAGCAAAGTCATACTAGACCAGGTGCAGTGCCGCGCACGGCCATTGAGAATCAGTTACTTCATTTCGCCAGTGTTCTCTCCAGTATCCTCGTCGGCTTGCTCGCCGCTCTCCAAGTTGTGGTGCTGCGCAGCCAGGTCAACATTGCGGGTGGGCGTCTGGCCGGCATTGACTGCACTGTCAGATCGCGTCGGTGCCCCCGTCGATGTACGATATTGATGACCGTATCCCGCATAGTACTGATAACCATTGTTCTGGTCTTGAAGATATGGGGTCGGCCAGAATGGATTAGGAGACTGGCTTTGGTAATAGGCCCCTCCACCACCTCCATGGTACGGGGTGTGCGTTCCTCCAGCGAGTTGGGGCGTGGCAGGTTGATAGTTGCCCTGACCATACTGGTTTCGATTTTGGTCACCAGGTGAGAGGGCATAGTTTGGGCTCATATATTGACTCGGGTGATATGCCTGGCTTGGGCTGACATACTGGGCCTGGCTGTATCCGTCGGGGCTGGCAAAGGTACTGGGCTGGTAGCCGTGACTGGGACTAGTGAATGTTCGATTCTGCTGGTAGGCTGTTGGCGTCGCAAAGGATCCCCGCTGAGAAAAAGCAACAGGCTGGTAATCAGTATTGGGAGACATGGATGCTGCTTGGTTGACATCAATGCGGCTACCTGACGCAATAGCATCGGGGCCAATTGCAATGGAACGAGCAGGTGTGGCAGGACCAGTGTCGTTACTTCCATTGCGTTCGTTGGACAAGGTAGAAATGATAGCCTCGCCACGGTTAGTAGAGAAAGGCTCAGCGCCCCGGAACTGGCCAGCTTGGTCTGCACATTTCTTTTTTTCCACTCGAATGCGATTATTGACCAAAACCGTTCCTCTCTAAGTTAGATGTTAGCTTCTATGACCGTTTTAGCAAGTGCGAGCCTGGGCTTACTAGGTGGTCAACCGCCAAAAGAGCCTCATCGGGACGCGCATACTCTACAAATGCGAACACAGTAGGGCGTCCACCTTCTAGTTATACAGAGGGTTAGCGATAGGTTCCGACGAGTGAGAGGTTCAAACCCACCATTTCGAGGTTCTTTGCGAATGACCTGGACTCTTTCGACTATGCCTGCTTTTGCAGCCGCGTGGCGAAGGACTTCCTCGATATTCTCGACATTATGGGGCAAATTTCCGACATAGATTGATCGACGATCGACTTCGTATCGTGCAAGGTAATTTGAATAGTGAGTGCTTTGAGCGGGGTTCGCCTTCTTGAGGTCGTATGCTACAACGCCATACTCTTCATGATATCGGTATGCCTAATATCGTGTTAACTGTAAGTTGGGGGAGGGTTTTCTACATGAACGGCATACCGAGATGATGTCGCGGCCTGGATCAAAATGGGTGTATTCAACAAATACTGCGCCCGGCAGTTTCATAGTATTCACAGCTTCTTGTTGAAGCGGTTCTAGTTTCCGAATCTCTCCAAATTGCAAAAGATGACTGCGAGCTTCAACAACGTTCACCTGATGACCTTCACGATTAAACATCACATAAGAACCTAATATCAAATTAGCAAAATTACCCATAGCTTCGTGCCTAGAAAGTTTGGATCATACGATTAGCTTTCACCATCTCAGTTCGGCATGGTCGTCCCTCGACGAGCAATCCTTTGCCATCGACCTGCGCTTTTTGGGCATGCTTAGAATCCTTTTCCCGATTAGTCGAAAGCCAAAGAGCATATGAAGAGTTACATACCGTATATTGGCAGAATGCGAAAGGCATATTCTTAGGGTCACGACGAATCTTAACAAAGACCGGGCCAAATGCCGAAAAGGCCTTAGTTACAGCCACTTCCAGCACTGTATCAGACTTCGACTCGGGCAAACTACTCATCAATAATTAGTAAAAGTTGATTGTTCCTTAAATCACGGATACACACTTTGCAACGAAAATGCAAGCCTCAGCAGGATAGTAGGTCTGAGCATCTACACCTTGAACTAAGTGTCGTCGTTCTGCAGGTGATGGCTGGGTGTGAATCGGAACAACGGGGTGAGATTCCGAGACCGGCTGCTGATTGATGATAGGAGCTGGTCCTGCACGTAAATGCTGGGCCATTGATGCGCTGGTACTGAAGACCTCCTCGTCACCATGGGGTGGCTTTCCGATCTGGAAATTCTGCTGTCGAATCCCGTCGCAGATGTTCTCGACAACATCATTGGAATCTGAGGCTGTGTCGGCTAACTTAACATTGCTCGAACTACCCATTTCGCTGCTATTGTCGAATTAGCCGCATGATACGATAAGGAGGATGTGTATTCAGAGCATACATCGATCGCTGATGAGTATTGTCGCTGACAGACAAGTCGCTCAAGCCGGAATTCAGGGGAGCACCTCCTATTCCAGTAAATCAGCATGTACTGTAGCACCGAAGTTCTGATACTTACCACCTGAAGATTCGGATGACAATGAAGCCGAGCGAGTACGACGGCTGGGTTGACCACGTACAGCAGGGCCACCCTTGGGATTGAGGCTTGCCATCTCGAGATGTAAACCAAAGACCTGAAGGCTTAGTCAATACCACCTCCAACTGGCCCAAGGGTTCAACTCGGTAATGATTTGGTAACCTTGAGAGCACATTTCAAGCCAAGTGTAAAAGAAAGCAACTTCGGAATTCAAGGTGTGCCAAGTGCGAGATTTACGGTTCCCTTAGGCAACCCTAGATCGCACAAAGCAGGAGTAATGAGTACAGAAGAGCAATACTTACTTGGCTGTGCTGTTGCAACTTGTTTGAAATGCTTATTTAGAGTCTGGTCAGAAATGGTCAGCTTTTATAGCGAGCGCTGTCCGCATGAAATCGTCTAGAAGGGAAACAGAAGGTGAAAAGAAGAATCGAACAATATGACTTTAGAAGTCGCACGGTTCTTTGCCTGCCACTGGCATCCGGGTACGAGGGTATATATGTGCGCTGAGAATCATGGATTGGGCAAATATGGGAATCGTAGTCTCCCGAACAGAGAACTGAAGGGATTATTGAAGAGAAGGAGAATCGAGGGATGGCGATATGACTGAGACGCAGCTGGAAGGCAAGGAGGGTTGAGGATTTGGTCGGAGATAAAGGTAATAAGTTGGGATTGTGTTGAGAACCAGGGGTTGATCAGCAAGTGATGATGGTAGTACGAGTCGTGATGCTATCGATGTATCGAGATGTCGACCGCGATGACGAGTGCTAGAAACAGAGACTGAGGATCTGGGCGGAAGAAATAAACGCTGAACCTGGAGAAAATGACACAAACACAAGTCTTGAAAATAAATTGTAGTCGTAGTTCAGAAGGGAGGGCAACAACAAATAGACGGAGGAGAGGGGCCAATAGCAGGTTTACAGCGCGCGCAAAACGCTAGTTGAGTGCGAGAAGGGGAAAAAAGACAGAGATTTCTGCAAAACATACAACTTGCTCAATCGTAGAATGCGACGCGCCTAATTGGAGAGAGGCCGCAATAGCTAGCTGTTAACGTCGTATGAAACAGGGTAAATGGCTAAGTGAGGGAATTGAGGTAGTTGGAAAGA
The DNA here is from genome assembly GCA_022385695.1 of Xylaria arbuscula. Lineage (NCBI taxonomy): Eukaryota > Fungi > Ascomycota > Sordariomycetes > Xylariales > Xylariaceae > Xylaria > Xylaria arbuscula. Next base: position 618,768 of record MU279353.1, on the reverse strand, counting down.
AAGACTCCTGTAAAGATGGCGAAAGCGAGGAGTGATTCCGGACTGGAGTGAGAATACGACAGCCCGAGAAGATTCCAAGTTGTGTGCTGACTCCAGGCGTGATCACTAGCTAGTTTGAGGACTCTAGCCGGCGCCGACTGATCACGAACACGCTCGAGAACGGGAAAGAGTGATCAAAAAGAGGGTAGGAAAGAAGGTCTCACCAAGAATGGCGATTTGAAAATTTCTAAGGATCGTGGCGCGATTGCAGGTCCAACTGCAGATCCGACTTGCTGACGATAAGCGCGTCAGTGCAAAGTGAGGGTGAAGGTGGATGGTGACAACGAGAGAGAAAGAGAGGGAAAGGGAGGATGGTGTAGATCTTGACGGGGCGGCACGAGGAGGAATACAAGGTAGGCGGGTTGAAATTGTCTGTGGGTTGATTGTTAATAGCTGAGCTTGTAGCTCGTGGGCGGGCTAGTAGGAAATAGGTACATACTAGAGTAGAGAGAAGGAGGGGGGTGGTGGTGGCTGCCGTGTAAATGTGCTGCAAGAAGGAGAAGGTAGGTGCAGGGTGCAGATGTGTAGCTTCCTCACCACCCAACTTCTACTGCCTGCCGAGGTGCTGCAAACGCGTCTTCTAGGCAAACAAGTTGCAGGGCTATGAATAATACACCAGAAATCACTTACCAGAGAGAGATTTGGTTGGAGCGAGTTCGTGGAGAGGAATGGGAAGGTAATAAGATGGAGGAGTAATAATGGGAGTGCTGGAGCAGCTGAGTAGCGAAAGCCGATATGAAAATATGTAGCAGTGAGGTAGTTCTGTCAGAAGCAATACGTACTGGTAGAATGTGTTGTGACGAGGGAGTGAATGACGTGAGGTCACATAAATGACTTGACTAGATTTGAAGTTGGAGGGTCGTCAATACACTTGAAGACAGCACAGCAACCCATCACTAAGCCGTCTAACGTAGCTGAATGAATAAACAGAGGCATTAAACATCGTGGCCAAGCAGCTCAAATCTATATTACCCATATCAAGCTCATCCCCTACGCACACAAAACAACGTTATTACTGTCAAGAGTACAGAGCTGCAGCATCTATAAGAAGTGCCCAATACCTTAGCTCTTCAAAATAGGCTCGTCGGCAAACCACGGCGCCTGGTAGCTCAAGCCTTACCACACTCACTGATTTATATATTCTACTAATATATAATCACTTGCAATATCTTTTTAAAAGTAAGCAGATGAAGGAGTACAGGTGAGGTAAATCTGATTGATTGCAATGTACACCAGATGTAATAAATAGACAGTGTTGCTACCTGAGACAGTACTTTTCACTAAGGCAAACAAATATTATAGCTTGTGCTATGATTCCCTAAGTAGCTAAGTCTTGGTCCATTGTTCATTGTTGTTGCCCATAACATATAACTAAGGTGTACGTGACCATTTATGAGTTCTGCTCATCTGATGACCATGTAGCCCCTGTCTTGGAGCTCAAGGCATATATACTAAGAATTGTAGAGAATGAAGAAACAACTCGAAGACACGAGGGGTGGGGGTAGCTAGCTCTATACTCCTTGGGAGATCTGTGGTTGAAAACGGGTGAAGTATTTTTGAATTGTAACTTCCTGGCTACAGGAACAAAGCTAGGAGATGTGTTATCACAAGTACGCTCCATAGCCATATCTGAACGAAAGCTACAGAAAGCATCACATTGATTACACTTCATATAAAGAGATTGATAGTGATTAAGGGAAGTTGTTTGAAAAATTGTTTGTTAGTAATCAATGAGATTGCTGTTGAGCAGATCGTTTTCCTAGGCAGTTACACTTTGACAGAAGCATCAGGAATTCAAGAGTTGCATACTTTGGCTAAGTATATCATAAATAAAGAGCAGGCATTAATAGTGAATATAATTATGTGAAAGGGAAGTATTCAATGCTTCTCGCTAGTTCAGAGTGCCATTAGTGTGAACATTTAAAATCCAAATGCCAAGACCACATGTTTCAATCTCTTTTCTTTCAGTTTTATATCGACGCTCTCATATTTCAGTCACACGGCATCGGTGTCGTAATGATAATGGGGACAAGTAAGATGAAGACAATTGAACGATCTAGATGCAACCATACCTTTCAGTGTTCCAATTTTTTGTCTTTGCCGCCAGTAACCTTGATGTCGGCGTCTTCAGTTCTCAGTACTAGTCTCTTTTCCTCGCCGCAGTTGAGGATATCGCCTTGAATTTAGATTTTGAAATTACCTCATTATTATGTGTATTTTCTTTTTTGCCTCTGATCTAAGCTTACGTTGATAATAAGAACAATTAGTATCCAGCTGAGTCCTAATGTATTTAGAAAAAGTAATTTCACGATGTCATTGAAACCTACCTAAGTGTTAACGCATCATCGGCAAAACAGCAATATCATGTAGACAAAGATCGACAATCATGTTCAATCGTAGATGAAGTGTTTTATTGACTCTTGCCACGGCGTTTAAGTCGTCTTCCTATTAGATAATCAAATAATCTCTCAAACCTGAGCATGGGGTTCACCGCATTTCTCCCTGTGAGGTTCTTCTCTTTCTGTAATCGCATCACCACTTACAAGCCCCGCCCCGACGCGGTCTCTATTTTCCTGCTTCTCTTTCTGTAATTCTGGCGTATCTTTCCGGAATTTTACTTCCTGATTCATAGTATCAGCTCAGTATTCCACGTTGCTACCTACGTATAGATCATCACGTACCTTGATAAGAAAACTGAGTAAAAGCACGCCACCACAGATGGCCGCAAATGCAATAAAAACTACCCTCAAGCCATGTGAATACGCGTCCCTGACGGAGTCCTGCACGTCCGGCGGTAGTGAGTCGAGGTACTGTGTGGCCGACGACATAAGACTTTCCTGCTCAGCAGGCGATAGGGATCCGATTTTCTCTAGTCGGCTGGAGACTTCCGGCTGGTAGATCGCATTGGCGACTGATTCTCGTGTTAGTAGAGGGCCATGGATTGTGAATGGGATTCACTTACTAGCCAGTCCAAAACTCGCTCCCAGTGTACGGAAGTAGTTTCTCCCACCTGTGACGACCGCCCTGTCCTCGTTTTTTGTTGTCGCGAGGGCGGCGACGAGTGCTGATGATGCGATTAGTCTGGCGGCCAGATCTTATAGCCAATGGCGATGTACTTACTATTTTGAAGATTGAAACCAATGCCGATCGCACTCAGCTCCAAAAACCCAATGACCTCACCCAGCGGAGTACTAGGCGTCCATAAAACTTGCAACGCCAACCCCAATGTCCAAACTGTAGCTCCCGACATCTAGCATGTGTTAAAATCTGGGGTGTAACTATATAGCAGAAAGCTAAGGTATCAACTTACCAAGACAAGTTTGTACCGATTGGTTTTAGACACAAAGAAGCCGGCCGCTACTCCCCAAAACGACTGGGGGAATGTCCATGCAAGCACAAGAGCGCCGGAGACAAGGGCTGAGCGACCCTTGACATACTGTATATAGATAGGGATATAGTAGATATTCTGTGAAGTCGCATGTCAGCCCAAGGGTTTACCCCTTTCTCTTCATCCACTTAGTAGACTTACGCCGTAATAGATTATTCCAATTAGAAACGATTGCAACATGATAATACTAGGCGTCCATATTCTAAAGAGACGGACTATTGAAGTTTATAATCAGTAAAGACCCAGAAGATCAGACCACCTAGATTCGACTCACTTGGTAAAATAGGTAGCTTCGCAATCTTGGCCTCTGCAAACAAAAATGCTATCAGACACACTACACCTAGAACTAGGAGTGCTATGACCGTCGCACTAGACCAGGGAAACGTCGAACCACCACCGGAGATGGGCACGAGAAGGAAGATAGTTGCGGCCGAGGAGAGCAGGGCGCCGGTGTAGTCAATCATCTTCAACTTGGCGATCATGGACCCCTGAGTCGGCTTCAGAGGAATGATGAAATGAACGAGCACGATGACGACGGCCCCTGCGATGGCGATGACGCGGAAGAGCCACCGCCAGTCACCACCACTCCTCGAGGCAAAGCCACCTCCCACGAAGGGGCCAACGGCGTTGCCGATTGATGCCGCGCTCGAGATGAAGCCTTGGTATTTGCCTCGTTCTTTCAGGGGGACGATATCTGATACCTGATGTAATTTTAGTACGATTTGCAGGATTTGAAGATAATGAGTGCGATTTAGTTCTCACGATGACCATAGCAATGTTGGTAACGCCTCCGCCCCCAACTCCAGCAATTGCGCGGAAGGCATACAGTTGGATTGGTGTCTGTGCGAAGGAGCAAAGCAAGTCGCCGAGAACGAGTAGGAGAAGGGCGGCTTGCAGCGTATACTTGCGCCCGAAGATGTCCGAAAGCCGACCGTATACAAGTTGAAACGAGCAGCTGCGGGATGTTGTTAGCGGGCTTTTCAATCTCTCGCTTCATCTTCTAACTCGACAGAAATTGAAATTGAAAGGAGCACACTTACTTGCCGACGAAAAACGCTGTTCCGACCCATGATATTGTCTTGGAAGCGTTCAGGTCACTTGAAATCACTGGAGATGCCGTCGACACAGCCGTCTGGTCCATAAAAGCCACGACAAGCGCGAGACCTGTATCCAAGTTAACATTGAAATGTCACTATTCAATGGGGCTAAACCCGGAGAGTATGAAAGGTGGTAATTGGCACGCTCACCTATACCAAAATAAATGATCAAGATCTTTTTCAAGGGCATGCGACTTGACTGGTCTTCAAATTTGAGCTCTTCGTTGGCGGGCTCTTGAATCTCATCCTGGGATGTCTCGTCGTTCCCTGATTGCGTTCCGGGAATAACTGCATTGTCTGTGCCCGGCTTCGGAGCTGCACCCAAGGATGGGTTTGACCGCATGATGACCTTTTTTTCGATTTATTTTCCTCGCAATAGTTGTTACGCCGCTCTAATTCGTAATCTCCGGGCAATAGCATTGGTCTTTAATCGCACACAAACCAACACGTCGATCTCTATTGTTGTGCGTCGCGCGCAATGAGGTTGAAAAGCGGTCACAATAAAAAAAGGTAAGATGGCAGCGCCAGCGTAGTCGGCTAAACTCCGTGGGTTGAGTGAACATCGTTTACATGATTTTAAATGCTAAGACTCTATGGGGAAAGTCATCCGAAAAGTCCGATTTTTCGGAGCTTCTCCGGCGCCCGACTTTGTGAGACTGGAGATCTTTCAACTGATCCACCCGTCCAATCGGCATATTGCGGTGCCTGGTCGGCACTCTGTCACTCTTAATCATATCTTCAGCCAACTACAATGGAATACGTAAGTATCGCCGTGACAGACCATAAAGCGGCGAGGTCTATTAACGACAGCGTGTCTGGCAAGTCAGACAAGTCAAAGAAACACCCTTTGACTAGTTTGACTGCCTTGAACACCCATTTCTGGTGTTTTGGACTGACTTGACAGACTTTCGTACTTGAATTGGCCCAATTACTTGACCAATTAAGTCAAGTAATCTTAACGCTTCTTTTCGGTCGGTCGGTTAAAGCTAAGTTGATCAATATAAGCTACTTCGGTCGGTTACGGTCGCAGTTGTAGTAAGTTAATTCGTTAAGCTAAGTAAGGTTATTACGGTAGGTTAATTTTTAAATAAATCGTTTTTTTATTAATTTATAAGAAATTTAAATGAATTTATTAAAGGTTTTATTTTAATATTATTTTAGTTTTTTGCTAGACCTATAAAATGAGAAATAAGGAAATCTACAAAATTAAAAAAAAAATATATATATACTACTAGTTCATGTCACTCTTAAAATCCCGCGTAACAAGCGCACAGTATTCACCGAGGATCTGTGTTCACGATGCAAAATATTATCATCAATACGCTTATATTCAAAACTTATTAAGGCAAGTGAATTTGACCGAGTAGTCACATCACATGTACTGCATGCTACCGAAAGTCTTACCCAGTCAATCTAATAGGAAAGCACCCCTAGATCTAAGGGGGGAACTGTCACAGCGGCCAGCCCGTATGGCGTTGAGCCAATAACCCAAAAGGTCAGCAATACTCCAAACTGGAGTATCCGGGCTTTCGTATGTATATATGCCTCCGAGTGGCCTTTGGTCTAGCCGCTCCAAGCCAGCATATGACTGGGACTCTCAATATTTCATTATATTTCTCTAGAAGACATAACTCTTCACTTTCCACTTATTCTGCTTAAAACTCAGTTGCTATCAAGGCCTTGCTTTGGAGTTGAGGAATGATGATATGTTTAAAACAATGTTAAATTCCCTAGTATCGATGTACATATCACAAGATAAGAAGGACCTTATATCTGCAATAGTAGCATCGTGCCTCGTTCAGTCTCTGACGTCGCAGATTAAGTTGTTACCTTGTTGCACTCATTTGTATCGCCTAGTCCACAGGCTACCCATTTACATATCATACCAGTATCCGCTCATCTAACGGGTCCTCGGTCTATCGATTCGGATTGTCTCTAGTTAGACTGTGTAGCTTTTGCATGATTAAGTGAACCGGACTTGCTATAAGTAGGGCACGACGATCTAAACCTCCCGAGTCTGCATCCTAATGTCGAGTGTACTTGAAAAAGACTCCTTTCGACAGATAAAAGGAAATAGTTGAATGTGATGTTGTCTCTAACACAGACTACGCAGCCAAACCAAGCTCCCAGATAAAGATATCGGCCGCCTTCTCACCCACGGCTATAGCTGTGTTATTAGTGTTGACAGCAACATTGAGCGGTGGAATGCTTAGGTCAGCAACTTTCAAACCTTTGACGCCGTAAACACTCAAGTTTGCATCTACCACGCCCATCACCTCTCGTGGGGCCATCTTGCATGTTCCCAGTGAGTGCCACGTGGTGTTGACGTTCTCCCGAAGCCACTGCTCGAGGACGGCGTCATCCTCGGGTGTATATTCGATATCTTTGATATCTGTGCCTAGTGGTCCGTCAAGCTCAACACAGGCAGCCTTCGAGTTGGCGTCAAAAGGCGGATGCCCAAGTGCAAGTTCGCCGCGATATACATCCATGCGGCGCACAATCTCGCGTTGTTTTTTGTAGGCCCACGCACACTTCTTGATGTCGACTTGGTCGCTATCAGAAAAGAAACCAGTCTTGAAATCGAGGTCATCCAGGCCTGAACCACTAATGTGGATATGGCCCCGGGAGTAAGGATACACCGTGAAGGCGGACACCGCGAAGTACTGCCCTGGAGAAATCGTCCCATGGTCACCAGGGAAACTTCAAACCGTTAGAAAATTTGTTCATAGTTAAAGACGCGGCGATTACGATGAACTTACGTGCTGATGAGTGACATTAAAGCCATTGGCTTATTTGGGTTGATGCGAAAATCGTGATTCCACTTTTCAAGCAGCTGAGGTCCAAAACCAACTACATCAGCTTCAGAAGGCCGGAGTTTGCAAGTAATATCCATTGCATTCCAGCCCAAAACTGGGTTTTGGGTTCTGATTATTTCAGTTGGATCTACTCGACCGGCTACCAGCCCATCTACAGTCTCTTCCGGCAGGAGACTTGACCGGTAAGGATAGACAACAAGTTGATGATCTGAGTAATTTTCTCCCACGCCTGGGACGTCAGCCACAACATCGATGCCGGCACGTCCAAGAATCTGTTCATTACCGACGCCGGACCGCTCCAGAACCGAGGGTGTCCCCAATGCACCGCAGGGAACAATAACTTGTCTTGCTCGAATGCTCTGGATACCATCAGGTCCGACATTGGCACTGGGCTGAAATTCGATACCGACAGCCCTCTTATCATCATCAAAAAGGACGCGTATGACACGAGACTCTACGAGTACATGAAGGTTAGGATAATTTCCATTCTGAAGACGAGGGTGCAAATAGGTGTGCGCCGTGTCTTGTCGCTTGCCGCATCCAAGTCTTGGATATCTTTAATTTCTGGCCAGCCCAGCGATTGCGCAGCCACGATGAAGGCATCCTCGCTCCTAGGCGCGGAGTAAGTCCCTCTTGAGATGTGGACAGGGCCACTGTCGCCATGGCGGCCTACGGTACCCTCTCCGTGGTACGTTTCAAGCTAAGCAATTTCAGTATATGATATAAGGATAGACGCTATAAAATCCCAAAGGAAGTACATACTTTCTTAAGGTATGGCAGCATCTCATCGGCAGACCAACCAGGCGTTTGCCAGGAGCTGAAATCAGAGCGTTGAGCTCGTGAATAAGTTAGCATGTTGATAGATGACCCCCCTCCAAGGATTTCTCCTGAAGGCACGACAAGCTCCCGATTGGCTAGCTGCTGTTCCGGGACTCCTTTGTAGAACATAGTTGTCTTGCTGGTAGGTAGTAAGTGCAGGAACAAAAACAGTGGGTTCACAATGGTGGGATTGTTAAAGTTATCACTGCCGCCTTCAATGATCAAAATTGAGAGGCATGGATCCGCATCTGCCAGCCTTGATGCAACCACGCATGCCGCTGTCCCGCCTATCAAAAAGTGTTAATAACTTGACAATTCTGGATGTTCGCTGGGAGGTTGACGGCTTGTCGGTTCAAGAGGGGCTCACCTCCTGCAATTACGACGTCCACTTCGTCGATGTGACTTGGAAGCTGGGTGTATAAGCCCATGGCTGGTAATAGCTAAGAATACGAGATAATGTGTGGGTATGGGTAATGGGTCGCGGGGTTGGAGCTAAAGTCGGAGTAGAGAACCGTGGACCAGCATGATGGAAGCAGTGAAAGCAATGAGGCTTAGATACTAAATGTTTCCACATACAGATAGGTAGGTACCTACCTTTGTACGCAAATCGCTAAGTCTGCACCGGGCCGGATAAAGGAGGGGAGAGAAGCTACGCCACAAAGCGGCCAGATCTATTAACAGATTTGTCATACCGTTAGTAACTTTCACGAAGCATGAGGTTGAACGTAGGAAAATCTACACTTAGTGTTGCTGCGACAATGTCGCCAATGTCGCTGTATCTCTATAATCCACTCTGCCAAAAGCCTTACTATAGGGGTTACATGAATTTTTGTCGCCGCACGAAGAAGACTAAACTTCTTCATGATCTAGGCTGTAAGTTGTAACTATACACATAAAAGTCCTTCAAGGATCGTGACACATTGTACACAGCAATGCCTAATTGATAACTTGATTGGCGCCACCACAGTCCTAAGATCTAGATAGATATCGAGATTCAAATCCTATCATCAAAATTACTTCCATCCCCGACGTTCTATATATACTCCAGAGTTCGACTTCAATTGCCTCATTAAAGATATTAGTTATTCTAGCGTTAGTCTCACATCTAGAGAGCCTTTTGAGTACCATACGCAATGATCGCTAAAATAAAGGAGAAGGCCAGCGCCTTCAAGTACACCTTCATATCACGGGAGGAAATAATCCGCTGTCTCAAGGCGCCTCTACTTCTTATCAACGGGGAGAACGTAAATAAGTGCAGAGTAAATTTTTTCAAGCGTTTAGGCGGCAACTTGATCAATTACATATAGAAACCACTAACAGCCTATTGGAACCAATGGACGTTTCATTATGCCCGATGTTTGTTTTGAGGGTTAAGGAGGGATCTAGTTCAGGTCTATTCAAACCTAGGAACTATTTTCCGCCATTTATTATCATTTTGTGCTGTGAGCCTTTTGTAAGTGTTGTTGATATGTGACCAGCTAAACGTTGACTCTGTGTTCAGCATTTCGCGGCTCTACCATCCAGTCAAGAAAAGCAGGACAATAGCCTACATGCACTTCGAAGAAGATATTATACGATTTGTCGAGAACAGGCACTTCATAGCGAAGGGTTTTTTATTACAAAAAAAGGGGATCGGATTTATGAGCGCTAAACCCAGTAAGAGTTCCCCTTCGAGCTCCCTCGCCCTTTAAACCAAATAATGAAACTTCGTAAAACAATAGTATACTGTGCTGCTAAGCTATCTGTTTATTTTTTTTCAGTCATAGACACGCTGGGGAAAGTCAAATTTGCAAGGGTAAACAGCTCGTTCCGAACAGCTCCCTCATCGGGGCACTCATCCGGTGGTAGGTATATAGAGCTCACCTCGCGGGGATGAGTTTTACCTTGGTTTAAGCCATTCAAGTACGGAATTAGTTTTAACACTGGGTTTAGACTGCTCATTCGTCGCAAAAAGCGCAAGAACATCATTATTCCCATATGCGGCAGCAACGTCGAGAGGGGTCTGTTTGTTCTCGTCTTCCATCATAGGGTCAAGTCCCATCTGTACGAGTTCCTGAAACCTAACGGCTTCCCCCCTCGCTGCTACATGTAACAATCCGCGACCAGCGTTATCCCGAGTCCCGAAATCCGCCCCGGATGCTTTCCAAAAGACATTCTTTTCGTGAGCATACCGAGGCTCATCGGGATGTTCATCGTCGGAACCTTCATCGTCGGAACCTTCATCGTCGGAATATTCATCGTCGGAATCTTCATCGTCGGAATCCTCATCGTCGGAATCTTCATCGTCGGGAATCTTACAATGCAAGAACATTGAGCAGAATAATGGCGTCTCCCCGCGGACATTCCGCCCATTGATGGCGCAGCCGCGATGAAGCAGATCTGTGAAAAGTTCACGAATTTCGTCGGTGGGTAAGCAGGAGGAGACGATATGCAGACTAGTGTTCCCCTCGCCGTCGGTGAGAAGCGGATCGGCGCCTGCCTGCAGTAACATTGTCACGACATCCGTATTCTCTTGTGTCAAAGCGACGAGCTGAAGTGCGAGATGGAGGGGGGCCCTTCCAAACTTGTCTTTTTGGTTTATGAGCGTTGGGTACGTAGAGACCATGTACGATAATGTATCATGAAAATCAGGCTGGCAATCCGAATACGCGACTCTTTGAAAAATCTGATGCAAGGCGTTCCGGCCTTGGTTGTCAATCGCTAGCGGGTCCGCACCCTTTGATAGAAGGTATCTCAGGATAGACGACTTTTCAACGCCGGGACGTGGGATTTCTATCAAGGTGTCTGGACCGCACCTGCTGCTGCATGCTGAAAGGAGCAGTGTTTCCCCCTGCGGATCGCGTCGGTCGACGTCAAGATCGGCCAACTTGAGAAACGGTTCCACTGGAGCGCTTTCCTGGATGAGATCATGCAATATACTAGATTTCACGTATCTTTCTGATACATGTGGCTTACAATGAGGTGAAGTCGGAAAATACGAAACGGAGATTAGCGGGTGATCCCCGTCGTCCTCAAGGCTCTGGTGGAATCTGTCGGGTTGTGAAAACGTAGCAAAAGGGTCCGCCCCGTGTGCTAGTAGCGTCTCAACAATCCTCCCTCGGACAATTTTTAAGGCAGCTTGGTCCTTTATGCCTAGATAGTACCTTGCTCCGATTTTACCTGTCCTTGCAGCAAGATCTACTGCATGGAACTGTCGCTTGTGTCCGGGAGAAGAGAGACTTCTGTCGGGAAGGGGGATGTTCGGGTCTACTCCAGCTGATAGAAGCACCTCAAGGACTTCAAGATTACTCTCATCGATCGCTGATGACAGGGCGTGAGCGTCGGCCTTGGCGCCATTCTCAAGTAGAAATCGAACAAGCGTTACGTCCCGTCCAGCATAGGCAAGACAGCTTCGCCCTTGAGCGTCAACTGCATTAACATCGGCACCACCTTTGACTAAAGCTTGCACGATATCTTTACCGAATAATTTTTGAAATGTTTCATGTTTCGGTCTCAATGCGATGTGTAATGGTGTCTGGCCATCGTGATCTCGGACGTTCAGCTCTGCCGACCGCTCGATGAAGTAGGGAACCGCGAGGGCGGCGTGCCACCACTGCTCACCCTTCGCTACTGAGAGCAGTTGACTATCTGTGGAATTTCCGTGTTTTTCACTATGCAACTTATCCACGTCAACTCCACAGTCTTCCACCAGAAATCGGACCATTTCCATGTTCGGTAACGCTCGGCGGACAGCCGTAAGAAGATACGGCACGTCCTTCAAACGGTTGGAGTTGTTATGACTCTCAATAAGCGCGTTAGATTGGGAGCTGCATACTGGAACTTGGCGGATCTCTTCGTCGTCGGATCCCTTCAAGTCGGCATTTAAATCATCAACGATGCCCTTCGCTAAGGAGGCAAAACCTAGGCTCACCAGGACATCGAAGTTATTGATATTATTAGATCGTAGACTTTGCTTGAAGAAATCTGCTCCAGCTCGAGATAGCTCTCTCACCATGTCATACTCACGCCTATTCATGAGAGATTGGAACAACTCTTCGTTGGGTTCTCCCTTCTTAAACCCTTCAAAGTGAGTTAGAGATCGACGAGCAGCTCCTTGAACGTGACGCCTTTGGTGTATCGCATAGTTCTCTGGCCGGGTAGATTGCTGCCCTATGGCTCGCTTATACTCATCATGGAGTGATATAGCTGTAGTTAGGCATCCAACAGTGTAGTCTCTACGATCATCAAAAGCTTCTTTAATGAGGAGATTGTGGTGCCATGGATATGCCTCGCTACTTGGGTCGAACTGCATCTTCCTCTCGAGTAATATTTCAAGGATTTCGTCGATTCTAGCCGTCTGATCCAATATAGGAAGATTCCATTTAGGGATAGAAGGGCGAGAACGGTCTCCTATTAACAGTCCCCCTGTATCCAGATCCTCGCCAGACTGATGAGCTCTATCCCATAAGGATTGCTCCTGTTCGAAGCCAAAACAAGCCTCAACAAGACTACTAAAGTTCACGTTGGCATTGGCCTGTAGTAAAAGCGCAACAGTTTCAGGTCTCCCGGAGCGACAAGCATAGTTCAAAGGCGCCCATCCATTAGATGTGAATGTCTCTTTGGCGTCTATTACCTTAGCTGATAACTGGAACGTCTTTTCGCGGTACCAGCTTCCTCTAGGGGGGACGGCAGTAGTCTTTTCGGCTACATCTCCTGCAGGCAGGTCCACGATCATCTGGTGCCTGTGAAGCGCATCGAGAAGGATGCCGACAATGTTGCTTTCTCGAGATTGGGCAGCAAGATGCAAAGGTGTTCGGCCTTCTATCGTTGCCCTTGTCGGATCTGCCCCGGCATCTAGTAACTTTTGAGCGTAAACCCCCGAAGTCGTCGACGCTAGATGCAGCGGTGTGATACCGGAATTGTCAGCAACATCTATAGTCATCGGCTCCAAAGTTTTCATCTTCGAAATAACAATGTCAATCGGGAGTACCATTGAAAGTCTGGATACATAGTGCTGTGATTTTGAAGAGCATAGGATATGTAAAGGCGTACGGCCTGCACAGTTCCGTTGTCTTGGATCCAAACCCAACGATAGGAGTCTATTCCATAAGCCAAGTATAGCTTCAGGTCTGTGGCTACCATCATTCAAGGAGTGTGTGGCTAGTTCGTGGAGAAGGTTGTTACCGTAATTGTCGACCGCGCGATGGTCCATTCCGCGAGCCAATAATATCCCAAGACAGCTTTCCCTATCAACTCCATTGTGGCTCTCCCATGTTTGGAGTCTTTTGACCGCTTCGTGGAGCAGAGTACGGCCTCGAAAGTCACGTACAGTCAATGAAGCACCCTTGTCAATAAGAAATTTGAGGAAAGTTAGCGTGGCAGGATAGGGTTGGATTTTAATAGGTTGGATTCGAATAGACTGGAATAGGAGGGTCGCGCCTTCCCTACTCTGGCCGTTCAAGTCAGCACCAGCAGCCAGCAGCAAATCCAGTATCTGATCAGCGGCCCTAATATTGTATTGAAGACTGTGCAACGGGAGATCACCCGAGGAGTTCCTACGGTTGGGATCTCCACCCATAGCTAGTAGCTGTCGAAGAACCGTCGTCCTATCTCTTGAGCTAGCAGAGCTCAAGAGATAGTATATGACGTTATTGCCCTTGTTATCGACAACAGAGCAATCAGGGCCAAATTCTAAGAATCGAATCAAATGCGTCGGTTCAGCATAGAAGTCTGCCAGGCGGGAAAGGAGTGGCGTTTTCCCTTTTTTATCTCTCTTGTTGATATCCGCCTCGCCCAAGCTGATCAAGAGGCATATAACTTCAATATCTCTAGCCTTATGCAAGGGTGTGGCACCATCCCAGGATGCTACGTTAGCGTCAACACCAGCATCGAGAAGGAGTCGCGTCAGGATAGGACTCTTCACTGCCCAATGGAGAGCGTTTGAGCCGTCTGCGCCACGCTCGTGGACATTAGCTCCTGCACCTACGAGCAGTGAGAAGATAGCACGTGTGATATTATTGTAATCCAAATTGTTCACCATTTTAGCCTGGCAGAGCCCTCGAAGCGGGCTATAATCTTCATCAAAACGCCGTTGAGTCTCGGTGCTTCGGGTTGGGATATTGGGATCAGCACCGGCCTCAAGAAGAGCCAAAACAGTATCCTCGCTCTTAGAACGACAAGCTAGGGCTAGCAGGCTAGCCCCTTGGACTTTCGCATTAACGTCGGCGCCTGGATGCTGTAGAACTCTTCGAACAATTGCAAATCGACCGTGCTGCGCTGCCCATCTTAAGGCCTGGCTAACAATGTCGGGATCTGAAATGTAAGACAGAAGAACATCAACAGCCTCGAGATGGCCATATTGACATGCATACTTATATTGATAGATGTTAGTTTAGACGAAACAACATGGAAATTGATACATCATACCATGAGAGGGGTGTCTACAGTGGTTCTGGGCGCGTTTCCACACCCTCTGTTAGGGTTTTTTCGCGTCTTCTCTGTCATGGGGCTCACACCAAATTCCATTAGCACCTTCACAACCTCGGCGTGGTTTGCACTAGCAGCCTTATGAAGCGGCTTGTAACCATGGTGGCTCTCGTCTTGGTCGGGATTGGCCCCTGCTTGCGCAAGTAGGCGTACAACGCCAGCATGGCCAGATGACGCAGCCCACCACAGTGACGTCCGTCCCATTCCGTCAGGGGAGTCGACATCGATATTTCCCTTTTTTAAAAGCTGCTGTACGTAATGCTCAAGGCCGAGCCCCGCCGATACATGTAGCTGATTCGGTCCATCGAGATTGTCCATGTCATCGAGATTATCCCTGTGCCAAGGCCAACTCAGAGATAACAAGGCGTTTAGTCGTTCCTCGCTATCGAAGAATTGCTGCAGGGCCTTATTTACCTCTCCTTGGTTATATCCAGCAAGCGTGGACTTGGTTATATGTACATACCAGTTCGAGACTGCGTACTCAAAGAAAGGATACTTTAGTCGCAATTCCACCTCTGCAGGTGAATTTATATAGCGTCGTGATGAAATACCGAGCTCTTCGGTTCCCTTATTTTTGAGCTGAATGTGAGACAAGCATCCGGACTCCAAGTAAGTTAAGCATACCAGCGCCAGAGTGTTGTGTGTAGGTCCAGATTCTAGGGCAGGGTAATTAGCGTGGTTATCTAGCCGGGTGACACCAGTCAGATACTCGGTGAATGAATGGTGAACGACACAGACCGTTTCGTCTGGTAGGATCTCCAACAGCGGTCCGCATGCAGCCCGAACCATGTCTTTTGTGGCTTTCAAGTCCCTTTCGGTCCGTGACATGCAGGTAAGCTCAAGCAACTCAGCAACTTCTAGAAGTCTGAGAGGGCGAGTGGCATGGGTGGCACATTGGAGAATCAATCTCTGGAGGTCGGGAGGAATGCCGCTTCTAAGAGAATGAACTTTTAATAAGTCCGTGTACATGTAATTAAGATCCTGGGGAAGCTTTTTTAAAACGTCGGGAATGTCAGCACCTGGTCTGAGAAAGGCGTCCATTGCGAGCTTTGCGTATAGGAATAACCCATTCGCCCTGCCAGGGACTGCGGCTAGGATCAGTTTCTGGTCAGAATCGGTAATCGATGTAGCACTAAGCTTTTGTTGCACGAAAGTAGAGATATCCTTATCAACAGCAGTCTCGTCTAGACGAATCTGAAGTGTTTCCGTCTTGCGAAGCACCTTAATCATTGAAGTCAGTAATTCCCATAGGCTTCGGAATTTCTCAGGGTTTCGGCAGCTGGCGAGGAGTAGAAAACGTCTATCCACGGCTCGAAAACACGTCAAAAGGGGTAATGAAAGACGCCAGGAAATAACGCACAGCTTCGAGTCTCGCGATCGGGCGACTTGTCATGAGAACTTTAATCTTCTCTGGCTTCCACCGACCTAATTCCGCCAGTCTTTGAAGGAAGTCATTATGGCCTTGATCCATCTCACTTTCCAAATGCAAGAATAAGCATCAACATCAAAAGCAAAGAGTCTTAACTAGATCCCCCAAACGGGGCAGGGGTACAAAGGACACCAGAATGCATACTCAAGAGCGTCAACAACGCAATAGGCATTATTTGGCAGACCGCCCAAAGCGAGCCGTAAGTCTCTCCAGAGGTCGTCCATTGACAGGCTGCCAAGTGCTCGGCTCGCTTCCACATACTCCTTCAAGCGCTGTTGGAGAGGAGGGCTATATATGAGTGCTTGGTCGAGCCAGTCCCGCAATAATGCTGCGCCCGTAGTCCCGTCAGTAATGAAACACATTCACGTCGTTTCCTGAGAGAGTGGAAGGCAGACATGGGAACATTATTGATTCGAGGCTCTTTTCTCTGAATACAGGTGACACAACTACATATAACACTGAGAGATATTCGCAGATGACGTACCGATAGGCTCATGGTTGGCATCGATAATCTGACGAAAGAAGAAATAGAGAACTGGAGTACCGGGGTGCTGTATGGCTAAATTGTGAACCATCTGAGCAGCGATAACTGACTTCCCCGATCCGGGAATGCCCTTCACCCACAAGGTGCCCAGCTGCGGGCTGTGGAGCCACTGGCGATACGTGGTGCTCGATGTGAGCCATCTGCCGGTCCCAGTGGCATGTGAGGCCAGGTGTTTTCGATACTCACCGAAGGGATTCTCATATGAGGTGGGCTGCAGCCATTGACGAACAATGGCAATGATCTCCGAGGACTCGGGTAGAATGTGGGCTGGGTTGTAGTTGCTGATGTCGTCTCCGTCAATAAGCACTACATCACTCCCGGTGTCTGAGGAATCAGAAGACATGCTTAGATGGTCAAGAGGGGTAGTAGTGCTGGGGAAATGGATAAAAACACATTTGCAGGTTGAGGGGTAAAGAAGCAGACATAGGAAAGGAAACGAAGGCACGAAGATTCATAACGCCACAGTTATCTGAGTTTTTCTGGTGATATGCTGATGTTGATTGGTGGAACTGTGAATGCTGCCTATCACTTCCTGTCTACGCCGCACGAGTACAGGACTGCCCACTTTGGGGCATCTTCAGCCACCCCAACAGGCAACTATGGCTGAATGGGATTGGAATGCTTATGACTTAGGCATCGGCTTATACCATTGCAATATGCATTATAGTAAATAACAAATACTATATAGCGTCGCACGAGGTATTCGGTGCCAACATTCAGAGACGAAATGGCGGGGAGAACAGAAAACTATCTTATAACAAACAAAGCGACCGTGATATTTGCAAATTACAATGCATCAGGAAATTAATCCCTACTCTTGCAAGCTTAATTATGAGGTGAAAGCGGGAAAAGCTACAACGGCGACTTTAGTCTTTCGCGGGGTGAGGTTTACGCCAAGTCCCAATCCTGGTGAGCCTCAGTTAGTATTAGGAATTTCATTTTCGGATCCCATAACGTCTAGTCCTTGAGGTTTCTATACCAACTCTTCAACATGTGTATACAGATAGTGATGTTGGTTCGGTCACGTGCTACACGGACGCCTCTTTGTCACCAGAGTAATTGCTTCTGGCCAAACAGAGCAGGGAAATTTGTAATAAAGGGGGGAAGGGTGGAGATCTCATCTCGGGATAGTGGGAACCACCATGAACTTTGCTCCAGCATATGACCGATGACGAACTTCCGATTGGGGAAACAACTGTAAGTCGAGGTGCTGCAGAGGCATCCCTAGATCTTGAAAATGGTGGTGGTATTGGATCCTATACATAAGGTCTCAGTATTGTTCTCGTTTACCTTAAAGTAATAGTAAATTCAGCACATGTTCAAATTAGAAATAATACAGAGAGATCAAAACAACTTATCCTTGCCTACGAGTCAAGACGAACCGCCCTCTCGGATTTGGTTGTTGGATATTTTGCGCCAACCTTGACTTCGATCACCTGAAAGTCATGCATATCCACTTCCAGTATTTTTAAATAGCTTGCATGACCGAACTCGTTGTTGGGACCAGGCGCATCGACAGAGGGCCGATCATAGGCGGCCATGTTAAACTGAGGGTCTCGAAGGTGTCTAAACCCCCACCTTCGTGGGACCTACCTATTCTGACTATTTGCAGAAATCGAACTGTTATACAGTCGGTGGCAAGACTAGAAAACTTTGCTGTAGAACTAACCTAGTTTCATCCTGCTTCCCGGGCCGACTTTCTTGTAAGGCTGATCTAAACTAGCTGCCTATTGCGAACCTTCGAGGCTGTTTGGTGCTCGATACACGGCAACACACGAGCTCAACGCAGGCAGTCATTTGAATTTCTCGGTACGAGAATCGCGAGATAAGATCGATCGTTTGCTCGCATTGGATCATCGCTCAGCGTACCGGGAATACACCTTAGAAGATCACTTTTGCAGGGTACCCGAAAAGGGCATATTCCCGTCCAATATGTACAACCGTTCTAGACAAATTCTAGACTTATTGTTAGTTCTTTCGTTTTCATTACTCTATAGTATGTAATTTGCAGCAAAATTGCTATAAGCACGACATCGCCCTAGGCCATGGTGTCTATTGATGCATGATGGCGTGATTGATGGACCTGGGTCGTTAGTGGTCCGAAGCCCTTGGCACTGCTGATAAGCGCAATGTCGCAATCCTTGAGCTGAGTCTTTTATTGAAGTGCTCCC